>JASDDO010000031.1:451666256-452866256 GCA_030015575.1 Agapanthus africanus | reverse complement strand
CGAAATGATGGGGCAACTTGCAAACAAAATCAGCAAGTAAAAATGTATGCATACAAAAACAGCCGAAATGATTGGGCAACTCGCAATAAAAAAAACAGCGAGTAAAAATAAAATAAATAGCCGAAATGATTGGGCACCGCGAAAAATAGCCTAAATGATTGGGCAATCGCGACCTTCGCGATGTAAAAGCTGAAATGATAGGGCATCGCGGAAATTAAAAAAAAAATGAATGAAAAAATGTAATTTTTGCCCTACAGGTGAGATCACATCGATCCCTGTATACAATCCAGGGGCACAAACAAAGAGAGAACCATACCTTCCCAACATGCTCCATCAGAAAGCGAAGCTAAATCTCGACGGTTCATAGACAACCTAGAGACAATCTCGACATTTGTCGCAATATTGCAGACAGAATATCAACAAACAAAGCAAAAGAAGATCCCTAGCTTCTGGGTCTCGACGTCAATATCAATAACTTAGTGATCACCTGTTGGAGATAGTGCCCTCAGAGTCAATTATTGGATCACAGGCACGTGATTGCAATGATTGAGGGAGGACCTATCCCGGTAGGACAGTCTTACTCGAGATGATAGTATGCTATCTGGTTTACCTTTATCATCGTGTACTGCTTTAGGTGACCTGACATGTCGCTATTGCACGTTGATAAAGCCCCTAGGATTCTTGCTTGACTGCCGGAAGTATGAGGGCGATCATATAAGTGAGAGCTGAAGTCTATTAGCACATCCTTAAAAGGTCCCTAGTCGTAGGAGTTTCGAGACAGGGCATCGATTCTCCAGAGTAGACTAGTGTATACAGTCGAGACCCCGACGAGGGGCGGTGGCCGGTCTCACAAGCCACTGGTGTCAGTTGGTTCACCTAAGATGTATACAGGTGCTCATTGGGTTATGAGTACACCGGACAGGACTCGCCGGGAACATGCTAGTTGGTCTTATACCTGACGTCAGATAGCAGTTCCCAGGTGACATGTGTACAGGTTAGTTCATCGACCTGGGGATCGTCATTTGTCTCGTGTGAGTTCCCACTGTACTTTGATTACTACCCTACCACGGCTCAAAGGAGTCGTGCAAACAGGTTTTAGTTGGGTACAGTCCCGAGCCACATGGAGGCAGTGAGCGGATCTTCGGGGGTTTCGTCTCTCCCGGTATTGGGGGTGAGGTCGCGCTGTGTCTAGGAGAGCCATTACACAAAGACCTTGGCCAAGGCAGGAGATTTACTGGTAGGTATTCCAGTAGTATCTCAGGGTGTTCTGGGCTACACTCCGACACGACTTGTACCGCTTTTGGGGGTCTGACTTTTACCAACCCCCTAGGCCCGCCATGCGATGCTCATAGACGAACGGACCGGACTGTACGGATATTGTCACTGACAGGCTCAGTTGGGTGTCGGGGTGAGCTTCCTCATCGACGTCCCTTTTAGTCAATAGCTGGTGGCCCGTCACGTATTGGCTTATACCTCTGACGTGCTAGTGGTTAAATCCACAGCCATAGTATTGACGAGTCTTTAGAGTCCACCACACTTTCAGTTACTCAAGCTTTCGGGCGAAACGCTGTAGAGGCCGTATGGAGATATGGCAGGGTCCGATCAGATACGTGCGGTATTGCACGGATCAGGATCGGACAGTTTGTACTAGTGGCCGTATGGTTATATGGCAGGGTTCGATCAGATACGTGCGGTATTGCACGGATCAGGATCGAACGGATATTACTAGCCGGCTTTGGTTTAAGCCGGTCCTAGTTTAGTACAGTGTAGATTTTGTCTCATTGCATTTGTATCCGGACGGAATACAGATGCGGGTGTGTATGCACAGTATGGGGGTTTTCCTGTAATTTATTACGGGACCAGTTTTCTGGAGTTGCCAGTTTGCATTCCGTTCCGGCCGGTTTTCCTTTGTTCTTTCCCGGCCGGACTTTTCCGATGGAGGGGGTTATTTGCAATTGTGCAAATAACATTTGTGGAGGGTTTTATTGCATATGTTTTGATTATGATGGCTTCATTATCTTTGCACCATTACTTGCATTAATGAGGGTATGGTTTTGATGTGAGTGAAGCATGGTTCATGTTTCTTTGTCTCTTGATGTGGTCACCTTTTCTTCACTCCTACACTCACCTCCCTTCATGCTTCATATCATTGCTCCACCATTCTCTAAGTATGATAGTTTTCATTTAGAAGAGAGATGAGGAAAAGAAAGAGAAGAAAATGAGAGCTTCATCTTTGAGAGGAGAAAAATGAGAGTGATTCATTTTGTGTATATCATTCTTCATCTCATTCCATTGCTAGAAAATTGAAAGCACCAATTTTCTATATACCATTCCTCCATCTTCAAAAGGCAACACCAAAACCCCAATGAGACATAAGCACTACACTTCCTACAGCACATCTTGAGCATGTCGAGTTGCCGGCTTCATGCCCGAGTTGCCTCGGTATAGAGGCGGGAGCCCGTAAAAGATGCAGGCGACGTGGTGCCCTTCCGGCGAGGAGGCGACGACCGGAGATCCCGCGAGGAGATCGGAGAGGAGATGAAGACCGGAGGACTCGGATCAGTCGGTACATCTCTAACCCGTCTTGTTGTTTGCTAGAACTAGTTTAATGGCATGATCCGGGGTTTAGTGCGCGGTGGTGCCGGTTTGCAAAGTCCGCAAAAATTTAAGTTTACCACCGTTTCCGCGTTTGGCCGTCGGATTGACGGCCGGGGCGCCGCCGTGCACTTACAGTGGTATCAGAGCCTCGCCATTAACATAGTCTAGCTTGGTGTAATGTGTTTTTCTGTTTCGATCGATCGAATGTTCCAAAACTGCATTTTAGTTCGAATCAGTTTCTGTTGAAAATTTTTGGTCTCGAAAAATTTTTCTGGTTGTAAAATATTGATGTACTGGGAAATCTAAGGGTTCTGTAAAAATTTGGCGATGTAACTCCACAGTTGGAGCGCGGATCCGCCGCGAAACCCCACCTCGTGCGGCCCTTCCGCCGCGCACTATTCATGTCACATCACCAAATTTTTTCAGAGGCCTTCTGGGCTTAAAATATGGGTTTTGGAATATTAAAATTGGGCCCAGGGTTTCTGTGAGTGCTACAGTTTTGTTTGAGGGCCCACTTGTTATTTTTTGATCGATCGGATATTTCAAACACATTATTTCACAGTATTTACATTATATCTGCGACCGTGAATGTCACTCGATCGGTAAATCCGGTCTAACTGCTATAGCCCGGTTAGACGGATTTGCGAACGTGACTTTCACGTTGATGTTCTATGTTTATGCTGTGATGTTGCGGATCGGTCGTGGGGATAGCCTGGATGCAATGCTAGTACAGTTGTGGTTGTATTATGTACATTTGATATTGCGGGGCGAGCGTCCGACATGTGGACTGCCGTCACTGCCTGATTGTATTATTCTTTTGGGGCACGACCTGGTTGCGGTCGATGTACCCGTTGTATGTATATTTTACTTTCTGTACTAGGATTACCCCGCGGTGGGGTGCACGGATAGCCGGGTTCTGGAGGGCAACAAGCCCGCATCTCATGGCATTGGGACGGAGGGGGCTTCACTCTAGGATTGGCGGGCTATTCGCCGCACTCGTAGGGGGTACAGGTTGACCCAGGAGGGGTGCCCAAGTTGCCGGATTCCGTGGAGTGCTGGGTGGTCCATTCACGGAGCTGAAGGGGGCTGCCTCGCTTCAGGTTTTGGCGGGTGACTTGCCGCGCCCGTAGGGGTCTAGGATTTCATTGCACAGGCTATCCACACGACCAGGGGAACGTCGGGTTTCAGTAGTGGCTCTGTGAAACCCGGGGATCCCAGATATCTGTATTGTTCTGTGATGCTGTACATTTCTGTGATGTTGCATTTCTTTTCACGCCTTGAGCGAAATATAATATATTGGTATATATATTAGTAGATGTTGTATATGTTTTTCATCCGCGCTAGTCCAGTCCCCGCTCTGTCGTTAGTAAGCTAACCTAACGAGTGATGACGGGACCCAGTGGCGAATGCGGATGGCATATACGTACGTCAGTATATTTTCGTTCTTTTTGGTGTGATCAATTGATGGGACTGCATTGATTCGGATCAATGCAAGTTAAAAACAAACCTAATCTGATGTTGTTGGAACACTTTTCAAAAAGCTGTTATTGCAAGGACGTTCACTTTTGTTTTGCATCGTGGTATTCATTGGAATATCCTGCTCCTCAGTCGACGAGGCAAGGGCCGAGATCCCTTCACCGGGAGTGACCCCTTGGACAGAAGTTTGCGTCAGGGCATTAACTTCACTATAGCCGATTGCTTTTGCTTTGCACCGTGATATTCAGTTGGAATATCCTGCACCCCATTCTACGGGGAAAGAGCCGAGATCCCTTCACCGGGAGTGACCTCTTTAGTAAAGGTTTTCGTCACTATATTTTCTAAAAAGCTATCCGTTCCTTCAACGATATCAAGTTCATTACGTTAAAGGTTTTCGCCAGAAACCATTCGTAGCCCTCCATCATTTCAGTTAAATATTCGGTAGTATTCAAGCTATGTATTTTGACCTCACGCCAAGGCATAGTGATTGGTAGCTGCCGGGTATTTATCTGTTGCATAGATAGATGCGTTGGTTTGGGACAGTTGTACTACTATTTTGGCCCACGTCAAGGGTATGTACGGGTGGATTCAAATTAACCTGGATAATGATGGGTAGAACTTGACATGTGACTTATGATATTTTGACCTCACGCCAAGGTCATAAGAGCATGGGGTAAAAATCACATCGGGAGTTTCAAAAGTACTGAAACTTGCCAGATATGCGCATACCTTCTGGAGTGTGATACCGTGAGCGGATTCCGTCACGTTATCATGCGATGAGAGTTGGATCCCGATTCCCACTGATGAGTTGGTTTACTCCTCGGGTGACCCCGACTAATTCTTCTTTCAGGTTTGGAGGAGAATTTGAGGTACAGTGGGAGGTTTCCTGATTAGAAAAAGTGATAACCATTCTGATCTAGGATAGAGTGCACGCTGAGTATTTCTTTTCTCTCTCTCTTTGGCAGCGACCTTTGACCCGACCCTAGACTATGACTCAGTGACCAAGTTGACCGAACCTACTTAACACTGGCTTTTGGATTGTCAGAGTTGCAGACCTCATTGCCACTCCTACTTTTACCCTTTTCTCCAGGACACCCCGTATTACTACGAACGTCCACTTCCATTGGACAAAACCATCGTATGGTTATATACGAACTCGAAGGAATTTATTCGAGGATGGTTTCCGGTTCTGGAGAAAACGGATAGGACTATTCAGTTGTCTTTTCTTTTCACCCTCTCTCAGGTTGCGAGTACTCCTTGGTTTAGGAGTAGTACACCTATTACGCAAATTGGATAGTCTTCTTCCAAACCATAGGCTGGTGCCGACCGGTAGGGAATGAAGAAAACCAGTTAGCCTAAACGGTGTACAGAAGGTATTAAGATTAAGACAAAGCAAGGGATTAGTAAGAGGGCAAAGTAAATTGCAACAGATATTCACGACCAAACCAAGTATCTCTTCGCCAATCCTAAATCACCTTTGTATTTCTCCAGGACACTCCGTATCACTACGAAGATCCACAGTTTATTGGATACTCCATCGTATGGTTATATACGAACTCGAAAGGAACTTGTTCCAGTTCGGGGATGGATCCTGGTTCAGGAGAAATAGGAATAAGGTACATTCAGGTGTCTTTTATCTTCACCTTCTCTCGCGTTGCGAGTGCTCCTAGGATTAGGACAGTACACCCTTTATGCTTTTTGGATAGTCTTCTTCCAAACCATAGGCTGGTGCCGAACGGTAGGGAAGGAAGAAAACCAATTGGCCTAAAGGGGTGTACAGAAGGTAATGACTAAAGACATATAAAGGGATTTGGAGAGGTGGCAAAGAATTATACGGTTATAGTTGTGAATCTGGATAATGGAAGAGGCATTACTAGGAATACCAGGATACCCCATCGAAACATTTCAATGTTTCAGGTTCACTGTGTACAGTTAATAGAAAACTGATTTCCCAATTAGACACTTGCTCCAGGGTATGTATTTACCAGGTATGATTCTCACATCTGTATGGTTTTACAGATGATGAGTGGGAGTAAGTTATTGGGAATTGGGTGATCATCCTCATTATATCGCGATTCGTTGTAATTGGTGATATTTGAGGATGCCACCTGGATTGTTTGCCGGTCGGCAAATATTTGGTTTTGAATATCCGCTTTTATGCACCAATTTCAAATTGATATATCTGTACGTCTATTTTCATAGAGTGAGATATACCTTTCTGAAATTATGTCAACGACATTTACCTATATCAGTGGATGGTTAGGTAAGGAGCATTAAACAGCGGTGTAATTCTTCTTAACCATAAGTACAGTTTTCAACCTACGACACACAGTGAATGAGTTATCAGACTCAAGGGACTTATACAGAGTATTGTATGTTGTCCAGGGTCCATCAGGACAGAGGGGTTGGTCCTCATACTATATTCTGTTTACTTTTGACTTCTCTAGTTCTTAGACATGTGTTTCGTAGAAACACAGGGTCTAAGTTTTGAGGAGTTATAGGTATTTGAATAGAGTAGAGAACCAGGTATTGCAAGTATCGGGATTCTTCAAAGTGATCGAAAATGTAGATACTTGTGTATGGTATTCAGTTGATAGTAATGATTAAGAGAACTTGCTTCTCCTTCGGATTACTCATAATTGGAAGTATTCCTAAGTTGAGTAACGCTGATTGGCCTCTCTCCATTTAGTTGACATGCACTGGAGACAGCTGCATGATTTGAATCTGGTTCAATTAAATCAGTGCCTCTGGTTCTATATTGGATATAGAACAGTTCATATCTTAACGTTGTTAAGGTACGGGGAGTTGTCTGGCTTATGATTAAAACCAGACTCTGGATAACTCAAGGCACGTTTCTGTAATGGCTGTTTGTGGGTTGACCCAGGCTATGACGAGGGTTGATTTTCTACCATCTAGACTCGCCACAGTTTTACTAAAAATGGATTTTTCATAAACAGCAGTGGGAGTATGGTAGAACTGGAAGTGATTCCAGAACCGCAAACGATTACTGAAGATTTGATAAGGAACCTAAAGATTCAATCTATTTTGACATTCCATTGGCCACTCCGCAGTTTTGGTGGGTAACTTCAGGCACCCGAGAGGTACTTCGGTAGCCTCAAGGACGGTGACAGGGAAGTTCTTGTTTACCCACACTTGCCATTGTTGTTGTTCCAGGCTGCGAGACCCGGCAGGAGGATGAGTATAGCGTCGTTCTGAAATAGCTTCAGAAGTGTACGTGTATATGACTCTGCCAGAGGGTTGTCGTAGTCAGTGGGAGCAGCGGAAGCATTGGTGGACATCAGGCTTATGTCTATTTATAGACTAAAGCAGATGTAGCGGAGATAGATCATCTATTTCTGATGTGACAGTCATAGTTTTGACGTCATCAGAATAGGGGATGGATCTGTTGAGAAGGTAGTAGGAAGTGATATTCCTATACTACGATCGGTTATACTTTGGTCGTCACACAGTGGTTTCTCCACAAAGGATTTGGACATTATATCAGACATACTAGTTACTAGATCTATGGTTTTAGATCTAGATTTGGGTGGTTTCCTAATCTGGGTACCTTGACAGCATTCTATGAGTATTTAGAATGGACGACTCCTGGCACGGTAGTGTACCTGCAAGTAATGGAGTCACCCTCTCTAAAGGTGTCTTATAGACTAAAATAGAGAGGGATGTGCATAATTGGCAGATCACTTGCTTAGGCAATTGAGTCAATCATGAGATGTCAAGTACCACACCAGATGTTGTTCTTGCACTAGATGCAATAAGTTGACATTGATCCAATCCTGGAGAAACAGTCGGAAGCAGTTTTAGAACATAAGTGGCTGTTCTAGGGATATGATAACGAAAGCCCCATTCGGGAAACAGTTATCATTCCAGGCTTCCAAGGTGACCTGGACGACAAGGAGGTTGTCAGAGTTATAGTTTTCCTTCTGACGAGGGGCAGTATTTTGGACAGGTGATCCAAGGCAATACTGAGGGTGGCATGGCGCAGGATACTGATTAAGTTCAGTTGAAGATACAGTCTAAGAAGTTTGGATTTGGAGTTCATTTATGAGCTACGTCCCATCAGACATCCAGACATTCTAAGGCAGGTATTGCTCATTTCGGGAGATGGTTTTCTCCGCGAACTTGAGATATAGAGAGACATAAAAAGAAACATCAAGGCGGATCCACTCACTGAGGCTATTCCTCGACCGCAATAGTTTCACAAACGGGATTTGTGAGACTGACTAGTAGAGGAGTTGGGTGTTCGGTATCACATGGGCTGTGAGTATGCGACATCGCAATAATTAGCCTTGAGTGCAAGTGGGAGATTGTTGGAGATAGTGCCCTCAGAGTCAATTATTGGATCACAGGCACGTGATTGCAATGATTGAGGGAGGACCTATCCCGGTAGGACAGTCTTACTCGAGATGATAGTATGCTATCTGGTTTACCTTTATCATCGTGTACTGCTTTAGGTGACCTGACATGTCGCTATTGCACGTTGATAAAGCCCCTAGGATTCTTGCTTGACTGCCGGAAGTATGAGGGCGATCATATAAGTGAGAGCTGAAGTCTATTAGCACATCCTTAAAAGGTCCCTAGTCGTAGGAGTTTCGAGACAGGGCATCGATTCTCCAGAGTAGACTAGTGTATACAGTCGAGACCCCGACGAGGGGCGGTGGCCGGTCTCACAAGCCACTGGTGTCAGTTGGTTCACCTAAGATGTATACAGGTGCTCATTGGGTTATGAGTACACCGGACAGGACTCGCCGGGAACATGCTAGTTGGTCTTATACCTGACGTCAGATAGCAGTTCCCAGGTGACATGTGTACAGGTTAGTTCATCGACCTGGGGATCGTCATTTGTCTCGTGTGAGTTCCCACTGTACTTTGATTACTACCCTACCACGGCTCAAAGGAGTCGTGCAAACAGGTTTTAGTTGGGTACAGTCCCGAGCCACATGGAGGCAGTGAGCGGATCTTCGGGGGTTTCGTCTCTCCCGGTATTGGGGGTGAGGTCGCGCTGTGTCTAGGAGAGCCATTACACAAAGACCTTGGCCAAGGCAGGAGATTTACTGGTAGGTATTCCAGTAGTATCTCAGGGTGTTCTGGGCTACACTCCGACACGACTTGTACCGCTTTTGGGGGTCTGACTTTTACCAACCCCCTAGGCCCGCCATGCGATGCTCATAGACGAACGGACCGGACTGTACGGATATTGTCACTGACAGGCTCAGTTGGGTGTCGGGGTGAGCTTCCTCATCGACGTCCCTTTTAGTCAATAGCTGGTGGCCCGTCACGTATTGGCTTATACCTCTGACGTGCTAGTGGTTAAATCCACAGCCATAGTATTGACGAGTCTTTAGAGTCCACCACACTTTCAGTTACTCAAGCTTTCGGGCGAAACGCTGTAGAGGCCGTATGGAGATATGGCAGGGTCCGATCAGATACGTGCGGTATTGCACGGATCAGGATCGGACAGTTTGTACTAGTGGCCGTATGGTTATATGGCAGGGTTCGATCAGATACGTGCGGTATTGCACGGATCAGGATCGAACGGATATTACTAGCCGGCTTTGGTTTAAGCCGGTCCTAGTTTAGTACAGTGTAGATTTTGTCTCATTGCATTTGTATCCGGACGGAATACAGATGCGGGTGTGTATGCACAGTATGGGGGTTTTCCTGTAATTTATTACGGGACCAGTTTTCTGGAGTTGCCAGTTTGCATTCCGTTCCGGCCGGTTTTCCTTTGTTCTTTCCCGGCCGGACTTTTCCGATGGAGGGGGTTATTTGCAATTGTGCAAATAACATTTGTGGAGGGTTTTATTGCATATGTTTTGATTATGATGGCTTCATTATCTTTGCACCATTACTTGCATTAATGAGGGTATGGTTTTGATGTGAGTGAAGCATGGTTCATGTTTCTTTGTCTCTTGATGTGGTCACCTTTTCTTCACTCCTACACTCACCTCCCTTCATGCTTCATATCATTGCTCCACCATTCTCTAAGTATGATAGTTTTCATTTAGAAGAGAGATGAGGAAAAGAAAGAGAAGAAAATGAGAGCTTCATCTTTGAGAGGAGAAAAATGAGAGTGATTCATTTTGTGTATATCATTCTTCATCTCATTCCATTGCTAGAAAATTGAAAGCACCAATTTTCTATATACCATTCCTCCATCTTCAAAAGGCAACACCAAAACCCCAATGAGACATAAGCACTACACTTCCTACAGCACATCTTGAGCATGTCGAGTTGCCGGCTTCATGCCCGAGTTGCCTCGGTATAGAGGCGGGAGCCCGTAAAAGATGCAGGCGACGTGGTGCCCTTCCGGCGAGGAGGCGACGACCGGAGATCCCGCGAGGAGATCGGAGAGGAGATGAAGACCGGAGGACTCGGATCAGTCGGTACATCTCTAACCCGTCTTGTTGTTTGCTAGAACTAGTTTAATGGCATGATCCGGGGTTTAGTGCGCGGTGGTGCCGGTTTGCAAAGTCCGCAAAAATTTAAGTTTACCACCGTTTCCGCGTTTGGCCGTCGGATTGACGGCCGGGGCGCCGCCGTGCACTTACATCACCGACGGCGTTTCTCCTCACTCCAACCAGATGCAGACAATCGACCTCAGAGTCGTAACGAAACGGGACCATAGCAAAGTCCCTAGTTCCAAATCTCAATGGCCACATCTGCAGCCTGGAGACCAACAACGGTGGGCCTCCTCATTCCAGCATGACACAGATGTTACACCATCAAACGGAGCCATGGCAAAATCCCAGCTCCACCTCAGCATTCATCTCGATACAGCAGATGAGATGTCAACAATGGTGTTCCTTCACAGTCCAGCAGGATGCAGATGCAACGTCAACAAAAGACCTCATGGTCGAAACGAAGCGGAGTGATGGCAAAATCCCAGCTCCACCTTTACATTCGTTTCGATACAGCAGACGCGATGTCACTGCAGCGTCCTTCCTCCAGCAGGGTTCGGACGCGCCAAAGCAAATGAAGCAAAGGCCAAATTCCTAGCTTCAGGGTCTTGACGGCAACTCATATAAAGCCTGAAAGACAATCGGAGATCACCTCACAACAGCGCGGAGTGGTCACCACCTCGACGATCGTCTCGATACAGCAGATGAAATGTAGCCCCAGCGTTCTTCCCCCAGCAGGATTCGGACGCGCCAAAGCAAACGAAGCGAAGTCCAAATTCCTAGCTTCATACGTCTTAACGGCAAGTCATATAAAGCCTGAAAGACAATCGGAGATTATCTCGCACCAGTGCGGAGTGGTCACCACCTCGACGTTCGTCTCGACACAGCAGACGCAACATCACCAAAAGGATTCACGGCAAAATCCCTGGTTCCAAACCTCGACAGTTCACCAGCAACCCAGAGACAACCACGGCATTCGTCTCGATACAGCAGATGCAATGCCAGCAAACGAAGCAAAGGCTAAATTCCTAGCTTCAGGGTCTTAACGACAAGTCATATAAAGCCTGAAAGACAATTAGAGATCATCCCGCACCAGTGCGGAGTGGTCACCACCTCGACGTTCGTCTCGACATAGCAGACGCGACATCACTAAAAGGAGTCACGGCAAAATCCCTGGTTCCAAACCTCGACGGTTCACCAGCAACCTAGAGACAACCACGACATTCGTCTCGATACAGCAGACGCAATGCCAGAAAACAAAGCAAAGGCCAAATTCCTAGCTTCAGGGTCTTAACGGCAAGTCATATAAAGCCTGAAAGACAATCGGAGATTATCTCGCACCAGTGCGGAGTGGTCACCACCTCGACGTTCGTCTCGACACAGCAGACGCAACATCACCAAAAGGAATCACGGCAAAATCCCTGGTTCCAAACCTCGACGGTTCCCCAGCAACCTAGAGACAACCGCGACATTCGTCTCGGTACAGCAGACGCGATGCCAGCAAACGAAGCAAAGGCAAAATTCCTAGCTTCAGGGTCTTAAAGGCAAGACATATAAAGCCTGAAAAAAGATCGGAGATCATCTCGAACTAGTGCTGAGTGGTCACCACCTCGACGTTCGTCTCGATACAGCAGACGCAACATCACCAAAAGGAGCCACGACAAAATCCCTCGTTCCAAACCTCGACGGTTCACCAGCAACCTAGAGACAACTACGACATTCGTCTCGATACAGAGGATGCAATGCCAGCAAACGAAGCAAAGGCCAAATTCCTAGCTTCAGGGTCTTAACGGCAAGTCATATAAAGCCTGAAAGACTATCGTTGATCATCCCACACAAGCGCGGAGTGGTTATGACTCATCGGGGCTCTCCAAAATGAGTCTAACCTCAAGTAAAAAGCGGCATGGCAAAATTCCTAACGCTTGCTCTTCCGACGGTCAAACTGCCAAGGAGGATTGCTTGAAGTCGTCTTATCCAGCCCCCGAAAGGATCAGAGACACGGCAGTCGCAGGGCTACTCGAACAGCACGATGTTGCGCCACGGCAGCGCCCCGGCCTCGTACTCGAGGCCAAAATGCGGAATCAAAATTTTTTCCTTGCTCGGAAACCGGCGCTACCGCGGACAAAGAAAAACCCGGATCGTAACCATTAACCTAAACTAGCTATCAAGAGATGGGGTGAGAAGTATACCGAGTGATCCGAGTCCTCCGGTCTTCTCGTCATCGTCCCGATCTCCCGCGGAAAGTGTTGCCTCCACATCGTCGCCTCCTCGCCGGAAAGGGCACCACATCGCCTTCTTCTTTTACGGGCTCCCGCCTCAATACCGAGGCAACTCGCGCATGAAGCCGGCAACTCGACATGCTCAAGATGTGCTGTAGAATGTAGTGTAGAAGATGCTTGTCTCTTTTTAGGGTTTGTAGTTGCCTTGATGGAGGAATGGGATTAGGAAAAATGGTGCTTTCAATTTTCCAAAACAAGAAGAAGAAGGAGATGAAGAATTCCTCCCAAAACTAAGATGAACTCTCTCATTCTTTTTCTTTCTCTCTCAAATGTTTTTCAACCATTTTCATCAAGTGAGAAGAATGGTGGAGGGAAAGGATATATAGCATGAAGGGAGGTGATGGTAGGAGCAATGAAGAGGGTGACCATATCCAAAGACAAGAAAACATCAACCATGCTTAACACTATTAAACCCATACCCTTTCATGTCTTAATTAATGCAAGTGATGGATGAAAGATATCATAATCCCACAATTGCAAGAAACCCCTCCACAAATGTTATTTGCACAATTGCAAATAACCCCCTCCACCGGAAAAGTCCGGCCGGGAAAGAACAAAGGAAAACCGGCCGGAACGGAATGCAAACTGGCAACTCCAGAAAACTGGTCCCGTAATAAATTACAGGAAAACCCCGATACTGTGCATACACACCCGCATCTGTATTCCGTCCGGATACAAATGCAATGAGACAAAATCTACACTGTACTAAACCAGTACCGGCTTAAACCAAAGCCGGCTAGTAATATCCGTCCGATCCTGATTCGTGCAATACCACACGTATCAGATCGAACCCTGCCATATCACTATACGGCTACTAGTACAAAACTGTCCGATCCTGATCCGTGCAATACCGCACGTATCTGATCGGACACTGCCATATCTCCATACGGCCTCTACAGCGTTTCGCCCGAAAGCCTGAGTAACTGAAAGTGTGGTGAACTCTAAAGACTCGTCAATACTATGGCTGTGGATTTAACCACTAGCACGTCAGAGGTATAAGCCAATACGTAACGGGCCACCAGCTATTGACTAAAAGGGACGTCGATGAGCGAACTCATCCTGACACCCTACTGAGCCTGTCAGTGACAATATCCGTACAGTCCGGTCCGTTCGTCTATGAGCATCGCATGTCGGGCCTAGGGGGTTGGTAAAAGTCAGACCCCCAAAAGCGGTACAAGTCGTGTCGGAGCGTAGCCCAGAACACCCTGAGATACTACTGGAATACCTACCAGTAAATCTCCTGCCTCGGCCGAGGGCTTTGTGTAATGGCTCTCCTAGACACAGCGCGACCTCACCCCCAATACCGGGAGAGACGAACCCCTGCAGATCCGCTCACCGCCTCCATGTGGCTCGGGACTGTACCCAACTAAAACCTGTTTGCACGACTCCTTTGAGCCGTGGTAGGGTAGTAATCAAAGCACAGTGGGAACTCACACGAGACAAATGACGATCTCAGGTCGATGAACTAACCTGTACACATGTCACCAGGGAACTGCTATCTGACGTCTGGTATAAGACCAACTAGCAGGTTCCCGGCGAGTCCTGTCCGGTGTACTCATAACCCAATGAGCACCTGTATACATCTTAGGTGAACCAACTGACACCAGTGGCTTGTGAGACCGGCCACCGCCCCTCGTCGGGGTCTCGACTGTATACACTAGTCTACTAATGGAGTATCGATGCCCTGTCTCGAAACTCCTACGACTAGGGACCTTTTAAGGATGTGCTTATAGACTACCATCTCCCACGTATATGATCGCCATCATACTGTTGGTAGTCAAGCAAGAATCCTAGGGGCTCTATCAACGTGTAATAGCGACATGTCAGGTCACCTAAAGCAGTACACGATGATAAAGGTAAACCAGATAGCATACTATCATCTCGAGTAAGACTGTCCTACCGGGATAGGTCCTCCCTCAATCATTGCAATCACGTGCCTGTGATCCAATAATTGACTCTGAGGGCACTATCTCCAACAATCTCCCACTTGCACTCAAGGCTAATTATTGCGATGCCGCATACTCACAGCCCGTGTGATACCGAACACCCAACTCCTCTACTAGTCAGTCTCACAAAACCCGTTTGCGAAACTATTGCGTTCGAGGAATAACCTCAGTGAGTGGATCCGCTGTGATGTTTCTTTCTATGTCTCTCTATATCTCAAGTTCGCGGAGAAAGCCATCTCCCGAAATGAGCAATACCCGTCTTAGAATGTCTGGATGTCTGATGGGATCTAGCTCATAAATGAACTCCAAATCCAAACTTCTTAGACTGTATCGTCAACTGAACTCAATCAGTATCCTGCGCCATGCCTTCCCTCAGTATCCACGTGGACCACCTGTCCAAAATACTTCCCCTGGTCAGAGGGAAAACTACAACTCTGACAACCTCCTTGTCGTCCATGTCACCTTGGAAGCCTGGAATGATAACTGTCTCCCAAATGAGGCTGTTGTTATCATATCCCTAGAACATCCACTTATGTTCTAAAAACTGCTTCCGACTGTTTCTCCATGATTGGATCAATGTCAACTTATTGCATCTAGTGCAAGAACAACATCTGGTGTGGTACTTGACATCTCATGATTGACTCAATTGCCTAAGCAAGTGATCTGCCAATCATGCACATCCCTCTCCCCTTTAGTCTGTAAGACACCTTTAGAGAGGGTGACTCCATTACCTGCAGGTACACTACCATGCCAGGAGTCGTCCATTCTAAATACTCTTAGAATGTTGTCTAAGTACCCAGATTGGGAAACCACCCAAATCTAGATCTAAAACCATAGATCTAGTAACCAGTATGTCAGATATTATGTCCAAGTCCCATGTGGAGAAACCACTGTGTGACGACCAAAGTATAACCGATCGTAGTATAGGAATATCACTTCCTACTACCTTCTCAACAGATCCATCCCCTTATTCTGATGACGTCAAACCTATGACTATCACATCAGAAATAGATGATCTATCTCCGCTACATCTGCTTTAGTCTATAAATAGTCATAAGCCTGATGTCCACCAAAGCTTCCGCTGCTCCCACTGACTACGACAACCCTCTGGCAGAGTCATATAGACGTGCACTTCCAAAGCTAGTTTAGAACGACGCTATACTCATCCTCCTGCCGGGTCTCGCAGCCTGGAACAACAGCAATGGCAAGTGTGGGTAAACAAGAACTTCCCTGTCACCGTCCTTGAGGCTACCGGAGTACCTCTCGGGTGCCTGAAGTTACCCACCGTATCTGCGGAGTGGCCAATGGAATGTCAAATCAGATTGAATCTTTAGGTTCCTTATTAAATCTTTAGTAATCGTTTGCGGTTCTGGAATCACTTCCAGTTCTACCATACTCCCACTACTGTTTTTCTGGAAAAAAAATCCATTTTTTATTAAAACTGTGGCGAGTCTAGAACAATATTGCTATTGTTCATCCAGATGGTAGAAAGTCAACCCTCGTCATAGCCTGGGTCAACCCACAAACAACCATTACAGAAACGTGCCTTGAGTTGTCCAGTGTCTGGTTTTAAGCATAAGCCGGACATCTCCCCGTACCTTAACATCGTTAAGATATGAACTGTTCTATATCCAATATAGAACCAGAGGCACTGATTCAATTGAACCAGATTCAAATCATGCATCTATCTCCAGTGCATGTCAACTAAATGGAAGGAGGCCAGTCAGTGTTACTCAACTTAGGAATGCTTCCAATTATGAGTATCCTGAAAGAGAAGCAAGTTCTCTTAATCATTACTATCAGCTGAATACCATACACAAGTATCTACATCTTCGATCACTTTGAAGAATCCCGATACTTGCTATACCTGGTTCTCTACTCTATTCAAATACCTATAACTCCTCAAAACTTAGACCCTGTGTTTCCACGAAACACATGTCTAAGAACCAGAGAAGTTAAAAGTAAACAGAATATAGTACGAGGACCAACCCCTCTGTCCTGATGGACACTGGACAACATTCAATACTCTGTATAAGTCCTCTGAGTCTAACAACTCTTTCACTGTGTGTCGTAGGTTGAAAACTGTACTTATGGTTAAGAAGAATTACACCGCTGTTTAATGCTCCTTACCTAACCATCCACTGATATAGGTAAATGTCAACGACATAATATCAAAAGGTATATCTCACTCTATGAAAATAGACGTACAGATATATCAATTTGAAATTGGTGCACAACAGCGGATATTCAAAACCAAATATTTGCCGACCGGCAAACAACCCAGGTGGCTTCCTCAAATATCACCAATTACAACGAATCCCGATATAAAGAGGATGGTCACCTAATTCCCAATAACTTACTCCCACTCAGCATCTGTAATACCATACAGATGTGAGAATCCTACCTGGTAAATACATACCCTGGAGTAAGTGTCTAATCGGGAAATCAGTTTTCCATTAACAGTACACAGTGAAACTGAAACATTGAAATGTTTCGTTGGGGTATCCTGGTATTCCTAGTAATGCCTCTTCCATCATCCAGATTCACAACTATAACCGTATAATCTCTTTGCCATCTGTCCAAATCCCTTTATATGTCTTTAGTCATTACCGTCTGCACACCCTTTTAGGCCAAATGGTTTTCTTCCTTCCCTACCGTTCGGCACCAGCCTATGGTTTGGAAGAAGACTATCCAAAAAGCATAAAGGGTGTACTGTCCTAATCCTAGGAACACTCGCAACGCGAGAGAAGGTGAAGATAAAAGACACCTGAATGTACTTTATTCCTATTTCTCCTGAACCAGAATCCATCCCCGAACTGGAACAAGTTCCTTTCGAGTTCGTATATAACCATACGATGGAGTATCCAATAAACTGTGGATCTTCGTAGTGACACGGAGTGTCCTGGAGAAATACAAAGGTGATTTAGGATTGGCGAAGAAATACTTGGTTTGGTCGTGAATATCAGTCGCAATTTTACTTTGCCCTCCTACTAATCCCTTGCTTTGTCTTAACTTAATACCTTCTGCACACCATCGTTATGCTAATTGGTTTTCTTCATTCCCTACCGGTCGGCACCAGCCTAAGGTTTGGAAGAAGACTATCCAATTTGCGTAATAGGTGTACTATCTCCTAAACCAAGGAGTACTCACAACTTGAGAGAAGGTACAAGGGAAAAGACAACTGAATAATCCTATTCGTTTTCTCCAGAACCAGAAACCATCCTCGAAGTCCTTCGAGTTCGTATTTAACCATACGATGGTTTTGTCCATTGGAAGTGGACGTTCGTAGTAATACGGGGTGTCCTGGAGAAAAGGGTAAAAGTAGGAGTGGCAATGAGGTCTGCAACTCTGACAATCCAAAAGCCAGTGTTAAGAAGGTTCGGTCAACTTGGTCACTGAGTCATAGTCCAGGGTCAGGTCAATGGTCGCTGCCAAAGAGAGAGAGAAAAGAAACACTCAACGTGCACTCTAACCTAGATCAGAATGATTATCACTTTGTCTAATCTGGAAACCTCCCACTGTACCTCAAATTCTCCTCCAAACCTGAAAGAAGAACTAGTCGGTGTCACCCGAGGAGTAAAATAACTCATCAGTGGGAATCGGGATCCAACTATCATCGCATGATAACGTGACGGAATCCACTCACGTCACCACACTCCAGAAGGTATGCGCATGCCTGGCAAGTTTCAGTTCTTTTGAAACTCCCGATGTGATTTTTACCCCTAGGACCCAAGTGACTTTGACACAGTCAACAAATCAAAGAGTCCTAGTCAAGTTCAACCCGTCATTATCCTGGATTGCATTAAACCCACCCGTACGAGCCCTTGACACAGTCAACAAGGCCGCACGACTGTCCTAACCAATCCCATTAATATGCTGCAAACAAACACTACTTAGCTACCGCACACTACGCCTTGACACAGTCAACAAACGCAGCACGAATACTAAGTAATACTTGTAAGAGATGACGGAGGGCTACGGCTGGTTTTTGGCGAAAAACCTTTAACGTAAAGAACTTTCGTTGAAGGAACTGTATAGCCTTTTTATAAAATATAGTGACGAAAACCTTTGCTAAAGAGGTCACTCCCGGTGAAGGGATCTCGGCTCTTTCCTCGTAGAATGAGGTGCAGGATATTCCAACTGAATACCACGATGCATAGCAAAAGTAATCGGCTATAGTGAAGTTATTGCCCTGACACAAACTTCTGTCCAAGGGGTCACTCCCGGTGCAGGGATCTCGGCCCTTGCCTCGTCGACTGAGGAGCAAGATATTCCAACTGAATACCACGATGCAAAACAAAAGTGAACGTCCTCGCAAATAACAGCTTTTTGAAAAAATTGTTCCAACAACATCAGATTAGGTTTGTTTATCTTGCATTGATCCGAATCAACGCAGTCCCATCAATTAATCACACCACAAAGAACGAAAATATACTGACGTACGTATATGCCATCCGCATTCGCCACTGGGTCCCGTCATCACCCGTTAGGTTAGCTAACTAACGGCAGAGCGGGGACTGGACTAGCGCGGATGTAAAACATATACAACATTTACTAATATATATACCAATATATTATATTTCGCTCAAGGCGGGATAAAATGCAACATCACAGAAATGTACAGCATCACAGAACAATACAGATATCTGGAAGCCCCGGGTTTCACAGAGCCGCTGATGAAACCCGACGTTCCCCTGGTCGTGTAGATAGCCTGTGCAATGAAATCCTAGACCCCTACGGGCGCGGCAAGTCACCCGCCAAAACCTGAAGCGAGGCAGCCCCTTCCAGCTCCGTGAATGGACCACCCAGCACTTCATGGAATCCGGTAACTTGGGCACCCCTCCTGGGTCAACCTGTACCCCCTACGAGTGCGGCGAATAGCCTGCCAATCCTAAAGTGAAGCCCCCTCCATCTCAATGCCATGAGATGCGGGCCCGTTGCCCCCTAGAACCCGGCTATCCGTGCACTCCTCCGCGGGGTAATCCTAGTACAGAAAGTAAAATATACATACACCGGGTACATCGACCGCAACCAGGTCGTGCCCCAAAAGAATAATACAAACAGGCAGTGACGGCAGTCCACATGTCGGACGCTCACCCTGCAATAACAAATGTACATAATACAACAACACAGTACTAGCATTGCATCCAGGCTATCCCCCACGACCGATCCGCAACATCACAGCATAAACATAGAACATCAACGTGAAAGTCACGTTCGCAAATCCGTCTAACCGGGCTATAGCAGTTAGACCGGATTTACCGATCGAGTGACATTCACGGTCGCAGATATAATGTAAATACTGTGAAATAATGTGTTTAAAATTTTCCGATTGACCAAAAATTAACAAGTGGGCCCCCAAACAAAACTGTAGCACTTACAGAAAACCCGAGCCCAATTTTAATATTCCAAAACCCCTAATTTAAGCCCAGAAGCCCACTGGAGAAATTCGAAGCAGTGAACCCACCAACCTGCGGCGGAAGGGCGGCACAAAGGGGGTTCTTGCCGCGCTTCCGCGCTCCTGTTGAGTGATCACTGTCTCGAATTTTCCCAGAGTTCTTAGAACTCCCTGCACATCATTCTGAGACCACCTGAAAAATTTTTAGACTTCAAAAAATTTCAACAGAAACTGATGTGAAGGAAAAATACGGTTTTTGGAATTTCGGTCGATCGGATAAGCAAAACACATTAGAACAAGCTAGGTAAGGTTAATGGCCTGGCTCTTATACCATGTTGCGCCACGGCAGTGCCCCGGCCTCGTACTCGAGGCCAAAATGCGGAATCAAAATTTTTTCCTTGCTCGGAAACCGGCGCTACCGCGGACAAAGAAAAACCCGGATCGTAACCATTAACCTAAACTAGCTATCAAGAGATGGGGTGAGAAGTATACCGAGTGATCCGAGTCCTCCGGTCTTCTCGTCATCGTCCCGATCTCCCGCGGAAAGTGTTGCCTCCACATCGTCGCCTCCTCGCCGGAAAGGGCACCACATCGCCTTCTTCTTTTACGGGCTCCCGCCTCAATACCGAGGCAACTCGCGCATGAAGCCGGCAACTCGACATGCTCAAGATGTGCTTTATAATGTAGTGTAGAAGATGCTTGTCTCTTTTTAGGGTTTTTAGTTGCCTTGATGGAGGAATGGGATTAGGAAAAATGGTGCTTTCAATTTTCCAAAACAAGAAGAAGAAGGAGATGAAGAATTCCTCCCAAAACTAAGATGAACTCTCTCATTCTTTTTCTTTCTCTCTCAAATGTTTTTCAACCATTTTCATCAAGTGAGAAGAATGGTGGAGGGAAAGGATATATAGCATGAAGGGAGGTGATGGTAGGAGCAATGAAGAGGGTGACCATATCCAAAGACAAGAAAACATCAACCATGCTTAACACTATTAAACCCATACCCTTTCATGTCTTAATTAATGCAAGTGATGGATGAAAGATATCATAATCCCACAATTGCAAGAAACCCCACCACAAATGTTATTTGCACAATTGCAAATAATCCCCTCCACCGGAAAAGTCCGGCCGGGAAAGAACAAAGGAAAACCGGCCGGAACGGAATGCAAACTGGCAACTCCAGAAAACTGGTCCCGTAATAAATTACAGGAAAACCCCGATACTGTGCATACACACCCGCATCTGTATTCCGTCCGGATACAAATGCAATGAGACAAAATCTACACTGTACTAAACCAGTACCGGCTTAAACCAAAGCCGGCTAGTAATATCCGTCCGATCCTGATTCGTGCAATACCGCACGTATCAGATCGAACCCTGCCATATCACTATACGGCTACTAGTACAAAACTGTCCGATCCTGATCCGTGCAATACCGCACGTATCTGATCGGACACTGCCATATCTCCATACGGCCTCTACAGCGTTTCGCCCGAAAGCCTGAGTAACTGAAAGTGTGGTGAACTCTAAAGACTCGTCAATACTATGGCTGTGGATTTAACCACTAGCACGTCAGAGGTATAAGCCAATACGTAACGGGCCACCAGCTATTGACTAAAAGGGACGTCGATGAGCGAACTCATCCTGACACCCTACTGAGCCTGTCAGTGACAATATCCGTACAGTCCGGTCCGTTCGTCTATGAGCATCGCATGTCGGGCCTAGGGGGTTGGTAAAAGTCAGACCCCCAAAAGCGGTACAAGTCGTGTCGGAGCGTAGCCCAGAACACCCTGAGATACTACTGGAATACCTACCAGTAAATCTCCTGCCTCAGCCGAGGGCTTTGTGTAATGGCTCTCCTAGACACAGCGCGACCTCACCCCCAATACCGGGAGAGACGAACCCCTGCAGATCCGCTCACCGCCTCCATGTGGCTCGGGACTGTACCCAACTAAAACCTGTTTGCACGACTCCTTTTAGCCGTGGTAGGGTAGTAATCAAAGCACAGTGGGAACTCACACGAGACAAATGACGATCTCAGGTCGATGAACTAACCTGTACACATGTCACCAGGGAACTGCTATCTGACGTCTGGTATAAGACCAACTAGCAGGTTCCCGGCGAGTCCTGTCCGGTGTACTCATAACCCAATGAGCACCTGTATACATCTTAGGTGAACCAACTGACACCAGTGGCTTGTGAGACCGGCCACCGCCCCTCGTCGGGGTCTCGACTGTATACACTAGTCTACTAATGGAGTATCGATGCCCTGTCTCGAAACTCCTACGACTAGGGACCTTTTAAGGATGTGCTTATAGACTACCAGCTCCCACGTATATGATCGCCATCATACTATTGGTAGTCAAGCAAGAATCCTAGGGGCTCTATCAACGTGTAATAGCGACATGTCAGGTCACCTAAAGCAGTACACGATGATAAAGGTAAACCAGATAGCATACTATCATCTCGAGTAAGACTGTCATACCGGGATAGGTCCTCCCTCAATCATTGCAATCACGTGCCTGTGATCCAATAATTGACTCTGAGGGCACTATCTCCAACACACGATTGCCTATCGAGGAATATATCAGCTGATGCGACGGTACGACGGCCAAAACCCTAAGTACCACAGACCCTAACGGACTTCTGTCGTAAAGAGCAGAGGTTAACTGTGACGTTAGGATATTCTTGCGAGATCTGCTCGATCCGTTTTGACTCGTGAGGAAATTGATGTTTTTGCGAGAACTTCTCGATTCGTCTCGACTCGTGAGATAAAGCCTTAGGCAGTAGGGATGAAAAAAACCCTGTTTCCTAAGCACCGGGACCCTGCAAGTCGGCCCAAAACGGTCTCTTGCATACTATCCACGAGTCACACTCTCCAAATTCGAATCTCGACAAGGAGGAAAACAACCACTTACGAGTCCTCTCGACTTATAAGCGGGAAAATTCTCTTGTGAGATCCTTACGACTTTCAAGAGAAAACACACTTAGGAGTCCTCACGACCCCTAAGGAGAAAATACACCTGCGGTATCCTCTCGACTCGTAGGGAGAAAAGTCTTTATGAGACCCTCACGGCTCATAAAGTTGAAAAGTCTTAGGTGGCAGATCCTAACCCTGTCTCCTAAGCCATCACCGCCCTGCAAAGAGGTCAAGATGGACCATCTATGAGCCTCACTTACCAAAGCTACATGCCACTGAAATGGAAAAGCTACTCATGAGCATATAAACTACTTCATGCCAGAGTAAGATATAAAGAGATAGAAGGGTGCGGCTCATGGAGTTAAGGGCTTGGAACTATATCTCTTAAGAGTCGAGATTTGAGTCAATGATAAATGACGACGCTTGTGTCCGCTCGTTATCTTCTCAGATCAAGATTCTGAAAGTAATATACCAACCCGAAACTGGTCATACGCTATGCATTACTTTGCACTACTTCACCCACGTATATACTTACGTGGGCAAAGTAGTGGGGGGCATGTGTTCCCGCCAAAAATTTCTGTACAGAAGAGTCCAAGGTATCAAATGGCAGCGATACGCTTAAGGAAATGCGAACCAATATCTTCCGGCCTGTATTTTGATAAGTTCCCGAAGAAGGAACTATTAAATTCTGATGGTATTGGAAGCATCTCGAAAAACCATTCGATTTGATATATTATGGGCCTCATAATTCATCCGGGATCAAAAGTTATGAGGCATCACGTGTCCACACGTGATGGACCTTTAAGAACCCGCTTGAGGAGTTAAAAGATATAAGAAAAACTCAGAAAAGACCCCAATGGGGCATCACGTGCTCACACGTGACCATGGGTCACGTGCACACGTGATGGGCTTTTAAGGCCTCTAAAATAATGAATAGAATTAAATTCTAAAATCTGTTCCCTGATTAAAAATCAGGAAGTACCTCAACGAGGTATCACGCGCTCACACGTGATGGTTAAAACAACAACATAAACAAGCGGCTATTAAAGGAACCAATTTGGGGGTCACGTGCTCACACGTGACCAAGGGTCACGTGCCAGCACGTGACAGGCTTTGAAAGCCTTACAGTTTAATAGAATTAAAATTCTAAATTTCTTTAAAATCTTTCGAAATAGAATTAAAATTCTAAATTTATCTAAATCTTTCTAAATGGAAAAGGATTATAGCGGCCGTTGGATTAAAGATCCAAGGGTGATTAAATATCACCAATTTATGGAAAGATCTTAGACAAAGAAAGATTTTCCCTAAAATCTCACCGGAAATAATAAACAGAATATCTTTGGATTTAAAATCCAACGGTGAATAAAATTCACTGAATGATCTAAAGGATCATATTAATGATGAAAACAAATCAAATCTTTCAATGAGAGATTTGCTAAACAAATTGATTCTTTTTCTTTCTCCTATAAATGGGAGCCAAGAAAAGAAGAGGGGGGACCTTTTTTTTTGGGAGAAAAATAGAGAGAGGAGAATTTAATTCTCAAGAGGAAAGAAAAGAAAGGAGAATTTAATTCTCAACAAAGAAAACCCTAGGTAAGAAAAGGGAAAAAGATCAACTTCAAAAACAGAATTTAATTCTCAAAATTTAAGAGTTTAACTCTTCTGCAAATAAAGAACTTAGTTCTTCTTCTGGTTGAAGATCTGTAAAGTGCACATCTCCCCATGAATTGAGAATTTAATTCTCATCGGGTCGAGATCCTGCCTTGCAGATCCTAAACTTAGAAGGAGAATTGAGTTTTGAGAATTTAATTCTCCCAAACTCACAGGAATTTAATTCCTCCTAAAATGAAACTAGTGTTTAACCCTAATCAAGAATTTAATTCTTTTACATATCTGGGAATTTAATTCCTTTAAAAAGAAATTAGGGTTTTACCCTAAATAAGAATTTAATTCTTTCACAATAGGTATTTAATTCCTCCAAAACAAAATTAGGGTTTAACACTATAGAGAATTTAATTCTTAAAATAAAGAGACTTGAAAGATCTCCATGCACATAAAGAATATTGGTCACGTGATGACACGTTACCCCAATCCGCAGTGATCAGAAAAGAAGGAATAAAACCAAGGTCACATGTCCCCACGTGACCCCTGAAGAGATCCCCAGAAATGAGAAGGAGGAAAGCTTTGAGGCAATGCCTCACGTGCTCCCACGTGACTCCCAAAACGCAGAAAGAAAAAGCAAAGGAAATGAAAGCTTTGGGTGCTCTCACGTGTTATCACGTGACCCCTCAGCAAATGCTTTAACAATTGGCGCACAGATCCCTATCACATGCCAACACGTGATGCTCTAAAATAAAAATAAAAGTGTTTAACACTTATTCACAGATTTGAGGATAAAACAAAAGGAGATCTGGCTCCACATTTAGGGCGCCCTCACGTGTCCCCACGTGACCCTTAACAAATCCCTTTAATATCCAATGGATGTATGCCTATCACGTCCTCACACGTGATGGCCAGGAAATGAAAAGTGTTTAACACTTAATTGCAGAACGAAGAAAAGGGATTTGGTCCCCCCTTTGGGCGCTCTCACGTGTCCACACGTGACCCCCCTGTCTTTAGTGTTTAACACTAATTTGGGGATTATATTTCCAGTGTTTAACACTGATTGTTTCTAGTGTTTAACACTAAATTGAAGATTATATTTCCAGTGTTTAACACTGATTGTCATTTAGTGTTTAACACTAATTTGAGAATTCTATCTCCAGTGTTTAACACTGTTGTTCTCTAAGTGTTTAACACTACTTTTAGCCAAATTGGCTAATTTCCCAGAGGCAAAAGTCCCTCCTCCAATTGAATCTCAAAATTGAGGAAATCAAAGACAAAATGTTGTCAGAGCCCCCAAACCTCTGTTTAACACTGCTGAATGACGAGGGGCTGAACCCAGACAAATGTCTAATGGCCCAAAGGGCCAATATTTCAAACATAATTGGACTTAGCCCAAACCGGCCATAAGTCCTCAAATCATCTTGAACTGAGCACATCTGCTCTTTCGACCAACTCATTGGTTCAAGGGTACATCTCTGAACTCCTCTGATATCTGTCGTTGTAATCCTTCAACGTCTTCAGAAAGGTAACGGGTCCCGACAACCACACATTAATACGGACTGTGGGGTCCTTAAACTCATGGACTTATGCGTCTTTAAACCAACATTCGTCCCCAAAATGGGAATGTTGGACCACCATGTCCCTAAACTGGCGATGGACAACCATGTCCCTAAACTGGCAATCGACCGCGATGTCTCTAAACTAAACAATAGAGTCCAAATGCTCTCTTGTTGGATCTAAATGATCCCGTTAAGTCGATCTTAGTCTCAATTAGACTAATGTATCCTTAACAAACGTTTGAGTCGATCTTAGCCTCAAAAATGGTAATGTATCCTTCAAACAGACTTTAGTCCCAAATTGGACTACAGCTCTCCCAACCAACTTTGGTTCAAGGGTACATCTCTGAACTTCTCTGATATCTGTCGTTGTAATCCTTCAACGTCGTCAGAGAGGTGACGGGTCCCGACGGCCATACATTCAATGGACCACTATGTCCTTAAACTGGTATTGGACCACTATGTCCTTAAACTGGTGTTGGACCACCATGTCCCTAAACTGGAACAATAGAGCCCAAACGCACTTTTGTCGGATCTAAATGATCCCGTTAAGTAGATCTTAGTCTCAAACTGGACTAACGTATCCTTAACAAACGTTTAAGTTGATCTTAGCCTCAAATACGGCTAACCTATCTTTAAACCCTCAAACAGACTTTAGTCCCAAATTGGACTACAGGTCTCCCAACCAACCTTGGTTCAAGGGTACATCTCTGAACTCCTCTGATATCTGTCGTTGTAATCCTTCAACGTCGTCAGAGAGGTGATGGGTCCCGACGGCCATACATTCAATGGACCACTATGTCCCTAAACTGAAACAATAGAGCCCAAACGCTCTTTAGTCGGATCTAAACGATCCCGTTAAGTTGATCTTAGTCTCAAACTAGACTAACGTATCCTTAACAAACGTTTGAGTTGATCTTAGCCTCAAATATGGCTAACGTATCCTCAAACCAAAACCCCAAACCCAAATCTAAGAAGATACGGATTTGGACTAATCCACGTCTTACGGGCGACAACATAACTTAGTCTCCGTATACAATCCACGGGCAACCACAAACAAAACAAACACCCACGACACGAAGTGACCATCTGGAGAAGGAGAAAGTTGTTACCGCGATGCGGTAGCGTAATTAACTGCAGGGGATTGCGCCTGCAGGGAAGAGCGTCCCCACAATCAAAAACCCCTCAAATGAGGGGGAATCTGACGAAGTCTGCTACATCGTCCGCATCCGTTTAAACCTTCGATACATGGTGACATAAATCAACTTGGCATCTTCGGAGAGGTGGACGGATAGCACCAATTAGCATCTGCCCCAAATCTCAGGCAAGACGCCCATGTCTTGGCCGCCATTCGGAGGGGAACAATTACATACATGAGATCTTGATCCGGTATCTAGTACCCAGGAAGTAGATTTAATTGACATGCAGTTTTCAATCATAAACACACCCGAAGTCGAAGCCACAACGTGCTTCGGATCCTGAATTCTGGCTTTCCAAGCCCTGCATCCCTTCTGCCAATGCCCTTTCCCGTGACAATAAGAACAACTCTCCTTTGCTACTGTTAGCCCTGAAACTTTTGCCCTTCCCTTTCTTTCTACTTCACTAACACCGCCTATCAACTTTTTGGAGGTTTTCTTCTTCTCACCCTTGGCTATAGCCTCGCATCCAGAAGAAGATGATCCTCCAATAAGCAGAACGGGTGTTTCCCTGTTTTCCTTCAGGGTGCCCTTTACTGGAAGTATAACTTTCTTCCCCTAGGCGTAAGTAGAAGGTTGGGACTGTAGAATCAAGTCATCACTCGACTTGTTCTCCAACGTGGTCTCCAGGTCCGTGAGCTGTTTAATATATCTAATCATTGTAGGGACGTGGTCCCCTACAGATGATCCGATGGCCAACCTCGCTTGAAGTAATTCCTTCGAGATCTCATATCTTGCGATATGAGATTGCTCTCCATATAAAATTTTGTTATGGAGGAAGATAGAAGAAAAGTCTAGTGTTCCTTCTGGTTTTCACCGTCTACTGAGGCCAACACAGGGCACTTGGCATTCACACAGTCTTTTCCCTTTGTCTTACGGATATCATCCGCGATGGTGGAAACAGGATCGGGGACGGCAGGGGCGTGAGTAGTAATGAGGTGGTCTAGCTTGTCATAGGCAATGGACATCTGGACAAACCTTTGCCAATTAATATAGTCAGGTTCAGTCAAATTATTATCTAGTTGTAACCTATGTCCCATCACCTGGTCTCTGCAATTAGGAGAGAGAGAAGAAACACTTTAGCATGATGCTCTTGCAAGTTTAGATTGGTTTTTAGTTTATCTAAACAGGATGGCTCCCACTGTTTCTCGAATCCTTCTTCAAACCATAAAGGAAGAATTAGTCAGGATTAATCTCACCCTACAATACTTGCTTAACCATTCAGCCAGGCTGGTGTTGGTACTTCGAGGGAGGTTTTCCAATGCTTTCGCGAAGTTCCTTAATTATAGAACCTCTTTTTCCTGGAGGCGTAGCCCCGCTAACACCGTTCTTGACACCTACTTGGTTTATAGAATTGATTGTGTTAGTGAAAAAGATCTCCCGAGGAGTAGCATATACTCACAGTAGGATCGGGATCCGAATATCATTGTGTGATAAAGCTGAAGAAATCCTACCAAAATTATCACACTCCAAATGGTATGCAACACTAGCAAGTTTCAGTTTCTTTAGAAACTCCCGATGTGGATTTCTGCCCCATGCTCTTATGACCTTGACGAAGGTCAACAAATCATAAGTCACATGTCAAGTTCTACCCATCATTGTCCAGGTTAATTTGAAACCACCCGTACATACCCTTGACGAAGGTCAACAAGGTAATACGACTGTCCCGAACCAACGAATCTATCTATGCTACATATGAACACCCAGCAACCACCAATCACTATGCCTTGACGAAGGTCAACAAACATAGCTTGAATACTACTGAATATTCATATGAAATGAAGGAGGGCTATGAATGGTTTTGGCAAAACCGTGAACGTAGTGAACTTGATATAATCGAAGGAACCTGATAGTTTTTAAAAGGAGTGGTTTAAGCTCCGCATTTAAAAGTCTGCTATTTTTAAAATAACCGAGTGGTTTTTAAAATTTGTTCCAACGATTCAGCTTTAGTTTGTTTGCTTTGTATTAATATAATGCGTCCCATCAATTACAATTTACATCGAATGAAAGATAAAACAAACGCTCATCTCACATCCCCGGCTATTCATCATTGACGATCCAATACAATTCATATACACAAACTAACAGATATGTGCAATTTCAAACTAACCGACATATAGCAATTAGATGAAGTTTAAAACACATATAAACATCACAGAAGAACCAGTTATCCAAGTACAATTAGAATTTCGATCGAAATACATTTTCCGTAACTACCCTAAATGCAAACCAGCATTCAAAACATACTGGGTAGAAACCAAATATTCCAGAGAACTAAACACCCAAAGAAAGAAATAACAGAAGAAGAATGGCCTGAATCGGCCTCGACTCGGCCACGACTCCGCGGTGGATCAGTCCGATCCGCCGCGGTTCCGCGGTCGTCTTGGCGATTCAGAAGACCATCTTTCTTCAGCCATCTTAGAAAACCATGCACTTATTTTTAGTACACCTGAAATAATTTTTTAAAGCACTTTTAAAAATCGACAGAATGTAGGGTTTCGATGTTTTGTTTTCCGGTTTTTCCGACGATCGAAGTTCTAAAACTTGCTAACGAACTAGTTTGGGTTTAGTTGGCTCTGATACCACTATAAGTCCATGTCGCGCACCCGACGGGTTCACGGGGAGGAGGAATATATGAAAAACGATTTTCAAAAGGTTCACGGCACGGACTTGGACTCCAGGATCGGGGCTAAACCCTAACTGGCAACAAGATGTGAGGTAAACTTAAAAGTACAGAAGTTTATACCTCACGATTCCGGTCCTTCGGGTCTTCATTCCTCGCTGTCCTTCTTCTTGTTGTTGACTCTATGGATCGATTCGGATCGCCGCTCCCTCGCCGGACTCCTCAAATCCAAGATGATCCACCCGAGGAGATGTGCATCGAACTCCTACCTCAACTGAGGCAACTAGGGCTCAAAGTCGCTACTCATGATGTCGTAGAGAATGTAGAGTTGTGTAGATGGAATGAATTGTCTTTGCTTACCCTAGATCACTTAACACATGAGTTCACCAGGGTTTTAAGGAAGAAGATGGCTAATGAAAAAGATTTGTGAGGAAAGAGAGTGAAGAGTGGAGTTAGCTCTCTACCCTTTTGTTCAACTGAACCATATTGATAATTCTCTTGATAAATCGATAATGAATTATCACATATATGGTTCAAGTAACAAAAATGACTCATGGGACAAAATGCCACCATGTGTCATGAGAAGCTACGTCCATCTTCATGCATATTCCACCTCATCTTTTCCATGTCATAATGCATTTTTCATTTAAACCAAAATGAATAATAACAATATGACATGTCACCTTCTAGAAGCATCTTTGACCAATTTACAAAAATGCCCCTCGTTCGTACATACGTATCCGTATTCCGAAAAATGCGGATACAAAAGACGAAAATAATCCATCAGTACAATACTAGGATCCGGCTTAAACCAAAGCCTACTAGTATTGTCCGTCCGTATTATCATGCGCGCACAAGTACACGCACATGACCGAACCCTGTCGTAAAACCATACGAGCTCTACATCTTTTGCTTGATGCAGGGAAAACCTCTGTGTGAGACTTTAAAGACTCGACACTACGCTGGCAGTGGGTTTAACCACAGGCCGCAAGTGGCACTAGCTGTACGTAACGGCCCCTAGGTATGTGTCGATGAGAAGGCCGATGAGAATAACTCATCCGAACTCCAACTGAGCCTATCTGTGACAATCTCCGTACAGTCCGGTCTGTTCATCTAAGAGTATCACATATCGGGCCTAGGGGGCGGTAAACGTCAGACCCCTAATAGCGGTATAAGTCGTGCTGGAGTGTAGCCCAGAACACCTTGAGAAACTACTGGAATACCTACCAGTAAATATCACTTGCCCTGGCCAGGGACTTTGTGTAATGGCTCTCCAAACACAGCGCGATATCAACCCTCAATACCGGGAGAGACGAATCCTATCTAACCGCCACTGCCTCCAAGTGCTTCGGGACTGCACCCAACTATTACATGCTTGCACAACTCCTTTGAGCGTGGTAGGGTAATAATCAAAGTACAGTGGGAACACACTCGAGGCGAAGTAGCAGTGTCAAGTCGACGGACTAAGCTGTACTCATGTCACCTGGGAACTGCTATCTGACGATAGGTATATTACCAACCAGCAGTTCCCAACGAGTCTTGTCCGGTGTACTCATAACCTAATGAGCACCTGCATATTATCTCCAGTACAACGTACTAATGGCTGTGGGACAGACCATCTCCCCTGCTGGGATAAGAAGCGTGTACACCAGTCTACTCCGGAGTATCGATGCCCCGTCTCGATAATCCTACGACTTGGGACCAGTATAAGGATGTGCTTACAGACTACCCAGCCCCCACTAGTGTGACTGCCAACACAACGTTGGTAATCAAGCAAAAATCCTAAGGGCTCTACTAATATGTATAAGCGATATGCTAAAAGAAACACATGCACATATTGAAGTAGAAACAAACCAGGTAGCATACTACCATTTTGAGCAAGACAGTTAATACAACTGTGAATATCCCAAGCTTCCATTAAGTAATTTACAAACTAGTATGATACAATAATGGCCTCTAGGGCATATACACTAACACTGCTGTCCTTGACTATGAGATTTGGCATGTGGATGACTATAACGTCATTCTAAATTGAATTTAGAAGTGCACATGTATATGACTCTGCCAGAGGGTTGTTGTAGTCAATAGGAGCAGCGGTAGCGTGGTGGGTAAAATGCTTATGTCTATTTATAGACTAAAACAAGGAGAGCAGAGATGGGTCATTTATTCTTGACGTAACAGTCATAATGTTTGACTTCTTCAAGAATGACAGATAGACCTGGTAAGAAGGTTGAGTAGGGAGTTCCTGATAGGAAGTGTTGTTCCTTTATTACGAGCGGTTAAACGTTGATCGTCACAGATGTTTCTTCACATAGAAATTGGATAAAATATTAGATATTCTGATAATTAGATCTATGGTTTTAGATCTTGATTTGGGAAGTGTCCCAATTCGGGTATTTTGACACTATTTTAAAGTTTTTTCGAATGGATGAATCCTGACTTGGTGGTATACTCACAGGTGATGGAGTCACCCTCTCTGAAGAGATGTCTTCTGGACTGATGAGAAGGGAGATTTGCATGATTGACATATCACTTGCTTAGGCAATTTAGTCAATCATGAGATGTCAAGCACCACACCAGATATTGCTTTTGTACTATCTGCAATAAGCAGATATTAATCCAATCGTGGAGAAACATTGGGAAGCAGTTATGAACATGAGAGAATGTTCTTAGTATATGATAACGACAGCCTCTTTCAGGAAGTGGTTATCATTTCAGGCTTTTAAGATGACCTGGATGACACAGTGACTGTCTGAGTTAAAGTTTACCCTCTTCTGAGGGGAAGTATGTTGGACAGTGAACAAAGTGGATACTGATTAAATTCAGTGGAAGATATAGTCTAAGACGTTTGTTGGATTTGAAGTACATTTATGAACTTGGTCCCATTAGACATCCAGACAAGTTCTAAGACATGTATCACTCATTTCGGGAGATAGTCGTTCTCCGCGAATTTGAAATATAGAGAGATAATGAGAAACATTGGAGCGGATCCACTCACCGAGGCTATTTCTCGAACACGAATATTTCGGAAACATGCTTTGCAAAACTGATTAGTAGAGAAGTTGGGTGTTCGGTAGCACATAGGCTGTGAGTATGCGACACCGCAATAATTAGCCTTAAGTGCAAGTGGGAGATTGTTGGCTATAGTGCCCTCAAGGAAATTATTGTAATTGCATGCAGGCGATTATGATGATTGAGGGAGGACCTATACGGGTAGAACAATTTTACTCAAGATGACAGTATGCTATCTGGTTTGACTTTATCATCATGTACATGTATTATGTGGTATTACGAATCACTATTACATGTTGATAGAGTTCATAGGATTTATGCTTGACTACCAGGGTTATTGTGGAGATCACACTTATGAGAACTATGTAGGCTATAAGCAAATCCTTAAATGTCTCTAGTCATGTGAATATCTAGACTAGCCATCGATATTCCAGAATACACTAGTGTATACGTTTCTTGACACCGACGAGGGGCGATGGCCGGTCTCATAGCTATTGGTGTTAGTCACCAGAGATTGTATATAGGTGTTCATTAGGCTATGAGTTACACTGGACGGACTCGCCGGGAACATGCTAGGTGGTATTATACATATTGTCAGGTAGCAGTTCTCTGGTGACATGAGTACAAGTTAGTCTGTTGATATGAGATCATCATTTTTCTCGTATGAGTTCCCACTATGCTTTGATTACTATCCTACCATGGATCTACTGAGTCGTGCAAACAGGTTTTAGTTGGGTACAGTCCTAAGCCACATGGAGGCAGTGAGCGGATCGTCAGGGATTCGTCTCTCTCGGTATTGGAGGTAGATGTCGCGCGGTGCAGGGTGGCTATCACCAAAAATTCTTGGCCAAGGTGGACGAGATTTACTGATTTGGATCAGTAGTTTCTCTGCAGGTGATGGGCTTCACACCAACACGACTTATCGCGTTATTAGGGATCTGAATTTATCCACCCCTAAACCCAATATATGATACTCTTAGATGAGCAGACCTGACTGTATAGAGACTGTCGCTTTCAGGCTCAGTAGGGATACAAACGAGTTTGCTTGTCGACCTTCCATTTGTTCAATACCTGGGTAGCCGTTATGTATAGCTAGTGCTGCTGACGTGCTTGTTGTTAAACCCACTACTAGCGTATTATCGAGTCTTTAGAGTCCTACACAGAGGGTTTCTCAGCTCAGACGAAACGATATTGTGTACATATTTTGATACATACTTAGATTCGATTAAATACGTGTTTTGTACACATACTTTTAATCGGACATTTTGTTAATACTAGTCGGTTTGAAAGATAGCCAGATTATCATATTTGGATGAAATGTGAGCTAGTATTAAATATATCTTTTTAGTGTCTCTCTTTTTGGTATTTGTATTTTGACAGAATACGGTATTTATACGAATACATGTATTTGTATAAATACGGGTATTTGTGTCTTAATATAAATACATGTATTTGTATCTTAATATGAATATAGATATTCGTATTTTATATAAATACGGGTATATGTATTTGGATACGAATACGGGTGTATATATTTGTAGCATATACTTGTTTTAGTGTGTATATATATATGTGTGTATGTGTACACTTGAGGTGGCATTCTCTTCTCTTCTCTTTTTTTCAAGTTCTTTTTAGAATATTGTGGACTTGTGACTCACCATTGTGAGTCACAATTCCACCCATTATTCAAAAGAGAAAAGAAGAAGAAGAAAGGGGGATTTTTATTAGCCATGCTTGCTCATTTGAGTGTTCTTCACCCATAGCTTTTTCTTCATCCTATCTTAACTTTTTGTTTATTGAGAAAGGAAAAAGAAAAAGAGAGTACACTTAGAGATTAGCCACTACCATATCCTAATGATCAATTCTTAGCAAGTCTTGTTCACTAGTTGCTTCACTTTGTGTTTTATTGTGAAGCTAGAACCTAGGTTAGGGTTTTTTCGGGTGGATCATCTTGGACAAGGAAGACCGCCTTCCAAGCTTGTTTCCGGTGGACTTAGGAGCTAAAGAAGTGGTATAGAAGACAAAGAATACCACTATAAAGGTAGCTAACACCTATCCAAGTAGTTAACTTCTTCTACTTTGCTAGTTTAGTGTTTGGAATCAATTCTAGGCCGCAGTAGTTCGTGCTCTTGGTTTTTGAAATTTTCGTTTTGTATTTCTCCTTGACCGCAAGTTAGTGGCACGAGCACGAGCGTCTACTAACACTTTCCACCCATACATCTTCCTTGTGGCCCGCTCTTAGTGCTCCCTCTTTCTCTTCCTGTCCTTCTATTTCCCTCATATTAAAAAAACCGTCTAGGGGAAGACCCAGGGGATAAGGAGGGTCCTATGTTTCAGCAAAGATTTAGGGATATTATTATTATTATTATGGTTTTTTAACTTTTAGCCATCATCATCATCATCATCATCATCATCATCATCATTATAATTATAGGGGTTATTTTACTTTTAGCCCTCCTTCCCTAAACTACAATATTTTATCCGGTCCCTCCTCCCCAAGTCACTATTTACCTACTAAGCCCCTTAATCTTATTTTAGACCCCCAATCAGACTAAACAAGAATTTTTTTAGAATATTTCCTTAGATTAGTACATTATAGTCATATTTAGGGCTTAAGGTTTATTAAAGATGAATTATGAATAACTTGAGAGAGATTAAAATTATTAAATGTAGAATTTGTATAAATAAAGAGAATGAATAGGCTTTGATGGTTGAAGATAAGAGTTTGAAGGTGAAATTTTAAGATCGGTATAGGATTTCAAAAATAAAATTTAAGAAAAATTAAAGAATTGAGTTGAATTTAAAGATTTTGGATCTGAAAATGAAAAATGTAAAATTTTGAAGGTGTAAAGTTTTGAAGATAGAGAATGAAAGAATTTGAAGAATGTTGTGGAGTTAATTGTACGGTTTTGGATATGGACGATAAAGAATTGAAGACGTAATTTGGAGATTTAGTTTTCTAGATGAAAAAGTCAAAAAAATGAGATGAAGTTTGAAGAATATTGATTGGTTTGAAGGGTTTTGAATGTGAAAGATAATAATTGATGATTTTTTTGGGTTCTTATGATATACCATCCCAAAAAATATGCTGTTTCCAAAAAATCATCCTAAAAAGCTCAATATTTTAAAAATCACTCCATAAAATTATAAGTTAGCCAAAAAACACCACCTAGTTAGTTTTACCCGGTATCTGTTGGGAATATTCATTTAGTCAAGTTTCGAACGGTTTGGAAGGTGATAAAAAGACGAAACTGCCCCCAAATCTGTCATCTCTTCCTTATTTCATTGTTTTAGAGGTTATAGGGTTGATGTTTTTATCCCAAATTGAAAATTAGGTGTTTTTTGTACAATAAAAATTATATATTTTCTTCTTAATCCAATTCTTCTACTTTGATGTACGAAAGATTGTGCCACATATTGGAGCAATTACAACTCTCAAGTAATAAAATGAGCTTGATCAGTTATTCATTTGTATACTTGGTTGTTTTTTAAGTTCCATGAAAATGTGGGTTTCGAGTGAAAGTTCTCACTAGAGAAAGGAATATAAAAATTAAGGCAGAAGTTTTGTTGTTTCTACAAATACTAAATCCACTTGATTCTACTTGCGATTTTTGAATGCGGATTTCAAATTGGAACATGCCTAGGCCAAAACAACAACGAGAAGGATGGAATAATATTTTTGAAGAATATGAAAAATGTCAAGAATTAGAGAAGATGCCACTACAAGAAAAACATACTTATTTCGTCGGAGGGTTTATTTCATTGGGTAATTTTCGACGGAATAAACCTAATTAAGACAAGGCGCGTGGGGCTGAAGCCTTATTATTTTTATAGATTTATTCCGTCGGCTAATAGCTGATGGAATAAACTCGATAACCAGTAAAAGGGTTGGGGTCCTCGGGTTTGAGATCATTTCTTCTGATATCAAACCTTAGGCCCAAATTCCAGGCCCCCTCCTCATTTCTCAGCCGACGCCTCCTCCTTTCACCTCGTCGTCATCGTCGATGCCTCCTCCCTCCTTTCGTCGTCGTCGCCAGAGCCTCCTCCTTCCCTCTTTCTGGTCGTCGTCGCCGCTTCTTTCATCTTTCGTCAACTACCAAGCCGACCATTCTTCGAGCTCGTCGCCGACCCTCCTCCTAGCCTCCCCGTCATCCTTCAAGCTGACCCTCTACCGTCCTCCTCCTCCTTCTCCAAGCTCAGGCCGTCGCCGCCTTCTCCATCAAGCTCAAGCCGTCTTCACACCTTCCTCCTCCAAGCTCAAGCCGTCGCGTTTGGGAGAGCAAGGATCGTTGATCATCGCCGGATTTCGTCGGTTTAGATAATTTCCCCCAATTTTGCCGTAGCATCAAAATTCTTTGATTTCTTTCGATTTTTCATGCAATCTTTGTGGTTTATGGTTGATGTGGGTTGTGTAGGGTAGTTTTAATTGTATAAGCTTGGTAGGAATTGATTGGGATCGAAACTTGGGGGTTTTGTGAAGGATTTTTGATTTTTGGGCGAGTTGGGTTGAATCTGGGGAAGAAGATGATGTTGGCGATAGTGTGAGGATTGAGTTGGATTTTGGTGATGGTATTGGCGATGGTGATAATGATGAAGTGGTCGTGAATGAATGTGGGGTTGGCTTGACGAGTTTTGACTCGGTTTTAGGAGTTCGGAAACTTAGGATTGTTGAAAAATATGATATAATTTCGAAATAAAGTTTATATTTTATACATTTGGTATTGATTGTGAACGTGCATGTTGCACGCATATACATTGTAGGGAATGTGCTACTTGAGTCAATTTATAAGGGAGATACTGCCAAATTTTTTGGGAATTTCGGCGTATCGAGCATGGATAAGAATGTGGGCTATGATTGCAACGCACGGATGTGTGCATGTCATATTGGGGATAGTGGGTGAGTAGTCAGATGCGTGGATGTTTAAATTATGTATTGAATATCTTGACTGTGATAAATTTAATTTCATCTGCAACTATGTAATTTTTCTTAGCCGTTTCTTGAAATTGTTATTGTATATGTATGTTGCATTAGATATTTTTTAGGATATGAGTACGCGACATGGTCATGGTCGGACTGAGGAGGACGAGGCATCTATTTTGTCAAGTCAGGTTTTTGGGAAAAAGGGCCCCACACAGGAAAAAGAAATATGGGGTCGCGGGCCAGACGACCCAAAGATCGAGGTCTATATATCGGCGACTAAGGATTTCGTTGAGCCCGGGGCATAATAGCTTAAAAAAATTTGTGCCTCAATCCGCAACAACGAAAAATGAATGCCGCATTGAAAGTTAATTGTGCTCACTTTACAATGCTTGTAGAGAGACGAAATGCACAAAAATCAAATTTTGATCAAGCATAATCAACAAAAACCCAAGTGATCAAACTATAACCCTAAACTACCAAGAAGAAGGAGTTTAACTACTATGAAAGGATGTTATACCTAAAGAATTCATGTCCTTTGGGTCTTCAACTCCTCTTCCTTAGTTCCTAGTCCGTTGGGATCGAGCTTGGACGTTGGTCTCATCGGATCAAAGATGATCCGCCCGAGAGTTTATGATTCAAGCTCTAGCTTCTCTAAGCGAAGCAAATAAAGAACCTAACTTGCTAAATTAAGGATCTTAGGGATGTAGTGAGGTGTTCAAATGTTTAACTATCTCTTAATTCCTTAGGATTCTCAACACATGAGAGGGTTAGAGAAATGAATAAGAAGGAGAGCTAAGTAAAGAGAGAGAAAGCAAATGGTGAAATGAAAACTTTTCTATAAAAAATGAAATGGCTATCATATTTTGTTAAGCTATTTTTCAAAAATAAAAATAGCAACCATACTTGAATAGTGCATACAAATGCAATAAAAAAAATACAAAGTCATTCCTCTCACCATTCTCTCTTTAAACCTTACCCCTCCACCTCATTTCTATTTTGCAATAAATGGAAAATCCTAAAATTAGGTGTCCTCCTTCTAGAATGTATACTTGTACAAATACAAGAATACATCTCTGTATATACATACCCGTATTCGTATCAAAATACGAATACTCTAGAGATAGAAACATACAATGAACATAATACTAGATTATAAATATCGAAATATATATATGTAAGTTATTAAATCAATACCTTATTTAATAATCCGGCTTAGTCCTAAACCAGCTAGTATTATCAACCGTCCGATCAATAATCCGTGTAGCTAGTGCACTCATTTGATCGGAACCCTATATGTATCAAAATATGGTCACTACATCATTTCGCATGAACCAGAGAAACCCTCTGTGTGAGGCTCTAAAGACTCGATAGTACGCTGGCAGTAGGTTTAACCATAAGCACGTCAGCGACACTATTTATACATAACGGCTACCCATGTACCTGTCGAAAAGGAAGTCCGACGAGCAAACTCATCTGAACTCCTACCGAGCCTGTCTGTGACAATCTCAATACAGTCCAATCTCTTTGTCTAAGAGCATTGCATACCGGGTCTAGGGGGTGGTAAACGTCAAACCCCTAATAACCCGATAAGTTGTGTCGATATAGCTCAGGACCGATTCGAGAAACTACTGATCTAACCATCAGTAAATCTCATCTATCTTGGCCAAGGTTTTACGGTGCTGGCCAACCGAACACAGTGCGACATCGACTCCCACTACTGGGAGAGACGAATCCCTGACAATCGCTCATTGCCCTGATGTCGCTCAGTATTTTGCCTAACTAAAACCTATTTGCACGACTTAGTAGAGCCGTGGTAGGGTGGTCGGAATAGATTTTACGTGTCGTATCTTAAGTTTTTAAAGTAACCGCAATCAATAAGGCGTCGCGTGTAGCTAGCCGTAATGAGTACGGGTCATCTGCAGGGAGATGGTGCGTTTTACATTCTTGTTCTCACGAGTTAAGCAAAAGGTCCGAACAGTTCATTTCTAACCTAAGTATTTGTATATGCAAAATATAAGCTTGTTAGGGATAAAGATAGGTTAGTGTAAGTTAGGAAAATCCTTACTCATTCCTTTGTGCCTAACTTGACTATTGAAGCTAGAGTAATCGGTAACAACGTGGATTAGAGTGTATAAGCACGGTATTTATGAAATCTGGCTTATTGACTCTTGTCCGTCCGTTCTTATCTCTTGACTTTCGTCTCCAGCCAAACCAAACGCAACCGGTCACGGTTAGGGATCACCGATACTGTGGTAGGGTAGGGTGCCTAACGGAGCGCTTGCGTGAGGTTTGGGCGGAGTTCCATTAGCAAGTATCGGGCAAAGGTAATGAGCAAAAGAAATTCTTAATTATACAACCACTCTCTTTCCCTAACAATATTACTATTCACAAACCATAAGCAACATCAAAGTGAAATACAAAAGAGAAGAGATCAAAGAAAACAATATTACACATAAGCAAATAGCAAGAAAGTAAATTGCAAATAAGTAAAATTAAAGAGAATACTAAGAACCAAATTGCAAATATGAAAGCTTCATTAAGTTCAACTTCAAGATATAAACTATGAATTCAAATACTAAAATCTAACCTTGCAAGCTCAGTTAAGAGGTTGCAAGATTAGATAAAAGTATAGAACTCAAGATTAACCAACTACTATGTACAAAACTTTAAAAAAATTACAAAATGAAAATAGAATGAAGTATGTCAAAATATGGCCCTCTCATTGCTCTCTGTTCTGGTATTTAAAGGCACAAAATAAAAAAAAAACAAACAATAAAAATAAGATGATGTGACAACATGGAATGACCAGAAGAAAGTTGGAGCCAAATTGTGATGGTGGGACCGGCGGTGGTGGGTTTTTGAGGATTTCTGGCAGTTTGGTCTCAAGTGTCGGGGCTCGTATTCTTGTGGTGATCTTGTGTGCTCTCTATGATCTTTCTAGCATTGTTTGATTCTTTTATAAACACTTGGATATTGATCTGTAGATTTAGAGGGAAATTGTAATTTTAAATCACATCACACTTTTATGCTTCACTCATCACACCCCCACTTGCTCATCTACTTGCACAAGTCATGATTCTTGTGTGTCCACTTGTGCAAGGCTGTCCCACCATGGTTCATGTATCAAAAGAGGTTTGTGTTCACACTTGTATTGTTGCATCATTCTTGATAAAAAATGTGTACATATGTTTATTGCAAAAAGAAACTCTTTGAATATTGATCGATTTTCTGTTCTGGTTGCAATATCGGCCCACAAATGCCGTATCCATGCATTTGAGTGTGTTTCCAGTGTTTTGTCACACGAATACCTGTAATTTGTATTTATTGAGCAGACACGGATTAATAGTACCGATATATCACAAAAATGATAATGAATGGGCGGTATTGAAATGCCGTTTTCTTGATGAAGAAATACCCCAAAAATTATCTTTTGCTCATCCCGAGCAAAAAAAATCCTAACCTCACTTTTGCAGGGAACGCGAGTGCACCGAGCTCCTGGAACAAGCCGTTAAAGCTTTAGGTGTCCCTAGTTGGAGGAGTGTTGTCTCTTGAGGGTTTTCAGCGGATTACACCCACAAAATCCCGTCAAACTAATTTCGCGAAATAACCATTGATTCTAACTCTAAGGTTTAGTATCAAAGCTAGAAATTCTATTATCTTAAGTTAGAAATATCGAACCCTTATTTTTCACACCTCACTTCTTATTTAACTTAAAATTCTATATATCTTTACGTGCGGTGCAAATAATGTCATTACATTTCAAAAAGTTTGATTAGAGTCATAATGTCACAAAATAAATACCGTATAACCTTCAAAAGGATCATACAAGTTTATAAAGAATTAAGTTTTCTCAAGTTTCGTTTTCCAGCTAGGTTTCAAATTTAGAATTTCTATCTTTCTTAACAGGAAATCAGGTCTTATTCTTCACTCCACCTTTTACTTGTTTTCGTTTCATACACACCATCGCGAACGTGCAATAACCTTTATCATAAGATAAAACCTTCATATCTCTGTTAAAAATATTTTTATAAAAACTTGTCGATTAATCTCACACAAAGAACCGTTAGAAATTTTAATTCGGAGAGAACACTTGCTTGACTTTGTTTTAAATTGGAATTTCTAGATTTCTTAGCGAGTTTTGGGCCAATGCACCCAAACCAGTCGGTTTTAGGGCATTAGGTGTAGAGATACCCCGGCGGACTTAATTACCCAAGTCACCTAGGCCCTAAAACAAAAAGACTCATTTTAGCGTGAAAATCATAACAATTTAATGCCAACGAAGATATAACCATTTGTTCAATTCTTTTCAAGATAACAGACGTGTTTGTGTAGATAAAGTGTGTAATCTCTCCAAACAAGTTCCAGATGGGTTATTTTTCAGATAAGATGTGTAATCACTCCGAACAGTTCAATTCTAATCTAAGTGTTCGTGTATGCAAAATATAAGCTTGTTAGGGATAAAGACATGTTAGTGTAAGTTAGGAAAATCCTTACTCATTTCTTTGTGCCTAACTTGAGTATTGAAGCTAGAGCAATCGGCAACACCATGGATTAAGGTGTTTAAGCACGGTATTTGTGAAATCCGGCTTATTGACCCTTGTCCGTCCGTTCTTGTTTCTTGACTTTTTCCTCCGGGCAAACCAAACGCAACCGGTCACGGTTAGAAATCACCGATACCGTGGTAGGGTAGGATGCCTAACGGAGCGCTTGCATGAGGTTTGGGCGGAGTTCCATTAGCAAGTATCGGGTAAAGGGAATGAGCAAAAGAAATTCTTAACTTATACAACCACTCTCTTTCCCTAACAATATCACTATTCACAAACCATAAGCAACATCAAAGGAAAATACAAAAGAGAAAAGATCAAAGAAAACAACACTACACATAAGCAAATAGCAAGAAAGTAAATTGAAATTAAGTAAAGTTAAAGAGAATACTAAGAACCAAATTGCAAATATGAAAGCTTCATTAAGTTCAACTTCAAGATACAAACTATAAATTCAAATAATAAAATCTAACCTTGCAAGCTCAGATAAGAGGTTGCAAGATTAGATAAAAGCAAAGAACTCAAAATTAACCAACTACTATGTACAAAACTTTACCAAAATTACAACATGAAAGTAGAATGAAGTGTGTCAAAGTATGGCCCCCTCCTTGCTCTCTGTTCTGTGATTTATAGGCACAAAATAAACAAAAACAAACAATAAAAATAAGATGATGTAATAACATGGAATGACCAGAAGAAAGTTGGAGCCAAATTGTGATGGTGGGACCGGCGGTGGCGGGTTTTTGAGGATTTCTGGCTGTTTTGTCTCAAGTGTTAGGGCACGTATTTTTGTGGGGATCTAATGTGCTCTCCATGAGCTTTCTACCATTGTTTGATTCTTTTATAAACACTTGGATATTGATCTCTAGATTTGGAGGGAAATTGTAATTTTATATCACATCACACCTTTATACTTCACTCATCACACCCCCACTTACTCATCCACTTGCACAAGTCATGATTCTTGTGTGCCCACTGGTGCAAGGCTGTCCCACCTTGGTTCTTGCATCAAAAGAGGTTTGTGTTCACACTTGTATTGTTGCACCATTCTTGATAAAAAATGTGTACACATGTTTGTTGCAAAAAGAAACTCTTTGAATATTGATCGGTTTTTTGTCCCGGTTGCAATGTCGGCCCACAAATGTCGTATCCATGCATTTGAGTGTGTTTCCAGTGTTTTGTCACGAATACATGTAATCTGTATTTATTGAGCAGACACGGATTAATAGTACCGATATATCACAAAAATGATAATGAATGAGCAGTATTGAAATGCAGTTTTTCGTGATGAACAAATACCCAAAACTTATGTTTTACTCATCCCAAGCAAAACAAAATCCTAACTTCACTTTCGCAGGGAACGCGATTGCACCGAGCTCATGCAACAAGCCGTTAAACCTCTAGATGTCCCTAGTAGGAGGAGTGCTGTCTCCTTAGGGTTTTCAGCGGATTACAGCCACAAAATCTCGTTAAGCTAGTTTCGAGAAATAACTGTTGATTCTAACCCTAAGGTTTAGTATCAAAACTTGAAATTCTATTATCCTAAATTAGAAATATCGAACCCTTATTTTTCACACCTCACTTCTTATTTAACTTAAGATTCTATGTCTTTACGTGCGGTGCAAATAGTGTCATTACATTTCAAAAAGTTTGATTAGAGTTATCATGTCATAAAATAAAGACCGGATAACCTTCAAAAGGATTATACAAGTTTATAAAGAATAATGTTTTTCTCAAGTTTCATTTTCCAACTAGGTTTCAAATTCAGAATTTCTATTTTTCTTAACAGGAAACTAGGTCTTATTCTTCACTCCACCTTTTACTTGTTTTCGTTTCATACACATCTTCGTGAACGTGCAATAGCCTTTATCATAATATAAAACCTTCATATCTCTGTTAAAAATATTTTTATAAAAACTTTAACTAGTTGTTCAATTCTTTTCAAGATAACAGACGTGTTTGTGTATATAAGGTGTGTAATCGCTCCAAACAAGTTCCAGATGGGTTATTTTTCAGAATTAGTTTCTATAAATGTTTCAATAATATCCCTTCATATCCACTTCGCTTTATAAACTATTCTTAATATTATTTATTTTAGAATAAACCTATTTGATCTTAAAAAATTAGTTCATCAATTTAAAAGTTTTTAAGACATATCAGACTTGTCATCTAATTTTCAAAACTCACGACACGTGTTGTGTGATGCAAAAATGTATATTAGCTATGGTTACACTAAAAAGAGGGTTATCTTTCAGGTTTCTTAATCTCTAAAAATAAGATTTAGTTTTTCCTATCTCATTAAACAAAACCGTCGGAATTTTGAATCTAAGTTCTCCTATTAGTTAACTTGATTCCAAAGTTTTTATGTTTTGGAAATTTTCTGATTTTTATGGGTTTTTGAATATGTATGCAAAATGCAAAATATACAAATGAATGAAAAAGATAGAGATGCTTACCGAGCACACCCCCAAAGTTAAACTTGACAGTGCCCTCACTGTCATAATACACCAAGAGGGTCAAAATTGTCGAGGGATCAAAATCGTCGGCTCTCTATTTTTTTTGTTTTGTTTTTTTTATAAAAGAACAAGAAAACAAAATGTATATACACAAAATCCCCCCCCCCCAAATTTAAGTGAAACAGTATTTCCACTGTTGAGTGTTGAAATTCAAAGTTAGGGGAGGGGACAATTTCAATCTATAGAAGGCCTTACATAGACCAAAAGTTAACACCAACCATTCAAAAATGTTATCATGATTCGCCCATGGTTGGTGAAAGAATGCGGAGAGAAAGAAAATGAATAATACGCGAGAACGTGTGTGGATGGAAGCGGTATATGGTCTCGGTATATGAGGAGATGAACGGAAGGGAGAAAGAAATGGAGTGTGAACTTGAGGTTGAAAATTGTAACACCATAGTTCATTTATACCAATTCCAATTCATATATCTTTCTTTGTGGTATTTTCTTGATTTATCGTGTTTTGGGTGCGAATGATATTTTACATTCAGTGTTGCATTCGATCCGACCCGCTCGCTGGAGACTTGTTTGATTCATTTTTATGAATTATCTTGACTTGTTACATAGACGTGTGCACTTTCATGAAAACTGCATACTGGCATTTTATCCGGCATTGCATCTTTTACCATATAACTTTTTAAGTCACGTAAAATATTTTAGAAATACATTGTATGGCCCTCTTGATACCCCTAACCCCGTGGTAGCATCCGCGCATCTTGTTCTCGTCCCGTTCAGTGAAACGGACGTGTTTGGATAACTACGCGCACATACGTGCATCCATTCTTAGGGGTATGCATTTTCATTACCCGAGCATTCATTTTGAAATTTGGATGTCGCATATATTTTTCATATTTTAAAAGTAAATTTTAGACCCGACCCGGGCGTGTTTTGGAATATTTTTGTATCCCGCCAAAATTCAAATTAATTAATTTAATACCTTTATTTTAATCGGCATTTTAAATTGATATAACTAACTAAAATCTTTGTAAATATAAATCAAAACCAATTAAACCTCAGCTCTCTCTCTTTCTGTTTACTGGGCCCCACACCTCTCTCTTCTCTTTCCCCCGCTACCCGACGAATTTCTTTCTCCTCACTGTTCTCTCTCTCTCTCCTCTCGATCTCTCTCACTCTTTCTCTCTCGTGGTCTTTCTCCCTCCCTCCAAGCTATCTCTCTCCCCCCTTATATTTATTATTGTTATTTTTACCTGATCATTTTGAAAGCCCACAGTCTCTCCTCCTCGCCTCTCTTTCTTCCTTCCTCGCGACGAGAACCCACTCCCTAACCCTAGCATCGCGTAACGCCGCAGTCGCCCTCAACGTCCTCGCCTTCATCCCCTCATCATCTCCTCCCCTCTTCTTCCTCTCTTTTCCTTCGCCTCCCGCTCACGAGAACTCCCCTAGAAAACCCATCTCCCGTGAACCCAAACCCTAGCCACCTCCACCCTCATCGTCGTCACCATCACCTGGCCCCGTGACCACCATCTCCTCCACCTTTCTCTCCTTTCCACTTCCTCCTTCACCTCGACCTCGACCTCACCCCGATATACCCCTGCACCCCAAGTTTCCGGCCACTGCACCCATCTCCGCCTTACCTCGCCTCTCCTTCGCCGACCTCCTTGTCACCACCCTCGTCATCAACTCCGACTCTTAACACCACCACCACCATCCTCGGCTCTTCCTTGCACACCTGACCTTGATCCGACCCCTACAAGAACCCGACCTCCTAGCCTCACCTGCATACTTGCCGGAGTCCGATCCATCGCCGTCGTCGCCCCCTTGTCACCTCCTCGGCCCAGAACCTCAGACCCCAGGACACCATCACCCACTTCCTCTCTTCTCCCTCTTCTTCTTCTTCTTCTTCTTCTTTCTTCTTTTTCTTTTCTTGAATTCTTGATTCCGGTGATCGCCGGAGATGTGACCGCCGTTGCCATTCCAGTCGACCCAGTGGACGTACCTTACCTGCGTGATCATCCTCTTGCACTGCTTGGACCCATCCCGTGTGCCGTGCGTATGTTGCGACGTTTTACCGACGTCGGACGTGCCGTACGCATCCGTATCGTGATCCATCGAGGCAAGTTTATCTTGCTACATTACTTTATATACATCTATTTTAATAAATATAATACTGGTATTTCAAATTATGTACCCCATGTTTACTTTTACAGTTTTTGGACATCCGTCTGCATCCGTACGTGTTATGTTACATCTAGCGCATGCAAACCTAGCTTGTTACATACTATATTACAATATACTGTACCCAATGGAATATTTACATCACATATTGCTTAGTTGTACATCCCACATTATCATTTTACAGTTTTACTATTTTCGGATACCCGTTTGCATCCATCTCATTTAAAAAAAATATATATATATATAACTGCATCTATAGATCACATTAATACATAATACTGTGATACTCACACCCCATGTTTAATAAAGTGCATCCTAATTAGTATTGGAACTATAAATATAACCTTAATTGATAATTGTGCATCCATTTCATTGATTTTTATATCTATTTGCATACCATGTCACATTATTTCATTTTATTGTTATATTAGTACTCCATACTTGATTTTGTGCACCCATATTTATTACAGTTTGATTGTGAGCACCCACTTGATACTTGCACACTACCTGACATGACCTGATACACCACTACTGACATGACTTGATACCTGTGCACTACTTGACAGGACTTGATACATGTACACCACCTGACATGACCTGACATACCACAGCTGGACATGTTACCCGATCTTGTTACTAATGCCGACAATCTTGACCTGTTGTCTATACAGACAAACCTGTTCCTGCGTGATCCTGTGTTGGCATTAGCACCAGATTTACCAATACCTGACTTACACACATAACTTGAGGGTATGGGGAAATCAAGAATATAGCAGAACGTAACTCAAAGGGCTATTATATCATTTTACCGTGGTCCCGTGGGGAATGAACGGGGTATAGACCGATGGGTTACGATGAGCATTACATTAATTGATTTCGAATAACTTTAGAGTAGATAACCCTATAGCACAGTTTAGACCACTCACTGCACTTCACCTGTTTATATCCTGCTCAGTAATATAAATTCATGTTACTGTTTACTTGTTATTGATGACTTGTTACTGTTCATACTTCATGCCTGCATATCTCATTATATCCAACTTGCTTAGAATTATTGATATTATGACGCACTGACGTCTGGGTTTTGCATGGCCCAGATCCCTTATCTTTATCACTGGCAATTCAGGAGTATTTTGATCAACAGGCCGAGCAGTGAGTGTTGGATATATGTATGCCCTAGAGGCCATTATGAGATAGTGTATGTACAGATGTGTGTGTGTGTGTTTATATATATATATATATATATATATATATATATATATATTCAGAGGACAGTCTTGCTCGACATGATAGTATGCTATCTGGTTTTACTTTATCATATGTTCACTTGATCATGTTTATATTCATTTTGTTAGTTATGTATATGCCCTAGAGGCCATTGTTGTACATATGATGTATATTATGATGGATGCTTGGATATATACAGAGAGGACTTTCTTGCTCATCATGATAGTATGCTATTTGGTTTCTTTTTATCTTAACATGTTGACTTGTATTGGTTTACTGTCTTTCTCTCACATGTTGATAAAGCCCTTAGGATCTATACTCGACTACTGGGATTATGATGAGATCATACTAGTGGGGCCACGGTAATCGATGAGTACATCCTATAAATGTTTCTAGTCGAGGGTATATCGAGACAGGGCATCGATACACCAGAGTAGACTAGCGTATACGCATCTTGACCCATATGATGGGCGATGAATGATCCCATATCCATCGGTGCTTGACATCAGAGATGGTGTACGGGTGCTCAGTGGAGACTGGGTACACTGGACGGACTCGCCGAGAACTCCCAGATGGTGATATACCACACGTCAGATGGCAGTTCTCCGGTGACACTGGTACAGGGTAGTCTGTAGACCCGAGATCGTCATAGAGTCTTGTGTGATTCCCACTGTGCTTTGATTTCCACCTTACCACGTCCAAGAGGGCGTGCAAAACGGTGGCTTTTGGGTACAGTCCCGAATCACATGGAGGCAATGAGCGATAGGAGGGGATTCATCTCTCCCGGTATAGGGAGTTGATGTCGTGCTGTGTTCGATTGGCTATAACTGGAAGTCCCTGGCCAGGGCTGATATAGAGATATACTGGTAAGTGTTACTAGTAGTTTCTCGACCTGTTATGAGCCTCACATCGACACGACTTATCAGTTACCGGGGTCTGACACATACCACCCCTAGACTTGATATGCGACATATCAGACGAACAGACCGGACTGTACGAGAGTGTTACTGATTGGATTCACAGGAGAACGGACAGGCTAGCTTGTTGATCTTCTGATTGCTCAATACCTGGGTGGCTGTTACGTTTAGCTGACCGCTTGCAGCTTGTGGGTGTTTGATATGATCATCACCTGCTACCGGCGTATTGACGATTCTTTAGAGTCCTACACAGAGGTTTCTTGGCTCAGGCAAAACGGAGTAGATTCACATATGTGATATGTGCAGGACCGAGGATAATGCGATATGAGATACCGTATTATATTCTCACGATATTTAGATATGAATCGGGACATCGGATCAAGTGTTGATTCGATGAATCGGTACATGATATATTAGTCGGTTATATTCGATATAGCCGGATCGTTGGATCAAGTGTTGATTCGATTATTTAATGTATAATGATGTATATGATATATTGTATTACATTATCTAATATTGGCTCGCTTTATTATTTCATTTTCTCACCGGATTAATACATTGATATATATGCGATATATGTTAAATGTATTATTTTCTTTTGTTGCAAATATATAATATATATGTGATATATATTATTGTGACATAATATGATTTATTATAAAACATGTTTAAGGATGATAAAAAGAGATTAGGGTTTGATTAGGGTTAGCTTCTTCTTGTTCATTCTAGAAGGATTCTATTTTGTCTTGGTTAAGATATTATGGTTGATACTTATCCTTAACTTAACTAAACCCTAACTCTAGTTTATTCTCTAAAAGTTTTAACCTATCATCCTTGTCCATGGTTTGATAATCAATCATATATTCTTGAATACTATTCATCACAAAAGGTTTATCTTTTTCATTATCATCTTCTTCTCTCTTGAGTTCAAAAAGAAAAAGCTTACTAGTTAATTCTTTTGTGATGATTTCTTGTGAGAAAGTGAATTAAAAAGAAAGAATAAATACTACTCCATCATCCTCATCTAATCTAGCCCATTAGATTAGGGTGTTCATCTCTTTAGAGTGAGAAAGCTTGGGTTATAGAAACTTCGACGTAGATCATCGGAGAATTGGAACACTTCAAGCTAGCATGGATCGTTCGAGTCGTGGAGCCTCTTTTGAGTCCGGGAGATCGTGGATCACGGCAAAGGGACTTCTACTCGGAGCTTGTGAAGCGAAGGAGCAGACTACAAAGGTTGTAATCCCTCACACTTAGCTATAAAGATATCATCTTGCATGCTAAACCCTAATAATCTAGCAAAGATCCCGTCTTTGGGTTGTTCGGCACATGCAAAATTTTATTCGGGCATGTTTGATGCTTTATGAACCTTCACAAGTGTGCCTAGGAACCCTACAGTGGTATCAGAGCCTAGCTAGAGCATTAGGCGATGTGTTAACGAAGTTAAAACCCCGATCGAACCCGAATACGACATTTTAAACCCTTCTCTATACATTTTTTAAACTCTGGGTTTTTCCAGAATTAAAAATACCTAAAAAATACAGCAGGATAATATAAGAATTATGGTGAAATTCGTGCCTCCAATTCGACAAGTTGGCCGCGGAACCGCGGCAGTATAAGAGTATTAGGTACGGTTTTGTGCACAGTAATTCTAGTATCTGTATTTACTATTTTATAGGTATTTTTAATCTGACTCAAGTGTTGAGTATTCTGGGGTTTATTTTGTAATCGGCGATTCGATCGAGAATTTTAAATTCGTTATTGTTTTTCCGGATATTTAGAAACTGTTAAAAAGTTCGAACGGATATCATTAACTCACTTTTTCCCGACACAATTTTTTTTCAAGTGTTGAATCTTTTCTCGAGTTTGAATCTTTCGGAAAAATGTGCAAGTAACGCGGTGGACCCTCTAGAAGACAACAAACCTTAACTCGATTATGTGACCTTCTTGAACTGCCTTTTGAACCTTCGGGTTTGGGGCAGTACGGCGTGCCACATGTGAGGCGTTGGCTTGACCCTTCTACGGCTGGATCACTGGTACCGTGACATATTCTGGGATTATTTGAACTCCGCTCAAGTGTTGAGCACTTTAGGAAATTTTGGGTATTTGATTATCTGTTCGAAAAGTTTAATACTGTCTATTTATCTGGAATGTGATACAATATGTGGAATTCATATAGTTTAGGCATGAAATACGAAGTATGTGATATTTCGCATTTATGATGTCTAAAGAGAATGTGGATTCCAAATATTGTAGTTTTACAATTTCTTTTCTGTGACCGTAAGTGTAGTATGTAGTTGTGTTGCCGGTTTTCGTTGCTATACATCGACGACGATCGGTGTATGCATACTTACTTATATTGATGATATGAGATATTATGTGTTGCTGAGATAGGATGTGCATGATTGTCGCGATTGAATAGCCGGGGGTTTTATGTGAGATGAGAGTTTTATATTTTCATTCATGTAAATTCAAATGTGATTGTAATATTCTTTTATTTGGGGCACTTCCAGGTTGAGGTTGATGCCACCAGTGTTGTATATTATTTACTTTTCCGCATTAGGATGGACCCAAGGAGGGGAGCACAGGTGACCGGGTTCTGGGGTTCAGTGGGAGGCCATCTCGAGGAGTCGAGACCGGGTCTCCTAAACTCCAGAATTGGTAGGGTCGCCTGCCGCTCTCGTAGGGGTCCAGGGTGTGGGCTTGGCTATTCATCGCGACTGTGGAATCCGTATTTTCTATTGTTGGCTAAATACTAAATACGGACGTCCTAGTATATCCCACATTATATCTATGTTTCTGCTGCGATATCTGTGATGTGATCATTTGATATGTTGTGATGGATACAGTATATAGTATATATGATATATTATATAGACGTTACTTATGTTTTACACCCGCACTAGCCCTGCCCTGCTCTGTCGTTAGTTATCCAACCTAACGGTGCACGAGGGGACATCGAGACGAATGCGGATGGCATAAGTGTACGTCGTATTTATCTGTGATGCTTAGGAAGCATAAGCTGATGGGATTTTTTATTAATGAGATTAATAAAAAGAAAAGAAACCAAAAAGATGTTGTAGAATCAAAACTTTATAAAAAGGGTAGCTACAGTTTTGCTTTGCATAGTAGTATATATGATATACCCTGCACCTTATTCGATGAGGAAAGAGCCGAGATCCCTTCACCGGGAGTGACCTCTTTAGCGAAACTGGCAGATGCTACAAAACTCGGTTTGTCTTTTGATTGTTTTTAGAGTTTTGCTTTGCACAGTGATATATATGATATGTCCTGCACCTTATTCGATGAGGAAAGAGCCGAGATCCCTTCACCGGGAGTGACCTCTTTAGCAAAACCAATGAAAGCCTCAAAAACACTCCATTTCAAAATTTGACATGATTCTACGACGATATCAAGTTCATTACGCTCATGGTTTTCTGAAAAACCTGCGTAGCCCTTCGTCATTTCAGATAAGTACTACTTAGTATTCGTGCTGCGGTAGTTTGGCCTCCGTCAAGGCGTAGTGTACGGTAGCTAACTAGTGCTTATCTGCCAGCATATGATGCGATTGGATTAGGGTATTCGTACGGCGTAGTTTGGCCTCCGTCAAGGGTCGTACGGGTGGGTTTAATTCAATCAAGAAATAACGGGTTGAACTTGACTAGCACCCTATGGGTAGTTTGGCCTCCGTCAAGGTCATGGGACGCTAGGGGTAAAAATATTATCGGGAATTTCAAATGTTGAAATTTGCAATGAGATTGCATACCTTCTATGAGAAAGTTGGATCCCGATACCCACTGCGAGTAAGAGTTACTCCTGGGAGAGTTTTACACAGGACAATTAGTCGATCAAGTAGGTGTCTAGAAAAGTGTTAACGGGGTTACGCCTCTGGGAAAACGAGGTTTACTTTAATTAGGTCCGTGCGAAAGCACGGGGAACCTCCCTCAAAGTACCGACACTGATCTGGCTGAAAGATTGACGAAATTGTAGGGTGTAATTAATCCCGGCTAATCTTACCTTTTAGGGTTTGAAGGTAGATTTGATAAAAACAGTGGGAGACATCCTGATTAGATAAGATAATAACCAATTTAATCTTGCAAGAGCTTACGCTAAAGTGTTTTCTTCTCTCTCTCTCCAGGTAGCGACCATATCAGGCCATAATCAAGATAATAATATGGATGTATTGACTGAACCCGCTTGTTATACTGAGCAGGGGAACGTTGGACCCGTTCTTTCTTATAAGAGTTATAAGACTGAACAGGAAATAGGAGAATATCTGGATTCTCACGCCGCCCAAAAGAACATGCATGTTGATGCATCTTCTTCAGGTGTGTTAGTTATTGAAAACTGTTTCTCAGTTCACCCTACGTCCTGGGTATTAGATACCGGATCAGGATCCCACATATGTAAATTGTTACATGGGCTACGTAAAGGTAGAGAACTGGGAAAAGGTGATCATTCCGTTCAAGTAGGGAACGGTGCAAATGTTGCAGCCAAAGCAGTTGGCGAATATCACCTAGTATTACCAAGTGGTGATACACTGATTCTGAATGAGTGCTATTATATACCGAACATGATGTGCAACATTATATCAGTTTCTTTATTAAGTAAAGAAGGATATAATTTTGTAGTACAGGATAATGTTATGAACATATTCCTAGATCAAAAGTTGATTGCATCAGGCTCGTTACATAATGGCATATTCATTCTAAATCAGAATACAGTCCTCAATATACAAAACACACATAAGAGGAAAAGTTCAGATATGAATGAATCCTACTTGTGGCATTGTAGACTTGGTCATATCAATGCGACACGACTGGCTAAGTTACATAAGGATGGTTATTTGAATCCGTTCGAATTATCATCTTATGATACTTGCCATTCATGTCTCAAAGGAAAGATGACCAAAGCTCCGTTTAGTAGACACGGAGAAAGAGTTACTGAACTCTTAGGACTGGTACATAGTGATGTATGCGGTCCCATGTCTACGCATGCCAGGAACGGTTCTTCCTACTTCATTACATTCACTGACGATCTCTCTAGATTCGGACATGTGTTCCTGATGAAACACAAGTCTGAAGCTTTTGAGAAATTCAGAGAATATAAGTACGAAGTAGAAAAATAAACGGGCAAAAGTATAAAGATCCTTCGATCTGATCGAGGAGGAGAATACTTAAGCAATGAGTTCCTAGATTATCTAAAAGAGAATGGGATTCTCTCTCAGCTTACTCCTCCTTATACACCACAGCACAACGGTGTATCGGAGCGGAGGAATCGCACCCTATTAAATATGGTGCACTCTATGATGAGTGCAGCTGAGTTACCTATTTCCTTCTGGGGATATGCACTGGAGACAGCTGCATACCTATTGAATAGAGTTCCAACCAAATCAGTGCCTACCACTCCATATGAGACATGGAATGGTAAGAGACCATGTCTAAATTTTATTCAGATATGGGGTTGTCCGGCCTATGTTAAAACACACAATCCGGACAAGCTCGAGGCAAGGTCTGTCCTATGTAAGTTTATTGGATATCCCAAAAATTCGCGAGGGTATATCTTCTACCACTCCGAGGAACAAAAGGTGTTTGTTTCTCGACATGCCACTTTCTTAGAAAAAGGTTTTCTTATGAAATAGATTAGTGGCATTGAGGTAGAACTGGAAGAGGTTCCAACAACACAAACTATAACAGAAGACTTGGTTGAACCAGAGGATTCAGTAGTACCCGACGAACCCCAGCCTCTCCGTCGATCTAGCAGGGTTTCTCATCCACCTGAGAGATACTACGGTTTTCTCATTGATGGTGGAAGCGAGGATTGCATCATGGAAGATAATGACCCGACTAGTTTCGAGCAGGCCATCACGAGTGGTGACTCTGTGAAATGGCTGGATGCAATGCGATCTGAGATGGAATCCATGTACACCAATAAAGTATGGATTTTGGAAAATGCACCTGAAGGGGTAAAACCCATTGGGAGCAAGTGGATTTTTAAAAAGAAATTTGGTGTAGAAGGAAAAGTTGAGACTTTCAAAGCTAGACTTGTAGCAAAGGGATTTCGTCAACGACCAGGTGTGGATTATGACGAAACCTTTTCTCCAGTGGCTATGCTTAAGTCCATCCGGATCTTACTTGCCATTGCTGCATGCCATGACTACGAAATCTGGCAAATGGATGTTAAGACCGCCATGCTAAATGGTGATTTAGAAGAGAGCGTATACATGACTCAGCCAGAAGGCTTCGTAGATAGTGGGAGCAGCGGAAAGGTATGAAAACTGCTTAAATCCATTTATGGGTTAAAGCAAGCATCGCGGAGGTGTAACATCTGTTTTGATGTAGTAGTCAAAGAGTTTGACTTCATCAAAAACATAGATGAACCTTGTATCTATAAGAAGGTAGCAGAGAGTAAGGTTGTCTTCCTCGTATTGTACGTGGATGACATACTCTTGATAGGAAATGATATTCCTATGCTGCAATCAGTCAAGCTCTTCTTATCACAAAGATTCTCAATGAAAGATCTAGGTGATGCCTCATGCATATTGGGGATAAGGATCTATAGAGATAAATCCAAAAGGATACTGGGATTGTCCCAATCCAGGTACATTGACACCATACTAAAGAGGTTTAGTATGGAAGAATCCAAGCGTGGGAACCAACCCATGATCTCTGGACCCACTCTCTCCAAAGAGATGTCTCCCAAGACTGATTTGGAGAGCGCTCGCATGCAAGGGATACCCTATGCTTCGGCAGTAGGCTCTATCATGTATGCGATGCTATGTACCAGACCCGATGTAGCATACTCACTAAGTGTAGTGAGTCGGTATCAAGCAGATCCTGGAGAGTGTCACTGGATAGCTGTGAAGAACATTCTCAAGTACTTACGAAGGACTAGAGATATGTTCTTGATGTATGGTAACGGAGAACTCCGGGTGGAGTCTTTTACCGATTCCAGTTTCCAAAGTGATAAGGACGACTCTAAGTCGCACTCGGGTTTTGTCTTTACCCTCAATGGAGGGGCGGTATGTTGGAAGAGTTCCAAACAGGATACCGTTGCAGACTCGACGATGGAGGCTGAATAAATCGCTGTCAACGATGCTGCCAAAGAGGCCGTCTGGATGAAGAAGTTCATCACTGAACTTGGTGTGGTTCCATCCATTGAACATCCAATACCTTTGTATTGCGATAACAATGGAGCTGTGGCTTTGGCCAAGGAACCCAGATCCCATCAGAAATCTAGACATATTCTGAGGCGGTATCACCTGATCAGGGAGATAGTTGATCGCCGGGAGATCGAGGTCAGGAGAGTAGATACGAAGGACAACACCGCGGATCCACTCACGAAGGCCATTCCCCAGATACAGTTTGAGAGATTATTCGGGATGCTAGGTATGAGATACTACAGCAGCTGGCCTTAGTGCAAGTGGGAGATTGTTAGTTATGTATATGCCCTAGAGGCCATTGTTGTACATATGATGTATATTATGATGGATGCTTGAATATATACAGAGAGGACTTTCTTGCTCATCATGATAGTATGCTATTTGGTTTCTCTTTATCTTAACATGTTGACTTGTATTGGTTTACTGTCTTTCTCTCACATGTTGATAAAGCCCTTAGGATCTGTACTCGACTACTGGGATTATGATGAGATCATACTAGTGGGGCCATGGTAATCGATGAGTACATCTTATAAATGTTCCTAATCGAGGGTATATCGAGACAGGGCATCGATACACCAGAGTAGACTAGCGTATACGCATCTTAACCCATATGATGGGCGATGGATGATCCTATATCCATCGGTGCTTGACATCAGAGATGGTGTACGGGTGCTCAGTGGAGACTGGGTACACTGGACGGACTCGCCGAGAACTCCCAGATGGTGATATACCACACGTCAGATGGTAGTTCTCCGGTGACACTGGTACAGGGTAGTCTGTAGACCCGAGATCATCATAGAGTCTTGTGTGATTCCCACTGTGCTTTGATTTCCACCTTACCACGTCCAAGAGGGAGTGCAAAACGGTGGCTTTTGGGTACAGTCCCGAATCACATGGAGGCAATGAACGATAGGAGGGGATTCATCTCTCTCGGTATAGGGAGTTGATGTCGTGCTGTGTTCGATTGGCTATAACTGGAAGTCCCTGGCCAGGGATGATATAGAGATATACTGGTAAGTGTTACTAGTAGTTTCTCGACCTGTTATGAGACTCACATCGACACGACTTATCGGTTACTGGAGTCTGATGCATACCACCCCCTAGACTTGATATGCGACATATCAGACGAACAGACCGGACTGTACGGGAGTGTTACTGATTGGATTCACAGGAGAACGGACAGGCTAGCTTGTTGATCTTCTGATCGCTCAATACCTGGGTGGCTGTTACGTTTAGCTGATCGCTTGCAGCTTGTGGGTGTTTTATATGATCATCACCTGCTACCGGCGTATTGACGTTTCTTTAGAGTCCTACACAGAGGTTTCTTGGCTCAGGCAAAATGGAGTAGAGTCACATATGTGATATGTGCAGGACCGAGGATAATGCGATATGAGATACCGTATTATATTCTCGCGATATTTAGATATGAATCGGGACATCAGATCAAGTGTTGATTCGATGAATCGGTATATGATATATTAGTCGGTTATATTCGATATAGCCGGATCGTTGGATCAAGTGTTGATTCGATGATTTAATGTATAATGATGTATATGATATATTGTATTACATTATCTAATATTGGCTCGCTTTATTATTTTTCATTATCATCTTCTTCTCTCTTGAGTTCAAAAAGAAAAAGCTTAATAGTTAATTCTTTTGTGATGATTTCTTGTGAGAAAGTGAATTAAAAAGAAAGCATAAATACTACTCCATCATCCTCATCTAATCTAGCCCATTAGATTAGGGTGTTCATCTCTTTAGAGTGAGAAAGCTTGGGTTATAGAAACTTCGACGTAGATCATCGGAGAATTGGAACACTTCAAGCTAGCATGGATCGTTCGAGTCTTGGAGCCTCTCTTGAGTCCGAGAGATCGTGGATCACGGCAAAGGGACTTCTACTCAGAGCTTGTGAAGCGAAGGAGCGGACTACAAAGGTTGTAGTCCTTCACACTTAGCTATAAAGATATCATCTAGCATGCTAAACCTTAATAATCTAGCAAAGATCCCGTCTTTGGGTTGTTCGGCACATGCAAAATTTTATTCGGGCATGTTTGATGCTTTACGAACCTTCACAAGTGTGCCTAGGAACCCTACACATTTAGTGCATGTTGATAAAGCCCTAAGGATATTGGCTTGACTACTGGGATTATGATGCGGATCATACTAGTGGGACATCTGTAGTTTATAAGCATATCCTTGAAATGTTCCTAGTCATGGGTATATCGAGATAGGGCATCGATATTCCAGTTTAGACTAGCGTATACCATTCTTGTTCCATATGATGGGCGATGGATGATCACATATCCGTCTGGTGTGTTGACACCGAAGATAGTAAACGGGTGCTCAGTGAGACTGGGTACACTGAACGGACTCACCGAGAACTCCTATATGGTATTATATCATACGTCGGATAGCAGTTCTCAGGTGACACTGGTACAGGTTTGTCTGTAGACCCGAGATCGTCATAGAGTCTTGTATGTCCTCCCACTGTACTTTGATCTCCACCCTACTGCGGCTCTACTGAGTCGTACAAACAGGTGGATTTTGGGTATAGTCTCGAGGCATATGGAGACAGTGAGCGATAGGAGGGGTTTCATCTCTCCCGGTATTGGGGGTTGATGCTGTGCTGTGCACGATTGGCTATAACGGGAAGTCCCTGGCCAGGGCTACTGAGATATTACTGATAAGTGTTATCAGTAAGTTTCTCGATCTGTTATAGACCATATACTGGCATGACTTATTGAGTTATTGGGGTCGACGATTCCATCCTTAGACTCGATATGCAGCATATCTGACGAAGAGACCAGACTGTACGGTAAGTGTTGCCGGATGGATTGACAGGAGTTTTGACAGGTTCGCTTGTTCTTATTCTGATCGTTCAATACCCGGGTAGCCGTTACATTTAGCTGACCGCTTGCGGCTTGTGGGTGTTTGATATGATCATCACCTACTGCTGGCGTATTGACGAGTCTTCGAGTCCTACATAGAAGTTTCTCGGCTTAGGCGAAACGAAGTGGTGCGCATATGAGATATGTGCGGAGGCTCGATTAAATACATGTATGTGATACTGTATTTTAATCGGGAATTTAATATTAGTCGGGTCGTATAAGATATGACCGATTTATTAAATCAAGTGTTGATTTAATATTGACTTTTATATTATTTATTTAAATCCTTTTCTTCTTATGGATACATGCATGTATATGTACATGATGATGTGCATACACACATACATACATGAAATGTATCATGGTTGATGATACAAAGAGGATGGCAATATAAGAATCATATTGTAGATAAATACATATATGGATATTTTCATTAAAGTTAAAGGTAAAAGAAAAAGATTTATGAGTCATTCCTTCTACACTTTTCTACACATTTCCATGGTTGAATTTAACTCAACCATGGTTCTTTTTCCTTTTGCCTTTAACCTTAAATAAAAATATCTAGATATAATTTAACTATAGTTATGGTTATGATAAGATATATCTCTCTCTCTCATTTTCTTTTTCATCATTATCATTATTCACTCCAAAAGAAAAAGAGAGAGCCATCTTCTTCCTCCTCATTTTAGCTCTCTTTTAATTGTTAAAATAGAGTTAGACAAATAAAAGAAAAGGTATTAAATAAGAATAGCAACCACTTCATCATCCTACACAACCTTTGCTATCTTGTGTAGGGTATTGTGCTTCAAGATTTTCAAAGATCGAAGGAAGCATCAAGCTTAGGGCAAAGAGCTTCGGGTGGATCGTCGTGGACGAGGAGTTGATCAAGCGAACCCTTCCAAAGCAAAGGAGTCTTCCAAAGAGGTCTACAAAGGTTGTAGTCTCATCACTTGGTATAACTTAAGTCTTAATATTTGATACTATTAATAGTTACTTCATAAATTCTAGTTCGATTCATAGTAAAGTTTACTTAGCACCTCAAAATTTTATTGTTATGGCATGTGTGATGCTTCAAAACCCTAATAGAGGTGTTAAGGAAACCCTACAGTGGTATCAGAGCCAGGCTAGAGCTTTGTAGTAACCTAGACGACGTTGAAAACATCGAACGGACGAAAAACGACACCCGAGGGGTGCTCTCTGGAAATTTTTTAAAAACCTGGATTTTTTCAAATTAAAAATATGTAAAAAATTAAGCAGGGAAATATATGGGCCCACCAGAAATACGATGCCCTAAATCAACCGTACGACCGCGGAACCGCGGCCAGAGTGGCCTTGTTGCGGCGGTTCCGCGGCTCCGTAGGTGATTCGTGGGCCGTAGTTTCTTGTGCATGCCCGTATGTGTTTGCTGCTGTTTATGGAATTTTTAAAAACTGCTCAAGTGTTGAGCATTCAGAGCAGTCTGTGGTTGTTTAAATCGTTCGATCGAATGTTTTAACTGCGCCTAGTTTAATAGTATGTGATATAATAATTGGAATCTACAAATTTGTTTGTTGCGTGCAAATCTAGCAGTTCGGTCTCGGGATAAACGGAAATCTTGTTGAATTATCCGGTTTGGTTTGAAAAAGTGTTTTCTTGAATGAGACCCAAATGCGAGCTTTACATTTTTTAGGCATGAAATCTTGTATATGTGATATTCCGGGTTTGAGTTGTCTAAAGGCAGTTAAAGATTCCAATTGTTTTATTTTTTTCATTTTATTTCTCTGTGACCGTAAGTGTAGTATGTATTACCGGTTTTCGTTGCTATACATCAACGGCGATCGGTGTATGCATACTTACTTACGTTGATGATATTTGATATTATGTGTCGATGAGATTTGATGTGCAGGATTGTCGCAATGAATAGCCGGGGTTTTTTTTTATGTAAGATGAGAGTTTTCTTTTCATTCATGTAAAATTAAATTGTATGTAATATTCTTTTATTTGGGGCACTTCCGGATTGAGGTTGTTGTCACCAGTGTTGTATATTATTTACTTTTCCGCATTAGGATAGACCCAAGGAGGAGGGCGCAAGTGACCGGGTTCTAGGGTTCAGTGGGAGGCCATCTCGAGGAGTCGAGACCGGGTTTCCTAAACTCCAGAATTGGTAGGGTCGCTTGCCGCTCTTGTAGGGGTCTAAGGGTGTGGGCTTGGCTATTCATCGCGACCATGGAATCCGTATTTTTATTATTGGCTAAATACAAAATACGGACCTCCTAGATATCCTATATATATGCTTCTGCTGCTTTTATTATCTGATGTGATCATTTAATAAATATCTGAGACGAATGCAATATTTTATATATATATATATTAGACGTTACTTATGTTTTGCACCAGCACTCGCCCCGTCCTGGTATGCCGTTAGTTAAGTAACCTAACGGTGCATATCAGGACACTGTGACGAATGCGAGTGGCATAAGTGTACGTTATATTTTCGTTTCTTTCTGTAATGGCTTAGGATTTAAATGATGGGAATACATTAATGAGATTAATGTAAAAGATAAATGAACCTAAAAAGATGTTGTGGAATCAGATTTTAAACATGCTCGGCCTTTTATGAAAAAGCAAGTTTCAAAATGCGGAGCTTAAGCCACTCCTTTTAAACACATTAGATTCTACAACGATATCAAGTTCAAAGCGTCAAAAGTGTAGGGTTGCTAGGCACGCGCACAAGGGTCTACGAGGCATCAACCATGCCCGATTTAAAATTTAGCCGTGCCGAACGACCCGAATACGGAACTTTAAACTAGAGATTAGGCGATAACTTGCATGCTAAACACTTTAACACTAAGTGATAGGGATTACAACCTTTGTAGATCCGGTCCTTCACTTCATATGCTCCGTGTTGTGGTCCCTTCGCTGCGATCATCGGGATCCGGACTCTCGAGAGGTTCCACGAAGAGAAAGACGCAACCTTTGCTTCCGATCTTCGATACTAAGATGATCTACCTCGAAGTTTCTTTAACACAAGCTAACACTCATGAAATTATGTGAACACCTTCATCTAAATGGCAAGTGAAGATGAGGATGATGAAGTAGGAATTTTGCTCTATTTATTTATATTTTTCTCACATTTATCCATCACTTTTGGAAAAACAAGCAAGCTTTTCCATGGAAAAATGAAGGAGGAAGAAGATGATAAATCATTTGTGATGAATAGAAAAAGGTTATCATAATTATTTATGCAACCATGGTTCACTTAACCATTGTAGAGAGTTTACTAGGGTTAGGGTTTGGGTTGGGTTAAGTGTGACTCATGGATAAAGATCAACACAAATATCTTTATCATGACAAAGTAAAAGCTTCTAGAATCAACTAGAAGGTTTAACCCTAATCCAAACCCTAATCATGTTTAAACTCCTCTAATCATGTTGCATTAATAATTATAATATGTTACAATATTATATATCACATATACAATATTTATTGTAACAAAATAAAATAATACAATTAACATATATCGCATATATATCAATGTATTACCCGAGTGAGAAAAAGAATCTTTTTAGTGAGCAAATATTAGTTAATGTGATTTAATATATCAAATATATTATTATACATTAAATTATCGAATCAACACTTGATCCGACAATCCGGCTATATCGCATATAACCGACTAATAGTTATCCGTACCGATTCACCGAATCAACACTTGATCCGATGACCCGGCTGATATCAAATATCGCGAGAATATAATACGGTATCACATATCGCATTATCCTCGGTCCCGCACATATCACATATGTGCCCCTACTCCGTTTTGCCTGAGTCAAGAAACCTCCGTGTAGGACTCTAAAGAATCGTCAATACGCCGGCAGTAGGTGATGATCATATCAAACACCCACAAGCTGCAAGCGGTCAGCTAAACATAACAGCTACCCAGGTATTGAGCGCTCAGAAGATCAACAAGCAAGCCTGTAACTTCTCCTGTGAATCCAAACAGTAACACTCCCGTACAGTCCGGTCTCGTCGTCTGATATGTTGCATATCTCGCCTAGGGGTGGTAAACGTCAGACCCCAGTAGCTCGATAAGTCGTGTCGATTTGAGGTCTATAACAGTTCGAGAAACTACCGATAACACTTACCAGTAAATCTCAGCAACCCTGGCCAGGGATTTCCGGTTATAGCCAATCGAACACAGCACAACATCAACTCCCTATACCGGGAGAGACGAATCCCCTCCTATCGCTCATTGCCTCCATGTGATTCGGGACTGTACCCAAAAGCCACCTTTTTGCACGCCCTCTTGGACGTGGTATGATGGAAATCAAAGCACAGTGGGAATCACACAAGACTCTATGACGATCTCGGGTCAACAGACTACTCTGTACCAGTGTCACCGGAGAACTGCCATCTGACGTATGGTATAATACCATCTGGGAGTTCTCGGCGAGTCCGTCCAGTGTACCCAGTCTCCACTGAGCACCCGTACACCATCCTTGATGTCAAACACCGATGGATATGGGATCATCCATCGCCCATCATATGGGTCAAGATGCGTATACGCTAGTCTACACTGGTGCATCGATGCCCTGTCTCGATACACCCACGACTAGGAACAATTATAGGATGTACTCGCCGACTACCGTGGCCCCACTAGTATGATCTCATCATAGTCCCAGTAGTCGAGTACATATCCTAAGGGCTTTATCAACATGTAACATAGAGACAATCAAAGTACATGTTAAGATAAAGTACAACCAGATAGCATACTATCATGTCGAGCAAGAAAGTCCTCCCTCTATATGTCCTAGCATCCACTACAATATACATCGTATGTACAGTAATGGCCTCTAGGGCATACATATAACTAACAAAAAGTTTTCTTAAAAACTATCCGCAACCCTCCGTCATTTTAGGAAGTAGAGTACTTAGTATTCGTGCTGCGTATTTTGACTTTAGTTAAGGCGCAGTGTACGGTAGCTGAGTGATGTCTTCCTACACTGCATATGATGCAGATTAGTCAGGACATTCATATGATTATGTTAACTTTAGTTAAGGATCATATGGGTGGGTCTAGATAATCACGAAATGACGGGAAGAACTTGACTAGTACTTATGATATATTGACTTTAGTTAAGGTCATAAGTACTAGGGGTAAAAATGAATATCGGGAATTTCAAGAGTTGAAAATTACAATGAGATTGTATACCTTCTATATGATAGTAGGATCCCGATCCCACTGCGAGCAAATGTTGCTCCCGGGAGAATTTTGCACTTTATAATTAGCTGACTCGGTAGGTGTCTAGAAAGGTGCTAAACGGGGCTATGCCTCTGGAAAGACGAGGTTTACTTTAATTAGGTCCGTGCGAAAGCACGGGGAACCTCCCTCAAGTACCGGCACTGGCCTGGCTGAGAGGTCAGCGAAGTTGTGGAATGTAATTAATCCCGGCTAGTTTTCTTTTTGAAGGTTTTAATGAAAATTTGATAAAAACAGTGGGAGACATCGGTTAGACAAGATAATAACCAATCTGATCTTTGCAAGAGCTTTCGCTAAGTGTATTCTTTTCTCTCTCTTAATGGCAGATACCCATGACAGGTCTTAAGCTTTTATTAGATAAAAACAACCAGAATGGGACCAACTATAAAGACTTGCTGAGGAATTTAAACATAGCCTTGACTTATGATAAAGTATCATATGTCCTTACAGCTCCAGCCTTGCCCCCCTAGGTCCTAAATCTTTAGTTGCGGATAGGGAAATTCGCAAGACATGGGATGCTGACTGTGCCACGGCAAAATGCCTCGTGCTTGCATCGATGGATAACACACATCAGAAGCAGCACTTGAATATGGACGTAAAAGCCATATTTCTCCATAAAAAAGAGTAGTATGGAGAGCAATCTCGCGTATTACGATACGAAGCGTCTAAGAAACTGTTTCAGATGCGCATGACCGCTGGCACAGCTGTAGGAGACTATGTTCTGAAAATGATAGCTCTCATAGAAGAGCTTGAGGACTTTGGGTGGACAATGGACAATGAACAGTATACAGATATTATTCTGCAGTCTCTCCCCTCCACCTTTGCTCAGTTCATCGTTAACTTCAACATGCACAACATGGAGAAGGAACTGCCTGAACTCCTTAATATGTTAAGGAGTGCAGAGAGCACACTGAAGTCAGTGAAGACTCCCGTTATGAGTGTTGGGCAATCCTCCTCCTCTTACCCGAAGGCTAAAGCCAAGAGAAAGATGAAGAAGAAACCCACCAAACCTAAGGGTGGAGTCAAAAAGGTGAAGGGAAAAGGCAAGTCCAAGGTTGGGGATTCAGGGAAAGGTGAATGTTTCCATTGCAAGAAGACGGGACACTGGAAGAGGAACTGTATTGAGTACCTAGCACTCAAGAAGAAGCATGGTGATGCTTCAGCTTCAGGTGTGTTCGTAATTGAAAACTGTTTTTCTATTAACTCTGCTTCCTGGGTATTGGATACCGGTTCGGGTTCTCATATTTGCAATTTTGTGCAGGTGTTGAGAAATAGCAGAGTTTTGAAGACAGGTGATCATACTCTCCAAGTTGGAAATGGTTCCAATGTAAATGCAGTTTCAGTAGGAGAGTATCACCTAGGTTTGCCTTCGGGTTGTATATTGGTTTTGAACCCGTGTTATTTTTTACCAAGTATGCTTTGTAATATTATATCTGTTTCCTTGTTAGACAATGAAGGGTATCATTTTGCTGTGCAACACAATGTTATGAACATTAGACTTAATCAAGAGTGTACATTAAATAACGGGATTTACGTCCTTAATCAACACACAGTTTTCAATGTACAACACAAAAATAAAAGAAAATTTTCAGAGATAAATGAAGCTTTTCTTTGGCATTGTAGACTTTGTCATATTAATGAAACAAGACTAAACAAGCTTCATAAAGATGGATATTTAAATTCATTTGAGTATAAATCTTATGCAACTTGCCAGTCTTGTATCAAAGGTAAAATGACCAAAACCCCGTTTACAGGACACGGAGGAAGAGCTACTGAGCTCCTAGGCCTCATACATAGTGATGTATGCGGACCAATGTCTACACATGCAAGAGGCGGTTTTTCATACTTCATAACTTTTACTGATGATTTCTCAAGATTTGGTCATGTGTATTTGATAAAGCATAAATCTGAAGCTTTCGAGAAATTCAAGGAGTATAAACATGAAGTAGAAAACCAAACAGGAAAGAGTATCAAGATACTTCGATCAGATCGAGGTGGAGAGTACTTAAGTACCGAGTTCTTAAACTTCCTAAAAGAGAATCGGATTCTCTCTCAGCTCACTCCACCTTACACACCACAGCACAACGGTGTGTCAGAACGTAGGAACCGTACCCTATTAGATATGGTACGATCTATGATGAGTGATTCTGAGTTACCTCTCTCGTTTTGGGGGCATGCATTGGAAACATCAGCTTTTCTGTTAAACAAAGTTCCAACCAAGACCGTGTCTACCACTCCATATGAGATATGGCATGGGAAGAAACCATCTCTTAAAAGAGTTAAGATTTGGGGTTGTCCGGCTTTTGTTAAAAAGCAGAATCCAGACAAACTCGAGACACGATCAGTCAAATGTATATTTGTAGGATATCCTAAACATTCGTTTGGGTATCTTTTCTACCATAAGGAGGAACAAAAAGTGTTTGTTTCTCAGTATGCCACCTTTTTAGAAGATGAGATTTTTTCAAATAATACAAATGGCAATGTGGTAGATCTAGAAGAGGTTCTAGAGACACAAGTTACAAATGACGACTTGGCTGAACCTGAAGTTATAACAGAATCTAATGAACCTCAGCCACTCCGTAAATCTGGTAGGACTTCTCGCCCACCGCAGAGATACTACGGTTTTCTTAATGATGGTGATAGAGAAGATTGCATCATGGATGATGATGATCCTGCCAGTTTTCATCAGGCTATCACGAGTGGTGACTCTGTGAAATGGCTGGATGCCATGAGATCCGAAATGGAGTCCATGTACACCAACAAAGTATGGACTTTGGACGATGTACCCTCTGGGATAAAACCTGTGGGTTGCAAATGGATCTTTAAAAGAAAGATCGGTGTAGATGGACAGGTAGAGACCTATAAGGCAAGGTTGGTAGCGAAAGGTTTTCGTTAAAGACCAGGTTTGGACTATGACGAGACTTTCTCTCCGGTAGCCATGCTTAAATCCATTCGGATCCTACTTGCTATTGCTTCTCACTATGACTATGAAATCTGGCAGATGGATGTTAAAACTGCATTCCTAAATGGTGATTTAGATGAATGCGTTTATATGGATCAGCCAGAAGGCTTCATTGACAGTGGGAGCAGCGGTAAAGCATGTAAGTTGCTTAAATCCATTTATGGATTAAAGCAGGCATCACGGAGTTGGAACATCTGTTTTGATGATATTATCAAAGAGTTTGATTTCATCAAAAATCCAGACGAACCTTGTGTTTATAAGAAGACTGTAGGAAGAAATGTCGCATTCCTCGTATTGTACGTGGATGACATACTTCTGATAGGGAATGACATTCCTATGGTACAGTCGGTCAAATCGTTCTTATCACAAAGGTTCTCCATGAAGGACCTGGGTGATACCACATACATATTGGGAATACAGATCTATAGGGATAGATCCAAACGGTTATTGGGATTGTCCCTAACCAAGTACATTAACACCATCCTAAAGAGGTTTAGTATGGAAGACTCCAAGCGGGGTGCCTTACCCGCTTGCCACGGAGTCACTCTCTCAAAGGACGATTGCCCAAAGTCTGATATAGAGAGATCTCGCATGAGCATTATCCCCTATGCTTCGGCAGTAGGATCGATAATGTATGCGATTTTATGTACACGCCCTGATGTTGCTTATGCACTTAGTGTAGTAAGCAGGTATCAGACAAACCCAGGGGATAATCACTGGATTGCTGTTAAGAACATTCTTAAGTACTTGCGAAGGACTAAAGAATTGTTCTTGGTGTATGGTAACGGGGATCTCCAAATGGAGGCCTTTACCGAATCGAGCTTCCAAAGTGATAAGGATGACAGCAAGTCTATCTCAGGGTTTGCATTTACCCTCAAAGGAGGGACGGTGAGTTGGAAGAGTTCCAAACATGATACCGTTGCAGACTCAACGATGGAAGCTGAATATATTGCTGCAAATGATGCTGCCAAGGAAGCCGTCTGGATGAGGAAATTCATCGCGGAGCTAGAAGTAGTTCCAACCATTATTGATCCAATACCTTTGTATTGTGACAATAATGGGGCTATGGCGTTGGCCAAAGAGCCCAGGTCCCATCAGAAGTCCAGACACATCCTGAGGCGATATCATGTGATCCGGGAGATAGTTGATCGCCGCGAGATCGAGATTAAAAGAGTAGACACAAAGAACAACGCTGCGGATCCATTCACCAAGGCCCTCCCTCAGCCGCAGCATGAGTGACTTTTTGAGATGTTGGGTATGAGATACGCCAATAACTGGCCATAGTGCAAGTGGGAGATTGTTGGATATATGTATGCCCTAGAGGCCATTATGAGATAGTGTATGTACTGATGTGTATATATATATATAAATATTCAGAGGACAGTCTTGCTTGACATGATAGTATCCTATCTGGTTTTACTTTATCATATGTTCACTTGATCATGTTTATATTCATTTAGTGCATGTTGATAAAGCCCTAAGGATATTGGCTTGACTACTGGGATTATGATGCGTATCATACTAGTGGGACATCTATAGTTTATAAGCATATCCTTGAAATGTTCCTAGTCGTGGGTATATCGAGATAGGGCATCGATATTCCAGTTTAGACTAGCGTATACCATTCTTGTTCCATATGATGGGCGATGGATGATCCCATATCCATCTGGTGTGTTGACAACGAAGATAGTATACGGGTGCTCAGTGAGACTGGGTACACTGAACGGACTCACCGAGAACTCCTATATGGTATTATATCATACGTCGGATAGCAGTTCTCAGGTGACACTGGTACTGGTTAGTCTGTAGACCCGAGATCGTCATAGAGTCTTGTGTGTCCTCCCACTGTACTTTGATCTCCACCCTACTACGGCTCTACTGAGTCGTACAAACAGGTGGATTTTGGGTATAGTCTCGAGGCATATGGAGACAGTGAGCGATAGGAGGGGTTTCGTCTCTCCCGGTATTTGGGGTTGATGCTGTGCTGTGCACGATTGGCTATAACGGGAAGTCCCTAGCCAGGGCTGCTGAGATATTACTGATAAGTGTTATCAGTAAGTTTCTCGATCTGTTATAGACCATATACCGGCATGACTTATTGAGTTATTGGGGTCGACGATTCCATCCTTAGACTCGATATGCAGCATATCTGATGAAGATACCGGACTGTACGGTAAGTGTTGCCGGATGGATTGAATAGAGTTTTGACAGGTTCGCTTGTTCTTATTCTGATCGCTCAATACCCGGATAGCCGTTACGTTTAGCTGACCGCTTGCGGCTTGTGGGTGTTTGATATGATCATCACCTACTGCTGGCGTATTGACGAGTCTTAGAGTCCCACATAGAAGTTTCTCGGCTTAGGCGAAACGAAGTGGTGTGCATATGAGATATGTGCGGAGGCTCGATTAAATACAAGTATGTGATACTGTATTTTAATCGGGCATTTAATATTAGTCGGGTCGTATAAGATATGACCGATTTATTAAATCAAGTGTTGATTTAATATTGACTTTTATATTATTTATTTAAATCCTTTTCTTCTTATGGATACATGCATGTATATATACATGATGATGTGCATACACACATACATACATGAAATGTATCATGGTTGATGATACAAAGAGGATGGCAATATAAGAATCATATTTTAGATAAATACATATATGGATATTTTCATTAAAGTTAAAGGTAAAAGAAAAAGATTTATGAGTCATTCCTTCTACACTTTTCTACACATTTCCATGGTTGAATTTAACTCAACCATGGTTCTTTTTCCTTTTTCCTTTAACCTTAAATAAAAATATCTAGATATGATTTAACTATAGTTATGGTTATGATAAGATATATCTCTCTCTCATTTTCTTTTTCATCATTATCATTATTCACTCCAAAAGAAAAAGAGAGAGCCATCTTCTTCCTCCTCATTTTAGCTCTCTTTTAATTGTTAAAATAAAGTTAGACAAATAAAAGAAAAGGTATTAAATAAGAATAACAACCACTTCATCATCCTACACAACCTTTGCTATCTTGTGTAGGGTGTTGTGCTTCAAGATTTTCAAAGATCGAAGGAAGCATCAAGCTTAGGGCAAAGAGCTTCGGGTGGATCGTCGTGGACAAGGAGTTGATCAAGCGAACCCTTCCAAAGCAAAGGAGTCTTCCAAAGAGGTCTACAAAGGTTGTAGTCTCATCACTTAGTATAACTTAAGTCTTAATATTTGATACTATTAATAGTTACTTTATAAATTCTAGTTCGATTCATAGTAAAGTTTACTTAGCACCTCAAAATTTTATTGTTATGGCATGTGTGATGCTTCAAAACCCTAATACAGGTGTTAAGGAAACCCTACAGTGAGGACATGTTATAAGTTTAGTTTCCTTTCAGTATTTTCTTTCCTGATGTGAGCCCGCATTATGGGACGTACATTCCAGTTTATTATTGTACTTGGATCTTTTGCTTCCGCATTATTTTATTTCATGACTCATTTATTCTGGCTTATGGACATGTGTTAGATAGTTTAATACTGTTCTTGATATCTCTACAGCCGTAATGTGACTGTGGAGGGATATTTCCTATACACAGGTAGCATGGTTGGCTCTGTCACGTGCCTATCTTGGCGCACTCTGGGAAGCGGGGCGTGACAGAGTTTGTTTGTTATCAGAGCATAGGATATAGGTTAATCGGGTTTGATTCTTTTGTAGTTGGGTATTGGATCCAATACACAAATCACAATACTCGTGATTAGGAACATGTCCTGCCACCTTACCATCTTTCCATTCTTGAATCTTAACTTCCCCTGATCCTTACCTTGACGATATGCAAACCTCTTTGCATCTCGACTTGAAACTTTTGGTTCCCTATTGTTTATCTCTAGAATTTGGGCGACTTGAGTGGAGTTATGTGATTGTAACTATGTACCGCGGCATAGTTACAATGCGGTACTCTATTTAAGTAACTTGGAGTTCTAGTCTTGGTTCATATCCTTGATTCATGAGTATCATTAATCGCAAGTTTTGAATCTTGTTATCATACTAATCCCCTTTGGTGTATTGGATGCAGGATCATGGCGGACAGAAGTATGAAGACGTACCAGAGGCGTGTGGATGACGCCGCCTTACTTGGAATAATTCGTGGCTTGCTAGAGAACCAGAAACGACAGACTGAGCTGAACCAGCGGCAAGCCGAAGCTTTTCAGGAAGGATTACGGACTGTCCAGCAGTCTGTGAACAATGTTGTGGCCAATCAATAGAGCGTGTAGGTACCGTGGTGGATTTCAGGAGACTTGGTCCGTCCGTTTTCACTGGTCTAGAGGAGCCGTTGCCAGCAGAGCAGTGGCTAGTCGATACGGAGAATTTGCTCGTTGCAGCACAGCTTCCAGAGGACAAGAGAGTGGATGTAGTACGTATCCAATTGGTAGACTATGCCCATGAATGGTGGCTTGTGGAAGAGACCCGCTTGCCCAAGCCGATCAGTTGGGCAGATTTTTCGAAGAGTTTCTCTGAGAAGTTCTTCCCGCAGACTGCACGGGAGGAAATGGAAGAAAAGTTTATCAGTTTGAAGCAGAACGGCGTACCCGTGGATGTACATGCGGCTGAGTGGACACGGCTCAGTAGATTCACTGGACCTTTGGTTGCCAACGATGCTGATAGGGAAAGGAGGTTCATGTGCAGTTTTGACGTGGACAACCAGAGGCAAATTATATCTCTGGGTTTGACCACTTTCTCATAAGTACTTAAAGCGGCTCGAGAGCAGCAGAGCCTATCAATGAAGACTGGAAATACGCAGCAGCCGACAGTTGCGGTAAGGAAGCCGGTGTTTACGCCAAATCGAGCGCCTATACGCAGAGGTATTCCGGTGGACAGGCGTGGCGTTATACCAATGAAGAAGCCAGTTTTGCCCAAGCAAAAAGGAAGGGTGTTGTGCGATTACTGCCAACGACCGGGTCATTTCTGGAGAGATTGTCGAAGGAGACTTGGACTTTGTCTTATTTGTAGATCAGCTGATCATACCAATGATACTTGTCCATCGAAGCTTCGCATGAAAGATGATGTTCAAAGGCCACCGCAGAAGCAGTTTCGGGAGCAGGAGCAGTTAACTCAGGGATTCGATCAAGCTCGAGCCTTTTACCCTGACGGCTGAAGAGACCAAGGCTCAGAGGAAGTCGTTTCAGGTATCCTACTTGTTCGTGATTTTTCCGCATTAGCATTATTCGATTCTAGTGCATCCCATTGTTTTGTGTCGTCTAAGTTTACTTGCACGACCCTGTCTAGTTGTTGGGATATACACACTGGGAATGGGAAGATCATAGCTAGTAGAGAATGTAAGGATTGTTCTGTAGTTACTTGCGGACAGGATTTATTCGCAGATTTCTTGGTGTTTGATAACCGGAAGTTATGAGGTTGTCTTGGAAATGGATGGTCTCACTTTCCACACTCACATTGATTGTAGGGCGAAGAAAGTGATTTCCTAGATTCCCGGACATTCGGAGTTTGTTTTGCTGGAAGAAGCTGTTCTGTCGGACCAGTCGAGTTTAAGGCTAGGCCGACAAACAATGTTCTTTCGTCAATGGAAGTTGAAGCGCCAGCTGTAGTTCGAGATTTCATAGACGTGTTTGAGGACATCTCGGGTTTACCGTCGAAACGAGATGTAGAGTTCGCGATCGACCTTGTTCTTGGTGCAACGCCAATCTCAAAGGCATATTATCCAATGACACCAATGGAGTTGGAAGAAGTCAATTACTTGAGAAGGGTTGGATTCGCAGCAGCAATTCATCTTATGGAGCTCCAGTTCTTCTAGTAAAAGAGCGGCACACGGATAAATGTGTGTCAGTTTTGAGACATTGAAGCAGAGATTGATAACTGCTCCTAGTTTGACCGTACCAGACGGTTTCGGAGGATTGGTGATTCACAGCGATGCATCTGGGGAAGGATTGGGATGTGTTTTGATGCAGCTGCAAGTACAGTCGTCGTTGATCATGAATATTAAAGCAGCGCAGTTACAGGACCCAAGATTACAGAAGTTTCGAGAACATGTTGAAGCAGGACTTCGAACGGACTTGTTGATTCATGAAGATGGTTCGTTGCGGTATGGTAGCTGTTTGTGTATGCCAAAAGGAGACATTCGGGAAGAAGTTATGAAGGAGGCACTCAGTTCCGCGTATTCCGTACATCTTGGAGGCATGAAGATGTACCGTGATCTACGACAACATTTCTGGTGGGAAGGCATGAAAAGATAGATTGCTTGCTTTATAGCGAAGTGTTTGGTATGTCAGCAAGTTAAGGCTGAACATCATAGGGTTGCTGTTTTATTGCAACCACTTCCGATTCCTCAATGGAAGTGGGAACATATAACCATGGATTTCGTGACAGCTTTACCGCGGAGTCCAAAAGGCAACAATGCAGTTTGGGTGATTGTTGATCGATTGACCAAGGCAGCTCATTTCATACCATTTTGAGTTGGTCAATCAATGGAAGCATTGGCAGAACGGTACATGCAGGAGATTGTAAGATTGTATGGAGTACCGGTGAGCATTGTGTCCGACCGTGACACCCGTTTCTTATCACACTTCTGGTGGAGCTTACAGGAAAGTTTGGGGACGCGATTGAAGTTTAGCACAGCTTATCATTCTCAGACAGATGGACAGTCGGAGAGAACGATCCAAACTCTTGAAGACATGTTAAGAGCTTGCATGTTTGACTTCAAGGGTTCGTGGAAGGATCACCTACACTTGGTAGAGTTTTCTTACAATAACAGCTTTTAGGCGACTATTCCGATGGCTCCATTCGAAGCGTTGTATGGTCGTAAGTGTCGCACGCTCGTTTATTGGGATGATATTGGAGAGCGAAGATTGTTGGGACCGGATTTGATCGTGCAAACCGTTGAGAAAGTTAATACTATCCGGAATCATGTGAGGGCAGCCCAAGATCGATCGGCAGAAGAGTTGGGCCGATACATCGAGAAGACATCTAGAGTTCGCTGTTGGTGATCTGGTGTTTTGAAGATAGCACCTACTAGGGGAGTGATTAGTTTTGGGAGTCGAGGCAAGCTTAGTCCTCGATTCGTAGGGCCTTCCGAAATTTTAGAACGTGTTGGAGAAGTGGCTTATCGATTGGTTTTACCACAATCCTTGGAGAATGTTCATGACGTGTTTCACGTATCTCAACTCCGTGAATATGTTCGACATGAAGCACACGTGCTAGATCATTCGGAGCTAACGGTAAGAGAGGATTTGACCTTTGAGGAACGACTGATGTCGATCGTTGATCAAAGAGAAAAAGTCCTTAAGAACAAGGTTATCCCTCTCGTACTTGTTTCTTGGGGAAATCGCTCGCATGGAGAATCGACTTGGGAACAAGAAGACGAGATTCGACAGAAGTTTCCACACCTATTCTTGTAGATTCATATTTGTTTATCTTTCCTTGCCTTGGGAATTTCGAGAACGAAATTCTTTTTGTAGTTGAGTATAATGTAACACCCTAGTTCATTTATACCAATTCCAATTCATATATTTCTTTCTTTGTGGTATTTTCTTGATTTATCGTATTTTGGGTGCGAATGGTATTTTACATTTAGTATTGCATTTGACCCGACCCGCTCGCTGGAGACTTGTTTGATTCATATTTATGAATTATCTTGACTTGTTACATAGACGTGTGCACTTTCATGAAAACTGCATACTGGCATTTTATCTGGCATTGCATCTTTTACCATATAACTCTTTAAGTCACGTAAAATATTTCAGAAATACATTGCATGGCCCGCTTGATACCCCTAACCCCGTGGTAGCATCCGCGTATCTTGTTCTCGTCCCGTTCAGTGAAACGGACGTGTTTGGATGACTACGCGCACGTATGTGCATCCGTTCTTGGGGGTATGCATTTTTGTTACCCGAGCATTCATTTTGAAATTTGGATGTCACATATATTTTTCATATTTTAAAACTGAATTTTAGACCTGACCCAGGCGTGTTTTGGAATATTTTTGTATCCCGCCAAAATTCAAATTAATTAATTTAATACCTTTATTTTAATCGGCATTTTAAATTGATATAACTAACTAAAATCTTTGTAAATATAAATCAAAACCAATTAAACCTCAGCTCTCTCTCTTTCTGTTTACTGGGCCCCACACCTCTCTCTTCTCTTTCTCTCTCCCCCGCTACCCGACGAATTTCTTTCTCCTCATTGTTCTCTCTCTCTCCTCTCTCTCTCTCTCTCTCTCGTGGTCTTTCTCTCTCCCTCCCAGCTATCTCTCTCTCCCCTTATATTTATTATTGTTATTTTTACCTGATCATTTTGAAAGCCCACAGTCTCTCCTCCTCGCCTCTCTTTTTCCTTCCTCGCGACAAGAACCCACGCCCTAACCCTAGCATCGCGTAACGCTGCAGTCGCCCTCAATATCCTTGCCTTCATCCCCTCATCATCTCCTCCCCTCTTCTTCCTCTTTTTTCCTTCGCTTCCCGCTCACGAGAACTCCCCGAGAAAACCCATCTCCCGTGAACCCAAGCCCTAGCCACCTCCACCATCGTCGTCGTCACCATCACCTCGCCCCGCGACCACCATTTCCACCACCTTTCTCTTCTCTCCACTTCCTCCTTCACCTCGACCTCGACCTCACCCCGATATACCCCCTGCACCCCAAGTTTCCACCACTGCACCCATCTCCGCCTTACCTCGCCTCGCCTTCGCCGACCTCCTCGTCACCGCCCTCGTCATCAACTCCAACTCCTAACACCACCACCACCATCCTCGGCTCTTCCCTGCACAACTGACCTTGATCCGACCCCTGCAAGAACCCGACCTCCTAGCCTCACCTGCATACTTGCCGGAGTCCGATCCATCGCCGTCGTCGTCCCCTTGTCACCTCCTCGGCCTAGAACCCCAGACCCCAGGACACCATCACCCACTTCCTCTATTCTCCCTCTTCTTCTTCTTCTTCTTCTTCTTCTCTCTTCTTTTTCTTTTCTTGAATTCTTGATTCCGGTGATCGCCGGAGACGTGACCGCCGCTGCCGTTCCAGTCGACCCAGTGGACGTACCTTACCTGCGTGATCACCCTCTTGCACTGCTTGGACCCGTCCCGTGTGCCGTGCGTGCGTTGCGACGTTTTACCGACGTCGGACGTGCCGTACGCATCCGTATCGTGATCCATCGAGGTAAGTTTATCTTGATACATGCTACATTACTTTATATACATCTATTTTAATAAATATAATACTGGTATTTCAAATTAGTACCCCATGTTTACTTTTACAGTTTTTCGACATCCGTATGCATCCGTACGTGTTACGTTACATCTAGCGCATGCAACCTAGCTTGTTACATACTATATTATAATATACTGTACCCAATGGAATATTTACATCACATATTGCTTAGTTGTACATCCCACATTATCATTTTACAGTTTTACTATTTTCGGATACCCGTTTGCATCCATCTCATTTAATATATATATATATATAACTGCATCTATAGATCACATTAATACATAATACTGTGATATTCACACCCCATGTTTAATAAAGTGCATCCTAATTAGTACTGGAACTATAAATGTAACCCTAATCGATAATTGTGCATCCATATCATTGATTTTTATATCTATTTGCATACCATGTCACATTATTTCATTTTATTGTTATATTAGTACTCCATACTTGATTTTGTGCACCCATACTTATTACATTTTGATTATAAGCATCCACTTGATACTTGCGCACTACCTGACATGACCTGATACACCACTACTGATATGACTTGATACCTGCGCACTACCTGACATGACCTGATACACCACTACTGACATGACTTGATACCTGTGCACTACTTGACATGACTTGATATATGTACACCACCTGACATGACCTGATGTACCACAGCTGGACATGTTACCTGATCTTGTTACTAATGCCGACAATCTTGACCTGCTGTCCCTACGGACATTTCCTGTTGTCTATACAGACAAACCTGTTCCTGCGCAATCCTGTGTTGGCATTAGCTCTAGATTTACCAATACCTGACTTACACACATAACTTGGGGGTATGGGGAAATCAAGAATGTAGCTGAACGTAACTCAAAGGGCTATTATATCATTTTACCGTGGTCCCGTGGGGAATGAACGGGACATAGACTCACAGTCTATTACATCATTTTACCGTGGTCCCATGGGGAATGAACGGGTATAGACCGATGGGTTACGATGAGCATTACATTAATTGATTTCGAATAACTTTAGAGTCGATAACCCTATAGCACAGTTTAGACTACTCACTGCACTTCACCTGTTTATATCCTGTTCTCTAATATATATTCATGTTACTGTTTACCTGTTCTTGTTACTGTTCATACTTCATGCCTGCATAACTCATTATATCCTGCTTGCTTAGAATTATTGATATTATGACGCACTGACGTCTGGGTTTTGCATGGCCCAGATCCCTTATCTTTATCGCTGGCAATTCAGGAGTATTTTGATCAACAGGCCGAGCAGTGAGGACCTGTTATTAGTTTGGTTTCCTGTCAGTATTTTCTTTCCTGATGTGAGCCCACATTATGGGACGTACATTCCAGTTTATTATTGTACTTGGATCTTTTGCTTCCGCATTATTTTATTTCATGACTCATTTATTCTGGCTTATGGACATGTGTTAGATAATTTATTACTGTTCTTGATATCTCTATAGCCGTAATGTGACTGTGGATGGATATTTCCTATCCACAGGTAGCATGGTTGGCTCTGTCACGTGCCTATCTTAGCGCACTCTGGGAAGCGGGGCGTGACAAAAATTGATTGAATAAATTAGTACGGTCTGTAGTGATTTGAAACTAGAATTGTTTAACTGCACTAATTTATCAATACTATGAGAAATGGGGTCAAACCTTTCAAGATTCGCAAGAAAACATGGGCCGACCGAATTTGGTAAACCAGATGAAGGAAATGAAGGTATCAAGTGGTCTTGTGGTAGAGTAACGATGGAGGGAATTAACCGAGGAATGGTGTCGGTTAGAAGCCCAGGAGGATGTTCACAGTCAATGGAGAGGACATGATGAATCGGAAAATACGACTCATCCAACAAAACATGTATATCCTCAAAGATATCCTCAAAATTCTCCATAAAATCAAGATAATCCATGCATTCGTCCAAATCTTCATCAATAAACTCAAGAAGTAAATGGGGTTCAGGAGAAACAGTTAAAGGTTCAGGATGATGTACACACGGTTCTCAAAGAAAGTGTTGAATTGGTGAGAAAAACTCACCCAAATTTGTGGGTTCATCATCGAAATCATCCTCAATATCGATATCCTCAATCAAGTCAAACGTAAAGTTCTCAAACATCTCAACAAAAGCATGGTTTTCAATCGGTTGGATTTCTAGATTTGGGATGCAGAGATCAAAGGGAGTGGTATCGGTTTCACTTGAAAGGGACCCTTCACAATCGGGTAATCCAAACACTACGTAGTCGCATAACTCATTAATCATTTTATCTTCAATTGGTGAATCAGTTGGGATACTCGATAGACTTTCGGAACTAGAGTTGTGGAAATCAATTGGGAGCGGGCAGGCTTGATTTTGAAGGGCAGATTGCGCACTTTCACTACTCAAATTATCAAATTTCTCTATTGCCACATCATACATGGGAAAATTTTGAGCTAGTTGGGAATTAGCTGCTAGTTCATAAGGTTATATGAGAGCAACCATGGATGCATTCAATTCCTCTATCTGCCGGCATGAAGCTACCCGAAACTCTTCCAATGTTCTCTCAAGACTAGACATGGGTTGTGAAGGGTTTTCAATAAAATATTCAAATTCATTTGGATACGTGAAATTCCAAATTGATGTTCAGAGGCAATATCTAGTGAGGGTGTGAAAGTTGAGCCGGATTGATAGGAATCAAATGGTTGTGTAGAATAGGAAGTATTAGGATCAACATCTGGATAGAAAGATGGTTGGAATTGTTATCCTAAAGAATTCGGAGTGGTGACAGGCATGAAAGATCGGCTATGGGATTGTGCAATACGTTCAGCAATGGACATCGATTTAAGAGTCGCCACGTTACCCTCAGAAGGGGTATCAACATAAGAAGGGGTGAAAGTTTGAAAATGTTGATATGACATGGATTGTGGTGTCCATGTGGTGTTTCTAGAAACGTTTATCTGATCTTTCAAAGAGATTTTTGGCATGGATGGATCGTTTAACGTTCTACCAAAATAATAGCCGTATGAAATAATATCTGGTTGAGGGTACCAAAGTTTGGCAAGAGTTGGTCGATTTGGGGTACATATGGTATGAAAAGAAGAAGAAGAAGAAGAAGAGGGGATGAAAAGGAGGTGAATGTTTTTTTGTTTTGTTTTGTATTAGTTATTAACAAAAGAATGAGATATACATACAAAAGTTAAAGCAAAAACAATCACGACATAAATACCACACACCTAATCGGTCTAGGGTTCACCTAGGTCAACTAGACTTGCTCAAGAACTTGATTGTTGAAGTAAAATTGTGTCGAGAAACGTGCTCAAGATATACTGATCACGAGGCCAGGTAAGTGCAGAGATAAGGGGAGGTTTTTCAACGCTTTCGTGAAGTTCCTTAATTAGAATAACCCTTTCTCTTTTGGCAGTTGCGCCGTGAACACTTTTCCTAGTCACCCCGTGAACGATATACTGTTAAGCGGTGTTCTAAACACAGTTAACTTCTCCTAATGAGCGCCAAGTCCTTAAAAGCTTAAAGTCTAATTTCTTTTAAAATTTGTGCGGGTAAACATTATGCTCAATTTCGTGATTTGCGGGCTATGGGAAAGGTGATAAAATCGTTTATTGTATGTTTTGGGGTTCGCTTACCCTTAAGTCCGTATTAATGGATGTAATGCGCAAATCAATAAAAAAGTTGTTCAAAACATCAAACAATCGTTTTTTATGTTTAAGCGCGGCACTGCAACAAATACGGGTTAGTCACTTTTAGCGTTTGGCAGCGAACTTGAAAAGAATCCTGCAAAGATAAAATAGTGGATGCATCGGATTTGAGAAAGAAGGTGTTTTAGGAAATACGTACCGAGAGGTTTTGGGTTAAGAAACTCTCGTTGAATTGAATCCGATTAGCTTGAAAAGTTTCGTTTGCGCGGGTCAAACTACCCGGATCTTTGGCACCGTACTTCACTATCACCTTAGTCTTGAATGTGCGCTTTACTCCGCACGATCGCAGTTCGCAATTCCTTAAAATCTGTAAATGTCGGAAAACGGATAATTAGTGCGAAAAATCGATATAAGTGCTTAAACTCCTGCACACACCAAGTTATGAAAATCAAACAATAAAAGTGGAGTACTAACAGAATACTGGAGCAAACCCAAAAAGAATTTTTCCAAACCCTTCCAACAAAACCGGCGGTAGCAGGCAAATGTGGGAAACCGGTGGGTGAATTTAAAGATTAGGTGCTCAAATTTTGTGTGGGTGCTCTGTGTTATCCTAGTATACTACTGTTATACTTTGATTTTTCTATTTAACCACAGAGTGTTAGCAGGTCAAATTTCCATAGAACAAAAAAGTTAGAAACGTTAATTTTCGTTTTAGTTTTTGAAATTTTTCCGATTTTTAGTTTTGTTTTTTTAGAATAGTGTTAGTGCTATAAACAATATATACAGAGATTAACCCGAAATAACAAGAATAAAAACGTTACCGTCTCCCCAACAACGGCGCCATTTGGTCGGAATAGATTTTACGTGTCGTATCTTAAGTTTTTAAAGTAACCGCAATCAAGACGGCGTCGCGTGTAACTAGCCGTGATGAGTACGGGTCGTCCGCAGGGAGATGGGACGTTTTACGTTCTTGTTCTCACGAGTTAAGAAAAAGGTCCGAACAGTTCAATTCTAACCTAAGTGTTTGTATATGCAAAACATAAGCTTGTTAGGGATAGAGATCGGTTAGTGTAAGTTAGGAAAATCCTTACTCATTCCTTTGTGCCAAACTTGACTATTGAAGCTAGAGTAATCGGCAACAACGTGGATTAGGGTGTTTAAGCACGGTATTTGTGAAATCTGGCTTATTGACCATTGTCCGTCCGTTCTTATCTCTTGACTTTCGCCTCTGGCCAAACCAAACGCAACCGGTCACGGTTAGGGATCACCGATACCGTGGTAGGGTAGGGTGCCTAACGGAGCGCTTGCGTGAGGTTTGGGAGGAGTTCAATTAGAAAGCATCGAGAAAAGGGAATGACCAAAAGAAATACTTAACTTATACAACCACTCTCTTTCTCTAATAATATCACTATTCACAAACCATAAGCAACATTAAAGAAAAATACAAAAGAGAATAGATCAAAGAAAACAACATTACACATAAGCAAATAGCAAGAAAGTAAATTGCAAATAAGTAAAGTTAAAGAGAATACTAAGAACCAAATTGCAAATATGAAAGCTTCATTAAGTTCAACTTCAAGATTCAAACTATGAATTCAAATACTAAAATATAATCTTGCAAGCTCAGTTAAGAGGTTGCAAAATTAGATAAAAGCAAAGAAATCAAGATTAACCAACTACTATGTACAAAGTTTTAACAAAATTACAAAATGAAAATAGAATGAAGTGTGTCAAATTATGGCCCTCTCCTTGCTCTCTGTTATGGTATTTATAGGCAAAAAATCAACAAAAACAAACAATAAAAATAAGATGATATGACAACATGGAATGACCAGAAGAAAGTTGGAGCCAAATTATGATGGTGGGACCGGTGGTGGCGGGTTTTTGAGGATTTCTGGCGGTTTTGTCTCAAGTGTTGGGGCTCGTATTCTTGTGGTGATCTTGTGTGCTCTCTATGATCTTTCTAGCATTGTTTGATTCTTTTATAAACACTTGGATATTGATCTGTAGATTTTGAGGGAAATTATAATTTGAAATCACATCACACCTTTATGCTTCACTCATCACACCCCCACTTGCTTATCCACTTGCACAAGTCATGATTCTTGTGTGCCCACTTGTGCAAGGCTGTCCTACCATAGTTCATGCATCAAAAGAGGTTTGTGTTCATACTTGTATTGTTGCATCATTCTTGATAAAAAATGTGTACACATGTTTTTTGCAAAAAGAAAATCTTTGAAAATTGATTGGTTTTCTGTTCCGGTTAGAATGTCGTCCCACAAATGTCGTATCTGTACATTTGAGTGTGTTTCCAGTGTATTGTCATGACTACCTGTAATCTGTATTTATTGAGCAGACACGAATTAATAGTACCGATATATCAGAAAAATGATAATGAATGAACGGTATTGAAATGTAGTTTTTGGTGATGAATATAGGGTAATAATCTAAGTACAGTGGGAACTCACATGGACGATCTTAAGTTTAAAAACTAACCTGTATTCATGTCACCTGAGAACTGCTATTTGACGATAGGTATAATATCATCTAGAAGTTCTCGGTAAGTCCGTCCAGTGTACTCACCCCCAGTGAGCACCTGTATTCAATCTTAGATGATTACACCAATAACTGTGGGACCAACCACCGCCCCTCGTCGGGGTCTAGAAACGTATACACAAGTCTACTCTGAAATATCAATGCTCAGTCTCGATACTCCTACGACTTAGGACATTTATGGATGTACTTATGGACTACCTTGCCCCTACAAGTATGATTGCCATCATAACGCTGGTAGTTAGGCAAAATCCTATGGGCTTTATCAATATGTATCAGCGATATGTGATATCAAGTAAAACATATGCACATGTTAAGATAAAGACAAACAAAAATAATATACTACTGTATCAAGGCTTTATCAACATGTATAAGCAATACAAAGTAATAAGAAAAACAAATACACATGTTTAGATAAAAACAACCCAAATAGTATACTATATAATGAGAAAGATTGTCCTGTGCATATATATCCTTAGCATCCCATACAATATAGGCCTCTAGGGTATACATATCCAACAATCTCTCATTTGCACTATGTCCTGTAATTGGCGTATTGAGTACCTAACGTTTGCTCTAGGGCTAGCTATTGGCATATTGCATACCCAACATCTTGAGAAGTCGCTCGAACTACGATTAAGGGAGGGCCTTTGTGAATGGATTCGCTGTGTTTTCTTTCGTATCTACTCTCCAGACCTCAATCTCCCAGATATCTACTATCTCCCTGACCAGGTGATACCACCTCAAGATGTGTCTGGATCTCTGATAGGACCGTGGTTCCTTCGCTAAAGCCATAACCTCATTGTTATCGCCATACAAAGGTATTGGATCAAACATGGACGGAACCACCTCAAGTTCAGTAATGAATTTTTTTTATCCAGACCGTTTCTTTTGCAGCATCGTTGGCAACAATGTATTCAGCCTCCATGGTCAAGTCTGCGACGGTGTCTTGTTTGGAGCTTTTCCAACAACCTGCCCCTCCGTTGAGGGTAAACACATAACCCGAGACAGACTTGCTGTCATCCTTGTCACTTTGGAAGCTTGAGTTGGTAAAGGACTCGACCTGGAGGTCTCCATTACCATAAACCAATAACATCTTCTGTAGGGTTCCTAGGCATCCTAATGAGGTCTCACAAGGCATCAACCATGCCCGTTTCAAAATTTATGGGTGCCGGGAAACCCGACTACGGATCGTCGGCTAGATATTTAGGCGAAAAGCAAGCTAGTTAACACTTAACTACAAGAATACGGATATACAACCTTTGTAGATCCGGTGCTCCACCTCCACGGCTCCGCAATGAAGTCCTCTCCGCTGTCCATATCAAGTCCCGGGCTCTAGCGTCGGCTTCATCGGAGAAAGAGCGGGCTAGGTCATCGACGACGTGCCGAAGATGATCTACGTCGAGGCATCGCTAGATCAAGCTCCAACTTCATCAAGTCTAGAAAACTTGTGAAGGAAACACACTCTACTACTTGGCAAGAGGTAGAGGATAAAGAAATAGGAAGTGGGTAGACTTTAGAATTGGATTTCTCACTCTATTCATCAATCCACCATTGATGAAGTGAAGCTTTCATCATTGAAGAAGATGAAGAAGAAGAAGAAAGTGTTATGATAAGTTTTATTCTAAAAAGAAAATAAAATGAATACTTATCATAATATAACCATAGTCAAGTGTAGAGAATGAATCATGGTTGAGTGGAATGGTTAGGGTTAAGCATGAGACAAAATGGTCACTTGGTCAAAGTCTTCATGAAGCTTCAAGAAGAAATAAAAGAAAGCCACCATTTTTCTCTTTTGCTATTAATTTCCAAAACTAATAAATAAAAGAGAATAAATGAATAAGGAAATAGTAAACCCTAACCATTTCATTAACCAAGGTTTAATTCTTTACACTTAACCAAAAGGCATGCATCATCAAACATGATACAAGCAAGTGCACAAAATCATATCGCATATGCAATGCGCACATCCGAGTGACAAAATCCATTTAAAATGAACCAATACTAGTTAATGCAAAGTAATATATCAAATATATAATTATGCATTAAATTATTAAATCAACACTTGATTCAATGATCCGGTCATGTCGCACACAACCGACTAGTATACAATGTATCGGCTTATCGAATCAACGCTTGAATCGATAACTTGGTTATATCGCATACAACCATTCGACACATTGATCGCGAGAATGAAATACGGTATCACATACACGCATTATTCTCGGTCCCGCACATATCTCATATGCGCTCCTATTTCGTTTCGCTTGAGCCAGGAAACCTCTGTGTAGGACTCTAAAGACTCGTCAATACGCCGGCAGCAGATGATGATCATATCAAACACCCACAAGCCGCAAGCGGTTTGCTAAACATAACGGCCACCCGGGTATTGAGCGATCTGAAGATCGACGAGCAAGCCCGCTCACACTCCAGTGAATCCAACCAGTAACAGTACCGTACAGTCCGGTCTGATCGTCTGATATGTCGTATATCTCGCCTAGGGGTGGTAAACGTCAGACCCCAATAGCTCGATAAGTCGTGTCGATATGAGGTCTATAACAATTCGAGAAACTACTGGTAACACTTACCAGTAAATCTCAGCAACCCTGGCCAGGGATTTCCTGTTATAGCCAATCGAACACAGCGTAACATCAACCCCCTATACCGGGAGAGACGAATCCCCTCCTATCGCTCATTGCCTCCATGTGACTCGGGACTGTACCCAAAAACCACCGTTTTGCACGCCCTCTTGGACGTGGTAAGATGGAAATCAAAGCACAGTGGGAACCACACAAGACTCTATGACGATCTCGGGTCAACAGACTACTCTGTACCAGTGTCACCAGAGAACTGCCATCTGACGTGAGGTATAATACCATCTGGGAGTTCTCGGCGAGTCCGTCCAGTGTACCCAGTCTTTACTGAGCACCCGTATATCTCCTCTGATGTCAAACACCAATGGATATGGGATCATCCATCGCCCATCTGTATGGGTCGAGAAGGTACACGCTAGTCTACTCTGGTATATCGATACCCCGTCTCGATACACCCACGACTAGGGACTTTCAAGGATGTACTTATGGACTACCATGTCCCCACTAGTATGATCCGCATCATAGTCCAGGTAGTCAAGTACACATCCTAAGGGCTTTACCAACATGTAACAGAGAGACAATCAATGTACACGTCAAGATAAAGAGTAACCAGATAGCATACTATCATGTCGAGCAAGAAAGTCCTCCCTATATATGTCCCAGCATCCACTACAATATACATCCTATGTACAGTAATGGCCTCTAGGGCATACATATAACTAACAATCTCCCACTTGCACTAGGGCCATCTGTAGCAGTGGTCGTAGTATCTCATACTCAACCATCCCATGAAAGTCTCTCTCTGGGAATAGGCCTTCGTGAGTGGATCCGCTGCGTTATCCTCTAAGTCTGCTCTCCTTGCCTCGATCACCCTGGAGATCAACCATCTCCATCATCAGGTGATACTGCCTTAGAATAAGTCTGGATCACTGATGGGACCGTCGTTCCTTGGCATAAGCCACAACTCCATTGTCTCACAATGGTAGGAACGTAGTTCATCTCATGAACTAATATACACCCAAACATCCTATTTGGTAGCATCTCAAGTAGCGATGTATCCAGCCTTTATCGTCTAGTATGTCACGGTATCTAGCTTGGAACTCTTCCAACATACCGTCCCTTTACTGAAGGTAAAGACAATGCCTACGACTGACATTCAGTCGTCTTTATCACTCTGGAACACTTCCAGTGATTCTCCCCAGGATCGATTGATACCATCTCACTACTTCTAGTGAGTGTCCTAACATCCAATTAGATCTATCTCATAGATCCAAAATCCAGGATTTAGTAGGTATCACTTTGATCCTATACGGAGAATCTTTGTGATAATCGTTGATTGACCGAGCGTAGCATAGGAAACTCCTTTCTTATCAAGAGTATGTCATCCACGTACTCTACGAGGATCACCACCATACTCCCTACTACCTTTTTGTTTATACAAGGTTCATCTACCATTTTGATGATGTCAAACTCTTTGACTACTTCATCAAAATAGATGTTCCAACTCCGCGATGCCTGCTTTATCAGATAAAACATCTTGCACACGTTTCCGCTGCTCCCACTGTCTACGAAGCCCTCTGGCTGTGTACTTATAGACGCACTATTCTAAAACATCATTTAGAAAAGCAGTCATGGCACCCAACCGCCAGATATCGTAGTTATGGTATGTAGCCGTGGCAAGTAGGATCTGGATGGACTTAAGCATAGCTCCTTAGAAAAGGTTTCATCATTATCCATGCCTGGTCAATGACGAAAACCTTTAACAAGTCTAGCTTTGAAAGTCTCAACTTTTCCATTTACACCAAGTAATCTTCTCAAGATATACTTGCTCCTGATGGGGATTTAACCCTTCAGATATAGCAACCAAAGTCCATACTTTGTTGGTGTACATGGATTCCATCTCAGATCACTAAGCATCCAGCCATTCTTACAGAGTCTTACTCCTGATGGCCAGCTCAAAGCTAGTTGGGTCATCATCTCATGATGCAATCCTCGCTCCCACTGTCATAGAGAAACAGAAGTATCTCTCAGGTGGGTGAGGAACCCTACTAGATCGGCGGAGAGGCTGAGGTTCGTTGGAATCTACTGAATCCTTTGGTTCTATCAAATCATCAGCTGCAATTTGTATGGATGGAACATTTCCAGTTGTACATAACAGACGTTGCCTCGAGCGTATCCGGATTTTGCTTTTAGACATAGGCCGGACAACCCCAAATCTTAACTAACTTAAGACATGGGCTCTTCCCTTTCCATATCACATATGAAGTGGTAGGCTTAGATTTGATTCGAACCCTATTCAATAGGTATGCATCTTCTCAAGCGCATAACTCCTAAAAAGGAAATAGGTAACTCAGTAGTACTCATCATAGAGCACACCATATCATATAGGGTGTGATTGCTCCGCCCCGATATACCATCGTGTTATGGTGTATATGGAGGAGTAATGCTGAGAGAGAATCTCATTCTCCTTTAGAATAGTCCAGTATTTCCGTGCTCAAGTATTCTCCTCCTTGATCACATCAAAGGACATAATACTTATACCCGTATCTTGGTTCTCTACTTCTAACTTATATTCTGTGAATATCTGAAAAGGTTCGGACTTGTGTTTCAACAGGAACATAGGTCTGAATCTCGAAAGATCATCAGAGAACGTACTGAAGTATAAAGAACTAGTCCTGGTATGTGTAGAAAGGGGACCTACATACATCAACATGTATCATCCCAAGAGTTTATTAACTCTTTCTCTGTTTCCAGTAAACGGAGCTATGGTCATCTTATCTTTGTGACATGACTAGCGGGTTTCACAAGATGTAAATTCAAACTGATTTAAATATGCATCTTTATGTAACTCTAGCTAGTCGGGTCACATTGATCTGACCTAGTCTACAATACCTCAAGAAGAATTCGTTCATTTCTGAACTCTTCCTCTTATGTGTGTTCCATATACTAAGAACTGTAGTTTGATTTAGAACATTAATGCGTTTAGATAACGTGCCTGTACCGATCAACTTTTGATATAGGAAATGTTCAAAACATTATCCATCAATACAAAATTTTATCATTTCTTTACTAATAAAGAGACTGATATGATTTTGTATATCAGGTTCGGTATCTAATAACATTCGTTCAGAATCAATGTATTACAATACAGGGTGACAGTGACCAACAGACTTGGCTGCAACACTTGCCCCGTTTTCTACCTCATGAAACTTATCACCCGTTCTCAGTTTTTCTACCCTTTTGTAGCCCTATGTAACAGATTACATATCTGGGATCCTGATCCGGTATCATATACCAAGGATGCGGAGGATACTGAGAAACAGTTCTGTATAATGAACACACCCGAAGATGATGCATCAGCATGCACTGTCTTCGTTTGGGCGGCACGGGAAATCTGGTATTCCCCAATTTCCTGCTCTGTCTTATAACAATTATAAGTTGGAGCGGGACCAACGTTCCCCAGTTCAGTATAACAAGCGGGTTCGGTCAATAATCCGTATTATTATCTTGATTAAGGCGTGATATGGTCGCTACCAGGAGAGAGAGAGAAGAAAACACTCGGCGTGCGCTCTTGCAAGAATAGATTGGTTATTATTTTATCTAATCAGGATGGCTCCCACTGCTTTTTATCAAATCTTCCTTCAAACCCTAAAAGGAAAGACTAGCCGGGATTAATTACACACTACAAGTTCGCCAATCTTTCAGCCAGGCCAGTGTCGGTACTTTGAGGGAGGTCCCCCGTGCTTACGCACGAACCTAATTAATGTAAACCTCGTTTTCCCAGAGGCGTAACCTCGTTAACACCTTTCTAGACACCTACTTGATCGGCTAATTGTAATGTATAAAACTCTCTCAGGAGTAACAATTATTCGCAGCGGGTATCGGGATCCAACTATCTCATAGAAGGTATGCAATCTCATTGCAAATCTCAACACTTGAAATTCCCGATAATATTTTGCCCCTAGCGTCCTATGATCTTGACAGAGGTCAACAAACCATAGGCTGCTAGTCAAGTTCAACCCGTCATTTCCTGATTGAAGTAAACCCACCCGCACGACCCTTGACAGAGGCCAACAAGGTCGCACGACTACCCTAAATCAATCGCATCATATGCTTATACAGATAAGCACTAATCAGCTACCGCACACTACGCCTTGACAGAGGTCAACAAACGTAGCACGAATACTAACTAGTACTTATCTGAAATGACGGAGGGCTACGACAGGTTTTTCTGAAAACCTATTGCGTAATGAACTTGATATCGTTGTAGAATCAAATGAAGTTTAAAATGGAGTGCTTTTGAGGCTTTTCTAGTTTTGCTAAAGGAGTCACTCCCGGTGAAGGGATCGTCGGTCCTTTCCTCGTCGAATGAGGTGCGGGATATATCATATATATCACTGTGCAAAGCAAAAACACTTAAAAGAAATCAAAAGATAAACCGAGTGTGTAGCATCTGCCAGTTATTGCTAAAGGAGTCACTCCCGGTGAAGGGATCTCGGTCCTTTCCCTATCGAATAAGGTGCAGGATATATCGCATATACCGCTGTGCAAAGCAAAAACTGTAGCTACCTGTTTTATTTTGAAATTCGATTCTACAACATCTTAGGTTTCTTTTATTTCATTAATCACATTAATGACGTCCCATCATTTATTTCACCTAAACATCACAGATAAATACGACGTACACTTATGCCATCCGCATTCGCCTCGATGTCCCCTCGTGCACCGTTAGGTTAGGTAATTAACGGCAGAGCGGGGCAGGGCTAGTGCGGGTGTAAAACATAAGTAACGTCTATATAATATATCATATATACTATATAATGTATCTATCACAGAACATCACATGATCACATCACAGATATCGCAGCAGAAGAATCATATGAAATATTGGATATACTAGGACGTCCGTGTTTTCAATACGAGCCAGTATAAAACACGGATTCCACGGTCGCGATGAATAGCCAAACCCACACCCCTAGACCCCTACGAGAGCGGCAAGCAACCCTACCAATTCTGGAGTTAGGAGACCCGGACTCGACTCCTCGAATTGGTCTCCCATTGGACTCCAGAACCCGGTTACTTGTGCTCCCCTCCTTGGGTCTATCCTAGTGCGGAAAAGTAAATAATATACAAACGGTGACTACTTCCGCAACCTGGAAGTGCCCCAATAAAAGAATATTACATACAAGTTTTTACATGAATGAAAATGAAAAAACACTCATCTCACATAAAAACCCCCGGCTATTCAAACACGACGATCCAATATAACATATCCAGGAACACATAACATCACATGCCATCAACGTAAGTAAATATGCGCATCCCAATTGTCGTTGACATATAGCAACGAAACCGGCGATGTCACATATTACACTTACGGTCACAGAAAAGAAAGTGTAAAATTACAACAGTTGGAATCCGCAACCACCTCAGACATCGCATGCCTGACCAAATGAATTACTTAGACATCGCATGCCTAACAATTATAAACCCCGCATTTTAGTCTCATTATCGAAAACTTTTTTCAATATCAAGTCGGGGAATTCAACAAGATTACCGACATCCTGATCGAATGCTCGTCGCAAACTTCAGTAGGCGGCCGCACCCCCGACGCCGTCGACGAAGTGCACCAAGGCGGAACACCGCCACCGCGAGCACCCGAACGGATGCTTTCGGCGACGGGGTTCTCCTACAGTCACTTGGTCGGGGCTATGGGATGTAGTTGTCTATTAAGTTTGTCCGGCGAATATCCGCGTACGCTACGTGATTGCGACGGACTTTTGATCACATCAAAATTCCGTGGCAACCGATCAAGTGAGACTAAACTGCTATGTTTATAACATTCATTCAGTTATCTCATAACTTATTGTGAATTCCAATTATTGTATCCCATTCCGGATAAATAGAAAATGTCAAACTTTCCGATCGAACAATCGAACACCCAAGTTTTCCCGATACAGATCAACACATGAAATAAGTCTAACAACATTCAGTTCGTGCCTCAGTACCAACGGTCCAGCCGTAGAAGGGTCAAGCCAACGCCTCACATGTGGCACGCCGTACTGCCCCAAACCCGAAGGTTCAAAGGACAGTTCAAGACGGTCACATAATCGAGTTAAGGTTTGTTGTCTTCTAGAGGGTCCATCGCGTTACTTGCACTACTTAGAACGTCGTTAAACTTCGGAAAAATCCAACACTTGGAAATTTCCCGACAGGGGAAAAATTGGGTATTTATATCCGGTCGAACTTTTTAACATATTCTAAAATTTATCCGGAAAGCCAAATAGACAAAATTTGATACCCCGATCGAAACACCGAATCCCCAAAACAACTCCAGAAAATTCAACTCTTGAATAAAATTTAAAAATACCCAGAAACTCCAGCATAATATAATAGAAGTTACTGTGCAAACAAACGAGGATGACGTCATCAAAGTGCGGCGGAACCGCCGCAGAAGCCAGGCTTCTGCCGCGCTTCCGCCGCGGTTTGTACTGTTCATGGAAATATTTTTGCGCCGTAATTCTTAGAATTCCCTGCTGAGTTTTCTGCATATTTTTAATTTGGAAAAATCCACGATTTTAGAAAAAGTACAGAGAGCAAGTTTGTGATCAGGTTTCGGGTTCGTTCGGACTTCAAACTCCGTCTAGACTTCGCCTAAGGCTCTAGCTAGGCTCTGATACCACTGTAGGGTTCCAAGGCATCCTAATGAGGTCTCACAAGGCATCAACCATGCCCGTTTCAAAATTTATGGGTTCTGGGAAACCCGACTACGGATCGTCGGCTAGATATTTAGGAGAAAAGCAAGCTAGTTAACACTTAACTACAAGAATACGGATATACAACCTTTGTAGATCCGGTGCTCCACCTCCACGGCTCCGCAATGAAGTCCTCCCCGCTGTCCATATCAAGTCCTGGGCTCTAGCGTCGGCTTCATCGGAGAAAGAGCGGGCTAGGTCATCGACGACATGCCGAAGATGATCTACGTCGAGGCATCGCTAGATCAAGCTCCAACTTCATCAAGTCTAGAAAACTTGTGAAGGAAACACACTCTACTACTTGGCAAGAGGTAGAGGATGAAGAAATAGGAAGTGGGTAGACTTTAGAATTGGATTTCTCACTCTATTCATCAATCCACTATTGATGAAGTGAAGCTTTCATCATTGAAGAAGACGAAGAAGAAGAAGAAAGTGTTATGATAAGTTTTATTCTAAAAAGAAAATAAAATGAATACTTATCATAATATAACCATAGTCAAGTGTAGAGAATGAATCATGGTTGAGTGGAATGGTTAGGGTTAAGCATGAGACAAAATGGTCACTTGGTCAAAGTCTTCATGAAGCTTCAAGAAGAAATAAAAGAAAGCCACCATTTTTCTCTTTTGCTATTAATTTCCAAAACTAATAAATAAAAGAGAATAAATGAATAAGGAAATAGTAAACCCTAACCATTTCATTAACCAAGGTTTAATTCTTTACACTTAACCAAAAGGCATGCATCATCAAACATGATACAAGCAAGTGCACAAAATCATATCGCATATGCAATGCGCACATCCGAGTGAGAAAATCCATTTAAAGTGAACCAATACTAGTTAATGCAAAGTAATATATCAAATATATAATTATGCATTAAATCATTAAATCAACACTTGATTCAATGATCCGGTCATGTCGCACACAACCGACTAGTATACAATGTATCGGCTTATCGAATCAACGCTTGAATCGATAACTAGGTTATATCGCATACAACCATTCGACACATTGATCGCGAGAATGAAATACGGTATCACATACACGCATTATTCTCTGTCCCGCACATATCTCATATGCGCTCCTATTTCGTTTCGCTTGAGCCAGGAAACTTCTGTGTAGGACTCTAAAGACTCGTCAATACGCCGGCAGCAGATGATGATCATATCAAACACCCACAAGCCGCAAGCGGTCTGCTAAACGTAACGGCCACCCGGGTATTGAGCGATCTGAAGATCGACGAGCAAGCCTGCTCACACTCCAGTGAATCCAACCAGTAACACTACCGTACAGTCCGGTCTGATCGTCTGATATGTCGCATATCTCGCCTAGGGGTGGTAAACGTCAGACCTCAATAGCTCGATAAGTCATGTCGATATGAGGTCTATAACAATTCGAGAAACTACTGGTAACACTTACCAGTAAATCTCAGTAACCCTGGCCAGGGATTTCCTGTTATAGCCAATCGAACACAGCGCAACATCAACCCCCTATACCGGGAGAGACGAATCCCCTCCTATCGCTCATTGCCTCCATGTGACTCGGGACTGTACCCAAAAACCACCGTTTTGCACGCCCTCTTGGACGTGGTAAGATGGAAATCAAAGTACAGTGGGAACCACACAAGACTCTATGACGATCTCGGGTCAACAGACTACTCTGTACCAGTGTCACCAGAGAACTGCCATCTGACGTGAGGTATAATACCATCTGGGAGTTCTCGGCGAGTCCGTCCAGTGTACCCAGTCTTTACTGAGCACCCGTATATCTCCTCTGATGTCAAACACCAATGGATATGGGATCATCCATCGCCCATCTGTATGGGTCGAGAAGGTACACGCTAGTCTACTCTGGTATATCGATGCCCCGTCTCGATACACCCACGACTAGGGACTTTCAAGGATGTACTTATGGACTACCATGTCCCCACTAGTATGATCCGCATCATAGTCCAGGTAGTCAAGTACACATCCTAAGGGCTTTACCAACATGTAACATAGAGACAATCAATGTACACGTCAAGATAAAGAGTAACCAGATAGCATACTATCATGTCGAGCAAGAAAGTCCTCCCTATATATGTCCCAGCATCCACTATAATATACATCCTATGTACAGTAATGGCCTCTAGGGCATACATATAACAAACATCTTCTTAGTCCTTCTCAGATACTTCAGAATGTTCTTCACAGCTGTCCAATGATTCTCACCTGGTTCGACTGATACCGGCTCACCACACTAAGTATGTAAGCTACATTTGGTCTGATACATAACATCGCATACACTATAGATCCTACCGACGAAGCGTAGGGTATAATACTCATGTGAGCCCTCTTCTCATCAGCTTTAGGAGACATCACTTTGGAGAGGGTGATTCCTTGCAAAGCGGGTATATTACCGCGCTTGGAATCTTCCATACTAAACATCTTTAGTATGGTGTCTATATACCTGGAGTGTGAAAGTCTCAACAAGCTCTTGGATCTATCTCTATAGATCTTAATCCCTAGAATGTAGGAGGCATCACCCAGGTCTTTCATGGAGAAATTTTGTAAAAAAAACAGATTGAACGATTGTAGCATAGGAATGCCATTTCCTATTAAGAGAATGTCATCCACGTACTAGACTAGAAATACGACAGTTCTTCCTACAATCTTTTTATATATACATGGCCCATCCTCGTTCTTGATGAAGTCAAATTCCTTGACTGTCTCATCAAATAGATATTCCAGCTCTGTGATGCCTGTTTTAATCCATAAATGGATTTAAGCAACTTACACACCTTCCCGCTGCTTTCACTGTCTACGAATCCCTCCGGCTGATCCATATAAACGCACTCTTCTAAACTTCCATTTTGAAAAGCTGTTTTTAAGTCCATTTGCCAGATATCATAGTCATGGAAGGTAGAAATGACAAGTACGATCCGAATGGATTTGAGAATAGTTACCGGAGAAAAGGTTCGTCATAGTCCACACCTGGTTTTTGACCAAAACCTTTTGCAACAAGTCCAGCCTTATAGGTTTCTACCTGTCTATCTACACCAATCTTCTTCTTGAAAATCCATTTGCATCCAACGGGTTTTACCCCAGGAGGAGCAACTTCCAAAGTCCAAACTTTGTTGGTGTACATGGACTCCATTTCAGATCGCATAACATCCAGCCATTTTACAGAGTCCTTACGGGTAATGGCTTGCTCGAAACTAGTAGGATCATTTTCTTCCAAGATGCAATCCTCTTGATCCCCATCTATGAGAAAACCGTAGTATCTCTCAGGAGGATGAGAAATCCTACTAGATCTGAGGAGTGGCTGAGGGTTGTCAGGGATTATTGAATCCCGAGGTTCTACCAAATCATCAGATACAGTTTGTGCTTCTGGAATTTCTTCCTGTTCTACTGTGCTCCCACTAATTTCTTTTGCAAGAAATTCTTTTTCCATAAAGGTAGCGTGTTGAGCAATAAACACTTTCTGTTTCTCGGTGTGGTAGAAAATATGTCCCTATGAATGCTTGGGATATCAATAAACTTGCACAAAACTGACCGTGCCTCGAGCTTATCTGGATTTTGGTTTTTCACATAAGCAGGACATCCCCATACCTTAATAAAATTAAGGTATGGTCTCTTCCCTTTTCATATTTCATATGGAGTGGTAGGCACGGCTTTGGTTGGAATCCTATTCAATAGGTATGCCACTTTCTCTAGCGCATAACCTCAGAATGAAAGAAGCAACTCAACACTAGTCATCATGGAGTGAACCATATCCAATAGGGTAAGGTTCCTTCGCTCCAACATACTGTTGTGCTGTGGTGTATACCGAGGAATATGTTAAGAGAGAATTCCATTCTCTCTTTAGAAAGTCATGGATTTCAGTACTTAAGTATTCCCCTCCTCAATCAGATCGAAGGATCTTAATATTTATTCCCGTCTGGTTCTCTACTTCGCTTTTATATTCTTTGAACTTCTCATAAGCTTCAGATTTGTGTTTCATCAGAAATACATATCCGAACCTAGAGAGATCATCAGTGAATATAATGAAGTACGAGAATCCACCCTTTGCATGTGTAGACATTAGATCACACACATCACTATGTATGAGTCCCAAGAGCTCTATAGCTCTTTCTTCGTGTCTCGTGAATGGAATTTTGGTCATCTTTCCTTTAAGACAAGATAGGAAAGTTTCATAAGATGTAAACTCGAACGGATCCAAATATTTATCTTTATATAACTTAGCTAGTCTGGTCTCATTGATATGGCCAAGTCTACAATACCATAAGAAAGTATTGTTCATTTCTGAACTCTTTCTTTTGCGTGTGTTTTGTATATTGAAAACTGTGTTTTGATTAAGAACATAGATACCATTATACAATGTACCTTCTGCAAGCAATACCTGATTAAGGTAAATGATCATGATATTTGTATCTAGAACAAAGTTATTTCCTTCTTTATTTAGTAAAGAAACCGATATAATGTTGCAATGCATGGAAGGAACATGGTAGCAATTGTTCAAAATCACAGTGTTTCCATTTGGCAGCACTAGGTGATATTCTCTTATGGAAGTAGCATCAACTAGTGCTCCGTTCCCTATTCTGAGGGACATATCACCTTTTCCCAGTGGTCTACTTTTCATTAATCCCTGTAATAAATTACATATGTGGGATCCTGAATCGGTATCTGGTACCCAAGAAGTAGAGCAAACATAGAAACAGTTCTCAATAAACAACACACCCGAAGAAGATGCATTAGAATGCTTCTCCTTAATTAGGGTCATGTGGAAATCTTTGCTTTCCTCTTTCCCCTACATATACTCGTGACAGTTTTCACAATTTAAAGTAGAACTGACGTTTCCCAACCCCGAATAGGAATATGGGTCGGTCAAGTCATACATTTTATTATCTTGATTAAGGCATGACATGGTTGCTACCTGGAGAGAGAGAAAAGAAACACTCAGCATAGCTCTTGCAAGTTTAGATTAGTTTTTAATTTATCTAAACAGGATGGCTCCTACTATTTCCTCGAATTCTCCTTCAAAACTTAAAAGGAGAACTAGTCGGGATCATTTACACCTTACAAGTTCGCTAACCGTTCAGCTAGGTGGGTGTTGGTACTCTGAGGGAGGTTTTCCGTGCTCTCGCACGGACCTAATTAAATAACCCCACTTCCGCAGATGCATAACCCCGTTAACACATTTCTAGACACGTAATAGGTCAGCTAATTGTGAAGTGAAAAATATCTCCCATGAGTAATCCTACTAATCAGTGGGAATCGGGACCCAACTATCATCGCGTGATAACCTAGATGGAAGCCACTCTAGTTACCACACACCAGAAGGTATGCACACTGCGTGCAAGTTTCCTTTATGTTTGAAACTTCCGATATGGTTTTTACCCCAAGCGCTTTATGATCTTGATAGAGGTCAACAAATTATAAGTCACAAGTCAAGTTATACCTATCATTGTCCTGATTAATTTAGATCCACCCGTATAAACCCTTGACAGAGGTCAACAAGGCTATACAACTGTCCTAAATTAATGCATCTCTATGAAACAGAAAAACAACACTTAGCTACCGAACACTACGCTTTGACGGAGGCTAACAAACGCAATACGACTACTAAGTGTTACCTATCTGAAATGACGGAGGGTTACGACTGGTTTTTGGCAAAAAACCTTTAACGTAATGAACTTGATATCGTTGATGGAACTGAGTAGTTTTGAAAAGGAGTGGTTTAGGCTCCATTTTTAAAACGAGTGGTTTTGAAAAAAACCGAGTAATCTATAGTAACACAAACTTTTTCTTAAGAGCGAAACCCCCGTGAAGTGATCAAGGCTCTTCCCTCGTCGAATGAGATGCAGTATATTTCTAATTGAATACTTCTATGCCAAGCAAAAGAATAAGACTATTGTTTTTTGAAAAATTTGTTCCGACAACATCTTTTAGATTTATTTTTCTTTGCATTAATCAAAATTAATGTTGTCTCATCAATTAATTCCTATCATACCAGAAAGGAACGAAAATAGAATGTACGTATATGTCATCTGCATTCGCCATAGGGTTCGGGGACTTCACCATAAGGTTACTTATCTTATGGTAGTGCATTGGCAGGGCTAGCGCGGATGTAAAATATATACAACATATATATATATATATATATATATATATATATATATATATATATATATAACCATTCGTCACAGGCATGATACAAAAACATCACAGGCATGCGATGAGCAATATGGAATAGCGGATAATCTAGGAGCCCCATGTTTCATTTGAGCCGCAAATAAAACTCGACGTTACCCGGTCATGTGGATAGTCCATACAATATCGAATCAAGACCCCTATGAGCGCGGCAAGTTACCCGCCAATTCCAGAAATAAGGCAACTCACACTCTGGGTCATGAGTAGGCTACCTAGCACTTCATGGAATCCGATAACTTGAGTACTCCACCGTGGATCATCCTAAAACCCCAACAAGTGCGGCGAATAGCCCGCCAATTCTAGAGAGAGGTGGCTCGAACTCACCACTATGAGACGACCACCTAGCGCACTTTACAACCTGACTATTCGGGCACTTTTCAATGGGTTTATCCTACTACAGAAATGAAATAATATACAACGGTGATATCGACCTCAACCCGGCCGTGTCCTGATAAAAGAATATAAAAACAGGCAGAAATGGCAGTCCACATATCGGATACTCGCTGCGTAATAATGAATATACAAATGACACAACTATACAACTAATATCGCATGAGGGGCTATTCAACACAACAATTCGTATAAACCATCACAGAGATAAACAACATAGCAGCAGAAGTAAATATGTGCAACTCGGTCTAAACGACATATAGAAATTAGACGACATTTGAAACACATATACAACATCTCAGATGCAAGTAACGAAAGCCACGATATTGGAATTCCGCGAACAATTAGCAAACGCATCAAATATTCCAAAACATAAAATCTAGTGCACTAAAACCCCAAAAATTTCAACGTTTTAAGCCAAGCCGTGAGTCGAAATGAACTTGAAACTCGCCTGAACCTTCACGGGGATGAAGTACCCAAAATTAACGTATGCCCAGGGGTCTATAGGGGGTACCACCCCCTCGGGGCTACCATAAGGCGGCCGTAAAGGGGTGGCAGACCCAAGCCTAACCTATAGGGTAGGGCTCGGGTCCCCACCCCTATGGCTGTTGGTTCCTAGTGCCTTCGCCGCTAACTCACGGCCAATGTGGAATTCAAAAACAAATTTTTTATGGCAGTAGAAACCAACACCCAAAAGTCTAACCAAACATCTAAACTAGCAAGCACAAAAAGATAGAAATCACAACCTTTGTAGCGTCTTCATTTACTCCAATTGGGTTGGAGTTTAGCATGGTCTCAAGAGCTCCAGATCGTGCTTGCAAGCTGATCTTCCTTCGCTGAAGATGATCCGTCCAAGAGAACCAAGTTCAAGCTTCAACTTCATCAATGAAGCAATTAAGGATCCCAGGTTGCTAATCTAGGATGCCTAGGATGTGTGTGAGTGTTCTATCATTTTTCTTTTTCTTTTATCTTCTTATTTCTCAACACATGGGAATGGTAGAAAATGAAGAAGAAGAAGAAGGAGGAGTCATGGAAGAGAGAGAAGCAAGAATGGTAGAATGAAAATCACTCCACCAATTCAAGCATGCTTCAATTGTTTTGTTAAAATATTTTTTTACCATTTTAAAATTACATCCATGCTTGAATAATATATGCAAATAAATTAATAATTCATTTGCCCATACCCTCCACCATTTCTCTTTTCCACCTCATTTCACAATTTCTTTTAAACAAAAGAAAAGTAAATCCTAGAAATGAGGTGTCTTCCTTTTAGAAGTATTCTTGTATAAATACAAGAATACGTCAATACATGCTCGTATTCGTATCAAAATATGAATACCCAAGAGATAGAAAAATACAACGAACATAATACTAGACTATACATATCGAAATATATATGTTAATTATCAAATCAAAACTTGATTTAATAATCCGGCTTAATCCTAACCCGGTTAGTATTATCATCCACCCGATTAAAATCCGTGTGGCTAGCACACATACCTAATCGAAACCCTGCACGTATCAATATACGGCCACTACATCATTTTTCCTGAACCGGAAAAACCCTCTGTGTGGGACTCTAAATACTCGTCAATACGCTGCCAGTGGGTTTAACCATATGCACCACAACGACACTAGCTGTACGTAACAGCTACCTAGGTATTGAATAAAAGGAAGGCCGATGAGCAAACTCATCCATACCCCTACTGAATCTATCTGTAACAATCTCTGTTCAGTCCGGTCTGTTCGTCTAAGAGTATCACATATCGGGTCTTGGGGTGGATAAAGTCAGATCCTTAATAACGTGATATGTCGTGACTGTGTGAAGCCCATCATCCACTGAGAAACTACTGATCTAAATCATTAAATTTCATCCACTTTGGCCAAGGACTTTTGGTGATGGCCACCCGTGCGTAATACGACTTCTACCCCTAATACCGAGAGAGACGAATCATTGACGATTCGTTCACTGCCTTCATATAGCTCGGGACTGTACCCAACTAAAACCAGTTTGCACGACTCCTTTGAGCTATGGTAGGATAGTAACAACGCACAGTGGGAACTCACATGAGAAAAATGACGATCTCAGGTCAACAGAGTAACCTGTACTCATGTCACCTGAGAACTGCTGTCTGACAATAGGTATAATACCATCTAGCATGTTCTCGGCGAGTCCGTCCAATGTACCCACCTCCAGTGAGCACCTGCTATCTTTGGTGACTAACTGATACCAATAGCTGTGAGACCGGCCATCACCCCTCGTCGGGGTGAAGAAATGTATACACTAATCTACTCTGGAATAACGATGCCCAGTCTTGATATTCCCACGACTAGGGACATTTAAGGATTTTCATATAGAGTACCCAGTTCTCACAAGTATGATCGCCACAATGACCCTGGTAGTCAAGCAAGAATCCTATGGGCTCTATCAACATGTAATAATGATATGTAATACCACATAATACATATATATGATGATAGAGATGAACCAAATATCATACCATCATCTCGAGTAAGACTGTTTTACCCGTTTAGGTCCTCCCTCAATCATCATAATCGCCTGCCTGCGATTACAACAACTGACTTGAGGACACTATAGCCAACAATCTCCCACTTGCACTTAAGGCTAATTATTGCGGTGTTGCATACTCACAGCCCGTGTGCTACCGATCATCCAACTTCTCTACTATTTAGTTTCGTAAAGCAACTTCGAGAAACATTCGCATTCGAAAAATAGCTTCAGTGAGTAGATCCGCTCCAATATTTCTATCTTTATCTCTCTATATCTCAACTTCGTAGAGAACGAATATCTTCCAAAATGAGCAATACCTGCCTTAGAATTTGTATGGATAGATGATGGGACCATGTTCGTAAATGAACATCCAAATCCAACAAACTACTTAGGCTGTATCCCATTGCTGATATAATCAGCACCCAGTGCCATGACCACCTCAGTATCCTGTTTAGAAATCTATCCAATACACTGCATCTCAAAAGAGGGTAAACTTTAAGTCTGATAGCCACTCTATCATTCATGTCACTTTGGAAGCCTAAAATGATAACCGCCTCCCACAGGAGGCTGCTTTTACCATATACCAAGAACATTCTCTTATGTTCATTGTTGGCTGTAGTGCCCTTAAGGCAATTATTGTAATCGCAGGCAGGTGATTATAATGATTGAGGGAGGACCTATACGGATAGAACAGTCTTACTCAAAATGATAGTATGCTATCTGGTTTGCCTTTATCATCATGTACATGCATTATATGGTATTACAGATCACTATTACATGTTGATAGAGCCTATAGGATTCTTGCTTGACTACCGGCATTATGATGGCGATCATATATGTGGGAGCTGGGTGGTCTATAAGCACATCCTTAAATGTCCCTAGACGAGGGAGTATCGAGACTGGGCATTGATACACCAGAGTAGACTAGTGTATACTTATCGAGACCCCGATGAGGGGTGGTGGCCTGTCTCATAAGCCATTGGTGTCAGTTAGTCACCTACGATAGTATACATGTGCTCATTAGGTTATGAGTACACTGGACGGACTCGCCAGGAACATGCTAGTTAGTATTATGCCTATTGTCAGATAGAAGTTCCCAGTTGACATATGTACAGGTTAGTCTGTCGACCTGAGATCGTCATTTGTCTCATGTGAGTTCCCACCATGCTTTGATTACTACCCTACCACAGCTCAAAGGAGTCGTACAAACAGGTTTTAGTTGGGTACAGTCATGAGCCACATGGAGGCAGTGAGCGGATCATCGTGGATTCATTTCTCCCGGTATTGAGGGTTGATGTCGCGAGGTGCACGGGTGGCCATAACCAGAAATCCTTTGCCAAGGCAGTCGAGATTTACTAATTTGGATTATAAGTTTCTCAGTTGGTGATGAGCTTCATACCGACACGAAATATCGCGTTATTAGGGGTCTGACTTTATCCACCCCCTAGACCCGATATGCGATACTCTTAGATAAATAGACCGGACTGTACGAAGATTGTCACGGACAGGCTCTATAGGGGTTCGGATGAGTTTACTCGTCGGCCTCCCTTTCGCTCAATACCTGGGTAGCCGTTACGTACAGCTAGTGTCGCTGACGTGCTTGTGGTTAAACCCACTTCCAGCGTATTGACGAGTCTTTAGAGTCCCACACATATGGTTTCCCTGCTTCGGGCGAAACGATATAGAGCCCATATGGTATTACGGCGGGGTTTGATCATATACGTGCACTTGTGCACGTATTATGATTCATACGGATATTACTAGCCAGCTTTGGTTTAAGCCGGATTCTAGTATTATATTATTGGATTATTTTTATCTCTTTGTATTCGTATACGGATATGGGTATGTATATACGGTAAGGGGTATTCTTGTAATTTATTATAAGAGTGCTTTCAGAAGAAGACACCTCATTTTGTTTATAACCATTTAGGATTAAATGGTTAATGAGGTGGAGGATGAGGTGTTATTTGCATTTATTGAGGCATGACTAACTTGGTGACTCATGGGGTGAATCATGGGTTACTATTGTAGCATGCTTGATATTTTTGTGTGGTGAATTATTGAAGTGGAGGCTTCATTCTTGAGTTCACAACACTTAGCCATTTTGACGGTTGCTTTACTACAACACTCTTTTCTCCTCAAGCTTCCCTCTTCTTCCTCAACCCTTAATGTTTCATGTGTAGAGAAACCTAGGGTGTTATGAGACAAATCAATCCAACATTACTCTCTACAACTTCTAGGCTATCTAGTTTGGCTAACTAGGTATCCTAGTTACCTCGGTATTGAGGTTGAAGCTCAAACTACAAATCCTCAGGTGGATCATCTTCGATGTAAGGAGACCGGAGGCCAAACTCAATCCATGACGCCTCTAGGAGCTTAGGAAGATCGTAAAAGACCGAAGGACACGTATCATTCGGTATAACCATTCTAACTCCTCTTTAGTTTGCTATCTTTTAGGTTTATGGTAGATCCGGGTTATCGGGTTGTTCTAGCGCCAGTTTATAAAATTTTTGTTCCGCAAATGGTCACGGTAGATGGCCAGGGCGCTGGCATAACCCAAACATAACTGCTTCCCTTTGTTTCTCCAGGATTGGATTAATATTTTCTTACTACACCTGGTGCAAAAAGCAAAATCTGGTCTGGTACTTGACAAAGCATGATTGACTCAATTACCCAAGCAAGTGATATGTCATTCATGCAAATCTCTTTCCTCATCAGTTTGGAAGACATCTCTTTAGAGAGAGTGAATCCATCACCTGCGGGTACACAACCATGCTAGGAGTCGTCCATTGTAAAACACTAGAATAGTGTCAAAGTACCAGAATTAGGACACTTCCCAAATTTAGATCTAAAACCATAGTCACCAGAATCCCTAATATTTTTTCCAGATCCTATGTGGAGAAACACATATGACAACCACAGTATAACCGTTCGTAGTATAGGAACATTACTTCCTATCAGGAGTACATCATCCAAATAGCAAGATATTACTCCATACTACTTTTTACTAAGTCCACCTGTTGTTCTGATGAAGTCAAACTCTATGACTGTCACATTAAAAATAGATGATCTACTTCCGTTACACTTACTTTAGTCTCTAAATAAATATAAGTTACTAGCCCACCACGCTTCCGCTGCTCCTACTGACTATAACAACCCTCTGACAGAGTCATATATACTTGACTTCTAAAGATAATTCAAAACCAAATATTTACCATTAGGAAAAACCCAGGCGATTTTCTCAAATATCACCAATTACAAAGAATTCTGATATTGAGGATCTAATCACCCAATTCCCAATATTCTACTCCCAATCAGTATCTATAACGCCATACAGATGTGAGAATCAAGTCTGGTAAATATATTCCATGGAGTCAGAATCTAATTTGGAAAGCAGTTTTTGAATTAACACCGCACAGTAAAACTAAAACATGAAGATGTTTCGAGGGGGTGTCCGGGTATTCCTAGTAATGCCTTTTCCACTATCCAGATTCATGACAGTAGTCGCAATTTTCTTTGCCCTCACTTCAATCCCATTATGTCTCTACATCTTATCTTCTGTACACCATACTTAGGCTAATTAGTTTTCTTTTTTCCCTACCTTTCAACACCAGTCTAAGGTTTGGAAGAAGACTATCCAATAAGCGTAACTGGTGTACTCTCCCAATATAACGAGCTCTCACAATCTAAGAGAAGGTAAAGAAAAAAGACAATCGAATAATCCTATTCAATTTCTTCAGAACCGGAATCCATCCTTGAACTGAAACAAGTTTCTTCGAGTTCGTATGTAACTATACAATAGCATACCCAAGAAATATGGATCTTCGTAGTGATATGGAGTGTTTTGGAGAAATGCAAAGGGGAAGTAGAAGTGGCAGGGATATATGCGACTTTGTTGTAAATCACGAAAATCCAAAAGCCAAAGTGTGTAAGAAGGTTCGGTTAACTTGGTTCATGAGTTTTAGTTTAAGGAAAGTCATGGTCGCAAACTAGAGAGAGAGAACAGAAACACTCAGCATGCACTCGATCAAGATTAAATTGGTTAATCACTTTATCTAATCAGGATGGCTCCCACTGTTTCCTCGGATTCTCCTTCATAACCTAAAAGGAGAACTAGTTGGGATCATGTATACCTTATAAGTTCGCTAACCGTTCAGCCAGGCCGGTGTTCGTACTCCAAGGGAGGTGTTCAGTTGATAAAACTGCACATTTAATAAGACATTTTTCCTACTATTTCTATATAATAAAAGTTGATTATTATAATATACGATACATATGAGGGTTTATCTGTAAAAATACTATTTTCATGTGTTTATATATTATAATTAACATTTGGTAGGAAAAAGTAAGCATATAATATTCATATGACATTTGGCCCATTTAATATGCTTACCTTATTAAAACCTTTGACCAATACTTAATGGTTAAGTTAAATATCTCGATAAAACAAACTCTACTAATATTATTTGTTGAGTTATTGTGCAGAATTTGCATGGCTGAAATCAAGGAAATCAAAGTTGTTAAAACAAACCTGCCTAATTAAGAAAGTAAACTAAAGAAATCAATTCTGACAGTGACGTAGAAAAGATTTTCAGTTTCCAGATATTCAAAAGATCACCATATATCACCAGAAGAGCCCACAAGAAGAATGAGCCCAAGATCCCTCTACTTGGCCGCGGAACCGCGGCCAAACCCACCTATTGGCCGCGGTTACGCCGCGGTTTGGACGACTTAGTTGTTGGGATTTTTCAGTTTGGATCTTAACTACTAGTTTCCAATTTAGGAGACTAGGGTTCTGGCTTTGGGATTATAAATAAGGACCGAGAGCCACTTAGAAAGAGGATCAAGCTGAAGAGATCACGAAGTCCAAGATGGCTCACGCATCCAGGCTGATCATCAACTGTTCATCTACCTCCTTAGAAGAGATCGAGAAGTAAACTAGCATTTTGTAATCATTTTCTAAGGGAACAAAGTGTAATTGATCTTGTTGATTAATAAAGGTAGTTTATTTTATTTTATTTTATTTTCTTCATGATTTCTATCTCTTCTTATCCCAACATGCACGAGTAATTCTTTGCTTGTTAGGGTTCATGGGATTAGGGTAGGTTAATGGATGATGAAGATCCTTAAACTCTTTTTAAGTCCTATAAAGTTTATAAACTCTATGAAAAGAATAGTTAACATCCTAATCGGGCGCGCTACCAATTCATTGATAGTCTCGACCGCGATTAGAGATTAGATTAACAATTGTTTTGGTAGAGGCTAGATATGAACAGAGTTCCATGTTGACATAGGGGTTAAGAGTGGGAACCCTTTTCCCTCCAGAAACCCTAATCTACATGCATCACTGTCGTTCTAGTTTTAAATCTATTAAAGGATAAAAAGAGTAATCTTTAATTAATCATCCATAACTACTAAATCCCAATGAACCCTACAAGCCCCCTTTTAATATTAAACTTACCTCCGTAGTTAATCTAGATCTATATTTTGCATCCTTGTTTAAATGTAGATCTAGATCCTACAATCATTCTTCACCATTCTTATTCTCCCTTCCTAATCATCATGCCTAAAGTAAGAATAAAAGGTTCCACGTTTCCCAGAGGACGACCCGTACTCATCTCGGTCTAGCTACATGCGACACCGTTACTGATTGCGGTTAACTACTACACATAATACAACTCAATCAAATGGCGCCGTTGCCGGGGATACGTGCGTAATTTATTTTCTTACTATTCGTGTTGAATTCTTATTCGATCTATATCATAAATAAAACAAAACTGCAAATTGTATATTTAACGAATTGTGTGTGAATTTTGCAAGGAGATCTGGAGTCACAGATTTGAGGAAACAGAAAGACAGAGACATTCATCAAGATCCAGAGGAGTACAGGAGGCCACATAGCAAAAATCATCACCTGATCCCTCTTTCTCGCGGCGGAACCGCGGTATAAGGAGCGTATTGGCGGCTGAAGCGCGGCGCAAGAGAGGAATTAGGTATCAAAACTTCTCTGGTATCTTTCTCAACTCATTCTCTCTCCTCTGAAATCCAATAAAATATCTTTTCTGCAGGATTCTTTGCAAAATATCGCCACTCAAAAATCTTTTTGCAAGTTCTGTTTTGCGGTTTGTTTTTGCCTATTTTAATACGAATTTTTAAGGGGCAAGACCAAAATTCAGAATATGTGGGGATTTTATCACCCTTCCTAAGCCCCACAAATCATAAACCGAGCATCTGCATCAACCCTACATTAATTTAAAAAATATCTAGACAAGACTCTAAGGACTGTCGTGCTCAATAAGGACAGAGGAAGGTCGTGGGTAATTTATCACTTATCCGCATTACTTTTGTGGTGTCTAGGCAAGTGTGTCTAAGACAAGTGGTTACTTAATTAAGCCCACTACTTACGTAGTGGATACCTCCCACTTACCTGGCCACAAGGGTAGTAAAGAGGTGGTAGAGGATTGATCCTACGACTTGTCCTTTGGAAGTCTAGGAGAGGTCTAGAGACTTGACCTAGGTAACCTTAGTTCTAGGGTTGTTTGTGCATTTTTGTGTAATTTTTCTTAAGTCCCACTTTTTCAAAATAGACCAATTTTAAATCACACACACACGCTTCCTCTTGCGCTAAATCCGCTTAGTGCATGCTTGGCTGGACACGGGATTCTAGTGCCCGTCTTGTCCGCGTTCCTGCTATCGACTCCGAAGTCGGTACGTCTTCATCTTCTTTTCCACCACCATCCACCACATCGACCGAGATGGACGGTACTCCATCAGGTTATAACACCACGCTGCCACCGCCCGTAGGTGAGCAGAATCCACCGCGCATTTCTCTCCAAGAGAGATGCTATCCTATCCGTGGTCCACTTCCTACTTATCTATCCATTCCACCTGCCAATGAGGATAATTTTGAAATTAAACCCCACTACATCAATTTGTTGCCCAAATTTCGCGGGCTTGAGTCTGAAGACGCGTACGTTTTTATCACTAAATTCGAAAACGTATGTGCAATGATGGGTATTTCACAACTGACTGCGGATGCTATGCGCTTGCGTTTTCTCCCATTCACTTTGTGCGACTTGGCAGAAAAATGGCTTTATAATACTGCTGCACACTCTATCACTAATTGGGATGAATTCGTAATAGCATTTCTTAAGAAGTTTTACCCAAACCATAAGACCGCCCGTGTTAGGAGCGAGATCAACCAGTTTACCCAGCTTCCCAATGAACCATTTTTGAAGTGCTTTGAACGTTTCAAGGATCTTCTTGTCCAATGTTCTCATCATGGAATAAATAGATTAGATTTATGCCGAAATATATATGAGTGCATTAATCCAGCGACAAAGCAGATGCTTGAAACAAATTGTCAATGCAATTTCATGTCTAAAGATGATGGTGAAGCTTGGAAATATCTGGAAGACCTTGCTGAACACACTTTGCAGTGGGAAAGCGTAAGACCACCTTCATCTAGGGGAGGTATTCATCAGCTCGATGTTTCCATCGCAGTAAAAGCCGAAATGGCAGCGATGCAGAAGAAACTCGACGCTATTGAAAGAAAATTCTCGTCAGTCTCCTTAAATCAGGTCACGCTACCCAAGACCGTGTGTGGTTGCTGTTCAGATCCTTCACACTTGACGGAAGAATGTCCTATGAATGCATAGTTTCAAGGTCACGAGCAAACTAATGCTGCTTTTCAGCAGTGACCTAGAAACGATCCTTATTCTTCCACGTACAATCAAGGATGGAGGAATCATCCTAACTTTGCTTGGAACCAAAACCAACCCCAAAATCAAAACTAGTTCCAAAGCAATTATCAAAGACCTCCTCCAAAGCAACCACAACCACAAAGTCAGCACCCCTTTCAGTCATAAAATTTTCAAAATCTGGCCAACACTTCTGCACCGCAATTGGCTGGTACTGATAACTCTTCACTCGCACAAACTTTGGATTTGCTTATGAAACATACTATTCAAATGTCGGCTGATATGAAGTCTTCTATTGATACCATAAAGAAAGACTCCGCCTCCCACGGTGAGAGTATTAAATCAATAGAAAACCAAATTGCACAGTTGAATGCCGCAATGAGTGCGAGAGAGAAAGGGAAACTCCCATCTCAACCTATACATAATCCTGGCCACTTATAAAGTTATAATGTGAGTGCCGTTACTACGTTGAGATCGGGAAGAGTGCTGGATAACCGAGTGGTTGAATAAGTTGATGATGTTAGTGATACCAGTGATACCCCTGCTTCTACTTCTTCCCCTAATTCGTCTAATCTCCCACCTACTTCCGAGCCTATTCTCCGTTTTCAACAAGGCTCGAACCCTCAGCCCACTTCCACAAATCTATCTAAAACGATCCCCACTCCAATTCTGGGATCGACTCCATCCCCACAAACTTCTCCAATGTTGGACCAAACCCTTATTGTTAAAGCACCTTATCCAAACAGGTTAAGGGGCAATAGAGCAAGTCCACAAATGAAGAAGATTGTGGAAATTTTTAAGCAAGTTAACATCAATATCCCTCTCCTAGATGCTATACAAAAAGTCCCGGCTTATGCGAAAATTCTCAAGGACTTGTGCACTAGGAAGGGGAAGACTCAAGAGCCAAAAAAGGTGTTCATGTCAAAGACTGTAGACACAGCTTTTCCCCAACAATTACCTAGGAAACGTAAGGACCCTGGCTGTCCTACAATTTCTATTTCTATTGGGGGTAAACACATTAACCGTGCTCTACTTGACCTTGGCGCAAGTGTTAACCTGCTTCCTTACTCGGTTTATGAGCAGTTAGGGATTGGAGAGTTGAAACCAGCTCACTGCACTCTCCAGATGGCCGACCGATCAATCACCAAACCTAGGGGTGAACTGGAGGATGTGTTAATAAAAATTGGGGAATTTGTGTTCCCTGTGGACTTTATTGTACTCGATACACAGCCTGTAGCGAACCCACGGAATCAAATTCCGGTGATCCTTGGTCGACCCTTTTTGGCCACTTCCAACGCAGTAATCAATTGTAGAAACGACTCTATGACCCTCTCCTTTGGAAAGAAGTCAATTGAGCTTAACATTTACAAGTTGGGAAGTGAACCCTCCGAACCCTATGCTCATGTGTGTTCTGTCGAATTAATGGATGTCGAAAACAGCGAATTTGGTCCACCTCATGATACCGACTCTTTTCATATGTTGATGTTTGACCCAACTATATATCATACACATACGGACTCTTCCACCGAGTTGTCCGGGTCAACATCTAACACTGATTATGAACCGTTTTTGGAGTCTGAAGATCACCCCGCGCTTTTTGATGAAATTATTCTTCGGGGTATCGATGAATGTTTTGAGGAAATTTTCACTGATGAACTCGCATTTTTAAAAGATACGGGTGTTGAGATGAATCAAATCCAAGACGAAGAAATTGAACCTCCACCCCTTCTTCTGGACTATAAAGAGAATGCGAGTAATCCATCACAATCACTGTGCTGTCTCTCCAAAATGAGACGCAAACACATTCTATCCTACCTCTTATCTCCTCTCCACTTCTTCACGTCAATAGGTGACATGTTCCTCCACCAACCTTGGTGCTTCATCGATAAATTTTTTGAATGGTTAGTGTTGAATTTTGGTCTTTGTAAGGCTTTACTTTGACCAATAACTTTAACCCCCCCAATAATTTTAAATGCTTAATACGATTTTACTTAAGTTTGGGGGAGATATTTTGGCTCTTGAAAGAAAATGATTTTTACAAAATTGTGAGCCAAAAATAAGTTTGGGGGAGGATTTCACTTTCATTATTTCTTGTCCCCTTTTTCCTCCCAAGTTTACAGGTTTTTGAGCTTAACGGATGACATCAGTGATGACACTGTTGTAAACAGGTTTGGGGGAGGTTTGTGCTTATTTACGCGTTACTTTGCATTACACTTTGCATGAGCACAAATTTTTTTTGATAATGAAAGTTAGAAAGTGAAAATTATATTTAAAAGATAGGAATAGTTTAAGAAAAACAAGAAAGTTAGAAGTTTTCTTAAACGAAACTAGTAATAAGTAGTTATGAGCCGTTGTCCCAAGGGTAAGTAAGATGAAAGAAGTCACTAATCTGAGGATAAAAATAAGCCTGAAAAATAGTTCCTATTCTGGAAGCCAAACATTTGAATGTTGATACCCTACCATATGCACTTACACAAGTCTTGAAACTCGGGATAGTAGAGGATACCTTGAAATGTTCTTGTTTAAAAGCCAAAGTATGAAGGAAATAATAAATGGAAAAGAAAAGATAAAATGGTGAAAAGAAAAATGAACATTGGTTTTGTTATCACCAAGGCAGCAATAAAAAAATATAGCGAGGGTGCTTCATCACCTAGTGCCTTAGACCAACTGGTTTGGGAGCCACTGCTAAGCCTTAGGTGTTGCAAGACGAGGAAAAGCACCTAATCAGCAAGCACATGAGTAATCGGTCGGTTAGTACCTCAAGAAGTATTAACGGTCGCATGAAAAATGTGTGAGCAAAATCCATCTAAATATTCATCGATTAAAAAGTACTGAGGTAGATGGACAAGAGTATGATAGCTTGAATTAAATTCTCCGAGTGTAGGGATGTCTTTTACACACACGTAGGGGTATATGATCAATGTTTGGAAGAAAGGTAGGAATGAAGAATAAAGGCGATGTTTTATTGAGGGATGACGTGATTTCTAACATCTTTTCATGACTATTAAGATAGGGCTCATGACAACTGAAAAGCTAGTATTAATTGGAAACTCTAATTTTCAAACTCTTTCTTTTATAGTTCTTATCTTTATATGTAACTTTCACAGTCTTTCTTTTATTATAGGATTTTGTGGGTGTAATCTGCTGAAAACCCTCAGGAGACAACACTCCTCCTACTAGGGACACCGAGGGGTTTAACGGCTTGTTGCACGCGCTCAGTGCAATCGTGTTGCCTACGAAAGTGTGCTTAGCTTTCTCCTTTCTTTTCTCCTTCTCTTGAATAAACTAGTTTGCTCGGGACGATCAAAGATAAGTTTGGGGGTATTTGTTCAGTTGATAAAACTGCACATTTAATAAGACATTTTTCCTACTATTTCTATATAATAAAAGGTGTTTATTATAATATATGATACATATGAAGGTTTATCTGTAAAAATACTATTTTCATGTGTTTATATATTATAATTAATATTTGGTAGGAAAAAGTAAGCATATAATATTCATATGACATTTGGCCCATTTAATATGCTTACCTTATTAAAACATTTGACCAATACTTAATGGTTAAGTTAAATATCTCGATAAAACAAACTCTACTAATATTATTTGTTGAGTTATTGTGCAGAATTTGCAGGGCTGAAATCAAGGAAATCAAAGTTGTTAAAACAAACCTGCCTAATTAAGAAAGTAAACTAAAGAAATCAATTCTGACAGTGACGTAGAAAAGATTTTCAGTTTCCAGATATTCAAAAGATCACCATATATCACCAGAAGAGCCCACAAGAAGAATGAGCCCAAGATCCCTCTACTTGGCCGCGGAACGGCGGCCAAACCCACCTATTGGCCGCGGTTCCGCGGCGGTTTGGATGACTCAGTTGTTGGGATTTTTCAGTTTGGATCTTAACTACTAGTTTCCAATTTAGGAGACTAGGGTTCTGGCTTTGGGATTATAAATAAGGACCGAGAGCCTCTTGGAAAGAGGATCAAGCTGAAGAGATCACGAAGTCCAAGACGGCTCACGCATCCAGGCTGATCATCAACGGTTCATCTACCTTCTTAGAAGAGATCGAGAAGCAAACTAGCATTTTGTAATCATTTTCTAAGTGAACAAAGTGTGATTGATCTTGTTGATTAATAAAGGTAGTTTATTTTATTGCATTTTATTTTCTTCATGATTTCTATCTCTTCTTATCCCAACATGCATGAGTAATTTTTCGCTTGTTAGGGTTCATGGGATTAGGGTAGGTTAATGGATGATGAAGATCCTTAAACTCTTTTTAAGTCCTATAAAGTTTATAAACTCTATCAAAAGAATAGTTAACATCCTAATCGGGTGCGCTACCAATTCATTGATAGTCTCGACCGTGATTAGAGATTAGATTAACAATTGTTTTGGTAGAGGCTAGATATGAACAGAGTTCCATGTTGAGATAGGGGTTAAGAGTGGGAACCCTTTTCCCTCCAGAAACCCTAATCTACATGCATCATTGTCGTTCTAGTTTTAAATCTATTAAAGGATAAAAAGAGTAATCTTTAATTAATCATCCATAACTACTAAATCCCAATGAACCCTACAAGCCCCCTTTTAATATTAAACTTACCTCTGTAGTTAATCTAGATCTATATTTTGCATCCTTGTTTAAACTTAGATCTAGATCCTACAATCATTCTTCACCATTCTTATTCTCCCTTCCTAATCAACACGCTTAAAGTAAGAATAAAAGGTTCCACGTTTCCCAGAGGACGTCCCGTACTCATCAAGGTCTAGCTACACGCGACACCGTTATTGATTGCGGTTAACTACTATACATAATTCAAATCAATCAGGAGGTCTCCCATGCTTTCGCACGGACCCAATTAAATAACCCCATTTCCGCAGAGCCGTAACCTCGTTAACACTTTCTAGACAGCTAGTAAGTTAGCTAATTGTGAAGTGAAAGTCTCCCGAGGAGTAATGCCAACTCATCAGTGGGAATCAGGTCCGAACTATCATTGTATGATAATTTTGACGGAAGCCGATCAAAATTACCACAGTCCAGAAGGTTTGTGCAAACTTGGCAAGATTCCATTGTATTTGAAACCCTCGATATGTTTTTGCCCTAAGCGCTTATGACCTTGACGAAGGTCAAAATATCATAAGTCACAAGTCAAGTTCAACCCGTCATTGTTCTGATTAATCTAGACCCATTCGTACTAGCCCTTGGCGAAGGTTAAAACAGCTATACGTCTGTCCTAGATTGATGCATCTATCTATGCTATAGAAAAGTATCACCTAGCTACCAAACATTATGCCTTGGCAAAGTTCAAAACACATAGCATGAATACTAGTTGATACCTATCTGAAATGACGGAGGGCTACGGCTGGTTTTTGGCGAAAACCCTTTAACATAATAAACTTGATATCATTGAAGGAACTCGAGCAGTTTTGAAAAAAAGGAATGGTTTTAGGCTCCACATTTTTAAAAATGAGTGGTTTTGTAGAAAATCGATGGTTTTGAAGAAAACCGAGTAGTTTATAGTCACGTAAACTTTTTCCAAAGAGTTCACTCCTTGTGAAGGGATTTAGGCTCTTTCCTCATTGAATGAGCTGCAGGATATTCCTAACAAAATAGCTTGATGCAAAGCAAAAAGAAACGCCTATAGTTTTCAAAAATTGGTTCCAACAACATCATTTAGATTTGTTTTCCTTGCATTAATCATAATTAATGCAGTCCCATCAATTGATCATATCTTGCCAAAAAGAAATGAAAATAGGCACGCACATATATGCCATCCACATTCGCCACAGGGTCCCGGGTCTTCACCGTAAGGTTACTTAACTTATGGCAGGACGGGAACATGACTAGCGCCGATGCAAAACATATTTAGCGTCTACTATATATATATATATATATAGCAACATTCGTATATATAGCAACATTCGTCTCACGCGTGATAATATAGCAAACACAGAATCACAGCGGAAGCAAACACAATATGGAAATGCAGATAATCTAGGAAAAGTACATTTCAATGGAGCCAAATATGGAATGCAATTTTCTGGTCATTTGGATAGCCCGTAGTATCAGACCCTAGACTCCTATGAGTGCGGCAAGCCACCCGCCAATCCCAAAAGCGAGGCAACCCTAATCAACGAAGTGAGTGAGCTACCCAGCACTTCTAAAATCCGGTGATTTGGGCACCCATCCGCAGGTCAATCCTATACCCCATATGAGTGCGATGAATAGACTGCCAATTCTAGAGTAAGGCACCCCGGTCTCAACTCCATGAGATGGTGGCTCGTTGTCCTATAGAACCCGGCTACTTGAGCACTCCGCCACGGGGTAATCCTAGTGTATGTAATGAAAACCTGAATATACAACAGTGACTACGTCCGCAACCAGGACGCGCCCCAAAGAATAATACAAGCCGCGATGAAGGCTGTCCATATGTCGGACGCTCTCCACACAATATGAATATACATAACATCACAGAGCTATCTGATAATACGTACACCGGGCTATCCATCACGACAATCCAACACAACCATAATCATAGAGCAACACAGAATATCAACACAAATATCATGTTCGTAAACTCATCTGATTGTACATATAGCAACAAGTCGGATTATACCGCGCTATGATATTCACGGCCGCAGAAAAAAATGCACAGAAAACACGAATTTAAAATTTCGATTATTAAAACTTTCCGCATTGGCCACAAGTACAAATCAGTACATAAAAAAATCTGGACCAAAACCAAATATTTCAAAAATCGCAATTCTAAGTGCTGGACCACTAGAAACAATTTAGTGGCCTAAAACAAAAATTTGACCGCTATTTAGCTTCAAAAAGCCCATTTGGAGGTGGTTTAGTGCCCAAATTTTGTCTTCAGGCCCATAAAAATTTTCTAGCGGCCATAAATAACCTGCACATATTTTTAAGGGTCTCAGAAAATTTTTAAGCACTTTTGAAAATCCAAACAGTAAGCACTAAAATGAAATTGTGAATCGGAAAAAAATTCTTCGATTGATATTTGAACTTCGTGCAAACAAGTTTAGCCTTTAGGTTGGCTCTAATACCATTGTTGGGTCCTACTGCCCTCGCCGCTAACCCGCGGTCGATGCGGAATTCAAAAATAATTTTTTTATGGCACTAGAAAGCTACACCCAAGAATATAACCAAACACCTAAACTAGCAAACACAAAAAGATAGAAATCACAACCTTTGTAGCATTTTCATTTGCTCCAATTGGGTTGGAGTCTAGCATGCTCTCAATAGCTCCGGATCACGCTTGCAAGTCGTTCTTCCTTCGCCGAAGATGATCCACCCGAGAGAACCAAGTTCAAGCTTCAATTTCATCAATGAAGCAAACTAAGGATCCCAGGTTGCTAATCTAGGATGCCTAGGATGTGTGTGAGTGTTCTAGCATTTTTCTTTCTCTTTTATCTTCTTATTTCTCAATACATGAGAATGGTAGAAAATAATGAAGAAGAAGAAGCAGGAGGAGCCATGGAAGGGAGAGAAGCACGAATGGTAGAATGAAAATCACTTCACTAATTCAAGCATACTTCAATTGTTTTGTTAAAAGAATATTTTACCATTTTAAAATTACTACCATACTAGAATAGTATATGCAAATAAATTAATAATTCATTTGCCCATACCTTCCACCATTTCTTTTTTCCACCTCATTTCACAATTTTTTTAAACAAAAGAAAAGTAATTCTAGAAATGAGGTGTCCTCTTTTTAGAAGTATTCTTGTATAAATACAAGAATACGTCCCCACAAATATATGCCCGTATTCGTATCAAAATACGAATACCCGACAGATAGATAAATACTATAAACATAATACTAGAATATACATATCGAAATATATATTTGTAAATTATCAATTCAAAACTTGATTTAATAATCCGTCTTAATCCTAAGCCGGCTGGTATTATCATCCGCCCGATTAAAGTTCGTGTGGCTAGCATACATACCTAATCGGAACCCTGCATGTATTAATATACGGCCACTACATCAATTTGTCTGAACCAGAAAAACCCTCTGTGGGGGACTCTAAAGACTCGTCAATACGCCAGCAGTGGGTTTAACCACAAGCACGTCAGCGGCATTAGCTGTACGTAATGGCTACCCAGATATTGAACGAAAGTAAGGCCGACAAGCAAACACATCCGTACCCCTACTGAGCCTGTCTGTGACAATCTCCGTATAGCCCGGTCTGTTCGTTTAAGAGTATCGCATACTGGGTTTATGGGGTGGATAAAATCAGACCCCTAATAACGCGATATGTCGTGTTAGTGTGAAGCCCATCATCCACTGAGAAACTACTGATCCAAATCAGTAAATATCATCCACCTTGGCCAAGAATTTCTGGTGATGGCTACCCGTGCATAGAGCGACATCTACCTCCAATACCGGGAGAGACGAATCCTTGATGATACGTTCACTGTCTCCATGCGGCTCAGAACTGTACCCAACTAAAACCTGTTTGCACGACTCCTTTGAGCCGTGGAAGGGAAGTAATCAAAATACAGTGGGAACTCACACGAGAGAAATGACGATCTCAGGTCGAAAGACTAACCTGTACTCATGTCACCTAAGAACTGCTATCTAACAATAGGTATAATACCATCTAGCATATTCCCGGCGAGTTCTTCCAGTGTACTCACCTCCAGTGAGCACTTGTATACTATATTTGGTGACTAACTGACACCAATGGCTGTGAGACCGGCCATACCCCTTGTCGGGTTCAAGATACGTATACATTAGTCTACTCTGGAATATCGATGCTCAGTCTCGATATTCCCACAACTAGGGACATTTAAGGATTTGCTTATAGACTACCCAGTTCTTATAAGTGTGATCGCCATAATAACCCTGGAAGTCAAGCAACAATCCTATGGTCTCTATCAACATGTAATAGTGTTCTGTAATACCACATAATACATGTACATGATGATAGAGATAAACCCGATAACATACGATCATCTCGAGTAAGATTATTTTACCCTTATAGGTCCTCTTTCAATCATCATAATCGCCTTCCCGTGATTACAACAATTGACTTGAGGGCACTATAGCCAACAAAGGCCACCTCATAGTGGTCTCAAGGGGTGGGCCCGACCTTCGCTCCCTCGGGAGATCCCTGGGGTACCCACGCAACACCCCGAGGCTTCTCGGTCCAAACCGTGAGCCCGCAGGAAGTGCAAACATCTTAAAACTTGAAATTTTGGGACTGTTTTTGTCGGCAGTTTTTGCTCGACGAAAACGGCGGAATTGAAACGTCGTAACTAGCTAGTCAAGGCTTATGGAGTGGCTCTGATACCATGAAAGTTAATTGTTCTTACTCTACAATGTTTGTAGAGAGGCGGAATGCACAAAAATCAAATTTTGAGCAAGCACAATCAACAAAAACCCAAGTGATCAAACCATAACCCTAAACTAGCAACAAGAAGGAGTTTAACTACTATGAAAGGATGTTATACCTAAGGATTCGTGTCCTTTGGGTCTTTAAACCCTTCTTCCTTAGTTCCTAATCTGTCGGGATCGAGCTTGACGCTGGCCTCCTCAGGTCAAAGATGATCCACCCAAGAGTTTGTGGTTCAAACTCTAGCTTCTCCAAGTGAAGCAACTAATGACCCTAGCTTACTAAACTAAGATACTTAGGAATATAGTGAGGTGTTCAAGTGTTTAACTATCTTTTAATCCTTTAGGATTCTCAACACATGAGAGGATTAAGGGAATGAAGAAGAAGAAGAGCTAAGTAAAGAGAGAGAAAGCAAATGGTAAAATGAAAACTTATCTATAAAAAATGAAATGGCTATCATATTTTGTTAAGCTATTTTTTCAAAAAGAAAAATAGCAACCATACTTGAATAGTGCATTCAAATGCAGTCAACAAATACAAATCCATTCCTCTCACCAATCTCTCTTTACACCTCACCCTTCCACCTCATTTCTATTTTCCAATAAAAGGAAAATCCTAAAATGAGGTCTCCTTCTAGAATGTATACTTGTATAAATACAAAAATACGTCTCCATATATATATATACTCGTATTCATATCAAAATAAAAATACCCTAGAGATAAAAACATACAATGAACATAATACTAGAATATACATATCGAAATATGTGTGTGTGTGTGTGTGTGTGTAAATTATTAAATCAATACCTGATTTAATAATCCAGATGGACTAGTATTATCAATCGTCCGATCAATAGTCCATGTAGCTAGTACACTCATTTGATCGAAACCCTATATGTATCAAAATATGGCCACTACATCATTTCGCCTGAATCAGGGAAACCCTCTGTGCGGGACTCTAAAGACTCGACAGTATACTGGCAGCGGGTTAACCACAAGCATGTCTGCGGCACTAGCTATATGTAACGGCTATCCAGGTACCTGTTGAAAAGGAAGGCCGACGAGCAAACTCATCCGAACCCCTACTGAGCGTGTCTGTGACAATCTACGTACAGTCCGGTCTTTTCGTCTAAGAGTATCGCATACCGGGTCTACGGGGTGGTAAACGTCAGACCTCTAATAACTCGATAAGTCGCGTCGATGTGTCTCAGGACCGATATGAGAAACTATTGATCTAACCATCAGTAAATCTCATCTGCCTTGGCTAATGTCATATAGTGCTGGACAACCGAACCAGTGCGACATCGACTCCCAATACCGGGAGAGAAGAATCCCTGACAATCGCTCACTACCTCCATATGGCTCGGAATTGTACCTAACTAAAACCTATTTGCATGACTCAGTAGAGCTATGGTAGGGTAGTAATCTAAGTACAATGGGAACTCATACGAGAAAAATGACGATCTCAGGTCTAAAGACTAATTTGTACTCATGTCACTTGAGAACTGCTATCTGACAATAGGTATAATACTATCTAGAAGTTCTCGGCGAGTCCATCCAGTGTGCTTACCCCCAGTGAGCACCTGTATACAATCTTAGGTAATCACACCAATGGCTGTGGGACCAACCACCGCCCCTTGTCGGTTTCTAGAAACATATACACAAATCTACTCTGGAATATCGATGCCCAGTCTCGATACTCCTACGACTTGGGACATTTAAGGATTTTCTTTTGGACTACCCAGTCCCCACAAGTATGATCGCTATCATAACGCTGATAGTCAAGCAAAATCCTATGGGCTTTATCAATATGTATCAACGATATATGATATCAAGTAAAATATATGCACATGTTAAGATAAAGACACACCAAAATAGTGTACTACTGTATCGAGACATTATCAACATGTATAAGCAATACAAAGCAACAAGAAAAACAAATACACATGTTTAGATAAAGACAACCCAAATAGTATACTATATAACTGAGCAAGATTGTCCTGCACATACATATCCCTAATATCTTATACAATACAGGCTTCTAGGGCATACATATCCAACATGCATTGTGTGAAAGTCGGTTCCAGTTATGTCCCGATGTATTGGATGGCGAAAGCTTTAGAGGCCAAGAAGTAAACGATCTTAGATTAGATTTTGGTAAGGTTATTTAATTAAGAATTCGTTTATTAATTTTGCATATATATATATATATATATATATATATATATATATATATATATATATATATGATGCTAATGCCTTTTCGGTGTTTATTTGTAGACACGCTTTACCATAGTTTGGTGGATTTACATCGCTCCTGTAGCTCTGCACGTCATTCGAGGGAGATTGTTTATATACATGTCGGGAAGTTGGCATTATCATAATCACTCGGTCCACAAGAAATGGAAGGATGCTTCTACCGATGCATTGAAATGGGCGACGAAGCCCATGACTTGGGCAGATGAGTACTTGGCTATCATGATAGAATACTTCTATTCGGATGAATTTATGGTACGTATATTGTTTAAACTGTAAAAGCATTAGATATTAATCTGTCAATTAGTATGAGATGTTATAATATATATAATTGGCAGGAGAGGAGCGAGCGTGGAGCAATGGTGCAGAGTCATAACACCGATCATTGGTTGGGCGGAGGGATGAACTCTATCCAGTATGGAGTTGTTCATGTAAGATCAAATCAAATATTATGAATTTTTCTATTTCGTAAACTTGATCTAAATCCAATTTTTTTTCTAAATGGTAGGCAAGAAAAATGGGAGAAATCCCCAGCCGTGTGGACATTTATGGTATAGAGTTTGCGCGTCACTCCAGTTTCCCCAGCTCACAGGAGGCGACTAAGCATTACGTAAGTATGCTTCTATACGGGTGTCTTTTAGTAATTTAAATTACTTAATTTCATTTTCAATAATTGACTTAACTTGGTTCATATACATTGTAATTTCGTGCAACAAGAGATGAGCAGAGAGATTGATGAGCTGGTGGCGGCGTTTGTCGAGAAGCATGGGCGAGATACTACTTCCGTTGGGCTTCATGGAATTAACGATATATCATTCAGCGACACAACCTGGATCGGAATGAGTGAGTTCATCTGGGTGGGCAGGGCATTTCGCCTACAGTATATCACGCCTATCAGGGTCCGAAGTTGCATCAACTTCAGATACACGTAGGGATATTTATTCAGGAGCCCGCGCCCGTTGCGGCCCCATCTGCATTTCCGCCCACTCCAGTATTCCGTGGAGAAGGCTCGTCTCTTCATACTCCCGCGGTTTCTTGAGCACGGGTCTTCTCGTTTTCTCCTGCATCTGGATCCTCGTCAGTTTCGGGTTCATGAAAGAGGATGTCAGAAGAAGAAGTTGTAAGTCGATGTCGCACACTCTACGCACTTGTGGGAATGCGGAATTTACAAAAAAACGATTTTCATGACTTTGCAACACCGACTTTAACTCCAGGATCTTTACGAAAACCTTAACTAGCTATACTACTTGGAGGTTCTAATTACTATGATAGTGTTTATACCTCCTTGTTACTTGTCCTTCGGGTCTTCTTCTCCTCCTCTTCTTGAGCTCCTCGAAGATCCGGATCGTACTTGAACGTCGGTTTCCTCATGTCAAAGATGATCCACGGGAGAGTCTATGGTTCAAGCTCCAACTTCTAAACCGAGGTAACTAAAGTACCTAGTTCGCTAAACTAACGCCGTACAGATTTGAGATCCTAATTTAGTATACACACCCTGGAGTCAAATTTAATTGGGAAAACAGTTCTCAATAACAACTACACGGAAAAACCGAAACATGAAAATGTTTCTAGGGCATGGCCGGGTATTCCTAGTAATGCCTCTTCCACTATCCAGATTCATGAGAGTGATCGCAATTTCCTTTACCCTCACTTTAATCTCTACATCTTACTTTCTGTACACCACACATAGGCTAATTGGTTTTCTTCTTTCCCTACCTTTCGGCACCAGCATAAGGCTTGGAAGAAGACTATCCAATAAGCGTAATAGGTGTACTCAATTAATACAAGGAGCTCTCACAACCTGAGAGAAGGTAAAGGGAAGAAACAACTGAATAATCCTATTCAATTTCTCCAGAACCAGTGGCCATTCTCGACTGAAATAATTTCTTTGAGTTCGTATATAACTATATGATGACCTTTCCAAGCAATATAGATCATCGTAGTGATACCGAGTTTTCTAAAGAAAACAAAGGAAAAGTAGGAGTGGCAGGGATATATGCGATTTTGTCTCGAATCATCACAATCCAAAGCCAAAGTGTGTAAGAAAGTTCGGTTAACTTGGTTAATGAGTTTTAGTTTAAGGTAAGTCATGGTCACAAACAAGAGAGAGAAAAGAAACACTCAGCGTGTACTCTATCAAGATTACATTAGTTAATCATTTTATCTAATCAGTATGGCTCCTACCGTATCCTCGAATTCTTGTTCAAACCCTAAAAGGAGAACTAGTCGGGATCATATACACCTTGCAAGTTCTCTAACTGTTCAGCCAGGCTAGTGTTGGTACTCTGAGGAAGGTCCCCCGTGATTTCGTACGGACCTAATTTAATAACCCCGTTTTCGTACGTAAACTCGTTAACACTTTCTAAACACCTAATATGTTAGCTAACTGTGAAGTGAAAATCTCCCGATGAGTAATACCTGTTAGTTATATGTATGCCCTAGAGGCCATTACTGTACATATGATGTATATTGTAGTGGATGCTGGGACATATATAGGGAGGACTTTCTTGCTCGACATGATAGTATGCTATCTGATTACTCTTTACCTTAACGTGTATACTGATTGTCTCTCTGTTACATGTTGGTAAAGTCCTTAGGATGTGTACTTGACTACCTGGACTATGATGCGGATCATACTAGTGGGGACATGGTAGTCCATAAGTACATCCTTCAAGGTCCCTAGTCGTGGGTGTATCGAGACGGGGCATTGATATACCAGAGTAGACTAGCGTATACCTTCTCGACCCATACAGATGGGCGATGGATGATCCCATATCCATTGGTGTTTGACATCGGAGATAATTTACGGGTGCTCAGTAGAGACTGGGTATACTGGACGGACTCGCCGAGAACTCCCAGATGGTATTATACCTCACGTCAGATGGCAGTTCTCTGGTGACACTGGTATAGGTTAGTCTGTAGACCCGAGATCGTCATAGAGTCTTGTGTGATTCCCACTGTGCTTTGATTTCCACCTTACCACGTCCAAGAGGGCGTGCAAAACGGCGGCTTTTAGGTACAGTCCCGAATCACATGGAGGCAATGAGCGATAGGAGGGGATTCGTCTCTCCCGGTATAGGGAGTTGATGTTGCGCTGTGTTCGATTGGCTATAACCGGAAATCCCTGGCCAGGGTTGCTGAGATTTACTGGTAAGTGTTATCAGTAGTTTCTCGAACTGTTATGGACCTCATATCGACACGACTTATCGAGCTATTGGGGTCTGACGTTTACCACCCCTAGGCGAGATATGCGACATATCAGACGACGAGACCGGACTGTACGGTAAGTGTTACTGGTTGGATTCACAGGAGTGTGAGCGGGCTTGCTCGTCGATCTTCTGATCGCTCAATACCCGGGTGGCCGTTACGTTTAGCTGACCGCCTGCGGCTTGTGGGTGTTTGATATGATCATCACCTGCTGCCGGCGTATTAACGAGTCTTTAGAGTCCTACACAGAGGTTTCCTGGCTCAAGCGAAACAAAATAGGAGCGCATATGAGATATGTGCGGGACCGAGAACGATACAAGTATGTGATACTGTATTCGATTCTCGCGATTTGTGACACTGATCGGTTATATGCGATATAGCCGGGTTATCGGATCAAGTGTTGATTCGATAAATTGTTACTGTTGATATTAGTCGGTTATATGCGATATGACCGGATCATTAAATCAAGTGTTGATTTAATGATTTAATGCATAATTATATATTTGATATATTACTTTGCATTAACTAGTATCGGTTCATTTAAGATGGATTTTCTCACTCGGATGTGCACATTGTATAAGTGATATATTTTGTGCACTTGATTGTATCATGTTTGATGATATATGATTGCTAGGGTTTGTGTAAAGAATTAAACTTTGGTTAAATAAATGGTTAGGATTTTTATTTGTTTATTCATTCATTTATCTATTTATTTTTGGATTAAAAGAATGAGAAATGAAAACAAAAGGTTGCTTTTCTTCATGAAGCTTGTTGAAGATTCATGAAGCTTTGACCAAAGTAACCATTTTGTCTTCATCTCCTTAACCCTAACCATTCCTTTAACCTTGGTCAATTCTGTACACATAACTATAGTTAAAATTATGATAAGAATTGATTTTTCTTTTCTATTCTATTATTCTTATCATAATAATTATCTTCTTCTTCTTCTTCTTCTTCAAGATGAAGAAGCTTGATTCCATCAATGGTGATTTGATGAAATGAGTGAGAAATCCAATTCTAAAGTGAACCCACCTCCTATTTCTTCATCCTCTACCTCTTGCCAAGTAGTATAGGGTGTTTTCTTCACAAGTTTCATGACTTGGTGAAGTGGGAGCTTGATCTTGTGATGCCTCGACGTAGATCATCTTCGGCACGAAGCCGACGATCTTGCCCGCCCATTTCTCCGATGAAGCCGACGCTAGATCCCGGGATTCCATTTGGACAGCGAGGAGACTTCATTGCGGAGCTATGGAGGTGGAGAACCGGATCTACAAAGGTTGTATTTCCGTTCTTTTAGTTATATTGTTTACTAGTTGCATCTTTCGCCTAAATTTCTAGTTAACGATCCGTATTAGGGTTTCTCGGCACCCGTAAAAATTTGAAATTGGCATGGTTGATGCCTTGTGAGACTTCATTAGAGTGCCTAGGAACCCTACAGTGGTATCAGAGCCTAGCTAGAGCCTTAGGCGAAGAGTAGACGACGTTTGAAATCCGAACGAATCGAAACCCTAATCCCAAACTTGCTCTCTGGACTTTTTCTAAAAACTGGGTTTTTTCCATATTAAAAATGCTTAAAAAATTCAGCATGGAATTCTAAGAATTACGATGCAAAATTTTCAAAGAGAAGAGTCCAATGCGCGGCGGAACCGCGGCAGAATCCTGGCTTCTGCGGCGGTTCCGCGGCAAGATGATGACGTCATCACTCACTATTTGCACAGTAATTCCTATTTTAATATGCTGAGTTTTCTAAGAATTTTTAATATGCAGTCAACAGTTGAGTATTTTGGGGTTGTATTGGGAATCGCTGATTCGATCGGATTATCAAGTTTTGTCTATGTGTTTTTCCGGATAACTTTAGAATATGTTAAAAAGTTCGACCGGATATAAATACCCAACTTTTCCCCTGCCGGAAAATTTCCAAGTGTTGGATTTTTCCGTGGTTTAAAGACGTTCTAAGTAGTGCAAGTAACACGATGGTCCCTCTAGAAGACAACAAACCTTAACTCGATTATGTGACCGTCTTGAACTGCCCTTTGAACCTTAGGGTTTGGGGCAGTACGGCGTGCCACATGTGAGGCGTTGGCTTGACCCTTCTACGGCTGGACCGTTGGTACTGAGGCACGAAGTGGATGTTTTTAAACTTGTTTCATGTGTTGATCTGTTTTGGGAAAACTTGGGTGTTCGACTGTTCGATCGGAAAGTTTAACATTTTCTGTTTATCTGGAATGGGATACAATAATTGGAATTCACAAATAGTTATGAGATAACTGAATGAATGTTATAAATCTAGCGGTTTAGTCTCATTTGATCGGTTGCCACGGAATTTTGATGCGATCAAAAGTCCGTCGCAATCACGTAGCGTACGCGGATACTCGCCGGATAAACTTAATAGACAGCTACACCCCATAGCCCCGACCAAGTGACTGTAGGAGAACCCCATCACCGAAAGCATCCGTTCGGGTGCTCGCGGCAGCGGTGTTCCGCCTTGGTGCACTTCGTCGACGGTATCGAGGGTGCGGCCGCCTACTAAAGTTTGCGACGAGCATTCGATCAGGATGTCGGGAATCTTGTTGAATTGCCCGACTTGATATTGAAAAGAGTTTTCGATAAAGAGACTAAAATACGGGGTTTATAATTGTTAGGCATGCGATGTCTATGTAATTCATTTGATTAGGCATGTGATGTCTAAGGAGGTTGCGGATTCCAACTGTTGTAGTTTTACACTTTCTTTTCTGTGACCGTAAGTGTAATATGTGATATCGCCGGTTTCGTTGCTATATGTCAACGACAATTGGGATACGCATGTTTACTTACGTTGATGACATGTGATGTTATGTGTTGCTGGATATGTTATATTGGATCGTCGTGTATGAATAGCCGGGGTTTTTTATGTGAGATGAGTGTTTTTCATTTTCATTCATGTAAAAACTTGTATGTAATATTCTTTTATTGGGGCACTTCCAGGTTGCGGAAGATGTCACCTTTTGTATATTATTTACTTTTCCGCACTAGGATAGACCCAAGGAGGGGAGCACAAGTAACCGGGTTCTGGGGTCCAGTGGGAGACCAACTCGAGGAGTCGAGTCCGGGTCTCCTAACTCTAGAATTGGTAGGGTTGCTTGCCGCTCTCGTAGGGGTCTAGGGGTGTGGGTTTAGCTATTCATCACGACCGTGGAATCCGTGTTTTATACTGGCTCGTATTGAAAACACGGACGTCCTAGTATATCCAATATTTCATATGTTTCTTCTGCTGCGATATCTGTGATGTGATCATGTGATGTTCTGTGATAGATACAGTATATAGTATATATGATATATTATATAGACGTTACTTATGTTTTACACCCGCGCTAGCCCTGCCCCGCTCTGTCGTTAGTTACCTAACCTAACGGTGCACGAGGGGACATCGAGGCGAATGCGGATGGCATAAGTGTACGTCGTATTTATCTGTGATGTTTAGGTACTTAAATGATGGGACTTCATTAATGAGATTAATGAAATAAAAGAAGCCTAAGATGTTGTAGAATCGAATTTCAAAATAAAACAGATAGCTACAGTTCTTGCTTTGCACAGCGGTATATATGATATATCCTGCACCTTATTCGATAAGGAAAGGACCGAGATCCCTTCACCGGGAGTGACTCCTTTAGCAATAACTGGCAGATGCTATAACCCTCGGTTTGTCTTTTGATTGCTTTTAAGATTTTTTGCTTTGCACAGTGATATATATGATATATCCCGCACCTCATTCGACGAGGAAAGGACCGACGATCCCTTCACCGGGAGTGACTCCTTTAGCAAAACTAGAAAAGCCTAAAAAACACTCCATTTCAAAATTCATTCGATCCTACAACGATATCAAGTTCATTACGCAATAGGTTTTCAGAAAAACCTATCGTAGCCCTCCGTCATTTCAGATAACTAGTAGTTAGTATTCGTGCTGCGTTTGTTGGCCTTTGTCAAGGCGCAGTGTGCGGTAGCTAACTGGTGCTTATCTGCTTATGCATATGATGCAGATTGGGTTAGGGTAGTCGTGCGACCTTGTTGGCCTTTGTCAAGGGTCGTGCGGGTGGGTTTAATTCAATCAGGAAATGACGGGTTGAACTTGACTAGCATCTTATGGTTTGTTGGCCTTTGTCAAGGTCATAGGAGGTTAGGGGCAAAATATTATCGGGAATTTCAAGTGTTGAAATTTGCAATGAGATTGCATACCTTCTATGAGATAGTTGGATCCCGATACCCGCTGCGAGTAATTGTTACTCCTGGGAGAGTTTTACACATTACAATTAGCCGATCAAGTAGGTGTCTAGAAAGGTGTCAACGGGGTTACGCCTCTGGGAAAACGAGGTTTACATTAATTAGGTTCGTGCGAAAGCACGGGGGACCTCCCTCAAAGTACCGACACTGGCCTGGCTGAAAGATTGGCGAACTTGTGGCGTGTAATTAATCCCGGCTAGTCTTTCCTCTTAGGGTTTGAAGGAAGATTTGATAAAAAGCAGTGGGATCCATCCTGATTAGATAAAATAATAACCAATCTATTCTTGAAAGAGCGCACGCTGAGTGATTTCTTCTCTCTCTCTCCAGGTAGCGACCATATCACGCCTTAATCAAGATAATAATACGGAATATTGACCGAACCTGCTTGTTATACTGAGCTGGGGAACGTTGGTCCCGCTCCAACTTATAATTGTTATAAGACAGAGCAGGAAATAAGGGGAATACCAGAATTCCTACGCCGCCCAAACGAAGAGAGTGCATGCTGATGCATCATCTCCGGGTGTGTTCATTATACAAAACTGTTTCTCAGTATCCTCCACATCCTTGGTATATGATACCGGATCAGGATCCCAGATATGTAATCTGTTACATAGGGCTACAAAAGGGTAGAAAAACTGAGAACGGGTGATAAGTTTCATGAGGCAGAAAACGGGCCAAGTGTTGCAGCCAAGTCTGTTGGTCACTGTCACCCTGTATTATAAATACATTGATTCTGAACGAATGTTATTAGATACCGAACCTGATATACAAAATCATATCAATCTCTTTATTAGTAAAGAAATGATAAAATTTTGTATTGTTGGATAATGTTTTGAACATTTCCTATATCAAAAGTTGATCGGTTCAGGCACGTTATCTAAAAGCATTGATGTTCTAAATCAAACTACAGTTCTTAGTATACAGAACACACACAAGAGGAAGAGTTCAGAAATGAACAAATCCTTCTTGAGGTATTGTAGACTAGGTCATATCAATGCGACCCGACTAGCTGAGTTACATTTAGATGCATATTTAAATCAGTTTGAATTTACATCTTGTGAAACTCGCCAGTCATGTCACAAAGATAAGATGACCATAGCTCTGTTTATTGGAAACAGAGAAAGAGTTAGTGAACTCTTGGGATTGATACATGTTGATGTATGTAAGGTCCTCTGTCTACACATGCCAGGAATGGTTCTTTATACTTCATTACGTTCTCTGATGATCTCTCAAGATTTAGACATATGTTCATGTTGAAACACAAGTCCGAATCTTTTGAGATATTCACAGAATATAAGTTAGAAGTAGAGAAACAAAATACGGGTATAAGTATTATGTCTTTTGATGTGATCGAGGAGGAGAATACTTGAGCACGGAAATCCTGGACAATTCTAAAGGAGAATGAGATTCTCTCTCAGAATTACTCCTCCGTATACACCATAGCACGATGGTATATCGGGGCAGAGCAATCACACCCTATTTGATATGGTGTGCTCTATGATGAGTACTACTGAGTTACCTTTTTCCTTTTTAGGGGTTATGCACTTGAGAAGCTGCATACCTATTGAATTAGGTTCAAATCAAATCAGTTGCCTACCACTTCATATATGATATAGAATGGGAAGAGCCCATATCTTAAATTGATTAAGATTTAGGGTTGTCCGGCCTATATCTAAAAGCAAAATCCGGACAAGCTCGAGGCAAGGTCTGTTATGTAGAACTGGAAAGGTTCCAGCTATACAAACTGCAGCTGCTAATTTGGTAGAACTAAAGGATTCGATAGTAACCAACGAACCTCAGCCTCTCCGCCGATCTAGCAGGGTTCCTCACCCACCTGAAAGATACTTCGGTTTCTCTATGACAGTGGAAGCGAGGATTGCGTCATGAGATGATAACCCAACTAGTTTCGAGCTGGCCATCAGGAGTGAGACTCTGTAAGAATGGCTGGATGTTTATCGATCTGAGATGGAATCCATGTACACCAACAAAGTATGGACTTTGGTTGCTATATCTGAAGGGTTAAATCCCCATCAGGAGCAAGTATATCTTGAGAAGATTACTTGGTGTAGAAGGAAAAGTTGAGACTTTCAAAGCTAGACTTGTTAAAGGTTTTCGTCATCGACCAGGCGTGGATAATGGTGAAACCTTTTCAAGTAGCTATGCTTAAGTCCATCCAGATCCTACTTGCCACGGCTACATACCATGACTATGATATCTGGTGGTTGGGTGTCATGACTGCTTTTCTAAATAATGATTTAGAAGAGAACGCCTATAAGAACACAGCCAGAGGGCTTCGTATACAGTGGGAGCAGCGGAAACGCGAGCAAGATGTTTTATGTGATGAAGCAGGCATCGCGGAGTTGGAACGTCTGTTTTGATGTAGTAGTCAAAGAGTTTGACTTCATCAAAATGGTAGATGAACCTTGTATAAACAAAAAGATAGTAGGGAGTATCGTGGTGATCCTCGTAGAGTACGTGGATGACATACTCTTGATAAGAAAGCAGTTTCCTATGCTACGCTCGGTCAATCTCCGCTTATCACAAGGATTCTCCATATAGGATCAAAGTGATACCTCCTAAATCCTGAGTTTTCATCTATGAGATAGATGTAATTGGATGCTAGGATTCTCACTAGATGTAGTGAGATGGTATCAATCGATCCTGGGGAGAATCACTGGAAGGGTTCCAGGGTGATAAAGACGACTGAATGTCAGTCAAAGGCATTGTCTTTACCCTCAGCAAAGGGACGGTATGTTGGAAGAGTTCCAAGCTAGATACAATGGCATACTAGACGATAAAGGCTGGATACATCGCTACTTAAGATGCTACCAAAGAGGCAGTTTGGGTGTATATAAGTTCATGAGATGAACTTGGTTCCTCCCATTGTGTGACAATGGAGTTGTGGCTTATGCCAGGAACCCCGGTCCTATCAGTGACCCAGACGTATTCTGAGGCAGTATCACCTGATCATGGAGATAGTTGATCTCCAGGGTGATCGAGGTTAGGAGAGCAGACTCAGAGGATAACACGGCGGATCCACTCATGAAGGCCTATTCCCAGAGAGAGACTTTTATGGGATGGTTGAGTATGAGATACTTCAACCACTGCTACAGATGGCCCTAGTGTAAGTGGGAGATTGTTAGTTATATGTATGCCCTAGATGCCATTACTGTACATATGATGTATATTGTAGTGGATGCTGGGACATATATAGGGAGGACTTTCTTGCTCGACATGATAGTATGCTATCTGGTTACTCTTTACCTTAACGTGTATACTGATTGTCTCTCTGTTACATGTTGGTAAAGCCCTTAGGATGTGTACTTGACTACCTGGACTATGATGCGGATCATACTAGTAGGGGCATGGTAGTCCATAAGTACATCCTTCAAGGTCCCTAGTCGTGGGTGTATCGAGACGGGGCATCGATATACCAGAGTAGACTAGCGTATACCTTCTCGACCCATACAGATGGGCGATGGATGATCCCATATCCATTGGTGTTTGACATCGGAGATGATATACGAGTGCTCAGTAGAGACTGGGTACACTGGACGGACTCGCCGAGAACTCCCAGATGGTATTATACCTCACGTCAGATGGCAGTTCTTTGGTGACACTGGTACAGGTTAGTCTGTAGACCCGAGATCGTCATAGAGTCTTGTGTGATTCCCACTGTGCTTTGATTTTCACCTTACCACGTCCAAGAGGGCGTGCAAAACGGTGGCTTTTAGGTACAGTCCCGAATCATATGGAGGCAATGAGCGATAGGAGGGGATTCGTCTCTCCCGGTATAGGGAGTTGATGTTGCGCTGTGTTCGATTGGCTATAACCGGAAATCCCTGGCCAGGGTTGCTGAGATTTACTGGTAAGTGTTATCAGTAGTTTCTCGAACTGTTATGGACCTCATATCAACATGACTTATCGAGCTATTGGGGTCTGACGTTTACCACCCCTAGGCGAGATATGCGACATATCAGACGACGAGACCGGACTGTACGGTAAGTGTTACTGGTTGGATTCACAGGAGTGTGAGCGGGCTTGCTCATCGATCTTCTGATCGCTCAATACCCGGGTGGCCGTTACGTTTAGCAGACCGCTTGCGGCTTGTGGGTGTTTGATATGATCATCACCTGCTGCCGGCGTATTGACGAGTCTTTAGAGTCCTACACAGAGGTTTCCTGACTCAAGCGAAACGAAATAGGAGCGCATATGAGATATGTGCGGGACCGAGAATGATACAAGTATGTGATACTGTATTCGATTCTCGCGATTTGTGACACTGATCGGTTATATGCGATATAGCCGGGTTATCAGATCAAGTGTTGATTCGATAAGTTGTTACTGTTGATATTAGTCGGTTATATGCGATATGACCGGATCATTAAATCAAGTGTTGATTTAATGCATAATTATATATTTGATATATTACTTTACATTAACTAGTATCGGTTCATTTAAGATGGATTTTCACACTCGGATGTGCACATTGTATAAGTGATATATTTTGTGCACTTGATTGTATCATGTTTGATGATATATGATTGCTAGGGTTTGTGTAAAGAATTAAACCTTGGTTAAATAAATGGTTAGGGTTTTTATTTGTTTATTCATTCATTTATCTATTTATTTTTGGATTAAAAGAATGAGAAATGAAAACAAAAGGTTGCTTTTCTTCATGAAGCTTGTTGAAGCTTCATGAAGCTTTGACCAAAGTAACCATTTTGTCTTCATCTCCTTAACCCTAACCATTCCTTTAACCTTGGTCAATTATCTAAACATAACTATAGTTAAAATTATGATAAGAATTGATTTTTCTTTTCTATTCTATTATTCTTATCATAATAGTTATCTTCTTCTTCTTCTTCTTCAAGATGAAGAAGCTTGATTCCATCAATGGTGATTTGATGAAATGAGTGAGAAATCCAATTCTAAAGTGAACCCACCTCCTATTTCTTCATCCTCTACCTCTTGCCAAGTAGTATAGGGTGTTTTCTTCACAAGTTTCATGACTTGGTGAAGTGGGAGCTTGATCTTGTGATGCCTCGACGTAGATCATCTTCGGCACGAAGCCGACGACCTTGCCCGCCCATTTCTCCGATGAAGCCGACGCTAGATCTCGGGATTCCATTTGGACAGCGAGGAGACTTCATTGCGGAGCTATGGAGGTGGAGAACCGGATCTACAAAGGTTGTATTTCCGTTCTTTTAGTTATATTGTTTACTAGTTGCATCTTTCGCCTAAATTTCTAGTTAACGATCCGTATTAGGGTTTCTCGGCACCCGTAAAAATTTGAAATTGGCATGGTTGATGCCTTGTGAGACTTCATTAGAGTGCCTAGGAACACTACAATACCTACTCATCAGTAGGAATCAGGACCCAACTATCATTGTGTGGTAATTTTGACGGAAGCCGACCGAAATTACCACACTTCAGAAGGTATGCGTAAACTTGGAAAGTTTCCTTTATATTTGAAATTCCCGATATAGTTTTTTCCCTAAGTGACTTATAACCTTGGCAAAGGTCAACAAATTATAAGTCACAAGTCAAGTTCAACTCGTCATTATCTTGAATTACATTAGACCCACCTGTATGACCCTTGGCAAAGCTCAAAAAAGTCATACGAATGTCCTAACTAATCACATCACCATGCAGCAGGAAAGCATCACAAAGCTACCGAACACTACATCTCGACAAAGGTCGACAAACATAGCACGGATACTAAGCAATATTAATCTGAAATGATGGAGATCTACAGCTGATTTTTGGCAAAAAACATTAAACGTAATGAACTTGATATTATTGAAGGAACTCGAGCGGCTTTGAAATGGAGTGTTTATGCTCCGCTTTTAAAATTAGTAACATATATTTTTGCTTAAGAGAGAACTTCCCGTGAAGGGATCAATGCTCTTTCCTTATAGAATGAGGTGCAGGATATTCCTAACCGAATACCTATATGCAAAGCAAAATATATGACTATGCTTTTGAAGAAAACATAGTAGTTTTAAAAATTGGTTCCGACAACATCAAATAGGTTTGTTTTTCTTGCATTAAACATATAACGTAACCCTATCAAATATTTTTCTAAGCCACACCAGAAACAACCAAAATAGAATGCTTTTATATGCCATTTGTATTCACCACGGGGTCCCGGGTCTTCACCGTAAGGTTACTTAACTTACTGCAGGGTGGGGATAGGGCTGGCACGGATGTAAAACATATAGAAACATCTACTATAACACACACACACATTTAGCAATATCACAAGCATGTAATAACATCACAGGAATGCGGTAAATAATATGGAATAGCGGATACACTAGGAGCCCCGTGTTTCATTTGAGCCGCAAATAAAATTCGATGTTCCCCGGTCATGTGGATAGCCCATACAACATCGATCCTAACCCCTACAAACGTGGCGAGCCATCCACCAATCCTATAAATAGGTAGTACGATCTCAACTCCATGAGATGGCCATCCTCTGAATTCTGGAATTCGGTGACTCGTGCACTCCTCCGTGGGGTAATCCTAGCACAGAAATGAAATATATACAAGGGTGACAATGACCGCATTCTGGTCGAGTCCCAATAAAAGAATATACATAAAACGGAAACGACGACCACAAGGTGGAGCTCATCCCGAACAAATGAATACAACATTATAAAACAAAACTGTACAATCAAATCACACGAGGGGCTATCCAACACGACAATCCGGCTAAATCATCACAGAGATATATATTTAACAGAACAAGTAATACCACAATATGTGCAACCCCGTCTAATCGAACGTATAGCAATTATACAACGTTTAACAACACATATACACAGATACGAAAACCATGACCTCAGAATCCATCACACGCAAAGGTAACACTTAAAATTTTCCAACACCAAAAATCAAGTGCACACACATAAAAAAATCCATTCTTTTTGCCAAAACCTTAAGTCCGAATGGCCCTAAATGCGCCCGAGTGCCCGATAGGACGCACGAGCGCAACCCTAAGGATCTGTTCGGGGTCTAGGGTGTGCCCCTACCTGTCACGACCCGGAATTTAGCACGTGACCGACACTTAAATCATGCAACGTCTAAAGGCATTACGTAATTCAAGTAAGCCGAAGCCCATAAATCTAAACCTTTTTGCAGAAAATAGTGGAGGTGCAGTTTTGAAATATAGGCTTAATGAAATTCAAGCAATCCTTTAAAAATATAAGTTATATCATATGAAAATGAAACAATTTACTATCTTTGAAAATATTTTCGTCCTTGAAAATTTGGATAGCACCTGCATTGTATATTTTGATCCAAAACCACATGCATGCAATATATAGGCATCCCCAAAAAGGAGCTAGCCCTTCGCCAATTGACTGAATCACAACGACGCAATAAAGAACATATATACGACACCCTACGACAAAAATCAAACACAAAATGAATAAGTAAAGTAAGACATCAGCAGCTCAAATAGCGAACATACACCCATCTCGCTCTAAGTCTCGCAAATATAGAAGTCTGTCTAGGTCTACCAATAATACATAGTCTAGTTTCTGATTGATGGAGCTTTAACTAGATACAATGGAAATAATATGTACAAGAGTGGTCACGATCCAAAAGTGTATCCCACCTACCAAAGAAAAATACCCAGAAGGAAGCTGTGTGCCAGCTATGCCGCTACTGATCCAAGCGGTCGAACCTGCTTGAAAACTGTGGCACAACAGGGGTGAGTTGCCAACTCGTGAGTAAAAAATATCAGCAGGTAGAAATCGAATGAATAACGATCCCTAGGTCCTACTGTATCATGAAGGTAATACTATGGTATCTAGGGCGATCAGGTATGCACATATGTATAAAAACAATGTCGTGCCAGTAACAGTATGTAATGATAGTCATCTGAATATATATGCATGTATGCATGTGTATCAAGTAACGTATGTCCATCAACGACACATCAACATCATGAAATATGAGTGTCCAACATCGACACTCGAAATATCATGAAACCTGTGTCCAGCATCGACATGTAAATCCTCATATCTCACGCGCCGCATCATCGGATCGGCCCTCATATCCATCTGATCTCACGACTCCGGTCGGTATCCTCCGGATAACCGTCGGGTCGAAACTATCACCGGTAGGTAGTGCATCCTCTGCTAGGCTCATCGTCTACTCTATGATCTTTTTGTCCCGGGGTACCTTACCGGGTCCACTTTGTACCCACAGATGGTTCCTCCTCACTCCTCGAATCGGGTATCACATAGCTCAGAACCGAGAAAACTCATGGTGGGCACGAAATAGCATATCACAAGAAACCGCGTTTTTAAAACAATTCATACTTTTCTTTGAAATATAACCGCGGTTCTCAAATCCAGAGATATCATGAAAACAGCATCGCAATGCATGTTACCATAAAGTATAGTATATGCAAACATAGAACAATACTGTAAATATCTCAAGTATTATCATATAATCATGTCATGTGATAATTACTGAACAATGATTGTACTTTACAGTTAAGAGTAATACCGTGATATAGCAGTTCTACTGTGTAGGTGGTATGGAAATTACCGATGATGAATGTGTGAGCCAGCAAATCTGTGTAAGTGTAACATGCACATCATCAGTAATAGTATAGGTGTACTACTAGAAAAAGCCATATACAAGTAATGCTGGGAACATAGTGCGTATGTCATGGGGAATGATATAATATAACATGAACGATAATAAGATATGTAACTACCCCTGGATACATCAAATATAACCTATTATCCACTAAGATGTTTAGAAGCAATGCTTCTCCGAATCAAGACAAATTTATAAGTCGGCGATCCAACTTCATAGTATCAGATATGATATAATCCTCGTACATCATTCTCGAGTCGAAAGTGCGGATCAATCATCTGGTATCCTATCACGTACGGTATAATCCATCGTACGGTGTTATCAAATCAGAAAAAGGATCTATCGCCCTATACATAAACAAAGTACAGATCTATGGTCTCGTACGTCATATCATCTTTTATTCTCATATATATATATATACATTCATATATAGATATCTCATGTCATATCTATATCAACCTCACATCATATCTCATCAATCTCATAACATATCTTGGCATATGTATCTATGTTTTCATATCGCCTCATATCCTCATATCAAGCATATCCTCTCATGTTATCTTATTTCATTATATCCTCATATCAATATATATCTCTCGTACTTTTCCTCTGTTCAATTATATATCTATATATCGCTTCATATCCTCATTTCATCATATCAATATATCAATCTGAGTCATCTTATATTTATCATATCATCTCATACTAAATCTTTTGATCACATCTGTAAGTTCATAGCATAGGTTTCTCCAAAATGTATTCTATATATCGGTTTTCCATTACTATGGTTGCGGGGGTGCTATACGCCATCCACCCGACTTTCCCCGTAGATATAGATCTACTCACCTGCAATATCCATACTTAGTTGAAGTCGATGAACTTCTTGATCTCCTTCGTCGTCTTGGAAGTCCACGCTAATGTACCTAAAATTAATACATATCGTAACGATATTAAAATCAAGTCCGTAAACTGATACGGCACACAGAATGCTCATATGTTAGAACCTATAGCCTACGGATGCAAGAACAACCAATTAACCCTTTGCGTTGACGTCCAAACGTCCAATGACCAAGTCCAAACTCAAATACCAAAACTAAGTTTTCACGAATCGGACATTTAAAATCAGCAACATGGGAAAACACTCCCAGATTCTACCCTAGGTCAAATTAGGAGATTTAGCATATAACGTAGGTCTAAATATCACATAAAGGAGATATGGAACAAACCTGGGGCCCATACCTATAGGCCAGGCCGCAAATTGCGGCCAGAAAGGATTTATTTGCGGCCATAAGAGGGAATTGGGGGCTCGGGTCTCTAGGGTATGCTTATATTTTCCTGCACAACTCTCTGTATTGGCAACTTAGTTTATAAAGCTCTCGAGTGATACCAGATTCCATATAAACCTTACAAACTGTCACAAACTGACATCGGGAAACATTTTGCAAGTTCGTTATTACGGGTAGTTCCTACAAAATTCTAAGTTCGTGTATTAGGTTCTAGTTTCAAGTTTAGCCAGAATATGTATCAACACTAATGGCTTGGGGGTCCCTAACTAAACCTCAATTATATCTCTACTACTCAAATCACCCACTAAAATATCCTAGAAATTTCCAAGTTCACTAATCTTACTTAAACGAACCCTAAACTTAACTAGGAGATGAAAAAACTAAATAATATGAATGATGGTGAAAGTTTTACCTCTTGGAAGCAACTCAAGAAAAACCCTAGATACTCTAAAGTGCTTAAAGTTCTAACTTGATCCCACCCAAGGGTGTAGGATGAGGTGGTGGTCATTTTTTGTGAAGGGAGCCATGTGTTTTGATGAGGTTTTGAAGATGATTTCCATAGGTAGTGAGGTGGAGGAAGGAGGAAGAGATGAAGATGAAGAAATAAAATGAAGTGAAGAAGGAGGAAGGAACCATGGTTGACTAAAGACCACCCTCTCTCTCTTTCTCACTCTCACTCTCTCTCATGCCCATGCCCTCTTGTCCCCCCTCCATGTCACCTTTGCCCCCCACTCACACAAATATCTTTGCTTTTTCTAAAACCAACTACCAAAAATACAAGAAAACATGCATGAATCAACATAAAGTTTCATGGTGCACTAGCCATGGCTTAACAAAACGGATTTGGCTTAAAGCATGATTAGCAGTGCACTAATCAAGTTTAGTATAAACTTGCATATAAAGAATTAGATAATTATTTATAAAATGTCCAAATCCAATAAATAACATTATAATAAATAATTCCTATCAATATCCAATTATTTTCAAAATATTGGTATATAATTATACCCTTTTACGAAAACCCCAAATTCGTACTCGATACGAATAGTTTTCATGAAATTTATTATTTAAATTCCAAAAGTATTGTTTTATATTTTTTGAAATGTTACACTACCCAAGACCACCACATGGTGGTCTCGTGTAGGGGAAAGAACCCGAGGTCACCCATTTTGATGGTCTCGGGTTCACCCCCTAACTCCGAGGCCACCAAGTGGTGGTCTTGGGGTTAGGGGCCTACCCTAAGTACCTTGAGAACTCCTCGGGGTATTCATGATCCCTTCTACGGACTCTTGGTTTGAACCAAGAGCTTGCGGGGATCGCAAATGTGCAATAAATATGGATTTTGGACAGCCACTTCAAAATAGAATACAACCATGAAAAACAGTGACTAATTTTCGAAAAATGACTTTGAAAATAGTTCCCCGAGATTCTACAGGTCACGCTTGATCCCCTACAGATTCCCCGTTCCAAAATGGGAGCTCCAGGGATCAAGAACAAGCTTCAAAACTCAGTTTTAAAAACGAATAGTTGCTGTTTGGACAGGAAATATGATGGCTGAATTTCAGTAGCATGAAACACGGTTTGGCGATGAATTCTAATGTTATGTGAGCTAGTTGAAGTGTATGGTTGGTTCTGATACTACTGCTGGTTCCCTATTATTTGCGGCTATAGCAGAAGTGAATTATGAGCAAAAGTACTTGCGAGCGCGAGGAAATTGTAACCTAGAATCATTCCATACACTAAAACTAGCAACTAAACATACAAGGTTCGTAGAGACTACAACCTTTGTCGCGTGTTCACCCAAACGTGGAAGACCACTCCATGCTCCTCGTATGCCATCGGGAATAAGTTTGAGAGGTGGCCGCCCTTGCCAAAGATGATCCACCGGAGGAAACCGATCTAAGATCTAGTTTCACCTAGTGAAGCAACCGACGCTCAAAGCTTGCTAGAAATGGAGAGTGCGCATGTAGGAATTTTCCATTATTATTTTCACTCTCTTTACATCACTCAAGAGAGCATGGAAGCTCATGAGAAGAAGGAGGAGGAGGTGGAAGAAGAGGCAGCCATAACAATAAAGGAGCTAAGTCTTGGTTGAAAAAAAAAAGAATAACATGGCTTCATAATTTTTTCTACACTTAAAAAAATATGACAAAATTTTCTTTTAAACAAATGAAGCCCATCCTTCTCTAAATTTCCACAACCATACCCAAAGCCACCTCACCCTCCACCTCATTTCCATGAATATTATAAAAGTATTTCGTATAAATACGGAATACAACCCGGGATACATATCGAAATATATATACATGTATCCGTATAAAAATACGAATAGCCAAGAGAGAGAAAATGAACAATGAATAATAATAATAGAATATATATATATATATATATATATATATATAAATTATTAAATCAAAACCTGTTTTAATAATCCGGCTTAATCCTAAGCCGGCTAGTATTATCAACCTTCCGATTAAAGTCCGTGTAGCTTGCACACGTATTTAATCGGACCCCTTGTATATATCAACATTCGTCATCTACATCATATCGCCTGAACCGGGAAAACGCTCTGTGTAGGACTCTAAAGACTCGACAATACGCTGGCAATGTGCTACTAGATTACTCTATAACCACAAGCATGTCAGCGGCACTAGCAGTACGTAACGACTATCCAGGTATATGCTGAAAGGGAGGTCGACAATCAAGTCCGTCCAAACCCAACTGATCCTGAATGTGACAATCTCCGTACACGTCATGACCCAATTTAGGAATGCAACCGACACTTAAATCACGCAACGTATAAAGCCGTACGTAATTCAAGTAAGCCGAAAATCCAGAAATCTAATCCGTGTAAAGAAGTAGAGTGGTAAAACATTAGTTTCAAAATATCATCCTTTTTAAAATCTTAAGTTGTTACTAAAAATTTCGGCATCATCTCCTTTGTAAAAAATGATCTGAAAATGGATACAAAACATGATATATAAAAATGGCATCCCCTATTGGGAGAAAACTCACGTCAATAAGCGGAACCCAACCACAATAGATATACGATACCAAAGGCGAAGAAATAAGAAAATATGAAAAGAAACAACATCACAACATAATACAAAAGTCTGCTCACACGAGCACGACACCCAAAGTCACATATAATACAAATATCGAATCTCTCAGTCTCGTCTCTAAGTCAATACATACATATGGTAGATGGAGAGTACTAGATACAAGGATAAGAGTACAAAAGAAGCACATGAATACTCGCCACCCACCGACAAAATATATCAAGCCCAAAAGTAGCGGTATCCGCAGAAATAGAAGAATTAGAGTGCCCCGCCGCGACTACACTGAGGATCAGTCCTGCAAGACACTATGACACAACGGGGGACCATACCATGTCAATTTCCTTACCATTTGCACCCATCTAAAGGTGTTCGGTATGAATATAACACATATTAGCAAATTGTCTGTAAAATACCAAATAACATGTGTTATACATTACAACCAGCATTTTGAGGGAAATTGAGTGTTTATCATTGCATGCAAAATCTATTATGTATCGCAACATTTGTCTCGAGATTCTGTGCAGGAAATTCCAGGAATAGAGCCGAAACTGCTAAAAGCGCTGATAAAAATACGCCAAGTCTAAGACTTGTGATCTGGCAGTGAACAAGAAAGATTTATGAGATTCCACACATCAGAAAAGTGCCACAAGGACAACACAAGTGTACCCTGAAAGTTCCATACACTGAAGCCACCAATGGGCGGCGGATCCGCGGCCGTAGGGCCCTATTGGCGGCGGATCCGCGGCCACATCAGCATGACGTCAGCAGTTCTTCATTTCAGGCTTCTCCTTTCAGTAGCCACACCTCTTCAAAACACCTCGTTCTCCAGAAAACTACAGAAGCTTCTTTCCGAACAGCAAAGCTTTTTGTACAAGCTAAACACATCCAAGCTTTTCAAGCAAGCCACATAACTACCTAAACCTAGAAGCTTCTTCCTAACCTCCAAGCTTCTAAAGGAAGCTAGCTAACTAACTAACTCTAGAAGTTTCTACCTAACTACCAAGCTTGCAAGTGAAGCTAATCCTAATCAAGCTTCTAGAGGAAGCTAAAGGAGAGGGCTATATAAAGGGATCCAATGCTTCTTCTCAAAGGTTGTTCGGTTGTTCAACAATTCACCTATAAGTTGAGTGACACAGCTTGTGCATTCAAACCCTAACCTTAATCCAAATTCAAAAGCTAATTCAAGATCTCCGAGTACAAAATCAAGAAAGAAGCCATCAAGCCTTTTTGAAGAGACGCCGATCTTTACCCGAGCAAGTGATCCAAGAAGATCCGCGACTCACGAAGACGATGCGACGCTCAATTCGACGATCTAGTTCTCTCCTCAATTTCTTGTAGTTTTTGAGCAAAGTGTAACGAATTGTTGAATAATAAAAGGTGAAGATCTTTAATCTTTCTTTTCTTTACATTTGAGCATTGTGATGAGTTCTCAATTCTTGATTTTTTTCTTTTTCATAATGTTTGAGTGAAAACTCCGCTCGTGAGGAATCGAGAAAATTGATAGATGACGATGATTAAATTCGTAAACGATTCTTAAGTCTTATGAGTTTTGTAAACCCTAGGAAATTGAATCAAAGATGACCTAATTTTGAGCGAGATGTCTTCTTGAATATTTTCGCTCTCAATTAGATATCAACAATCGATGATTGAATTTCCTAGAGGCTAGAATTTGAGTGCTAATTAACGAAAGGACAAGGGATGGGATGAAGAAACCCTAGTTTCGTCAAAAGGATCCCTAATCCTCATCGATTAACACCGATCTAGCATCAAATCTTCAATGGATAAGAATTTGTAATCCTAATTCTTCTTTGTCACTATCGATTGGATCGATTCCTACGAGCCTCTTTACAAATCTTGATAATTCATTCAATTTGGACGATTCTTGATTCTTGATTATTGATCTATAGTATTTCTTGATATTAGATATAGTTCTTTACAATTCTTGAAACTAAATTTCAAGATTCTTGAATCATTTCCTTTTCTCCTTTAATTTTCAACTCAACTAATCAATTACGATCGAATCTCACTTTCCCTGTGGACGATCCGTATTCATTAACGCGCTACACCGACACCGTTATTGATTGCGGTTTACAAATATCTTTGGTTGTGATTTCTATACATTTTCTACCTAGACACCGAGAATAATTCAATCAAATGGCGCCGTTGCCGGGGAAAGTGTGCTAATTTATTCGTTTTTGTAATTTGAGTTGAAAGATTTATTAATCCATCAGAATTTTTTAGATCAAAATTCACACAAACACTAAATGATTTGTTGTGATTTGTTGCGAGGAAATCTGGAATTTCTGGAGCGAGAGAAAAAATTTTTAGAGCATCACAGGGAGTTCAGTGAGACAACAGAAGCACCTTGAGAAAATTTTGTGCAGAAATCTCACTTCCAGACCGTGCTTCCGCGGCCATTGGTAGCTTCCCGCAGCGGATCCGCAGTCCTTCAGCTGCATCACTATTCAAAAATTTCTCGGTGAAATTCTCACTTTCTTATCTCTTCCTTAATCTGCTCCATTAACAAATTTCTGCAGGATTCTTTGCAAAAATTCGCAGCACCGCAAAAATAAAAATTGTGCGTGTTTGATCTTGGTTGTTTGCATTTTTTAATACGGAAATTAAGGGGCAAAGACCAAATTCAGATTAGGTGGGGAGTTCATTACCCTTCCTAAGCCCCAAAAATCACAAATTGCATCCGCAATACCCTCATTAACTAAAAAATATCTAGACATGACTCTAAGGACCGTCACGCTCACTTAGGACAGAAGAAGGTCGTGGGAAATCTTTTACTTATCCGCGTTTCTTTTGTGTTGTCTAAGGAAAGTGGTTACTTAATTAGGACCACTACTTACATAGTGGAGAACCTCCCACTTACCTGGCCACGGGAGAGACAAAGTGACAGTAGAGGATTGATCCTGCGATTTGTTTTCTGGCAGTTAGGAGCGGTCTAGAGACTTGACCTAGGTGACCACTAGATTTAGAGTTGCTTGTGCATTTTTGTGATTTGCATTTTTCAAAATCCGTATCTTTTTCAAAAAGAAACACCAACTTATCATTTTCCTTAATTATCACAACACTGCCACTTGTGCTAAACCATTTAGTGCATGCTCGGCTGGACACGGGATTCTAGTGCCCGACTTGTCCGCGTTCCCCTTATCGACTCCGAAGTCGGTATTTCTACGTCTACTTTTTCTTTACCCACCACCACACCCACTTCGATGGACGGTTCTCCATCGAACTTCTTTACCACTACTCTGCCACCGTCCGCAGGTGCGCAGAATCCACCCCGCATCTCTCTCCAAGAGAGATGTTATCCTATGCGAGGTTCTCTTTCGACCTGTCTCACCATTCCACCAGCCAACGAGGACAATTTTGAAATAAAACCCCAATACATCAATCTTCTACCAAAATACCACGGTCTCGAGTCTGAAGACGCATATGTCTTTATTACCAAATTTGAAAATGTATGTGCTATGATGGGTACTTCACAGCTTTCTGTGGATGCTATGCGTCTACGTCTTCTTCCATTTACCTTATGCGATATAGCCGAGTAGTAGCTTTATAACACAACCGCACATTCTATTTCAAACTGGGAAGAATTCGTAAAAGCATTCCTAAAGAAATTCTACCCCAATCATAAAACAGCTCGAGTTCGTAGCGAAATAAATCAATTTACCCAGCTTCCAAATGAACCATTCTCAAAGTGTTTTGAACGCTTCAAGGACCTGTTAGTTCAATGTCCACATCACGGAATCCCTAGATGAGATCTGTGCAGAATCATATATGGGGGCATTAATCCTACCACAAAACAGACCCTTGAATCCATGTGTCAAGGCACCTTCATGACTAAAGATGATGGTGAAGCCTGAAGATTCATAGAAGATTTCGCTGAAAAATCTTTGCAGTGGTAGGGTGTAAACCAACCATCGTCTAGGGGTGGCAATACCCAATCTGATGTTTCCATAGGAGTTAGAGCTGAAATGTCAGCAATGCAAAAGAAACTCGAAACTATGGAAAATAAATTTTTAGCCGCCGCCCTAAATCAAATGTCACTCTCCAAAACTGTTTATGGATGCTGTTCTGATCCATCACATCTTACGGAAGAATGTCCATTGAATTCTCCGTTTCAAGGTCAAGAGCATACCAATTTTGCTTTCCAACAAAGACCTAGAAACGATCCGTTTTCTTCCACTTATAATCAGGGTTGGAGAAATTACCCTAACTTTGCTTGGAACCAACAACAAAATCAAAACACGGTTCCAAATCAAAACAATTTCTAAAGGGCTCTTCCACCACAACAGCAACCACTTCAATTGAGTCAGCACCCCTACCAATCACAAAACTTTCAAAATCCGGTCAACACACCTGCACCGAATAATCCTTTGCAGTTGACCGGTACTGATGAATCCTCTTCACTCATGAATTTGCTTCTGACAAATTTCATGCAAGTTTCGGCTGAAATAAAGTCTTCTGTTGACAAAATCCAGAAAAACTCTGACTCCCAAAGTGAGAGTATTAAATCGATGGAAGCACAAATTGCACGTATAAATGCCGAATTGAGTGCTAGAGAGAAAGGGAAACTTCCAGCTCAACCTTTACCCAATCCTGGCTATTCACATCATGTGAGCGCTATCACCACGTTGAGATCTGGAAGAGTGCTTGAAAATCATGTTGGCGAAGAGATTGATGATACTGAAAAATCAATCGATGATACCCCGGCTGAGACTTTTCCTTCCACTTCTACTTCTGTTTCTGACCCCAGTTCGTCTACCCCACCATTTTCTCCCGAGCCTATTCTCCGTTTTCCCCAAGGCTCGAACCCTCAGCCCACCTCTTCTAGTCCACCGAAAATGATCCCACTCCTATTCTTAGATCGTTCCTACCCAAACGATCTTCTCCAGTGTTGGACCCCGACCTTATTGCTCAAGCTCTTTATCCGAATCGGTTAAGGGGAAACAGACCAAGTCCACAAATGGAGAAGATCACTGAAATCTTTAAGCAAGTTAGCATCAACATCCCTCTTCTAGATGCTATCCAACAAGTTCCGTCCTATGCAAAAATTCTTAAGAACTTGTGCACTAGGAAGAGGAAAACTCAAGTGCCTCAAAAAGTTTTCATGTCAAGTACTGTAGACACGGCTTTTCCCCAAAAATTACCAAGGAAACGTAAGGACCCTGGTTGTCCTACTATTTCTATTTCTATTGGGGATAAACACATTAACCGTACTCTACTTTACCTTGACGCTAGTGTTAACTTGCTTCCATATTCAGTCTATGAGCAACTAGGTATCGAAGTGTTAAAGCCCTCGAACATAACTCTCCAGATGTCCGACCGATCAATCACCAAACCTAGGGGTGAACTAGAGGATGTGTTAATAAAAATCGTGGAATTTGTATTCCCTGTAGACTTTATTGTACTTGATACACAGCCTGTAGCAAACCCACGGAATCAAATTCCGGTGATTCTTGGTCACCCCTTTTAGGCCACTTCCAATGCTATAATCAACTGTCGTAATGGCTCTATGACTCTATCCTTCGGGAAGATGTCAATTGTGCTGAACATTTACAAGTTGGGAAGTGTACCCTCCGAACCTACTGCTCAGGTCTGTTCTGTCGAATTAATGGATGTCGACAGCAGCGAATTTGACGATCCTCATGATACTGATCTTGACTCTTTTCTTATGTTGTTGTTTGACCCAACTATGTATCATACACATACGGACTCTTCCACCGAGTTTTCCGTGTCAACAACTAACACTGATTATGAACCGTTTTTGGAGTCTGAAGATCACCCCGCGCTTTTTGATGACATTATTCTTCGGGGTATTGATGAGACTTTTGAGGAAATCTTCGCTGATGAACTCGCATTTTTGAAAAACACGGGTCTTGAGATGAATCATCTCCCAAATAATGAAATTGAACCTCCACCCCCTCTTTTGGATTGTAAAAAAGATGCGAGTAATCCATCACAATCACTGTGTCGTCTCTCCAAAATGAGATGCAAACACATTCTATCCCACCACTTACCTTTTCCCCTCTTCTTTCTGGCTCCATATAACGTGTCATTTCACCAACTGATGCTTTTCACGGATAAAATCTTTGAATGGTTGGTGTTGACTTTCGGTCTTTGCAAATCTTGGCATTGACCAATAACTTTGACCCCCTCTTGTGATTTTCAAAAGCTTAACATTGTTTAACTCAAGTTTGGGGGGGGTATAATCTGGCTCTTGAAAAGAAAATTTTTACACAAAATGTGAGCCAAAAGAATAAGTTTGGGGGGGGGGATTTTCACGATCATATTTATTGCCCCGATTAATAAATTTCCTCCCAAGCTTACAGGTTTTTGAGGTTTAGCAGATAGCAACAGTGAGGACACTGTTGAAAACAAGTTTGGGGGAGGTTTGTGCGTATTTGCGCATCATTTGCATCATGCTTTGCATAAGCTCAAAATATATAATAAAAAAATAAAAAAATAAATTTTTTTTGTACATAAATAAGATAATAAAAGATTAGATAGTGAAAAATTACATCCAAAAGATTGAAAAAATTTAAGAAAACTAAGAAAATTAGAAGTTTTCTTAAACGAAATTAGTAATAAGTAGTTATGAGCCGTTGTCCCAAGGGTTAGTAAGATGAAAGAAGTCACTAATCTGAGGATAAAAATAAGTCTGAAAAATAGTTCCTATTCTGGAAGCCAAACATTTGAACGTTGATACCCTACTATACGCACTTACACACGTCTTGAAACTCGGGATAGTAGAGGATACCTTGAAAAGCTCTTGTCTAAAAGCCAAAGTATGAAGGAAATAAAAAATGAAGAAAATGTAAAATGGTGTAGAAAAATGAACACTGGTTTTGTTATCGCCAAGGCAGCAATAAAAAAATATAGCGAGGGTGCTTCATCACCCAGTGCCTTAGACCAACTGGTCTGGGAGTCACACTACTACAATAGGGGGTTGCCCCTACGGATATTGAAATCCGTAGAGGCAGATTTATTTTGGCCCTACGGATTAGTCCGTAGGGCTAGACGGTTGCCCCTACGGTCCTTACATATTTATATAAAAATTATTAAATCTTAAATTGTTGTTTGCCCCTACGGAGCCGCAAACCAAGAGCCTACGGACTTATCCGTAGGGGCATCAAAATAGGGATTTAAGTTAAAAGCTCAGATCGATCCCTACGCTCATTATTCCCAATTCTCGCACGAACAAAAAATTCCCAAACCCTCGTTCCCGCCGATCGATCGTCGTTCTCGTCATTCTCGTCATCGCCAGCGCCGCCGATTCGTCGTAGCCACCGCCTGCTTTCGTCTTAGCCACCACCTGCTTTCGTCGTCGCCAGCGCCGGCTCATCGGAGTTCTCGTCGTCGCCTCTGCACAGGTAAGGAATTCTTCAATTAATCAAATTTTTTATTAGGGGTGGGGCTGGGGCTGCGGGCTGGGGCTGGGGCTGGGGCTAGGGCTAGGGTTGGGGCTGGGGCTCGGGCTGCGGCTAGGGCTGTGGTTGGGGTTGGGGCTCGGGCTGCGGCTAGGGCTGTGGTTGGGGTTGGGGTTAGGGTTGGGGCTCGGGCTGCGGTTAGCGTTAGGGTTGAGGCTGGGGCTAGGGCTGCGGTTGGGGTTAGGGTTCGGCAGGGGGTTGCTGTTGGGGTTGGGGTTGGGGTTAGGGTTGGGGTTTTGGATTTTAGGGTCTAAGTTAATTTCCATTCTAATTAGCATTAAGCTCGTTAATTGAAATGTTGATGATAATCATAAGAGTAAAATTTGTCTAGTTTGAGAAGGTGTTGGAAACTGGACTAATAATGTGGGTAAAGCCCAGTTTAATTAATAATTTTATTTGTCATTCTCAAATTTTCTTGGAAACGGAGACTGTTTTGTGGAACTTTTAGCCGTTGGGCATGTTGGGGTTTTGTTTTTGGAGTCATCGGACATGGCATTTGGTAGGTATCCAAAGACCCCGTGTCTGATTTTGGATATTTTTGATTGATTTAAACTGTGGGTCTGAGTAGTCCCTTAATTTGATCTGGTTGGGGTTTGAGTATGCAAAGGATTTGTAGTTGGTGGAAATTTTGTGGGTGTTTTCGGTTGAATATGTTTGCTAATTGCATAAGATGCTCATAAGGTTCTGGATTTTGAGGATGGGCCGTTGTAATTGGAAATGCTTAGAATTGTAGGACCTTCTTTATTTTAGCTATATATAATTGCAAAAAAAAGACACATTTCTGATTTGAAGAAAAGGAAGGGCAAAATAGGGATTTAGTTATGGATTTTACTTGGGCGTCTCCTCTTTTAATACATGTCTATCTTTACAAGAATATCGTGTCACATATTCGGTTTTAGCATCTGTACGCAACTGCTTTGATTATCATCGTATTATTAACATCTTGAACTTCTATCCTTTTTCTAATATGTTTCATAGTTGGGGTTGCGGTTGGGGTTGGGGTTCGGCAGGGGGTTGCGGTTGCGGTTGAGGTTGGGGTTAGGGTTAGGGTTGGGGCAGGGGGTTGCGGCAGGTGGTGAGAATTTTTCTAGGTTTCTTTTAAAGCTTGTGAAGGAAATTTTGAGCCCCCTAAAAATGAACATTTCTAATGATTTTGATAAGAGACAAGGGAGCAATAAAGTTTTGTTTTCTATTTTTCTAGATTCAAATGTCTACTTATATATATATATATATATATATATAAATATTTACAATCTCAATATTCGTGGCATGTTGGTTATAAATTTCTCTCTCTGTAGAGATATATAGCCTACTTCAGCACATAGCTAGGTATGCGATAAAATTATTTTTGATAAAACAATGCATGATATAATATGGAAATATATTTGTTTCTTAGCTTCAATCATACAAACTTGTTCCAAATTAACGTAATTCAAATAGCAATTCCTTGGTATTTTTTAGTCCAGAGAATCTTGATCGAGTCTCAGGTTCATATTGATTCAAGAATTTTGTGTGACGCCAAAGACTGGACGTTAGACGAATAGCCGGTGGTAAAACTTCTTAAAGTATATTAATTTTGAATCTTCTTCTAAACTCAATGATTCTACATTGATAAAGAAAAGCTTAGATATCGATGATAAATGGCCACATATTACAAGTTACAAAGATGATGTTCAACACCTTCCCAACTTTTTTCATTGCTTGTGATATTTTCTCTCCTCTCTCTCCTTTTCTCCTGGTCTCTGTCTATCATGAAACTTTGGGCATGCAAATTAAGACTCTCTCCTCTTTTTGGTTATTATTTTTCCCTTTGTCGGCTTAATTATTGAGATGGAGATTTGATTAGAGTTTTGGTGTTCATAATTTCATAATATGAGCAAGGCAATTGACAAATCATCATGATGTTGTTATGATCATAGCAAGATGTAGGTGCTTGTGTGTTGGTACTAAAGCATGATACAATCTCTTTTATTGCTAGTGGATGCGTTTTGTTCAAAGAGTCTTTTCCTTTTAGTAATTTTCCTCTTTAGGGAGTTTTCGACATTGAAATCTCACTAGTTGATAATGTTAAATGAGTTCTAGTCCTAGTTTGCTACATTTTTTGATATATAGTAGATGGTGATACTTCTTTAAGTAAAAACAACCCTACACTTAAGCGAAATCATAAATTGAAACACACATATATAGAATACAACTCATACATGGGTATCCTCAAATCTAACTTTAATTATCGATAATTTATTCTTTTCAACGACAAACGCACACACAAAGCATATACACGGATTTTCTCCTTTGTCAGTAACCATCCCGTTCTTAGATTTCTCAATATAGTCATCATAACCTACAATTTATATGATACAGTCTAACATGGCCCATGAGTACGTCAGGGTTAAGGACTGGATGTATGTGAATTGGCAACAACGTATGCAACCTAAGTTTGTCACTGGAGTTTCTGCTTTCATTGAATTTGCACGCGCACATAATAAGAAGGAGAAGACAGTAATGTGGCAGAAGAAGAAGGAGAAGACAGTAATGTGGCAGAAGAAGAAGAAAATGACAGTAAATTTAAGCTATTATAGATATGCATATGTATTTTTCTAATCTAATATATTACACACACACACACACACACACATACAGAGAGAGAGAGAGAGAGAGAGAGAGAGAGAACACCAATTTGGTAGAGAAATTAGGTAGCAGGACCCTGAAGAAATGGAGTCCATAGCATTACTCATCATCATCATCCATGATCCCTTTAAAGAAATATTATCAAAAGGGGAGAATAAATCTTGCAAGCATTAACTAGCAGTAACAATTTATTCTCCCCTTTTGATAATATTTCTTCAAAGGGATCATGGATGATGATGATAAGCAATGCTATGGACTCCATTTCTTCAGAGTCCTGCTACCTGATTTTTCTACCAAATTGGTTCTCTCTCTCTCTCTCTCTCTCTCTGTGTGTGTGTGTGTGTGTGTGTGTGTGTAATATATTAGATTAGAAAAATACACATGCATATATATAATAGCTTAAATTTAGTCATCATGATATGATTGCATCAACTAAGAAAATATCTACCCAAGGTGTTTAAAAGCTTTAATTACTTTATACTAATAATACTTTCCATGTTCTCAAATATTTGTCCATGATGCTTGACGCATTCTGTCACGCCCCGCTTCCCAGAGTACGCAAGATTGGGCACGTGACATAGCCAACCATGCTACCTGTGGGTAGGAAGTATCCATCCACAGTCACATTACAGTTGTAAGGATATCAAGAACAAGATAATAAGCTAATCTAATACATGTCTGAATCCATAATAACAAGAATCAATAAACAATAAGTGCGGAAGCTAATGATCCAATACAATGAATAAACAGTACGTCCCATAATGCGGGCTCACATCTGGAAATGAAATGAAATAAATAAACTAAACCCTAAGGAACTCACAGTTCAGCCTGCTGGCTGAAGTACTCCTGCTCGGTCGTCGACAGTGGTACGGAATCTGGGCCATGCAAAACCCAGACGTCAGCGCGTCAAGACATCAAGTATATAATATAAACATGGTAATAAGCAGTGCAGGTATGAACATGAATAAAGCAGTACAATAACAGAGCAGGGTAAAGTGCACGGGTGGCTAAACTGTCCTATCAGGTTTCTACTCTATAGTCTTTGAAATCAATTGATGAATCGTCGATGTAACTCAATAGTATCCCGTGCGTGCCCGGGACAACGGTCAAAGCCCTCGGGGCTGAATCCGAGACGTGCCGCTAAGCAGTAAAAGGTAGTAGGATGGGCGAGTGATGTCAGCATCAACACTCCGGGGCTGGCCAAGCCCGTAAGACTGATCAGAACATGTATCGAACTGTTGAGTTACAAGTCGGTTTCACCTTTGATTTCCCCATACCCCCAAGCTATGTATGTCAGGTCAGGTATTCAGTAGTCAAGGACTAATGCCAACAGAAAATCCGGTAAAAGTAGGTCCGTCTGGATAGACAGCAGGGATGGTCGGGTTTGTCGGCATTAGGCATGAGATCATGAAACAAGTCATGTCATGGTACAACGGGATGAGTCGGTATGTATGTATATGTCATGTGTAGCAGGGTCAGGCCAATATGTAGTGCAATCGAGTATGTGCTCACAACAGGTATACAATCAAATAATGAACAACAGCAGGAAACAGTAAATAACCATATTATTCCATGCAACCACAGTGATGTTTTGTATTCTCTTATTAACAGGTTCACGCACCTTTGGGGTGCAATAGCCACAAGGTGAAGCAATATCCACAATCATAAAGTAATGAAGCTACATGAATTTACACTAAGTATAATAATTGTCTCGTGAATGATTTAACAATTAAAGCAGATATGATCCAATTGTTTTATTTAGTTGAAATATGGATTGATAGTGGGTCGATTAATTACGAGAAACTATTATAACGATCCCATGTTAAAGATAACTGCAACTGTCACTTCTAACTTATAATATAATATCAATTACCATCATTAAGTTGTAGTATTATATAGTATGATATTCAACTGCATGGCAAGACTAGATCTCGTATGCTAGCATGTTAAAGCAAGTATTCAGATACTTGCCTCGACGGTTTCGCAGACCGGAAAGCACGGATGCAAAGTCGGCAGAAAACACGAGATGGGTGCACGGGACACGGATCGAGTCCCAACAGAGAACAACGGGATCACATGGACCAGGGTACTTCGCTGGAGCGTCGGGTTCACAAGACGACACGATCGGGTTCCGGCAAAAGTCACGGCAACGAAGTTAGCAACAATGATACGATACACGCAATTAACGACCAACGAGGGGGATTATCCTAAAGGGAAAGATAAGGGATGCTTACAGGGAAGAAACAGGGTGCAACCACGATGGCTCGACGGCGATGGGGCGCCGGCGGCGATGAACAGTGCGCGGCGAGGGTTCGAGGTGGCTGGACTTCGCTGAAATCGATGGTGCTGAGAGTAAAGGAGATGCTGGCCTGCTCTGGTGGTCGAGGGGAGAAGGAGGTGGTCGGAGGTGGCGCGGGTGACGTCGACGAGGGTCGACGGCGCGTTCTCCGGCGACCCGGGGATGGTGCAGGGTCGGGCTCGGGTTTGCTGGTGATCCGGCGAAGGGAGGATGAAGGCGTCGACGAGGTCGCGACGAGGAGGAGGAGAGGGAGTCGCGGGCGTCGTCGGTGGCTGGAGGCGACGTCGACGAGGGTCTGCGGTGCGGAGGGTGGCGTCGGGGTTGGGTGCAGGCACGGGAAGAGAGCGGAGGAAGGAGGAAAAGGGTGCGGCTGGGCTCGCGGTGGCGAGGGCGGCGACGGCGAGGTCGCGGGGAGGTCGGCGGCGCGAGCACGAGGGCTAGGGTTAGGGTTCTGATGGTTCTCGTGATGGAGAAGATGAGTGGGGGAGGCGGCTGCATGGAGGGATTAAATAGGAGGAGAGAGAGAGTTGTTAGAGGGAGAGAGAATGAGGGAAGAGAAGAGATATAGGGAAAGGGAAGGGGGCCCACGAGTTAAAGTTAGAAGCTCGTGATTGGCCACGAGAGATTTTAAAAGGGATTTGAAAAGGAATTTGAAAGAGTTTGAGAGATTTATCAGTTAAAGAAAATATATAATCGTATATATATAGTTTAAGATATTAAATTAAAATGGGCCTTTTTGGCGCTAAATGAAACATTTCCAAATCGAGCCCGGGTTGCGCCCAAATGTTCCAAATTCAAATTATAGAATTTTAAGCGGGTTCCAAATTTTGAAAAGAGGTGTTTAATGATTAAAATGCATGCCCCCAAGTCGGACACTTGCACGCGCGCGTAGTCGTCCAAACTTGCCCGTTTAGCCGAACGGGACGGAATCTCGACACGCGGACGCTACCACGCGACTAGTGGCGACGAGTAGGCCAACATGGATATTTTAAATTTCATTTTAGGAGTTAAAATTTGTTATGTGCCAAAATGACTTAGCCGGTTAAAATTTAGGAATAAACACCAGAAAATCAGGAAAATTGGAATGAGCAATAAATAACCCTCAACTAGAAATATAAATAGTATTACTGGGCTCGGGTGTTACATCATACCCAACTACAAAAGAATTTCGTCCTCGAAATTCCAAGAGTACAAGATAGCTAACTACTGGAAAAGGTGAGGGAATTTCTGTCGGATCTCGTCTTCTCGCTCCCAAGTGGATTCTCCATGCGATCGATTACCCCAAGAGACTAGCACAAGAGGGATAACCTTGTTCTTAAGAACCTTTTCTCTTCGATCCTTGATTTCAACTGGTCGCTCCTCAAAGGTTAGGTCCTCCCGTACAGTCAACTCCGAATGATCCAAGACATGAGTCTCATCCCGAACATACCTCCGTAGTTGAGACACATGAAACACATCGTGAACTCCTGCTAATGACTGTGGTAACGCCAACCGGTACGATACCTCTCCAACACGCTCCAATATCTCGAAGGGTCCAACGAATCGAGAACTAAGCTTTCCCCGACTTCCAAAGCGAATCACCCCTCTAGTCGGTGATATCTTCAGGAATACCAAATCACCCACGGCGAACTCTAGAGGTCTTCTTGACGTGTCGGCCCAACTTTTCTGTCTGTCTTGAGCTGCCTTTATATGCTTCCTGATTGTATTCACCTTCTCGACTGTCTGCACCACCAAATCTGGTCCTAGTAACCTTCATTCACCAACATCATCCCAACAAACAGGTGAACGGCACTTACGACCATACAATGCTTCAAACGGAGCCATCTGAATAGTTGCTTGGAAGCTATTATTGTACGAAAACTCCACCAGGTGTAGATGATCCTCCCAAGAACCTTTGAAGTCCAACATGCAAGCCCTCAACATATCTTCAAGGGTCTGGATCGTTCTCTCCGATTGTCCATCAGTCTGAGGATGATAAGCTGTGCTAAACTTCAATCGAGTCCCCAAACTTTCTTGTAAACTCCTCCAAAAGTGCGACAAGAATCGAGTGTCCCGATCGGACACGATGCTTACCGGTACTCCATGCAATCTGACAATCTCCTGCATGTATCGCTCTGCCAAAGTCTCTGTCGATTGACCAACCCGAAAAGGAATAAAGTGAGCTGCCTTGGTCAACCGATCGACAATCACCCATACTGCATTGTTGCCCTTTGGACTCCGCGGTAAAGCCGTCACGAAATCCATGGTTATATGTTCCCACTTCCACTGAGGAATCAGAAGTGGTTGCAACAAACCAGCAACCCTTTGGTGTTCAGCCTTAACTTGCTGACACACCAAGCACTTAGCCACGAAGCGAGCAATTTCCCGTTTCATACCTTCCCACCAGAAATGCTATCGAATATCTCGGTACATCTTTGTCCCTCCTGGATGTACAGAGTAAGCTGAACTGTGTGCCTCCCTCATAAGCTCTTCACGCACATCTCCTTTTGGCACACACACACGGCTACCGTATCTCAAACCGTCTTCATGGATCAGTAAATCGGTTCGTAGTCCGGCTCCAACCTGCTCTCGAAACTTTTGCAGTCTAGGATCCTGCGATTGTGCCGCTTTAATCTTCTCTACTAAGGACGACTGTACTTGCAACTGCATCAACTGTCCTGTAGCATGTGGTGGCACAACCTCCAAGTCAAATCTCTGAAAATCTGCAATGATCTCCCTTTGTGCGGTCAACACCTGAATTGCTGGTAACCGACTCAGCGCATCCGGCACGACGTTGACTTTTCCCGGATGGTACTTAAGATCAAGGTCATAGTCGGCCATCAGCTCCAACCATCTGCGTTGCCTCATGTTCAACTCCTTCTGAGTGAACACATACTTTAAACTCTTGTGATCTGTAAAGACTTCGACTCTCTCGCCCAAAAGGTAGTGTCTCCAAATCTTCAGGGCGAAGATCACGGCTGCAAGCTCTAAGTCATGAGTCGGATAGTTCTTCTCATGAGTCTTCAGTTGTCTCGATGCGTAAGCGACGACTTTCCCATTCTGCATCAAAACACATCCCAATCCCTTTCCGGATGCGTCGCTATGAATCACCAGTCCTCCTGAATCATCCGGTACGGTTAGGATAGGGGCGGTTATCAACTTCTGCTTCAACGTCTCGAAGGCCAATGCACATCCATCCGTCCAAACAAACGGTACCTCTTTACACGTAAGCTTGGTTAACGGCTCAGCTAAACGAGCGAAGTTCTCCACAAATCTTCTGTAGTATCCAGCGAGTCCAAGAAAACTTCTTATCTCTGCAACATTCTTTGGAATAGGCCAATCTCGAACTGCTGCAATCTTCTCGGGATCAACGGCGATTCCATTGCCCGACACAACATGCCCCAGAAACTTCACTTCTTCCAGCCAGAATTCGCACTTACTCATCTTCGCGAATAATTTCTCTTGTCTTAGCGTCTGCAATGCGATCCTTAAATGCTCAGCATGTTCCTCCGGACTCTTCGAGTACACCAGAATATCGTCAATGAATACCACAATAAACTGGTCCAAGAATGGTGAAAAGATCTGGTTCATCAAATCCATAAATATTGCTGGCGCATTAGTCACTCCGAAGGGCATCACTAGATACTCGAAATGCCCATACCGGGTTCGAAACGCCGTCTTGCAAATGTCTTCTGCTTTCACTCGGACCTGATGATATCCTGACCGCAAGTCCAGTTTCGAGAATACCCTCGCGCCACTAAGCTGCTCAAAAAGTTCTCCAATGCGAGGGATCGGGTACTTGTTCTTAATAGTTACCCGGTTCAATTCTCGATAATCAATGCACATTCTTCTCGTGCCGTCCTTCTTCTCGTGCCGTCCTTCTTCTTTACTAAAAGAACTGGAGCTCCCCAAGGTGAGTTGCTGCTTCGAATCTATCCCTTCTCGAGTAATTCACCAACTTGTTTCTTAACTTCTTCCAATTCCACCGGTGCCATCGGATAATAAGATTTTGATACTGGCGCTGCACCAGGAATAAAGTCAATCGCAAACTCCACATCTCGCTTCGGCGGTAAGCCCGAAATATCTTCAAACACATCCATAAAGTCGCGGACAACTGCCGGCTCTTCATCACTATCCACTACCATAGCCGCAAGAACATTGTTCGTCGGCCTAGCCCTAAACTCGACTGGCCCGACAGAACTGCTTCCCCCAATGAAAGTAAACTCAGGGTGTCCGGGAATCTGGAAAACTACTTTCCTTGCCCTACAATCAATGTGGGCGTGGAAAGTGCTAAGGAAATCCATCCCCAAGACAACCTCATAACTGCCCGTATCTATCACCAAGAAATCTGCAAAAAGCTCCCGTCTGCAAACAACAACTGTACAATCTCTACATTCCTTACTAGCTATGATTTTCCCATTCCCAGTGTGTATGTCCCAGAAACTAGACAGGGTCGTGCAGGTGATCGAGTGTGTAGTTATAAATTTGGATGGCATAAAACAGTGGGATGCTCCGGAATCAAACAATGCCAATGCGGGAAAACCACGAACGAGTATAGTACCTGAAACTACTTCTCCTGATGCCTTGGCTTCCTCAGCTGTCAACGTGAAAGCTCGAGCCTGCTTGGGTCCTTGTGTCAGCTGTTTCTGCCCTTGGAACGGTCTCTGCGGAGGCTTCTGTATATCATCTCTCGTGCGAAGCTTCGACGGACAAGCACCCACTGCGTGATCGGCTGCTCCACAAACCAGACAAAGTCCCAGTCTCCTTCGACACTCCTTCTGCACATGCCCAGGTAATCGGCAGTAATCACAAGTCACGCTCTTCCTTCGATCAACGATCACAGGCTTCTTCATTGGCACTACACCTCGACGGTCTACTGGAATACCTCTACGCCCATGATCTCGGTTAGGTACAAATGCAGTCTTCCTGGCCGCAACTGCTGTTTGGTGAAGGTTCCCTTTCGATCCTGATAAACTCTGTTGCTCTCTGGCTGCCGTAAGAACTTGTGAGAAAGTGGTCAATCCCAGGGAGACAATCTGCCTCTGGATTTCCACATCCAAACTGCGCAAGAACCTTCGCGCCCTGTCTGCCTCCTTGGCGACTAAGGGTCCAGCGAAACGGCTGAGTCTTGTCCACTCCGCTGCATGTACATCCACAGCTGCTCCATTTTGTCTCAGCCCAATAAATTTCTCCTCCATTTCCTCCCGTGCAGTCCGCGGGAAGAACTTTTCCAAGAAACTTTTGGAGAAATCCGCCCAACTGATTGGCTTGGACAAGCGGGTCTCCTCCACAAGCCACCACTCTCGGGCGTAATCCACCAGCTGAATGCGCACCACATCTACTCTCTTGTCTTCTGGGATCTGTGCCGCAATCAGTAAATTCTCCGTGTCTACTAGCCACTGCTCGGCTGGTAACGGCTCCTCCAATCCAGTGAAAGTAGTAGGACCCAACCGTCTGAAATCTGCCACGGTTCCTACTCGGTCGACTGGCTTCGCTACTGCGGTGTTTACAGACTGCTGAATAGCCTGCAAACCCTCCTGAAATGAATCTGCTTGCTGCTGGATCAGCTCAGTTTGCCTCTTCTGATTTTCCAACATCCCGCGTATCACTCCTAACATGGCGGCTTCATCCACACGCCTCTGATACGTCTTGAAATTCTTATCTGCCATAGTCCTGAAATCAAAACAAATGACATTAGCATGATAGATTCAATATATAAATCAAGGCTAGAACTCCAAGATACTTAAATAGAGTGCTGCATTGTAGCTATGCCGCGGTATCATAGCCGCAATTACTTAACTCCACCCAAGTCGCCTAAGTCCTAGAGATACAAGAAATTAGGTTTTCGAGTTGACAATGCAACGTAAGTTTGCATGTCGACATGATCCGGAAGAATGATTTAAGGATGGTAAAGCGGTCAAGGTGGCAGGACATGTTTCCTAATCACGAGTATTATGATTCGTGTATCGGGTGCAATACCCAACTACAAAGAATCAACCCAACTAACCTATGGCTCTGATACCAAAAAAACCATGTCACGCCCCGCTTCCCAGAGTACGCAAGATTGGGCACGTGACATAGCCAATCATGCTACCTGTGGGTAGGAAGTATCCATCCACAGTCACATTACGGTTGTAAGGATATCAAGAACAAGATAATAAGCTAATCTAATACATTTCTGAATCCATAATAACAAGAATCAATAAACAATAAGTGCGGAAGCTAATGATCCAATACAATGAATAAACAGTACGTCCCAGAATGCGGGATCACATCTGGAAATGAAATGAAATAAATAAACTAAACCATAAGGAACTCACAGTTCAGCCTGCTGGCTGAAGTACTCCTGCTCGGTCGTCGACAGTGGTACGGAATCTGGGCCATGCAAAACCCAGACGTCAGCGCGTCAAGACATCAAGTATATAATATAAACATGGTAATAAGCAGTGCAGGTATGAACATGAATAAAGCAGTACAATAACAGAGCAGGGTAAAGTGCACGGGTGGCTAAACTGTCCTATCAGGTTTCTACTCTATAGTCTTTGAAATCAATTGATGAATCGTCGATGTAACTCAATAGTATCCCGTGCGTGCCCGGGACCACGGTCAAAGCCCTCGGGGCTGAATCCGAGACGTGCCGCTAAGCAGTAAAAGGTAGTAGGATGGGCGAGTGATGTCAGCATCAACACTCCGGGGCTGGCCAAGCCCGTAAGACTGATCAGAACATGTATCGAACTGTTGAGTTACAAGTCGGTTTCACCTTTGATTTCCCCATACCCCCAAGCTATGTATGTCAGGTCAGGTATTCAGTAGTCAAGGACTAATGCCAACAGAAAATCCGGTAAAAGTAGGTCCGTCTGGATAGACAGCAGGGATGGTCGGGTTTGTCGGCATTAGGCATGAGATCATGAAACAAGTCATGTCATGGTACAACGGGATGAGTCGGTATGTATGTATATGTCATGAGTAGCAGGGTCAGGCCAATATGTAGTGCAATCGAGTATGTGCTCACAACAGGTATACAATCAAATAATAAACAGCAGCAGGAAACAGTAAATAACCATATTATTCCATGCAACCACAGTGATGTTTTGTATTCTCTTATTAACAGATTCACGCACCTTTGGGGTGCAATAGCCACAAGGTGAAGTAATATCCACAATCATAAAGTAATGAAGCTACATAAATTTACACTAAGTATAATAATTGTCTCGTGAATGATTTAACAATTAAAACAGATATGATCCAATTGTTTTATTTAGTTGAAATATGGATTGATAGTGGGTCGATTAATTACGAGAAACTATTATAACGATCCCATGTTAAAGATAACTGCAACTGTCACTTCTAACTTATAATATAATATCAATTACCATCATTAAGTTGTAGTATTATATAGTATGATATTCAACTGCATGGCAAGACTAGATCTCGTATGCTAGCATGTTAAAGCAAGTATTCAGATACTTGCCTCGACGGTTTCGCAGACCGGAAAGCACGGATGCAAAGTCGGCAGAAAACATGAGATGGGTGCACGGGACACGGATCGAGTCCCAACAGAGAACAACGGGATCACACGGACCAGGGTACTTCGCTGGAGCATCGGGTTCACAAGACGGCACGATCGGGTTCCGGCAAAAGTCACGGCAACGAAGTTAGCAACAATGATACGATACACGCAAATAACGACCAGCGAGGGGGATTAGCCCAAAGGGAAAGATAAGGGATGCTTACAGGGAAGAAACAGGGTGCAACCATGATGGCTCGACGGTGATGGGGCGCCGGCGGCGATGAACAGTGCGCGGCGAGGGTTCGAGGTGGCTGGACTTCGCTGAAATCGATGGTGCTGAGAGTAAAGGAGATGCTGGCCTGCTCTGGTGGTCGAGGGGAGAAGGAGGTGGTCGGAGGTGGCGCGGGTGATGTCGACGAGGGTCGACGGCGCGTTCTCCGGCGACCCGGGGATGGTGCAGGGTCGGGCTCGGGTTTGCTGGTGATCCGGCGAAGGGAGGATGAAGGCGTCGACGAGGTCGCGACGAGGAGGAGGAGAGGGAGTCGCGGGCGTCGTCGGTGGCTGGAGGCGACGTCGACGAGGGTCTGCGGTGCGGAGGGTGGCGTCGGGGTTGGGTGCAGGCGCGGGAAGAGAGCGGAGGAAGGAGGAAAAGGGTGCGGCTGGGCTCGCGGTGGCGAGGGCGGCGACGGCGAGGTCGCGGGGAGGTCGGCGGCGCGAGCACGAGGGCTAGGGTTAGGGTTCTGATGGTTCTCGTGATGGAGAAGATGAGTGGGGGAGGCGGCTGCATGGAGGGATTAAATAGGAGGAGAGAGAGAGTTGTTAGAGGGAGAGAGAATGAGGGAAGAGAGAGAGAGATAGGGAAAGGGAAGGGGGCCCACGAGTTAAAGTTAGGAGCTCGTGATTGGCCACGAGAGATTTTAAAAGGGATTTGAAAAGGAATTTGAAAGAGTTTGAGAGATTTATCAGTTAAAGAAAATATATAATCGTATATATATAGTTTAAGATATTAAATTAAAATGGGCCTTTTTGGCGCTAAATGAAACATTTCCAAATCGCGCCCGGGTTGCGCCCAAATGTTCCAAATTCAAATTATAAGATTTTAAGCGGGTTCCAAATTTTGAAAAGAGGTGTTTAATGATTAAAATGCATGCCCCCAAGTCGGACCCTTGCACGCGCGCGTAGTCGTCCAAACTTGCCCGTTTAGCCGAACGGGACGGAATCTCGACACGCAGACGCTACCACGTGACTAGTGGCGACGAGTAGGCCAACATGGATATTTTAAATTTCATTTTAGGAGTTAAAATTTGTTATGTGCCAAAATGACTTAGCCGGTTAAAATTTAGCAATAAACACCAGAAAATCAGGAAAATTGGAATGAGCAATAAATAACCCTCAACTAGAAATATAAATAGTATTACTGGGCTCGGGTGTTACACATTCGCACGTGCACCACGAGTGTAGAAATAAATATCTCTGGATTGTCATCGCAACTTTGAAGTTTCGATGTATCGGTATGATATATATCTGTATTTTAGCTTCCTTTCTTATGCATGTCTTTTAATGATTCGCAGCCGGTTCCGAATAAATTTACCAAGCAGATTAGCAAGATGGTCAAGAGAAGAGAAAATGCTAACCTAGTGAGCCACAATGGCAAAATATGGCATGTTGATCTTCACATCGAGAACAAAGTTGCTTCCATGAGTGGAGATGGGTGGCATGAATTTACAGTAGCCAATAATCTGCAAACTGGGCATTTTTTGGTTTTCAAATACAAAGGCAATATGGTGTTTAGCTTCAAAGCACTTGCCAGAAAACAAAATTCTCTGCTTCTAAAAGATCTTTGAAGAAAAAGAAGAAGGCCCAGGATTCATATGTGGATATTCTTGAAGACTCTGGTAGGCTATAAATTTCATTGATTTTATTGTTGTTGTTTGATTTTAATTTTTGATTTTATTTGGTTTAATTAAACTTAATTGCAGATTCAGATGGATTAGACGAAGATAATGAGAATACGGCATCGAAGAAGAGGAAAAGGATGTATGGATGCTGGAAAAATACATGTCTCAGCAAATGGTAAGTAATTTATTGATCACGACATTTACCCATTTTGTATATAGGTCACTGTTTTTCTTTTGTTTAAAAAAAATTTGGGATAATTACCCATCCAAATTCATTAAAAAAGGGGTGGTTGTTTTTCTTAAGGTTATGCAATTGTACTATTTTCAACCGCTACATCGGCTTCGGTTCCGCAGACAGCTCCTATAGCTCCACCGCCCGCTCAGACTCCCGCAGCCGCGGCTCCGCAAGCTACTACCTCGACGGCGGCTGCGCAGACCACATCGCCAGCTCCACAGGCCGCTCAGACTCCCGCACGCGCCGAATTGCATGGTTTATTGACCGAGGAGCAGGCGCGCCAGATTCTATCGTTTATCAGAGGTGGAGCTGGACCGAGCTAGGGTAGCTTTTTGATTCTTATTTTTTGAAACATGTATTTATTTATATGATACATATTGTACTACATTTTGAAACGATATTGATATTGATATTGATATTGGTTTATATTTATATCATATTCAGTTTTTGGGTTTCTTTTGTATATTATATGCTTGAGATATGATTGTGAATACTGCGATATATGTTGCGTGATGATTAATTTTATATTTTATTGTTATATATATTATTGTGCACAGGGCGGGAAAAAATCAGGCAGCCCTATGTTTAAAAAAAAATACAGATAATGTGTACCAACGGATTAATCCGTAGGTACAAATGTTGCCCCTACGGCTATATCCGTAGGGGCAAAATATCAACAGTAACTGATATTTCCCCCCTGATCTTAGTACCAGGGGGGTTGGGAGTGCCCCTACGGACCTATCCGTAGGGGCCATTGCTTAGCCCCTACGGACTTATCCGTAGGGGCAACATATTAGAAATCCTGATATTTTACCCCTACGGACAAGTACTTACGCATATATCAGTAGGGGATATTATGTGGCCCTACGACTATATCCGTAGGTACAGGTAATATATTTAAAAAAACCATAAATAATATAACTTTTTTTACCCTACGGCCTACTCCGTAGGTTCAACTGGCCCTACACAGAACTCCGTAGGGGCAAGTTCAGGGCTTCAACTTGCACCTGCGGCCTTTGCACCTATGGGGTCTTTTTTCGCCCCTACGCACATATCCGTAGGGGCAGTGGTTTGCCCCTACCGATAAATCCATAGGGGCAACCCTTATTTGTAGTAGTGTCACTGCTAAGCCTTAGGAGGTGCAAGATGAGGAAAATACTAATACACCTAATAAGCAAGCATGTTGAGTAATCGGTCGGTTAGTACCTCAAGAAGTATTAACTGTCGCATGAAAAATGTGTGACCAAATCCATCTAAATATTCATTAATTAAAATGTACTGAGGCAGATGGACAAGAGTATGATAGCTTGAATTGAATTCTCCGAGTTTAGGGATGTCTTTTACGCACACGTAGGGTTATATGATCGATGTTTGGGAGAAAGATAGGAATGAAGAATAAAGACGATGTTTTATTGAGGGATGATGAGATTTCTAACATTTTTTCATGACTATTAAGATAGGGCTCATGACAATCGAAAAGCTAGTATTAGTTGGAAACTCTGATTTTCAAAGTCTTTCTTTTACAATTCTTATCTTTACATGTAACTTTCACGGTCTTCCTTTTATTATTGGATTTTGTGGGTGCAATCCGCTGAAAACGCTCAGGAGACAACACTCCTCGTACTAGGGACACCTAGAGGTTTAAAGGCTTGTTGCACGTGCTCAGTGCAATTGTATTGCCTACGAAAGTGTGCTAGTTAGTTTTTCTTTTTCTTTATTTTCTCCTTCTCTTTCTAATAAAACAAGTTTGCTCGAGACGACCAAAATTAAGTTTGGGGGAATTTGATCAGTCGAAAATATTGCATTTTTAACACATCAATTTCCCTACCATTTGCACTCATCTAAAGGTGTTCGGTATGAATATAACACATATTAGCAAATTGTTTGTAAAATACCAAATAACATGTGTTATACATTATAACCAGCATTTTGAGGGAAATTGAGTGTTTATCATTGCATGCATAATCTATTGTGTATCGCAACACTTGTCTCGAGATTCTGTGCAGGAAATTCCAGGAATAGAGTCGAAACTGCTAAAAGTGCTGATAAAAATATGCCAAGTCTAAGACTTGTGATCTAGCAGTGAACAAGAAACATTTATGAGATTCCACACATCAGAAAAGTGCCACAAGGACAGCACAAGTGTACCCTGAAAGTTCCATACACTGAAGCCACCAATGGGCTGCGGATCTGCGGCCGTAGGGCCCTATTAGCGGCGGATCTGTGGCCACATCAGCATGACGTCAGTAGTTATTCATTTCAGGCTTCTCCTTTCAGTAGCCACACCTCTTCAAAACACCTCGTTCTCCAGAAAACTGCAGAAGCTTCTGTCCGAACAGCAAAGCTTTTTGTACAAGCTAAACACATCCAAGCTTTTCAAGCAAGCCACATAACTACCTAAACCTAGAAGCTTCTTCCTAACCTCCAAGCTTCTAAAGGAAGCTAGCTAACTAACTAACTCTAGAAGTTTCTACCTAACTACCAAGCTTGCAAGTGAAGCTAATCCTAATCAAGCTTCTAGGGGAAGCTAAAGGAGAGGGCTATATAAAAGGACCCAATGCTTCTTCTCAAACGTTGTTCGGTTGTTTAACAATTCACCCACAAGTTGAGTGACATAGCTTGTGCATTGAAAACCCAACCCTAATCCAAATCCAAAAGCCAAATCAAGATCTCCGAGTACAAAATCAAGCAAGAAGCCATCAAGCCTTTTTGATGCGACGCCGATCTTTACCCGAGCACGTGGTCCAAGAAGATCCACGACTCACGAAGACGATGCGATGCTCAATTCGACGATCTAGTTCTCTCCATAATTTCTTATAGTCTTTGAGCAAAGTGTAACTAATTGTTGAATAATAAAAGGTGAAGATCTTTAATCTTTCTTTTCTTTACATTTGAGCATTGTGATGAGTTCTCAATTCTTGATTTTTTTCTTTTTCATAATGTTTGAGTGAAAACTCCGCTCGTGAGGAATCGAGAAAATTGATAGATGACGATGATTAAATTCGCAAACGATTCTTAAGTCTTATGATTTTTGTAAACCCTAGGAAATTGAATCAAAGATGACCTAATTTTGAGCGAGATGTCTTCTTGAATATTTTCGCTCTCAATTAGAGATCAACAATCGATAATTGAATTTCCTAGAGGCTAGAATTTGAGTGCTAATTAACGAAAGGACAAGGGATGGGATGAAGAAACCCTAGTTTCATCAAAAGGATCCCTAATCCTCGTCGATTAACACCGATCTAGCATCAAATCTTCAATGGATAAGAATTTGTAATCCTAATTCTTCTTTGTCACTATCGATTGGATCGATTCCTACGAGCCTCTTTACAAATCTTGATAATTCATTCAATTTGGACGATTCTTGATTATTGATCTATAGTAATTCTTGATATTAGATCTAGTTCTTTACAATTCTTGAAACTAAATTTCAAGATTCTTGAATCATTTCCTTTTCTCCTTTAATTTTCAACTCAACTAATCAATTACAATCGAATCTCACTTTCCCTGTGGACGATCCGTATTCATTAACGTGCTACACCGACACCGTTATTGATTGCGATTTACAAATATCTTTGGTTGTGATCTTTACACTTTTCTAAACGCGACACATCGAATTCAACATTCAATCAGGTGCAGTTTTTAAATAAAGGTATAATGAATCTTGTTTTGTCTTTTAAAAATTTGGGCAGCACCTCCTTTGTATATTTTGATCCAAAAACAAATACACAATAATATATAAGCATCCCCAAACAGGAGCTAGCTCTTCGCCAACTGGTGGAATCACAACCACGAAATAACATATATACGACTCCCAACGGCGAAGAATCAACCCAGAAAGAACAATAAAGAAGCAAGATATTAAAACTCAAGAAAGCGATCATAAATCCATCGCTCTAAGTCTCGCACAAAACCCAAGTCTGACTATATCTACCAATATACAATGTCTAGTCCTGATCTGATCTGATGTGATGTGATGGAGTTTATCTAGATACAATAGAATAAAATAGTACGAGAGTGGGTACGATCCAACATGTGTCCCACCTACCAAAGCAAATACCCTGAATGAAGCCGTGTGCCAGCGATACTGCAACTGATCCCAAGCGGTCAAACCTGCAAGAACTGTGGCACAACCGGGGTGAGTTGCCGACTCGTGAGTAGAAAACATCAGCAAGTAGAAATCGAATAAAACAAAGATTTCCTAGGTCATTATATCCTGAAGGTAATACTATGATATAACTATATTCTGAAGGTAATACTATGATATCTAGGATGACCAAGAACGCATATATGTCAACAATCGAGTCAATGCAATGACATATATAAATAAACATCCGACATCATATGCCTAAATGCCTGTGGATATTATCCACATGTCCATCAACGACACAAACGATATCATAGAACCTGAGTGTCCCACATCGACACTCGAACATCATGAAAACATAAGCCTGTATATATATATATGAGGATATCAACCACGTGTGTCCATCAACGACACATCAAAATCATGGAACCTAAGTGTCCAACACCGACACTGGAAACATCATGAAACCCGTGTCCAGCATCGACACGTAAAACCTCATGTCTCGGGCTCCGTCAGTCCGGATCAGCCCATATCACGACTACGGTCGGTATCTTCCAGATATCCGCCACGCCAAACTATCTCGGGCTCCGTCAATCCGGATCGACCCATATCATCTTACGACTCCGGTCGGTATCGTCCAGATAACCGCCGAGCCCAAAACTATCACTGGTAGGTAGTGCTCCCCTGCCAGGCTCCTCGTCTACATCTCGAGCTTCTTGCCCCGGGGTACCTCACCGGGTCCACCATGTACCCACAGACGGTGCCTCCCACTCCTCGAATCGGGTATACTCACTGCCCAGAACCGAGAAAACTTATGGTGGACACCTCGAAATATCATATCAAGAGAAGCCGCGTTTTAAAGCAATACATAATTCCCTTTTAAATATAACTGCGGTTCTCAAATCCAGAGATCTCATAAAAGCAGCATCTCAACGCATATAACCATAAAGTACCGTGTATGCAACATAGAGTAGTAATATGAGCATATCGAGCATATTATGCAAGCATGTCAAGTGATAGTACTGAACAATGACTGTACTTTTACTTTTAAGATTAACATCATGATAGGGCAGTTCTCCTGTGTAAATAGCACGGCAATTCTACTTTATAAGTGACATGGCAATTCTACTGTGTAAGTAACATGGTAGTTACCGATGAAGAATGTGTGTGATCCGACAAATCTGTGTATGTGTAACATGCGCATCAACGGTAATTGTGCAGGTGTACTAGCAAATGATATCATATAGCATTAAATACCGGCACGTGGTATGTACATCACGAGGGGTAATATCCTACACAACATGAACAATAAATGGGTGTATCTATCTACACAAGAATCATACTGTCACTTTTTAAACGATACACATCGTCATTTTGATAATAGGTATGGTTCAGGTGGCAATCTTTATATCAGCAATCCCGCCTCATAATATACGATATGACAATAATCATCGGTCATCATCCTAAAATCACTAGCGCGGATCAGTCATCCGGTACATCTCATCGCGTACGGTAATCCATCGTACGGGGTCATCAAACAGAATAGAGAATCTATCAACCTATACAATAATGAGGGTACGGATCTAAAGTCTCGTACGACCCATTACTCGTTATTCTCATATATATATATCCACATATATCTCAAATCACATTTGTATAAACATCATATCTTATTAATTGTACAACACCGCTATCTCAATCTTATGTCGTGTTTATCGATCTCGATCTCATATCATACCATTATCAACTCATACTTGTTCTCTTTAAATTCATACTTATCATGATTCACTTCTCATTTCATATTCTCACCTATCAATATATTCATTAGTGTCAACTTTTATCACAACATCTCTTTACTAAATCCTATAATCATGTTATCTTAAGTTCGTAGCATATCCTTTATTTGATTATAATTTTTAACACAATCTTCGATATCAATGGTTGCGGGGGTGCTATACGCCATCCACCCGACTTCCCCAATAGATATAAATCTACTCACCTGCTAAACTCCTCGCTTAGACGAAGTCGATGTGCTTCGTCATCTCGGAAGTTCACGCGAGAGTACCCACAATCAATACACAATCGTAATACTATTAAAATCAAGTCCGAAAACCGATACGGCACACGATTCGCTCATAAGTTAAAACCTATAGTTTACGCATGCAAAACAACCAAACAACCCTCGTCGTTATTGTACAAACGTCCAACGAAGGAATCAAATCCATATACCAAAACCATGAATTCACATATCGGAAAACATTGGCCTTACCTTTTAGGGTTTGAAGGAAGATTAGCGAACTTCTAGGCTAGTCTTACCTTTTAGGGTTTGAAGGAAGATTTGACTAAAATAGTTGGAGCCATCCTGATTAGATAAAATAATAACCAATCTAATCCTGCAAAAGCGCACGCAGAGTGTTTTCTTCTCTTTCTCTCCTGGTAGCGACCATGTCATGCCTTAATGAAGATAATAATATGGATGCATTGACCGAAACTGCTTATTATACTGAGCTAGGGAACGTCGGTTTCGCTCTATCTTATAACTGTTATAAGCCCGAGCAGGAAATAGGCGAATATCCAGATTCCCATGCCACCCAATCGAAGAAAATACATGTTAATGCATATTCTTCGGGTGTGTTCATTACCGAGAACTATTTCATAGTATCCTCTACGTCCTAGGTATGAGATACCGGATCAAGATCCCACATATGTAAGAGTTACATGGGCTACAGAAAGGTAGAGAACTGAGAATGGGTGATATATCTCTTAGTGTAGAGAATGGTGCAAGTGTTGCAGCCAAATTAGTTGGCAGATATCACCTTGTATTTTGATACATTGATTCTGAACAAATGTTATTAGATACCGAACCTGATATACAACATTACATCGTTTTCTTTAATGAGTTAATGAAGGATATAATTCTGTATTGGAGGATAATGTTGTGAACATTTTCCTGAATCAAGAGTTGATTCGATCAGGCATGTTATATAATAGCATATACGTTCTAAATCAAACTACAGTTCAAAGTATATAGACCACACACAAGAGGAGTAGTTCAGAAATGAACGAATTCTTCTTGTGGCATTGTAGACCAGGCCATATCAATGCGACACGACCAGCTAAGTTATATAAGGATGAATATAAGAATCTGTTCGAATTTTCATCTTATGATACTTGACAGTCTCGTCTCAAAGGTAATATGACCAATACTCCGTTTACTGGAAACGGAGAAAGAGTTACTGAACTCTTGGGACGGATACATGATGATGTATATGGTCCTATGTCTACAAATGCCAAGGTTGGTTCTTTGTACTTCATTATATCGACTGATCTTCTCTCAGGATTCGGACATATGTTCCTGTTGAAACACAAGTCTGAAACTTTTGAGAAATTCAAGAAATATAAGCTTGAAGTTGAAAACCAAACAGGTAGAAGTATTAAAGTCCTTCGATGTGATCGAGGAAGAGAATACTTGCGCATGGAGTTCCTGGAGTTTCTAAAAGGAGAATGTGATTCTCTCTCAGCTTACTCCTTCGAGTACACCTCTGCACAACAGTGTATCAGGGAGAAGGTATCGTACCCTATGAGATATGGCGCGCTCTATGATGAGTACTGCTGAGTTACATGTTTTCTTTTTGGAGTTATGAACTTGAGAAGCTGCATACCTATTGAATGGGGTTCCGTCCAAATCAGGGCCTACCACTACATATGAGATATGGTGTGGGAAGAGACCATGTCTTAAACGAGTTAAGATATGGGGTTGTACGGCCTATGTTGAAAGGCAGAATTCGGACAAGCTCGAGGCAAGGTCAGTTCTGTGTAAGTTTGTTAGGATATCCCAAACATTTGCGAGGGTATATCTTCTACCTAACTGAGGAACGAAAGTTGTTTTGTTTCTCAGAATGCCACCTTTTTAGAAAGGGAATTTCTTGTGAAGAAATTAGTGGTCATGAGATAGAACTGGAAGGAGTTCCAGCTAGACAAACTAACAGCTGATGATTTGGTAGAACCAAAGGATTCAATAGTTTCCAACGAACCTCAGCCTCTCCACGAATCTGGTAGGGTTCCTCATCCACTTGAGAGATACTACGGTATTCTCGGTGACAGTGGGAGTGAGGATTGCATCATGAGATGATGGCCCAACTAGGTTCAGACAGGCCATCATGAGTGAGGACTCTTTGAAATGGCTGGATGCTATGCGATCAAAGATGTAATCCATGTACACCAACAATGTATGACTTTGAATGTTGCACTTGAAGGGGTAAAACCCATTGGGGGCAAATGGATCTTGAGAAGATTCTTGGTATAGATGGAAAAGTTGAGACTTTCAAAGCTATGCTTAAGTCCATCAGGATCAATGCGCGCATCGCAGAGTTGGAACATCTGTTTTGATGTGGTAGTCAAAGAGTTTGACTTCATCAAAAAGGTAGATGAACCTTGTATATACAAGAAGATTGTAGAGAGTAAGGTTGTCTTCCACGTATTGTGCGTAGATGACATACTCTTGATAGGAAATGGTTTCCTATGCTACACTCGGTCAAGCTCCTCTTATCACGAGGATTCTCAAAGGAAGATCTGGATGATACCTACTACATCTTATGGATTATGATCTATGGTGATAGATCTATGTGGATGTTGGGAGTGTCCCAAATCCAGGTACATTAACACCATACTAAAGGGGTTTAGTATGGACGATTCTAAACGTGGTGGTTTGCCCACTTACTCATGGATCACTCTCTCCAAAAAGATGTCTCCCAAGACTGATTTGGAGAGAGCTCGCGCACAAGGGATAGCCTTTGCTTCGGCAGTAGGCTCTATCAGAGTATGCGATGTTATGTACCAGACCAGATGTAGATGACTCACTAGGTGTAGTGATTTGGAATCAATCGGATCTTGGGAGAATCACTGGAAAGCTGTGGAGGACATTCTTAAGTACTTGAGAAGCACTAATGAATGTTCTTGATTCGAGCTTCCAGAGTGATAAGGTCGACTGAGAGTCATTCACAGGCATTGTCTTTACCCTCAGTGCAGGGACGGTATGTTGGAAGAGTTCCAAGCTAGATACCGTGACATACTAGACGATAAAGGCTGAATACATTGCTACCAATGATGCTGCCAAAGTGGTTGTCTGGGCATTTCTTGTTCATGAGATGAACAAGGTTCCTACTATTGAGCGTCCAATAACTGTTATTGTGACAACAATGGAGTTGTGGCTTAGGCCTAGGAACTCCGTTCACATCAGCGTTCCAGACATATTCTGAGGACAGTATCACCTGATTAGGGAGATGGTTGATCTCCAAGGGATCGAGGTAAGGCGAGTAGACTCGAAGGATAACACGGAGGATCCACTCACAAAGGCCTTACCCCTAGGGAGACTTCTATGGGATGGTTGAGTATGGGATACTACAACCACTGCTATATTATTGGGTATTGGATACTGCAACAGATGGCCCTAGTGCAAGTGGGAGATTGTTAGTTATATGTATGCCGTAGAGGCCATTACTGTACATGTGATGTATATTGTAGTGGATGCTTGGACATATATAGGGAGGACTTTCTTGCTCGACATGATAGTATGCTATCTGGTTGCACTTTATCTTAACATGTACACTTATTGTCTCTCTGTTACATGTTGATAAAGCCCTTAGGATGAGTACTTGACTACCAGGATTATGATGCAGATCATACTAGTGGGGACAGGGTAGTCGGTAAGTACATCCTTCAAATGTTTCTAGTCATGGGAGTATCGAGACAGGGCATCGATACTCCAGAGTATACTAGCGTATCCGCTTCTCGACCCATATGTGGGCGATGGATGATCCCACATCCATTGGTGTTTGACATCAGAGAAGGTATACGGGTTCTCAGTGGAGACTGGGTACACTAAACGGACTCGCCGAGAACTCCTAGATAGTATTATACCTATCGTCGGATAGCAGTTCTCTGGTGATACTGGTACAGCTTAGTCTGTAGACCCAAGATTGTCATAGAGTCTTGTGTTACCACGGTCAAGAGATCGTGCAAAAAGGTAGTTTTTGGGTATAGTCCCGAGTCACATGGAGGCAATGAGCGATAGGAGGGGTTTCGTCTCTCTCGGTATTGGAAGTTGATGTTGCGCTATGCTCGATTAGCCATAAGAGGAAATCCCTGGCGAGGGTTGCTGAGATTTACTGGTAAGTGTTATCAGTAGTTTCTCGAACCGTTATGGACCTTGCATCGGCATAACTTAACAGGCTATTGGGGTCTGTCTTTATACCACCCCCAGGCTGTGATATGCGACATATCAGATGAAGAGACCGGATTGTACAGTAGTGTTACTGATTGGATTCGCAGGAGTACGAGCAGGCTTGCTTGTTGATCTTCTGATCGCTCAATACCCGGGTGGCCGTTACGTTTAGCAGACCGCTTGCGGCTTGTGGGTGTTTGATATGATCATCACCTACTGCCGGCGTATTGACGAGTCTTTAGAGTCTTACACAGAGGTGGGTTCATGCAAAACGGAGTAGGAGCACATATGTGATATGTGCGGGACCGAGATTAATGTGTGTATGTGATACCGCATTCTATTCTCGCGATTAGTGACATCGTAGGTTATATGTGATATAGCCAAGTTATCGGATCAAGTGTTGATTCGATAATTTGTTACATTTGATATTAGTCGGTTATATGTAATATAGCCGGATTATTAAATCAAGTGTTGATTTAATAATTTAATATATTATTATATGTTTGATATATTAAATTACATTAACTAATATTAGCTCACTTAAGTAATTATTTTTATCACTTATGATACATTGATATATATGTGATATATGTTAAATGTATTGTTTTCTTTTTGCACACAAAATATATATGTGATATATATTATTGTGTCATGCTAGGTTACACTTGCAACATGTATGTATGAGACTCACACCATTCTAGGGTTAAGTTAGGGTTTGTATTTATTTCAAGCAAATTCAAAATTGTGGAGATATTTTGTCATGGTTCAAAGCTTGTAGAAGCTTGTAGGTTTCATTGACTTTGTCCTCTCTTTTGTCTAGCTTAAAATATTTATTAACCCAACCTTAACTCATAGCTATGGTTTATTCTCTACATGAGTTAGGCATGACACTAACTCACCCATGGTTGCAATTCTAACCTCACTCTCTCATTCATTTTCTTCATCACTTCTTTTTCTTCCTCAAGAGAAAAAGCTTGCTTGTTTTTTTCTAAGTGATGAAACCTTGTGAGAAAAATAAAACTAAAGAGAGCCAACTTCCTACATCATCATCCTCTACTATTTTCCATTTAGTTTAGGATGTTTGCTTCACTAATCTCACCATTAGTGAAGAGGTAGCATGTGCTTGAGTCTCCTCGACGCAGATCATCCTCGGCCTCGACGACATCAAGCAAACTTGTTCCGTACATCTCGTGGAGCCTTTCTACAGTCCGAGGAGTTCACTACTTGAAGCGAAGGGACTACTACATGGAGCATTTGAAGTGAAGGACCGGTCTACAAAGGTTGTATTCCTTCTTCTCTTTAGTTTGTAAAGTGTTTACAATCTAGAATAACCCTAAGTCTCTAGTTCGATCCTCGTTCAGGGTCTTTAGCTCTCTAGAAAATTTTGAAATGGCATGTTCGATGCCCTAGTAAACACTGTGAGGGTGCTAAGGAACCCTATAGTAGTAATATGAGCATATCGAGTATATCATGCAAGCATGTCAAGTGATAGTACTGAACAATGAATGTACTTTTACTTTTATGATTAATATCATGATAGGGCAGTTCTCCTGTGTAAATGGCACGACAATTCTACTGTGTAAGTGACATGGAAGTTACCGATGAAGAATGTGTGTGAGCCGGCAAATCTGTGTATGTGTAACATGCGCATCAACGGTAATTGTGCAGGTGTACTAGCAAATGATATCATATAGCATTAAATACCGGCACGTGGTATGTACACCATGAGGGGTAATATCCTACACAACATGAATAATAAATGGGTGAATCTATCTACACAAGAATCATACGGTCACTTTTTAAACGATACACATCGTCATTTTGAAAATAGGTATGGTTCGGGTGGCAATCTTTATATCGGCGATCCCGCCTCATAACATCCGATATGACAATAATCATCGGTCATCATCCTCAAATCACTAGCGTGGATCAATCATCCGGTACATCTCATCGTTTACGGTAATCCATCGTACGGGTTCATCAAACAGAATAGGGAATCTATCGACCTATACAATAATGAGGGTATGGATCTAAAGTCTCGTATGGCCTATTACTCGTTATTCTCATAAATATATATATATATATATATATATATATATATCCACATATATCTCAAATCATATTTGTATAAACGCCTATCTTATTAATTGTACAACACCATTATCTCAATCTCGTGTCGTGTTTATCGATCTCGATCTCATATCATACCATTATCAACTCATACTTGTTCTCTTTAAATTCATACTTATCATGATTCACTTCTCATTTCATATTCTCACCTATCAATATATTCATTAGTGTCAACTTTTATTACAACATCTCTTTACTAAATCCTATAATCATGTTATCTTAAGTTCGGAGGATATCCTTTATTTGATTATAATTTATAACACAATCTTCCATATCAATGGTTGCGGGGGTGCTATACGCCATCCACCCGACTTCCCCCGTAGATATAAATCTACTCACCTGCTAAACTCCTCGCTTAGCCGAAGTCGATGTGCTTCGTCGTCTCGGAAGTCCATGCGAATGTACCTACAATCAATACACAATCACAATACTATTAAAATCAAGTCGGAAAACCGATACGGCACACGGTTCGCTCATAGGTTAAAACCTATCGTTTACGCATGCAAAACAACTAAACAACCCTCGTCGTTAACGTACAAACGTCCAACGATGGAATCAAATCCAAATACCAAAACTACGAATTCACATATCGGAAAACATTAGCCCAAGCACTCACAAACAACTCTCAGATTTTAGCTCAGGTAAATGGGAACTAAACAAGCAAGTACATGGGATAGGTTATAGGGTAAGGGAGCTACAAGCAAAACCACAACACCAAGGGAGATAGGAGATCCGGCGACACCAAGCTAAAATCTGGCCTCGCCGGCCATAGTGTGGTGGAATGTGTTCGTATTTTGGTGGTGGTCTTCGGGTGGCCTATCTAGGTTAGTGGACTTGCTTGATTTTCTTAAAAATATCCCATATTGCTCCAGATACCCTGTAGGCTAACAAACTCCACAAAACCGATACGGAACAATTTCTAAGTTTGTGTATCGGGTTCTAAACTCATTTCCAGGCCAGTAAATCACTCTCTAAGGTCTTGCAAACACTCACTAAATCTCTATTTACCACTTAACAGCAACTTGGAATTTTCTAGATCACATATCCTAATTATATCGATTTCTAGCTAAACTAGGATATTTAAACATAAACACTAAATTAAAGTAAAGAGAATACCTCATTTGGCAACCTAGGAAAATTCTTGAGTTACCCAAAGTCTTCAAAATCCAAACTTGGATGGTTCAAAGGGTTTAGAATAGCTTTGTGCATGTTTTTAATGAAGGGGGAATGGGGTTTTGAGAAGGGATTGGAGGTGATGCATGGAGGTAGTGGAGGTTGAAGGAGATGAAGAAATGTATGAAAAAAACAATGGGGAAAGGAGAATGGGCAGCCAAGTCTAACCCTCACTCTCTTTTATGCTCACTCTCTCAACTAAATATCTATTTTGTTTTCTTCACAAAAATCCCATGGCTTCATTTCTATTCTTTTCACACATAAACTCTTTCTCTCTTTTCTTTTCTTTTCTTTTCTTTTCCTTTCTCTTCTCTTTTCTCATTCACACCATTCACAATTACACAAGTCACAACACAAACACAACATGCACATGACATGGTGCACTAGTCACGGAAAAATGTAAAAATACGGATTTTGCTAAAAATCCGATAAATATTATTAAAATAAATAAATCATTTTAATCTCCGATTAGTTTCCAAATATTGGTATATACTTATGCCATTTTACGAAAAATCTCTATTCGCAAATCGAATAGTTTTCGCGAAATATATTATTTTAATATTAAATTTCCAAAAATAATATTTTTTATATTTCTGAAATATTACAAGCCATTCCTACAGTGTCTTGTGAGGACAACTGCCTGAGTTTCTTCGGCCTCGAGTTCCTCCTCACTCGAAGCTTCGTCCTTCGACTCATCCTCGGCAGGAGCCTCGTTCTCGGATTCCACCCCTTTAGGGTCTTCTTCTTCTATGGAAGCCACCTCATCAAGATCATATTCCATAGGATTCTCTTCCGCTACAGGAGCCTCTTTTTCTGGCCCCTCCTCTATATGCTCCCCTTCCATAGGATCTTTTTCTTCATCTTCGGAGTCATTGGCCATCATAGGCTCCGGAGTTGCAGCATTGACTTTTTCGTCTTCCGAGTCGCTGTCGGAAATAACCGCCTGAGAGTCTATGACTTCTTCGTCTGAATCTCCAAATGTAGCTTCAAAAGAAATATCGGACATGTTATCCTCATCGTAAATATTTGACATGACCAGAAAGGAAGGCCATGGTCAGGGTACAGAATGTCAAGGAAGGGACATAGGAAAATTATGAAATCGGTATAAATGGATGAGATTCAAAAATATAATAAGTCAGTTAACGGTTTCATTTTAGTACAGAAGAGAACCTGTATGGGCCACCACTAAAACCTGTCACGCCCTCTTCCCAAAAGAAGGTGAACCATGATGTGGCATGGTCCGCAACCTAACTGTATTGAAGGTGGTCTATTCAATACAGTTACGTTAAGTGTATGAATATTTAATATGCAGGATGTGTACCAAAACAAAAATAATAAAAGCGAAAGGCATTTATTTCCATTAACCAATCTTTATTACATCCCAAAAGAAAGAGTAAAATAAACTAAGTAGTTTAATTACATCGAGGAGAAACAAAAGCCCTAAACATGTGGGCAACAACAAAAATTAAAACTAGTTAATCTTCCGTCGTCAAGTCTGCATAATCTTCATTAGTTGGCTCCACACCTTGATGCTCATCATAATACCTATTCTCATTTGACGGACATTCCAAAGATAAAGGAAGAAAAGGAAAGTCCGTCAGCGAGTTATACTTAGGTAGGATTGCCTTATAAGGAAGTAAAGGTATAGAAACGAACATGTGTATATAAGTATGATGTATATGATGTACATGGGTATAAAGGTATGAGGGGTATACAATTAAGACATGTTGACAGAGATATATGCGAATATGAGTACGTTGTATGAGGTGTATATGAGTAAAGTTCAAGTCAAGTCAATCGGGTATTCAGTCTAAGAGTTAGATCAAGTTAAACAAGGTGTGTATTGATGAAATTGACTGGTGGATGTACTCGTATCCTTGAGGTATCCCATAACTAGCTGGAAGCAGTATGAGCTGGCGCTCGTGCCTAGAGTGGCAATCAATGCGGTAGCGTGAACATCCCCGAAAGGTGTTCCATGACTACGATGGAGCTTTGTCTAGCGTGAATATCACTAAAGTGTACAGGTATTTCCACTCTTCAGTTCCATAATAAACAACAAGTCTAAATTGGTAAAATATCCACATCCAAGATGCTGAAAGATTCGCGTCTCATAAAGAAAGGTAGATAAAGTAACATGTGGGTATATCGCATGATATTATGTCAGTTTAGTGGTGAACATCAATAAGTATCGTAATCATTTTAGTTTGTCAATCAAGGGTCCAGATACTCACGATTATTCCGTTGTGGCCACGGAACGACAACTGGGGAAGTGAAATGTACGGTTTCACTTCCCGGGATCATGACTGAGTAGTAAGGGAATCCGAGTTCCGCATCTCCTTTCCTAAACAAACTACCCATCCCTGTTATTCGGTGTAAAGGTTTTGACGAATTCGAGTTAGTGCGTATTCATCTAGGCATGGAATTTCCACATTGTTTGTCATCCACATATTGTATCATTCGCCCTCAAGTAGGGTTAGTATTCGCCCGAATATCGGGTTAGTATTTATCCACATATTGGACCATTCACCCCCAAAGTAGGATTAGTATTCGCCCGAATATCGGGTTAGTAGTCGTTCACACATTGGATTGTTCAACATGCCTGCAGGGATCCTCATATATAAGTATTTCATACCTAGGTCCGCGCATTCTAACCCTAACCGTATCATGTGACATGTATGTTATAAACTTGTAATCAAGAAGTGATCTCATTTAACATGGCCTTCCACAACCACTCATTTAATCTTGTTATCATTTAAGGTTTGTAAGGTGTTTCGTATCATTTTATAGAATGCTTAGTTAATAAAGAATAATAACGTTTAATTATATTTATTGTTTATAAGAAAACCATGATATTTGGAATATTTATCATTTTGGAAACCCATAGTATTTTACTGAGAAAATATCCATTTAATAAAAGGTTAGAGTATTTATTTGAAAATTATCTTTTAATAAGGTTTTAGATATTCTTTTGAAAAATATCATTTATAAGGGTTATGGTTTTTGTTGAAAGTAGACTTTTAGTAAAGGTCAAGGTATTTAAATGAAATTATATCCTTTTAGGATGAATTGAGGTATTTTATTGTAATTAATAATTTTATAAAATTATGGTGGTTTAAGTTTGAGATAACATTTTAGAAAATACGTTCGTGTTGCCAACCGCTGCACATGGGCGATATGACTTGTATTCTTTTCAGGGATGATTGTCAATCAACCACGAGGTATTTACGTAAAACATTATCTTATTATTAGGATAATCTATTGGAGGCGCTATTCTATAAGAACGACTCCGCGTTGACAACCATTGCACATGGACGACAGGATTTGTGTCCTTTTCAGGGACGATTGTCTAGTAACCACGGGCGATTCAGGTAAAACATTCCCCTATTAGGGTGTCTTATTAAACAATAGTTAACATTCTAAGAAAAATTAATATAAAAATATCATTTCGCGTGAAAGGGGCAAAGTTGGAAAATCCATATCACCGTTATTTAGATTTAGTATTACCCTTTTTTAAAAGGTAAAGGGATTTAACAAAACTAATGTAGTTGGTGAATAAAAATGTAAGTAAAAATATATCGTTTTAGTGTCTAAAACATTCATTCCAAATGTTTTATCTCATATGGGTATTTTAAACATATACGACATTTTAATAAAATGAGGGTATTTTGTGGAAGTAACCTATTTCGAGATCTCATAGGTAGCATGGGTAAGTGTGGGTATGTAAGGGGTGAATTGATACCCCGTGTGTTATAACATTAAGCATATCATATTTCATGTAGGATGAGGGTGCAATATTCACGCATATAGAGATAATTAATTAAACCATTTTAAACATGGGGTCCAATTCTTATTATTAAGAGGTACCAAATAGCATGCAGAAATATTTTTACATTATTTTAATATGAGGTCGATGATTAGAAGTTGAAACTAAGATCATTGAAAGAAGGAAGGCGACAGATGAGTGGAGAGAGGCGGATCCTACTTTTGGTTAGAGTTGGATGTCGATGGGTCGAAAACGTAGGCTAGTACTAATTCCTTAATAGCTCCACGCTTGGATTTTTTCTCGATACTTGGGTGGAACCACAGCGTCGACGTCGTTGATACTAAGGTGTGGGTATTTTTTTATAGAATTTTCGGAGTTCTGAGATGAGAGAAATTAGTGTTTGAAGGTCTCTATTTATAGGGTCTTTTCCCAACCATAAAATCCCAAAATCTGGTAAAATCCCCACAAAATCCGCGCCCAATGATTGTCTATGATTCTGTTGATGATTGCGCCGCCACAAGCCTCTCACAGCCATTGGATCTTGATCCAACGGCCCAAAGGCAGCCGCCACGCGTCCGCGTGTGGAAACCACGCGTTTTCGCGTGGTCCCCACCATGTGGGCGCCGCCGCTGATTCTGGGCCGTTGGATCTTGTATCCAACGGTCCAAGATCAAGGGGATTAAATATTTTTTTTAAATTAAATCTATACTGTTTATTATTTTTAAAACCGTATTTGTTTCCAAAATTTGTTAAAAATAGTTAAAAACACGGGAAAATTATGGAAAAATTTCAGAAAATATATTTTATTGTTATCTTTAGTATAAAAATGATTTTGGTTAAAACTAAACAATATTTCCGTATCTATGATATTTGTTAGTTATTATAATTATTTAAAAATCTATTTTATTCTTGGAAATATTTTAATTACGAAATAATTATTTTAATCGATAATAAAAATATGTAAATTAATTGAAGGCATTATAAAATTTTATTAAAATATTTTAAGCCTAGAAAAATATAAATATATTTTAGAAAATTCCTTTAATCATATTTCAATGCTTTGAAAATTGTTAACATTACTTTAAAAATATTTTTCTATCAACGAAACACATAAATAAGTACTTGATACTAGAAATTTAAATAAAATATATTTTATTAGGTATTAGAAAATACGGTCGTTACAACATCATACATGTAATTGCAAGCATGCACGAAATAGCAACAATTCTAATATGAGGTTATGATGGCATATGTATAACAGTACGAATGCAACATAAACATGAGCAAGGTACAACATCAGGATGCAACAACTATATGAACATAGCATGTTATAATCAGTCCTGAATGTGAAATAAAACAGCGATACCATCAATAAATCATCATAAAAACCGGTGTCCAGCAACGACACCCAAATCCAAATATCTCAGGCGCCGTCACTCTGATCGGCCCTCATATCCATCTCATCATATAACTCTGAACGGTATCCTCCGGATATCGGCCGAGTTTCCATACATTCACTTGTAGGTAATGCTCCCATGCCGGGCTCAATACATTTCTATACGATCTTCTTGCCCCGGGGTACCATACCGGGCCCACCATGTACCCGTAGACGGTTACTCCTCACTCCTCGAATCGGATATACTCATCACTCAGAACCAAGAAAACCCATGGTGGATATCAAATATCATGTCAGGAAAACCATAAATCTCATGAAACATCATATGAGAACATGGTACTAATAGCAATGTATGTATGATGCTGACATGATGTGTACTAGTACAATAACAAGAGCATAACTACCAATTAAGAATGTAATACAATGTAATTATTCATGGCAATTTCTATAGTGTGCATATCATGGCAATTACCAACATTGTATGTGGGCATATGAATAAGTGTTTGCGACATGAACCGTTGGTAATGGTGCCCGTGCTATCCCTAACAGGCTAGTAGTGCGAGATTCAGACCTCCGCAAGGAGCATTCGGTCTCGAAAGGTTTAAATACAATATTTAAGGAAAGTAATATTTTTTTGTAAATAAAATATTCATTTAAAAATCATTTAAGTGTTTTATTATATATAATTATCATTTAAACACTTATTTTGTTATAATATCAAGTTTCCACTTTTTCCTAAAAATCATAGATTAAAAGTTACATTAAAATACCACGAATTTCAAATAAACAATTAATACTTTTATTAGGATATATTCACTAGAATAACACAAATAAAATTCACATCCATTACAATAATAAAGACGATTATTAAATACTTGAGGTATATTTTGAAAACTATACAAAAGTACTTTTTACATAAAACCCCCTCAAGTTTCACAAATTTTCAATGCATAACAGGTAATGGGATGCACACTATGATACTCATGCACAATCACAAATGTATAAGCATGCAATATAAAGTTTGTAACAAGAATCTCGCCATCGGTGCTTAACGCCATACAAGCGATTTCCCCCGTAGATATTAAATCTACTCAATGGAACAGTCTCGAGCTATTGGAATCCAACCACTTTCTTTCCTTTACTTGCCACGTCCGAAGTCCCCGCAAACGATCCTAGCATCGTACAAAACCATAACGCGTAAGGTTAATAAACTTTCTGATAAGACGCGGACACATACGCAAAACTAACAAACCAACTCCCACAAGCTACCATGTGTTATCTTAGCGGGCTAAACGTGTGCAGCGACATCCTACACCACCCTTAAGGTTGCTAACCACACGAAACACCTATACGAGAGTCGGATAAAACAGTATCGCACGTTAACGAAAACACTAGAAATATAGCAAAACAGTCCAAGATTTTCCTATACATATAGGCCTACATATAGTTCCAGAAACAAGCAATTAAGGAAAGTTGCACATGCCATAGGCCTACATATAGTTCCAGAGAACCCTCGACCAAGACCCACGACCCAAGTCCCCACACTAGCCGCAAATTGCGTCCAGATCGATTAAATCTGCGCCCTGAAGTTGAAGGGATGGGCTCAGGTTTTGGGGTTAAGTTCTAGGCCTCTAGACTAAACTTCCCAAAAAGGTAACTGGGTCGTAAGCAGATTCGAACAGAAACCCTAGGCTTAACAAATACGATATTTAACACTAAACCAAAACATTAAGGTAGTTTAATAAAACTAGTTAACAAAAGGACTTCCCTTAGAGCCAATGTCACGCCCCGCTTCCCAAAATACGGAATACAAGGGTGACAAGGCCAGCCATGCTCCTACGATCAAGGAAAGATCCTGTCGTAGTCACATTTCGGCTTCTAGCATTATATGATAATCAGTAAAATGCAATATGGGTAAAGAGAATGCAATCAGTAAAACTATCAGGTATAAAGGAATCTGAGCTAAATGGAAGTAAGCAAAAGGGCAACTAACCAGGAATATCAATGGAGAAATGTAACTGGTTCACTAATCTGGATCTTCACAGTCTCTTCGAGGTCAGGCGAATTCAGCTCTATCACTGAGCATGAATACTCAGGTCGTCAGAGTGACATACTAGCAATATTATAATAATAACAAGAAACAAGAAAATGAAAGTAATAACAGTGGAGATAAAATGCAGGTAGTCAATATGTCACTAACTGATGCAATATATGATCTGTGTCCCTATCAGTCTCTAAGTTATCTTCGAAATCGAGTTGTGGAAAGAATGATCATGTTTAATGAGGGTCTCGTACATACCCGAGACTACGGCCCGCTGTTGCCCGGGACATAACCCTGTCAGCCGGATCGCTAGATCCTACCTAATATATATAAGAGTCGCTGTTCGAATGATCATCCTCTAAATCACCGTCCTCGCTAAATACGATTTTCTTTCCACTTCGATTTCCCCTTTTCCCCAGGTTTTCACTATTTATGAGTATGGTCTAGTCGTGTAATAAGTACGCACCAATAACACGGTTTTAGTCACTGTTCACTGTATTGTTCACTGTCACGAATCATTCACTTTTCACTGGCGTACTTGACACTCCTAAACCGATACCATTCACGCACGACAATGCACTGTATACTGAATAATAACGCGCACTATCACTAGAAGTATGGCAGTCGGGTAAAATATGTGCATTTATGCAGTTAAACAAATCATGTGTAATACGAGTTATCATGCATCTTATGAACTTATAAAAATTGCCTTAAATCATACATTCAAAATTCAGTAAAATGATACAAAGGCGGTAGCAAGTAAACTCAGTTGGCAATACAAAGACATTAATTTTAAGCCAAACGGGTTTCGGGTCCACAAGTTATAGATGTTTCAAATTAAGTGTTCGCTGCTGGAATTTCAGTTCCTGAACTGAAAGTCCGTTTCGCAACACCGTTTTCATCCTGTTGGGATCAGAACTAGGCGACTCTATAGTTGAAATAAATTTAGGTTTATCAGTTATATTTTCAACGCATCAGACGGATCGCTAATATCCATAGTGTACTTAAAGTTATACACTGTACAACAATGTGGTATAAGTTCTGTCCCTGTTTGGGACTGCTATACGTTCTGTTACTTTAAAATACAATTTAAATAGTAAACAACAGTAGAAAGGGATGAAATCACTTTCATTAGTTAGCTAACTGTTTCATCTTCGCTATGGTATAGGGTTCCGCATTATAACATGTTCATACAGCAAAGTGAAAGCATTACAAAATGAGAATCAACAGCCAGAGCTGCTCTGGACTGCAGTCCAGAGCCGCACTCCGAACCAATTTCCGTCACCTTTTTAGCATAGAATCAGATTAAAACTCCTATGGGGTTCTAGTTCGTCATGTCGGCTTCGATATGAGCCCTCGAACGCAACAATAAAATTTGTAACCAATTAACTGTGATTTTTACGAGTTTCAGGTACGGAAAATTTCAGTTTTAATGGGCTTAAAAGGGAATGACCTATCACGTCAGTAACGACTGTATTTTCCAGCCAAATTATAACACGACCTCCGTTATTAATCGGTCCATCCTATGTGATCAGTTTCCGTCAATTTAACGGGTCCCCCCCCCGAGTTTTACATCGAACACTTACATATCATTGATTCGCACAGAAAGTTTTTATTGGTATTTAGAACTGTAATAGATAAACTTTAGCATGAAGCAAGTAGTATACTTGCCTGACAAAGTGTCGACTATGATATGGCAGTGGCACAGTGGTAACAAGACACGTGCATGGCACAACTACAACACAATGAGGCTCGGTTAGGCTTGGGTTTGGCCTCGGCTCGAGCTTGATGATGGAACGCTGGCTTGGAGCTGTAGCCAAGGATGACCGGAGCTGGGTTGGAGGGGAGTTCGCAGTGGAAAGAGGCAGCCATCGATGTTGTTGGCCGACGATGATGAAGGATGCCGGCGAAGATAGTCGGCAGTGGAGGTTGGTGTAGTGCTGTTGGGGGTGTTGCGAGATGGAGGTTGCGGCTTGTGCTCGAGCTCAGTGTGGTTGCGAGTCGTGGCCCAAAGGTGGCTTGAGGCGAGACAGCGGTGACAGAGGGTAGCTCGGCCGCCGAGGGTGGTGCATGGTTGTCTCGTATGCTTGTTGTACTGAAAGTTCCAGATTCCAACAGCCTTTGCTACTCCTTTTGGATATCATCAACTTGATGGCGTCTTTTATAGCTGAGATAAAATTTCCACAACCGCTCAAGGTCATGTTGACGATCAATTGCACCATCTTTATTAGAAAGCTTTTGCTTGATGACAGACATTAAACCTGTCTTAAACTGTAGTACCCTCTGCCCTCACTGCTTGGATCCAAGTTTTGATCCATAGTATGCTTGCTCACACAAGATGCGAGCGATGCTAGGATCCTCATCCTCGATGTCGTCAGCGGCATGCAGGATGGCGTCGATGTTCGTCTGCTTCCCAAGCGACGGAGGAACTGCCGCGGTGAGGCCGGAGGTCAGAGGTCGGTGGTCGGGAGCTCGGGTTGTGGGTTATGGAGGAAGTGGAAGAGCTTGGGGTAGAAGAAGATGGCGAGGGTGGTGCTGGGGTTGCCGGCGATGATGGCTTCGACGGTGGTGATGCAGTGGGGAAGCTCGGTGGTGCTGGGTTCGCTCGTGATCGACGTCGGCGGGATGGAGGCTCGGCGGTGGGATTTCTTGGTTGAGGGGAGGAGGAAGATAGCGACGAAGGCGGCTTGGTGTTGAAGGATGTGGCGATGGAGGGTGATCGGGGTCGAAGGGTTTTGGTGAGAGGAGAGAGGGAGCGGGAAGGAAAAATATGGAAGAAGGAGGAAGAGAGATGGAGACGAGGTGAAGAGGAGTGAGTGGGCGTGCACGAGATCGTGGGTCGAGGAGCGGGGACGTGGTCGTGAATGAGGCGCGGAGGCGTGGGGCGAGCGGCGATGTGGGAAGAAGAAAAAGAAGCGGGAAAATGAGGTAGTTGGGAAGAAAGGGAGGCGGATCGGGTCTGGGCATGGGGCCGGGTCGGGCATGGGCGTGTGGTGAGGATATGGGCTGGGCTTGGGTTTTTAGTTTAGGAAAAGAAATTAAAAATAAAATGTATGCATCCAATGTTCACAAAAAGGCTTAGAGAAAAATCGATAACATTCAAGGGGAAAATTTTGTATTTACGGAACCGGGAATTTACATCATACCCTCCTTACAAAATTTTGTTCTCGAAATTTTAAAAAGAGACAACGAAACAACATCACTACACAAACAGATGTGGAAAACGTGCACGGATATCCTCCTCACGCTCCCAGGTAGATTCTCCTGGGGAACGACCGCCCCAAGACACTCGGACTAACGGAATGACCTTATTCTTCAGCACTTTCTCTCTGCGGTTGCGGATGGTGGTGGGCTGCTCCTCGTATGACAGGTCAGTGCCGAAAGCTAACTCCGAATGGTCTAGAACATGGCTGTCATCCCGAACATAACGTCGTAACTGAGATACGTGGAAAGTATTGTGCACACCGGCTATCGACGGAGGCAAGGCAAGTCGATAGGCCACCTCTCCTACTCGCTCTGGCACCTCAAAAGGTCCGATGAAACGGGGACTGAGTTTCCCGGGACCTCCAAACCTGATAACTCCGCAGGTAGGGGAAATCTTCAGGAAAACGTGATCTCCGACCTCAAATTCTAGTGCCCTCTTGCTGGCATCCGCCCAACTCTTTTGTCGGTCCTGAGCCGTCTTAATGCGCTGCCTGATCATTTGGACTTTTTCTACCGTCTGAACGATGAGTTCGTGGCTCAGTAATCTTCGTTCGCCCACGTCATCCCAACAAACAGGGGATCGACATTTACGCCCGTAAAGTGCTTCAAAAGGAGCCATCTGGATGCTAGCCTGGTAACTGTTGTTATAAGAAAACTTGACCAGATGCAGATGATCCTCTAAAGAACCCTGGAAGTCCAACATACAAGCCCTCAACATGTCCTCGAGTGTCTGAATCGTGCGCTCGGATTGTCCGTCCGTCTGTGGATGATACGCTGTGCTGAACTTGAGGCGGGTACCCAGACTCTCCTGTAAGCTCTTCCAAAAATGCGAAACAAATCTGGTGTCTTGATCTGACACAATACTAACCAAAACTCCGTGAATTCGCACTATCTCTTGCATGTATTTTTCCGCCAATGACTCTGTCGACTGTCCCACCCGGAAGGGTATAAAGTGTGCAGCTTTCGTAAGGCGGTCGACGATAACCCAAATGGCGTTGTTGCCTCGTGGACTCCGGGGTAAGGCAGTCACAAAATCCATAGTAATGTTGTAACGTTTCAAAATAATAAAATATTATTTTTAGGAATTTTTATAATTTAATATTATTTTAATGAATATTTTAATATTCCGGTATAATTAAATACAAATAAATTGAGAAAAATTATGGAAAATTCTAAAATTGGGTATTTTATGGAATTATGACATTTTTAAATTTTTATGATTAGTCATATGCTAATTTAGTGCTAATCGCGATTAAAAATCGCTAATCGGGTGTTTGGCATTTTTGTGCAAAAATGTGCACATATCATTTTCCACACTTGTTACATGTTTTGGGTGCATGGTTGCTTAGGGTTCACCATGGAGTGAGAAGGAAAAGAAAAAGGAAAAGAAAAAGAAAAGATAAAGGTCTCATGATGAGAGAGAGAGAGACTAAGTCAACCTTCATTTTTTAAACCATACTCCCATCATTTTCCCCTTCACATTCTCTCTCCTCTCCCTCTCTTTGAGCTGTTGCTGCCTCTCTCCCTCTTCACAAAAACCCTAGATCCACCATGAAATCCACCTCAAAACCCTATTCCCATTTCACAAAAAATGTTCCCGAGCTCACTAGCTACACATTGAACCTAGCAAGAATGGATTTGGAGGACTTTGAGCAACTGAAGAATTTTCTTGAGTTGCCAAAGAAGATAATTTCTGCACCTCTAATTTAGTATTTCAATTCTTATTGCATCCATACTAGTTTCATGTCGATATGGTGTCGTTTGATGGAATTGTGAAACTTCAAGTTAGAGTGAGGAGTTGAATTGAGTTCAAGTGTGAAATTGAGACTTGTGGTGACCTTAGAACCCCTGTGGTGATGTGTTATTGGATCAAGCTAGTGACTAGAACACAGAATACGGATGTATGAGACGATGTCGGGGGGATGAGACGATGTCGGGGGGAAAACTGTGAATCTGTGATCGTATTTAGGAATCCGCTATCACCCCGAGACCCCAAAAATAAAACTGAGTTGACAGTGAGATGTGCAGGCACCATGGAACCACCATACCAGACCCTAGCCCCCAACTCCAACTCCCGGCCGCCAATTAATTCCTTCTGGCCGCAATTTGCGACCAGAGCAGGAGGGATTTGGTTCGTTTTTGGTGCAGGGCCCTATTTCCAGTAGTCTTGACCCATGGCATGTGCAATTTTGTCTGGTTCCAATCAGGGTAAAATCCGGGTTGATTTTCCTTTGTTGGTGCATGGTTTACGACTTGTTTTAGCATGGATTTTGGTATTTGGTGATTCGTTTTTGTTGGGTAGCGTTTGGACGTCAACGACAAGTGGATATTGATCGCGTTTACATGCGAGACGATAGGTTTTTACCTATGCGAGTAGCGTGTGCTGTTTTGGTTTTCCGATGTGATTTTCATGTTCTTTAGCGTTTGTGATAAACTTGTAGGTACCCTACGTGATGTTGAGGTGAAGAAGATGAAAATGGCGACATCGGCATTGGCACACGAGAAGCAAGGTGAGTAGATTTATATCTACGGGGAGAAGTCGGGTGGATGGCGTATAGCACCCCCGCAGTCCGTGGTGATGTATACGAATACGTATACACACATATATTTATTCTGTGTTGTTTGAGATTATTGATGGTAATAATGGATTATTGATGATAAGGATGTATTGGTTTAGTATAGTGCGAAACCCTAGAGTAGTGGTTGCACCCACACATACACGTATATATACTTGCTTACATTCTTTCATTTATCTGTGAGCACATGGAGGTGTGTATATCTATACATGGGTATGGGACTATGTGTTCATATACGGGATTTGAGGATGATACGTGGGATTGAGATGAGTCGATGAGATTTGATTTGAGGCCGTGAGATCAGCGATATGACATGGTTCGTATTTAAGATACGACATGATGATTTAGTGGGTCCTTTGACAAAGTGTTTCATACACGTGCATGCATACATTGATGATGTCGTTGTACTAAGCTTAGGTCAGTACCCCAGAATTGGGATGTCGTACGACGATTTACCGTACGAGCTTTGTATTGATGTTAGATCCGCACTCATGACTCGAGGATGTTATATGATATACTGTATCGTACGTGATACTATTGAGGCGGGATCACCGACTATTGTATATATATGTATATATTGACTCAGATTTAGGTGGTTTTCATACCCCTCCCGATTGACTTGATTGTTGGGTCCGTAGTTCGCATAGTAGGCGTTAGACTAGACCCGAGTCATACCTATTTCAAAACTAAAGAATCGGAGATATTTTAAAGATAGGCAAAATCGATTCTACGGATATTTTCAAACGACACATCTTTTCTTAAAACACCGTAGCCCTTGTTTTACCAAAAACCCTGATTCGTCTTATTTCAAAAGGAAAGGCTGCATGATATATTTATTGAGATAGAGTCTGTACTGTTGCGTTGATTATTCGATTCCGCATACTCATGCTATTTGAATTGCATTGCTTGTGTTTATTGATATATTACAGTCATACTGCTAGGACACCAGCACTATTATCGATGATGCGTATGTTCCACGTACACTTGTTTTCCGGCTCACACACTTCATTATCGATAATTGCCATGTCACTACACTGTAGTACTGCTGCATTCAGGATAAGATTCTTGCATGACAGACTGATGTGCTTACATTTCTTTTACATGTCACATACATCATGCTTTCTGATTATACGCATTGAGAGTTGCTGTTTCCATGATATTTCTGGATTTTGGGAACCGTGGGTATTTCAAAAGAGAATACGTCATTGCTTTAAAATCCCGGTTACCCTTGATATGATATTTCAGTGCGTCCACCATGTGTTTTCTCGGTGCTGAGAGCGACATGTGAAACCCGATTCGAGGAGTGGACGAGCCGATTGCGGGTACATGGTGGACCCGGTATGGTTCCCCTCGGCAAGATGATTGAAGGACTTTGCCGATTGAGCCTGGGGGTGGGCGAGTACCTACCGGTGATTGGTTGGACCTGGCGGTTATCCGGAGGATACCGACCAGAGTCGATAGATGGATATGGGCGTACTGCTGGGGCCGAGGGCCGATTCCGTAGACGGAGACCGATATATGAGGATTTACGTGCCGATGCTGGGAACAGTTTTCATGATGTTTTCGAGTGTCGATGCTGGACACTCCGGTTCTATGATTTTGACGTGTCGCGAGGGACACAAGTGGTTTATATCCTCATATTTCCATGCATATGCTGATGATATTTACATGCATGATGGTTATTGTCATTGGGTGACGAGTGGACGGGATCCACGTACATGCAGATACATTGATCATACCTCTTATTTATGATATGCTATTACCTGAGGCACTGGCACGAACACTTGGCACTACACTCATGTATAGAGATTACATTGCCAGTTTAGCATCCTTCAGACTTATTCATATTGAGGTTTATATATATATATATATATATATATATATCTGATCGTATTGACCTAGGATGGGTCATACATTCGATTTCTGCTTGTAGATATTTTCTATTCACGAGTTGGCAACTCACCCCCGTTGTGCTACAGTTCTTGCAGGTTTTTGCCGTATAGATTCCATAGCGGCTTTTCTGGCACACTGCTTCCATACGGGTGACCTGCTTTGGTAGGTGGGTTCTTTGGCATCAGAACCACCCTTGTACATATACTTTTCAGTTGTATCTGGAAATTCCATCAACCAAAACTTGTATATTGTCTCAGACTTAGACACAGTGATGTATTATTTTGACCTTAGTGTCGCGCTTGTAGTATTATGGTTTTCTGGCTGTTTTGAGTTTCTTTTTGGGTTTTGATCCTCACCCTTTGGCGTTGTATATTATTATTGCTTGCGTGGTTATGACCGTCGATTGACGAAGAGATAGCTCCCGCTTGGGGATGCCATTTATCATTTCATATATATTATTCTTGTTGTACCCCGTTCGGGGCCAGTTTTTACAAAGAAAACTCTGCCGAAATTTCCAGAAAAGACTACACATTTTAAAAATGCATTTTCGGCTTAGTTATTTGAAGAACTTTGATTTCAAACATGCTTTCGTTACTTATTAAAAACCAGTTCCTTTATTTACTCTTTAAATGGTTTTAGATTTCTGGTCTTTTGGCTTACTTGGATCAGATGGAGTCCTATAGACTTCATATGGTTCAAGGGCCAGTCACGTGCTCTTTCGGGTCGTGACAAAGTTGGTATCAGAGCGCTAGGTTGACCTTGGTTCGAGTCTAAGTTTGACTATGTGGAGCCTAGGGCGTTTATATATATACGAAACTTAGGCTTGACCTTACGAAATTTAGACTTAGTCGAGGGGGTATTACACCCGAACTTTCGTCGCATAGGATGACCCTTGGTTGATGGAGTAGGTAGCTTGTGTAGAGTGACGTACCGTACGTATGTTCCGCGGAATACTTACGACACGCCACTCCGCTTAAGAAACCTTAGGATGTACATTTCCTTGCACCGTATTATATTCCTTCCTTTGATCTATCCTCATCGATACTGGTTATGGTATTGCTGCCACGATTGCACGGGCAGAGTGAGCTACGGCTCGAGTTGCATTAGCATGAGCTCGTCGTGGATGAGGACTGACCAGGGCGTGATTCCAGAGACATACAATTGCATATGGAGGCGTCGTCTTATTGTGTTTTCGCGCCATGAGCGTTGGACTGATCGCTTTTACGAGATTTCTCGGACGTACCGATCGGTACCAGAGGATTAAGCCACTAATAGAGGCCAGCCAGGATGTGATGACCATTGATAGGTCGCTTATTCATGATGATTGAGGCGCTGTTCAGCGTACATACGGATGAGCCAGTTGTTGCTGCGAATGACGAGATATAGACCCAGATGTTGGAGCTACTGCAGCTTGAGCATATACTTAGAGATATGATGGTGAGTCGCTAGTCACCGAGGATGAATGACTAGGACATTTGTTCGTTCGCTTACCCCGATGCGAGGTCATCAGGTAGATTGATTCCAGCTAGATACGACTTCACGCAGATTCATTGAGAGTCAATTGAGACGATCAAATCTCAGGAACCCATTTTCTAAGTTTAAAGTATTCGGAAAGACATGCAAGCGATTCTATGGACCCTCTAGAAGAATGAAACCCTAACTCGACATAATGACCGTGTGAAAGCCTTTGAACCTTAGGGTTTGCGGCAGTTCCGCGGCGCCATTAGTGAGGCTTGGGTTTGCCCTTCTACGGTTGGACCACCGATGCTGTGGTATGTACTCGATACTATTAAACTGTACTCAAGATGTTGATCTCTTGTGGGATTACGAGGTTCTGACGAGTCGATCGGATGGTTCGACATCTTTCGGATATTGTGATGGGACACTGCTTGGGAGACTCCAGATACGAGTATAGCCGTTGGAGCGCAGTCCGCTTAGCCACGATGAGATGCGTCCGAATCAGTCGACCTTGGAACAAGTGGAGTAAAGAGTTCGCACGAGATTTCGACGAGATGATGTTCCACTCCGCTGACATCAGAGATGCGATATGCACGCTGAGGACGTGTTCGGCTAAATATCTTCTACTGAGTGATGAAGATACCGAGTTCATGATTTCGAGTCCGTATGAGGGACTTCGGATGGACCGTAGCCGAGGACATTGCAGTTCGCAGATAGAGACGCGACGTCGAAGTGGTCGATGATACAGACAAGCGGGACAAGAAGTTCGTGCGAGATGCAGACGAGCTGTTACTACTCTCCGTTAAGATTAAAGGCCTGATATGCATACAGAGGCGCAGGGATGCGACCAGCTTCCGAGTAGATGTTGTACTAAGGACGCGGATGTCCAGAGAGCGAGAAAAGATTATGCCAGAGTACCAGCCTCCGTACAGTTTGGCTTAGGCGAGATCAGAAGAAACTTTGAGTAGGAATTCCTTCCAGTACACTGCTGCAAAAAGATTTGCACCAGAAGCCGATGTGTGCTGTGCATTCAGAGGACTCGAGGTCGGCGCCAGAGATGTGCTGCTTTACGAGTGGTCGTGAGGATTGACCGAGAGATGACCAGAAAAGTGCCAGAACGGAATCGTTCCCGTTAGCACACCTGACCGTGCCGATGAGCCGATGGATTGCGAGATTGGTAATCCACAGGGAAGATAAGGAACCAGAGGCAGAGGACGCCAGCCGCGAGCAAGAGGCAAGTAGATATCTTGCGCCGCTAGCATTGGATGTACCGACACCTTCTCGACTTCGAAGGAGGATATACCGACGACGGTATTTATGATTTGTGATTTTGTGATTTGATTATCACGTATCCGTCACTTTGGATTTCGGTATTTTGAACGATCTATTTGCATGATTTAGTCTTGATGACTGAGTTCCATGATATTTGATTTTGTGCACCATGGTTGCACCTACTGGGTATTCATACCTTGCGCATAGTTATTATTCTTGAGGTATTGATTGTGATTTCATGCCTACTTTATGCCAGTGATTTGATTTACGCTTTCAGCATAGTTTTCATGTACTTTTAGTATTTTGATTTGATTTGTGCACGCTGATGCACGCGGTTGTGAGATTTTCCATCACGGTACACTTGATTTTGATTGAGCCGCATTGTATATCGTCGACTTTGACCCTGATATTATGATTCTTGCACTCCGTGCTTTTGACTGGACTTACGCATGTTCGGCGTTTGCCATTGGATTTCGTGATTCCGTGCATGTTGAGTGCGCAGGGTTTAGATTTTCATTCGTGCACGATGGATGCACTGATTTGGATTTTCGTGCATGTTGGGCGCATGTTTTGAGATACGATTTTGGTGCACACCAGATGCACTAAATCAAGATTCTTCGTGCATGTCAGATGCACCTGATTTGGCTGTCAGGCACACACGTTGCCTAGGAAAGATACTTCGTGTACACCCGTTGCACCTAGATGTTGTTTTGTGCACCTGTATGGCACATATATGGATTTTGATTTCCGTGCACACCAGACACACAGGGTGGTGTTATGTGCATTTTTGGGATTTATTCCTTTTAGAGCAGTACATTTTTATGATATTGGATATTTGTTTTCATACTGAGCAGGACTAGTCAGAGGACAGTGCCTGGATGTATTTTGCATGCATTGATAGTTATCGAAGGGATTTCCAAAAAAAAAGGGGTGAGCTATAGTCTCAGTATTTGCTTATGTGTCAGATACGACACGATACGTTTAAAAACAAGGAAAACCCTTCTAAATTGTTTTTGAAACGGCGGAACGTACATATTAAACAAAAGATATATACATATATGGTTATTTTCTTATGAAAAACGTCCATCACTGTGCAGTGTTACGCGCATCGCACATCGACTTAAAAAGATTTGGCATGCATTTACATCAGCTATTCACATGTATAGATTAGATGTCTACATGTATAGTTCTGATCTATATCATATTGGTTTTGTATTGGATTTGACATTTGTATCTTGACCATGACTCCGATGATTGCGGGATGCTTGACGGAGTTATGCTTTTGAGTTATCTGCTCAGCACTCATGCGCATGCATTGCGCTATGATGGTTTTTGTATTGATGATTTCGGAGATCCGATGACTTGGAATTTGTATCGAAATGTTTTAGTATTTGGGGGTTTAAATTTAAATTCGGGGACCGAATTTCTTTAAGGGGGGTAGATTGTAACGTTTCAAAATAATAAAATATTATTTTTGGGAATTTTTATAATTTAATATTAAATTAATGAATATTTTAATATTCCGGTATAATTAAATACAAATAAATAGGGGAAAATTATGGAAAATTCTAAAATAGGGTATTTTATGGAATTATGCCATTTTTAAGTTTTTATGATTAGTTATATGCTAATTTAGTGCTAATCGCGATTAAAAATCGCTAATCGGGTTTTTGGCATTTTTGTGCAAAAATGTGCACATATCATTTTCCACACTTGTTACATATTTTGGGTGCATAGTTGCTTAGGGTTCACCATGGAGTGAGAAGGAAAAGAAAAAGGAAAAGAAAAAGAAAAGATAAAGGTCTCATGATGAGAGAGAGACCAAGTCAACCTTCACTTTTTGAACCATACTCCCATCATTTTCCCCTTCTCATTCCCTCTCCTCTCCCTCTCTTTGAGCTGCTGCTGACTCTCTCCCTCTCTCTCCCTCTTCACAAAAACCCTAGATCCACCATGAATTCCGCCCTAAAACCCTATTCCCATTTCACAAAAAATGTTCTCGAGCTCACTAGCTACACATTGAACCAAGCAAGAATGGATTTGGAGGAATTTGAGCAACTCAAGAATTTTCTTGAGTTGCCAAAGAAGGTAATTTCTGCATCCCTAGTTTAGTATTTCAATTCTTATTGCATCCATACTAGTTTCATGTCGATATGGTGTCGATTGATAGACTTGTGAAACTTCAGGTTAGGGTGAGGAGTTGAATTGAGTTCAAGTGTGAAATTGAGACTTGTGGTGACCTTAGAACCCCTGTGGTGATGTGTTACTGGATCAAACTAGAGACTAGAATACAGAATACAGATGTATGAGACGATGTCCGGGGAAAAACTGTGAATCTGTGATCGTATTTAGGAATCTGCTATCACCCCGAGACCCCAAAAATAAAACTGAGTTGACAGTGAGATGTGCAGGCACCATGGAACCACCACACCAAACCCTAGCCCCCAACTCCAACTTCCGGCCGCTAATTAATTTCTTCTGGCCGCAATTTGGGCCAGAGCAGGAGGGATTTGGTTCGTTTTTGGTGCATGGCCCTATTTCCAGTAGTCTTGACCCATGGCATGTGCAATTTTGTTTGGTTCCAATCAAGGTAAAATCTGGGTTGATTTTCCTATGTTGGTGCATGGTTTACGACTTGTTTTAGCATGGATTTTGGGAACCGTGGGTATTTCAAAAGAGAATATGTCATTTCTTTAAAAACCCGGTTACCCTTAATATGATATTTCAGTGCATCCACCATGTGTTTTCTCGGTGCTTAGAGCGACATGTGAAACCCGATTCGAGGAGTGGATGAGCCGATTGCGGGTACATGGTGGACCCGGTATGATTCCCCTCGGCAAGATGATCGAAGGACTTTGCCGATTGAGCCTGGAGGTGGGCGAGTACCTACCGGTGATTGGTTGGACCTGGCGGTTATCCGGAGGATACCGACCAGAGTCGATAGATGGATATGGACGTACTGCTAGGGACGAGGGCCGATTCCGTAGACGGAGCCCGATATATAAGGATTTACGTGCCGATGCTGGGCACAGTTTTCATGATGTTTTCGAGTGTCGATGCTGGACACTTCGGTTCCTTGATTTTGACGTGTCGCGAGGGACACAGGTGGTTTATATCCTCATATTTCCATGCATATGCTGATGATATTTACATGCATGATGGTTATTGTAATTGGGTGACGAGTGGACGGGATCCACGTACATGCAGATACATTGATCATACCTCATATTTATGATATGCTAATACCTGAGGCACTGGCACGAGCACTTGGCACTACACTCATGTATAGAGATTACATTGCCAGTTTAGCATGCTTCAGACTTATTCATATTTAGGTTTATATATATATCTGATCGTATTGACCTAGGATGGGTCATACATTCAATTTCTGCTTGTAGATATTTTCTATTCACGAGTTGGCAACTCACCCCCGTTGTGCCACAGTTCTTGCAGGTTTTTGCCGTACAGATTCCATAGCGGCTTTTCTGGCACATTGCTTCCATACGGGTGACTTGCTTTGGTAGGTGGGTTCTTTTGCATCAGAACCACCCTTGTACATATACTTTTCAGTTGTATCTAGAAATTCCATTAACCAAAACTTGTATATTGTTTCAGACTTAGACACAGTGATGTATTATTTTGACCTTAGAGTCGCGCCTATAGTATTATGGTTTTCTAGCTGTTTTGAGTTTCATTTTGGGTTTCTATCCTCGCCCTTTGGTGTTGTATATTGTTATTGCTTGCGTGGTTGTGACTCTCGATTGACGAAGAGCTAGCTACCGCTTGGGGATGCCTTTTATCATTTCATATATATTATTCTTGTTATACCCCGTTCGGGGCCAGTTTTTACAAAGGAAACTCTGCCGAAATTTCCAGAAAAGACTACACATTTTAAAAATGCATTTTCGGCTTAGTTATTTGAAGAACTTTGATTTCAAACATGCTTTCTTTACTTATTAAAAACCAGTTCCTTTATTTACTCTTTAAATGGTTTTAGATTTCTGGGATTTTGGCTTACTTGGATCAGATGGAGTCCTATAGACTTCATATGGTTCAAGGGCCAGTCATGTGCTCTTTCGGGTCGTGACAAATGTGCTCCCACTACCATTTTGGTATCGGAAGCGGTTGCAACAGTCCCGCTGTTCTCTGGTGTTCAGCCTTTACTTGCTGACATACTAATCACTTGGATACCAACCGTGCGATCTCCCTCTTCATTCCGTTCCACCAATAATCTTGCCTCAGATCTCGATACATTTTCGTGACTCCCGGATGTACAGAATACCCTGAACTATGAGCCTAAGTTAGTACCTCTTCTCTAACATCTCCCTTGGGAACGCAGAGTCTGCTACCGAATCTCAAAGATCAGTCTCGATGTATGAATAAGTTTGTCCTTAGTCTGGCTTCCACCCTTTTTTTTGACCAGTAAGTAATGTCCCCAGATTTCCAAATGCGAAAACTACTGCGGCTAACTCCAATTCGCGTGTTGGGTAGTTCCCCTCGTGATTCTTCAGCTACCGTGATGCATAAGTAACTATCCGACCGTGTTGAATCAGAACGCAGCTTAAACCCTTCCATAAATCATCGTTGTGTATCACCACACTATCTGAATCGTCTGGCTCTGTAAGAATAGGTGTCGTGGTCAACATCTGTTTCAGTATCTCAAAAGCCTGAGTACATTTCTCTATCCATACGTAAAGCACTTCCTTCCACGTCAACTAAATTGGGGGTCAGGTGATTACAAGGTTCAAGGATGAGATAAAAATAATTTCTGGTAATAAGGGAAAGAAATGTTGTAAGAAGGATCAATTTATGAATCAAGAGGGCTTAAAGGTACAATACTTCAGGAAAAATTTGATTGAAACAGAACTTTATTATTCAGAAAATCTTGACAGAGTACAATTGAGAGATAAACGCGGCCCTAAACTATACATCGTTTTTATTCGGCCTTAAGAACAGAAAACAAGCCGCGTCAGTCGCGATTGTGGAAGTTCAACAAGTTGCGATAAGTTCTCGCGCTAAGATGGAGGCGTCTATTCCCATAGTGCCCTGCCTGAACGTCTGCTTGAGGTTCTTCAGCCTCGAGTTCCTCTTCACTCGAGCTTTCATCTTCCGACTCCTCTTGGGCTGGAGCTTCGTCTTCAGATTCCTCCACTATAGGGTTTCCTTCTACTGGCTCTTCCCCTTCGGCGGGATATTCCTCATCGGAATCCTCTACCATATGTTCTGCCTCTTCCGGGTCCCTTTCTGGATCCTCTACTATAGGGTCTTCCTCAGGATTCTCCTCTTCAAGATCCTCATCCGGTTCCTCCTCTACTGCATTTTCCTGTGGATCTTCTTCTATCGGGTCTTCTTCGGGATCCACTTCTTCAGGGTCCTCCTCTTCATTGTCAGGATCATTAATCATATTGATCTCTGGAATTGCAACACTGACTCCCTCGTCATCGGATTCGCTGTCGTCGAAGATGACCTGTGGTCCATCGACCTCGTCATCTGAACTCACTAATATACAGTCGAAAGAAACGCAGGATCGAGTGTCCTCATCAAGAAGTGGTGCTGCCTCAGGGTTGGCCATGGCCAGAAAAGTAAGGGTCATGATCAGATAGTGGAACACGAAGGGAAATAACTATTAATGATGCGGAACACGAGGAAAGATAAAGTAGATAAGATTCAAAACATGAACTTGAGTGGTGATGCACAAGTAGTTGCACAAGTAGTATATGGAAGTGAAAGCAAGGAAACAAAGTATGATTCAAGGGACCCCTAAATTGAACTGCAATTTTATTCTAAACCCGGTGCTTTGATACCAACAAAACCATGTCACGCCCCGCTTTCCAAAATACGGAATACAAGGGTGACAAGGCCAGCCATGCTCCTACGATCAAGCAAAGATCCTGTCGTAGTCACATTTTGTCTTCTAGCATTATATGATAATCAGTAAAATGCAATACGGGTAAAGAGAATGCAGTCACTAAAATTATCAGGTATAAAGGAATCTAAGATCAATGGAAGTAAGCAAAAGGGCAACTAACCAGGAATATCAATGGAGAAATGTAACTGGTTCACTAGTCTGGATCTTTACAGTCTCCTCGAGGTCAGGCGAATCCACCTCTATCACTGAGCATGCATACTCAGGTCGTCAGAGCGACATACTAGCAATATTATAATAATAAATAGAAACAAGAAAATGAAAGTAATAACAATGGAGATAAAATGCAGGTAGTCAATATGTCACTAACTGATGCAATATATGATCTGTGTCCCTATCAGTCTCTAAGTCATCTTTGAAATCGAGTTGTGGAAAGAATGATCATGTTTAACGAGGGTCTCGTACATACCCGAGACTACGGCCCGCTGTTGCCCGGGACATAACCCTGTCAGTTGGATCGCTAGATCCTATCTAATATATATAAGAGTCGCTGTTCGAATGATCATCCTCTAAATCACCGTCCTCGCTAAATACGATTTCCTTTCCACTTCGATTTCCTCTTTTCCCTAGGTTTTCACTATTTATGAGTATGGTCTAGTCATGTACAAGTACGCACCGATAACACGGTTTTAGTCACTGTTCACTGTATTGTTCACTGTCACGAATCATTCACTTTTCACTGGCGTACTCGACACTCCTAAACCGATACCATTCATGCACGACAATGCACTGTACACTGAATAATAACGCGCACTATCACTAGAAGTATGGCAGCCGGGTAAAATATGTGCATTTATGCAGTTAAACAAATCATGTGTAATACGAGTTATCATGCATCTTATAAACTTATAGAAATTGCCTTAAATCATACATTAAAAATTCAGTAAAATGATACAAAAGCGGTAGCAAGTAAACTCAGTTGGAAATACAAAGAAATTAATTTCAAGCCAAACGGGTTTCGGGTCCACAAGTTATAGACGTTTCAAATTAAGTGTTCGCTGCTGGAATTTCAGTTCCTGAACTGAAAGTCCGTTTCTCAACACCATTTTTATCATGTTGGGTTCAGAATTAGGCAACTCTATAGTTGAACTAAATTTAGGTTTATCAGTTAGGTTTCCAACGCACTAGACGGATCGATAATATCCATAATGTAATGGAAGTTATGCACTGTACAACAATGGGGTATAAGTTCTGTCCCTGTTTGGGACTGCTATACGTTCTGTTACTTTTAAATACAGTTTAAATAGTAAACGAAAGTAGCAAGGGATGAAATCACTTTCATTAGTTAGCTAACTGTTTCATCTTCGCTATGGTATAGGGTTCCGCATTATAACATGTTCATACAGCAGAGTGAAAGCATTATAAAATGAGAATCAACAGCCATAGCTGCTCTGGACTGCAGTCCAGAGCCGCACTCCGAACCAATTTCCGTCATCTTTTTAGAATAGAATCAGATTAAAAATCTTATGGGGTTCTATTTCGTCGTGTCAGCTTCGATATGATCCCTCTAACGCAACAATCCAATTTGTAACCAATTAACTGTGATTTTTACGAATTTCAGGTACGGAAAATTTCAGTTTTAACAGGCTTAAAAGGGAATGGCCTATCACGTCAGTAACGACTGTATTTTCCAGCCAAATTATAACACGACGTCCGTTATTAATCGGGACATCCTATGTGATTAGTTTCCGTCAATTTAACGGGGTTTTCCCCTTTGAGTTTTACATCGAACACTTACATATCATTGATTCGCACGGAAAGTATTTTATTGGTATTTAGAACTGTAATAGATAAACTTTAGCATGAAGTAGGTAGTACACTTGCCTGACAACGTGTCGACTATGATATGGCAGCAACATAGTGGCGACAAGACACGTGCATTGCACAACTACAACACAATGAGGCTCGGTTAGGCTTGGGCTTGGCCTCGGCTCGAGCTTGGAGATGGAACGCTGGCTTGGAGCTGTAGCCAGGGATTCGGAGCTGGGTTGGAGGGGAGCTCGCAGTGGAAAGAGGCAGCCAACGATGTTGTTGGCCGACGATGATGAAGGATGCATGCGAAGATAGTCGGCAGTGGAGGTTGGTGTGGTGCTGTTAGGGGTGTTGCGAGATGGAGGTTGCGGCTTGTGCTCGAGCTCAGCGTGGTTTCGAGTCGTGGCCCAAAGGTGGCTCGAGGCGAGACATCGGTGACAGAGGGTAGCTCGGCTGCCGAGGGTGGTGCATGGTTGTCTCGTATGCTTGTTGTGCTGAAAGTTCCAGATTCCAACAGCCTTTGCTGCTTCTTTTGGATATCATCAACTTGATGACGTCTTTTATAGCTGAGATAAAATTTCCACAACCGCTCAATGTCATGTTGACGATCAATTGCACCATCTATCTTAGAATGCTTTTGCTTGATGACAGACATTAAACCTGTCTTAAATTGTAGTACCCTCTGCCCTCACTGCTTGGATCCAAGTTTTGAGCCATAGTATGCTTGCTCACACAAGATGCGAGCGACGGTAGGATCCTCATCCTCGATGTCGTCAGCGGCATGCAGGATGGCGTCGATGTTCGTCTGCTTCCTAAGCGACGGAGGAACTGCCGCGGCGAGGCCGGTGGTCGGGAGCTCGGATTGTGGGTTTTAGAGGAAGTGGAAGAGCTTGGGGTAGAGGAAGATGGCGAGGGTGGTGCTGGGGTTGCCGGTGATGATGGCTTCGACGGTGGTGATGCAGTAGGGAAGCTCGGTGGTGTTGGGTTCACTCGTGATCGACGTCGGCGGGATGGAGGCTCGCCGATGGGATTGCTTGGTTGAGGGGAGGAGGAAGATAGCGACGAAGGCGGCTGTGTGTTAAAGGATGTGGAGATGGAGGGTGATCTGGGTCGAAGGGTTTTGGTGAGAGGAGAGAGGGAGCGGGAAGGAAAAATATGGATGAAGGAGGAAGAGAGATGGAGGCGAGGTCGAGAGGAGTGAGTGGGTGTTAGTTATATGTATGCCCTAGAGGCCATTACTGTATATTGGATGTATATTGTAGTGGATGCTGGGACATATATAGGGAGGACTTTCTTGCTCGACATGATAGTATGTTATCTGGTTGCTCTTTACCTTAACGTGTACACAAATTGTCTCTCTATTACATGTTGGTAAAGCCCTTAGGATGTGTACTTGACTACCTGGACTATGATGCGGATCATACTAGTGGGGACAGGGTAGTCCATAAGTACATCCTTCAAAGTCCCTAGTCGTGGGTGTATCGAGACGGGGCATCGATATACCAGAGTAGACTAGCGTGTACCTTCTCGACCCATACAGATGGGCGATGGATGATCCCATATCCATTAGTGTTTGACATCAGAGGAGATATACGGGTGCTCAGTAGAGACTGGGTACACTGGACGGACTCGCCGAGAACTCCCAGATGGTATTATACCTCACGTCAGATGGCAGTTCTCTGGTGACACTGGTACAGAGTAGTCTGTTGACCCGAGATCGTCATAGAGTCTTGTGTGGTTCCCACTGTGCTTTGATTTCCATCTTACCACATCCAAGAGGGCGTGCAAAACGGTGGTTTTTGGATACAGTCCCGAGTCACATGGAGGCAATGAGCGATAGGAGGGGATTCGTCTCTCCCGGTATAGGGAGTTGAAGTTGTACTGTGTTCGATTGGCTATAACAGGAAGTCCCTGGCCAGGGCTGATCAGAGAATTGCTGGTAAGTGTTACCAGTAGTTTCTCGACCCGTTATGAGCCTCATATCGACACGACTTATCGAGCTATTGGGGTCTGACGTTTACCACCCTAGGCAAGATATGCGACATATCAGACGATCAGACCGGACTGTACGGTAGTGTTACTGGTTGGATTCACTGGAGTGTGAGCGGGCTTGCTCGTCGATCTTCTGATCGCTCAATACCCGGGTGGCCGTTACGTTTAGCAGACCGCTTGCGGCTTGTGGGTGTTTGATATGATCATCACCTGCTGCCGGCGTATTGACGAGTCTTTAGAGTCCTACACAGAGTTTTCCTGGCTCAAGCGAAACGAAATAGGAGCGCATATGAGATATGTGCGGGACCGAGAATAATGCGTGTATGTGATACCGTATTTCATTCTCGTGATGAATGTGTCGAATGGTTATATGCGATATAACCTAGTTATCGAATCGAGGGTTGATTCGATAAGCCGATACATTGAATACTAGTCGGTTATATGCGATATGACCGGATCGTTAAATCAAGTGTTGATTCAATGATTTAATGCATAATTATATATATTTGATATATTACTTTGCGTTAACTAGTATTGGTTCACTTTAAATGGATTTTCTCACTCGGTATGTGCACATTGTATATGTGATATACTTTTGTACACATGATTGTATCATGTTTGATGATGCATGTTTACTTGGTTAAGTGTAAAGAATTATACCATGGTTAAACATATAATTAGGGTTTTATTTTTCCATTACTTATTTATTCATTTATTTATTTGTTTATACATTTTGGAAAATAAATGGAAAAGAGAAAAGACTGGTGGCTTTATTTGTTGTTTAGTTGAAGCTTCATGAAGCTTTGACCTAGTCCACCATTCTTATCTCATCCTTAACCCTAACCATTACTTTAACCTTGGTCAATTCTCTACACATAACCATAGTTAGAATTATGATAAGAATTGATTTTCTATTCTATTCTAATTAACTTATCATAACATTATTCTTCTTCTTCTTCTTTTCTTCAAGTGAAGCAAGCTTGCCTCCATCAATGGCAAGTGATGAGTTAGAGTGAGAAATCCAATTCTAAAGTATACCCACTTCCTATTTCTTCATCCTCTACCTCTTGCCAAGTAGTAGAGTGTGTTTCCTTCACAAGTTTTCATGGCTTGGTGAAGGTGGAGCTTGATCTAGTGATGCTTCGACGTAGATCATCTTCGGCATGGACATCGACGACCTAGCTCGCCATTTCTCCGACGAAGCCGACGCTAGAGCCCGGGAATTCATTTGGACAGCGAGGAGACTTCGTTGCGGAGCTATGGAGGTGGAGAACCGGATCTACAAAGGTTGTATTTCCGTATTCTTTTAGTTAAGTGTTAACTAGTTAGCTTTTTCGCCTAGAAATCTAGCCAACGATCCGTACACTAGGGTTTCTCGGCACCGTTAAATTTGAAATTGGTATGGTTGATGCCTTGCGAGACCTCTTGAGAGTGCCTAGGAACCCTACAGTGGTATCAGAGCCTAGCTAGAGCCTTAGGCGAAGTCTAGACGACATTTGAATCCCGATCGAACCCGAAACCCCATATTTCCCATGCTCTCTGTCCTTTTTTCAAAACTGTGCATTTTTTCACATTAAAAATATGCAGAAAATTAAGCAGGGTTTTATATGAATTACTGTGAAATACGGGGGCCTAATTCAATTAAACCACCGTGGAACCGCGGCACGAGCTTGGCATGTGCGGCGGTTCCGCGGCCGTCTGGTCTCCTCTTGCGTTGACTTTTGCACAGTAATTCCTATTTAACAGTGACTAGTTCTCTGGGTATTTTTAATTTTTATTCAAGAGTTGAATATTCTGGGATGTTTTGGAGCTTCGATGATTCGATCGGGTTTATCAAATTTTGTCTGTGTGGCTTTCCGGTTAAATTTTAGAATATGTTAAAAAGTTCGACCGGATATAAATACCCACTTTTTCCCCTGTCGGGAAATTTCCAAGTGTTGGATTTTTCCGTAGTTTAACGACGTTCTAAGTAGTTCAAGTAACGCGATGGACCCTCTAGAAGACAACAAACCTTAACTCGATTATGTGACCGTCTTGAACTGCCCTTTGAACCTTCGGGTCTGGGGCAGTACGGCGTGCCACATGTGAGGCGTTGGCTTGACCCTTCTACGGCTGGACCGTTGGTACTGAGGCACGAACTGAATGTTGTTAGACTTATTTCATGTGTTGAGCTGTATCGGGAAAAATTGGGTGTTCGATTGTTCGATCGAAAAGTTTAGCATTTTCTATTTATCCGGAATGTGATACAATACTTGGAATTCGCAAAAAGTTATGAGATAACTGAATGAATGTTATAAACGTAGCACTTTAGTCTCACTTGATCGGTTGCCACGGGATTTTGATGTGATCAAAAGTCCGTCGCAATCACGTAGCGTACGCGGATACTCGCCGGATAAACTTAATAGACAGCCTCACTCCATAGCCCCGACCAAGTGACTGTAGGAGAACCCCGTCGCCGAAAGCATCCGTTCGGGTGCTTGCGGCCGCGGTGTTCCGCCTTGGTGCACTTCGTCGACGGCGTCGGGGGGGCGGCCGCCTACTGAAGTTTGCGACGAGCATTCGATCAATATGTCGGGAATCTTGTTGAATTACCCGACTTTATATTGAAAAGTGTTTTCGATTTTGAGACTAAAATGCGGGGTTTATAATTGTTAGGCATGCGATGTCTAAGTAATTCATTTGGTCAGGCATGCGATGTCTGAGGTGATTGCGGATTCCAACTGTTGTAGTTTTACACTTTCTTTTCTGTGACCGTAAGTGTAATATGTGATATCGCCGGTTTCGTTGCTATATGTCAACGGCAATTGGGATGGACATATTTACTTACGTTGATGATATGTGATGTTATGTGTTGCTGGATATGTTATATTGGATTGTCGTGTATGAATAGCCGGGGTTTTTTATGTGAGATGAGTGTTTTTCATTTTCATTCATGTAAAAACTTGTATGTAATATTCTTTTATTGGGGCACTTCCAGGTTGCGGAAGTTGTCACCGTTTGTATATTATTTACTTTTCCGCACTAGGATAGACCCAAGGAGGGGAGCACAAGTAACCGGGTTCTGGGGTCCAGTGGGAGACCAACTCGAGGAGTCGAGTCCGGGTCTCCTAACTCTAGAATTGGTAGGGTTGCTTGCCGCTCTCGTATGGGTCTAGGGGTGTGGGTTTGGCTATTCATCGCGACCGTGGAATCCGTGTTTTATACTGGCTCATATTGAAAACACGGACGTCCTAGTATATCCAATATTTCATATGTTTCTTCTGCTGCGATATCTGTGATGTGATCATGTAATGTTCTGTGATAGATACAGTATATAGTATATATGATATATTATATAGACGTTACTTATGTTTTACACCCGCGCTAGCCCTGCCCCGCTCTGCCGTTAGTTACCTAACCGAACGGTGCACGAGGGGACATCGAGGCGAATGCGGATGGCATAAGTGTACGTCGTATTTATCTGTGATGTTTAGGTACTTAAATGATGGGACTTCATTAATGTGATTAATGAAATAAAAGAAACCTAAGATGTTGTAGAATCGAATTTCAAAATAAAACAGGTAGCTACAGTTCTTGCTTTGCACAGAGGTATATACGATATATCCTGCACCTTATTCGATGAGGAAAGGACCGAGATCCCTTCACCGGGAGTGACTCCTTTAGCAATAACTGGCAGATGCTACACACTTGGTTTGTCTTTTGATTGCTTTTAAGAGTTTTTGCTTTGCACAGTGATATATATGATATATCCCGCACCTCATTCGACGAGGAAAGGACCGACGATCCCTTCACCGGGAGTGACTCCTTTAGCAAAACTAGAAAAGCCTCAAATGCACTCCATTTCAAAATTCATTCGATCCTACAACGATATCAAGTTCATTACGCAATAGGTTTTCAGAAAAACCTGTCGTAGCCCTCCGTCATTTCAGATAAGTACTAGTTAGTATTCGTGCTGCGGTTGTTTGGTATGCGTCAAGGCGTAGTGTACGGTAGCTAACTAGTGCTTATCTGCTAGCATACGATGCGATTGGATTAGGGTATTCGTACGGCGTTGTTTGGCATGCGTCAAGGGTCGTGCGGGTGGGTCTAATTCAATCAAGAAATGTACGGGTTGAACTTGACTAGCGGACTATGGGTTGTTTGGCATGCGTCAAGGTCATAGCACGCTAGGGGCAAAATTTTATCGGGAATTTCAAGTGTTGAGATTTGCAATAAGATTGCATACCTTCTATGAGATAGTTGGATCCCGATACCCGCTGCGAGTAAGTGTTACTCCTGGGAGAGTTTTATACATTACAATTAGCCGATCAAGTAGGTGTCTAGAAAGGTGTCAACGAGGTTACGCCTCTGGGAAAACGAGGTTTACATTAATTAGGTTCGTGCGAAAGCACGGGGGACCTCCCTCAAAGTACCGACATTGGCCTGGCTGAAAGATTGGCGAACTTGTAGTGTGTAATTAATCCCGGCTAGTCTTTCCTTTTACGGTTTGAAGGAAGATTTGATAAAAAGCAGTGGGAGCCATCCTGATTAGATAAAATAATAACCAATCTATTCTTGACAGAGCGCATGCTGAGTGTTTTCTTCTCTCTCTCTCCAGGTAGCCACCATATCACGCCTTAATCAAGATAATAATACGGATTATTGACCGAACCCGCTTGTTATACTGAGCTGGGGAACGTTGGTCCCGCTCCAACTTATAATTGTTATAAGACAGAGCAGGAAATTGGGGAATACCAGATTTCCCGTGCCGCCCAAACGAAGAGAGTGCATGCTGATGCATCATCTTCGGGTGTGTTCATTATACAGAACTGTTTCTCTGTATCCTCTACATCCTGGGTATATGATACCGGATCAGGATCCCAGATATGTAATCTGTTACATAGGGCTACAAAAGGGTAGAAAAACTGAGAACGGGTGATAAGTTTCATGAGGCAGAAAACGGGGCAAGTGTTGCAGCCAAGTCTGTCGGTCACTGTCACCCTGTATTACCAATACATTGATTCTGAATGAATGTTATTAGATACCGAACCTGATATACAAAATCATATCGGTCTCTTTATTAGTAAAGAAATGATAAAATTTTGTATTGTTGGATAATGTTTTGAACATTTCCTATATCAAAAGTTGATCGGTTCAGGCACGTTATCTAAAAGTATTAATGTTCTAAATCAAACTACAGTTCTTAGTATACAGAACACACACAAGAGGAAGAGTTCAGAATTGAACGGATCCTTCTTGAGGTATTGTAGACTAGGTCAGTTCGATATGACCCGACTAGCTAGAGTTACATTTAGATGCATATTTAAATTAGTTTGAATTTACATCTTGTGAAACTCGCCAGTCATGTCACAAAGATAAGATGACCATAGCTCCGTTTACTGGAAACAGAGAAAGAGTTAGTAAACTCTTGGGATGATACATGTTTGATGTATGTAAGGTCCCCTGTCTACACATACCAAGACCGGTTCTTTGTACTTCATTACATTCTCTGATAATCTCTCAAGATTCAGACATATGTTCCTGTTGAAACACAAGTCCGAACCTTTTGAGATATTCACAGAATATAGGATAGAAGTAGAGAACCAATACGGGTATAAGTATTATGTCCTATAATGAGATCAAGGAGGAGAATACTTGAGCACGGAAATCTTGGACTATTCTAAAGGAGAATGAGATTCTCTCTCAGCATTACTCCTCCGTATACACCATAGCACGATGGTATATCGGGGCGGAGCAGATACACCCTATCTGATAAGGTGCGCTCTATGATGAGTACTACTGAGTTACCTTTTTCCTTAAGGGGGTTTTGCACTTGAGAAGTTGCATACCTATTGAATAGGGTTTCAATCAAATCAGTTGCCTACCGCTTCATATGTGATATGGAATGGGAAGAGCCCATATCTTAAGTTAGTTAAGATTTGGGGTTGTCCGGCCCATGTCTAAAAGCATAATCCGGACAAGCTCAAGGCAAATACTGTTATGTAGAACTGGAAATGTTCCAGCTATACAGATTGCAGCTGATGATTTGATAGAATCAAGGATTCAATAGATTCCAACGAACCTCAGCCTCTCCGCCGACCTAGTAGGGTTCCTCACCCACATCAGAGATACTTCGGTTTCTCTATGACAGTGGGAGCGAGGATTGCATCATGAGATGATGACCCAACTAGTTTCGAGCTGTCCATCAGGAGTGAGACTCTGTAAGAATGGCTGGATGTTTATCGATCTGAGATGGAATCCTTATACACCAACAAAGTATAGACTTTGGTTGCTATATCTGAAGGGTTAAATCCCCATCAGGAGCAAGTATATCTTGAGAAGATTACTTGGTGTACATGGAAAGGTTGAGACTTTCAAAGCTAGACTTGTTAAAGGTTTTCTTCATCGACCAGGCGTGGATAATGATGAAACCTTTTTCCAGTAGCTATGCTTAAGTCCATCCAGATCCTACTTGCCACGGCTACATACCATGACTATGATATCTGGCGGTTGGGTGCCATGACTGCTTTTCTAGATGGTGTTTTAGAAGAGTGCGTCTGTAAGTACACAGCCAGAGGGCTTCGTAGACAGTGGGAGCAGCGGAAACGTGTACAAGATGCTTTATAGGATAAAGCAGGCATCGCGGAGTTGGAACATCTGTTTTGATGGATCAGTCAAAGAGTTTGACATCATCAAAATGGTAGATGAACCTTGTATAAACAAAAAGGTAGTAGGGAGTATGGTGGTAATCCTCGTAGAGTACGTGGATGACATACTCTTGATAAGAAAGGAGTTTCTTATGCTACGCTCGATCAATCTCCGTTTATCACAAAGATTCTCCGTGTAGGATCAAAATGATACCTCCTAAATCCTGAGTTTTAGATCTATGAGATAGATTTAATTGGATGTTAGGATTCTCACTAGTTGTAGTGAGATGATATCAATAGATCCTGGGGAGAATCGCTGGAAGGGTTCCAGGGTGATAAAGACGACTGAATGTCAGTCGCAGGCATTGTCTTTGCCCTCAGTAAAGGGACGGTATGTTGGAAGAGTTCCAAGCTAGATACCGTGACATACTAGACGATAAAAGCAGGATACATCGCTACTTAAGATGCTACCAAAGAGGCTGTTTGGATGTATAATGGTTCATGAGATGAACTATGTTCCTACCATTGTGAGACAATGGAGTTGTGGCTTATGCCAAGGAACGCCGGTCCCATCAGTGATCCAGACTTATTCTAAGGCAGTATCACCTGATCATGGAGATGGTTGATCTCCAGGGTGATCGAGGCAAGGAGAGCAGACTCAGAGGATAACACGGCGGATCCACTCACGAAGGCCTATTCCCAGAGAGAGACTTTTATGGGATGGTTGAGTATGAGATACTACAACCACTGCTACAGATGGCCCTAGTGCAAGTGGGAGATTGTTAGTTATATGTATGCCCTAGAGGCCATTACTGTACATTGGATGTATATTGTAGTGGATGCTGGGACATATATAGGGAGGAATTTCTTGCTCGACATGATAGTATGCTATCTGGTTGCTCTTTACCTTAACGTGTACACAAATTGTCTCTCTATTACATGTTGGTAAAGCCCTTAGGATGTGTACTTGACTACCTGGACTATGATGCGGATCATACTAGTGGGGACAGGGTAGTCCATAAGTACATCCTTCAAAGTCCCTAGTCGTGGGTGTATCGAGACGGGGCATCGATATACCAGAGTAGACTAGCGTGTACCTTCTCGACCTATACAGATGGGCGATGGATGATCCCATATCCATTAGTGTTTGACATCAGAGGAGATATACGGGTGCTCAGTAGAGACTGGGTATACTGGACGGACTCGCCGAGAACTCCCAGATGGTATTATACCTCACGTCAGATGGCAGTTCTCTGGTGACACTGGTACAGAGTAGTCTGTTGATCCGAGATCGTCATAGAGTCTTGTGTGGTTTCCACTGTGCTTTGATTTCCATCTTACCACGTCCAAGAGGGCGTGCAAAACGGTGGTTTTTGGGTACAGTCCCGAGTCACATGGAGGCAATGAGCGATAGGAGGGGATTCGTCTCTCCCGGTATAGGGAGTTGATGTTGCACTGTGTTCGATTGGCTATAACTGGAATTCTCTGGCCAGGGCTGATCAGAGAATTGCTGGTAAGTGTTACCAGTAGTTTCTCGACCCGTTATGAGCCTCATATCGACACGACTTATCGAGCTATTGGGGTCTGACGTTTACCACCCCTAGGCAAGATATGCGACATATCAGACGATCAGACCGGACTGTACGGTAGTGTTACTGGTTGGATTCACTGGAGTGTGAGCGGGCTTGCTCGTCGATCTTCTGATCGCTCAATACCCGGGTGGCTGTTACGTTTAGCAGACCGCTTGCGGCTTGTGGGTGTTTGATATGATCATCACCTGCTGCCGGCGTATTGACGAGTCTTTAGAGTCCTACACAGAGGTTTCCTGGCTCAAGCGAAACGAAATAGGAGCGCATATGAGATATGTGCGGGACCGAGAATAATGCGTGTATGTGATACCGTATTTCATTCTCATGATGAATGTGTCGAATGGTTATATGCGATATAACCTAGTTATCGAATCGAGGGTTGATTCGATAAGCCGATACATTGAATACTAGTCGGTTATATGCGATATGACCGGATCGTTAAATCAAGTGTTGATTCAATGATTTAATGCATAATTATATATATTTGATATATTACTTTGCGTTAACTAGTATTGGTTCACTTTAAATGGATTTTCTCACTCGGTATGTGCAAATTGTATATGTGATATACTTTTGTACACATGATTGTATCATGTTTGATGATGCATGTTTACTTGGTTAAGTGTAAAGAATTAAACCATGGTTAAACATATAATTAGGGTTTTATTTTTCCATTACTTATTTATTCATTTATTTGTTTGTTTATACATTTTGGAAAATAAATGGAAAAGAGAAAAGAATGGTGGCTTTATTTGTTGTTTAGTTGAAGCTTCATGAAGCTTTGACCTAGTCCACCATTCTTATCTCATCCTTAACCCTAACTATTACTTTAACCTTGGTCAATTCTCTACACATAACCATAGTTAGAATTATGATAAGAATTGATTTTCTATTCTATTCTAATTAACTTATCATAACATTATTCTTCTTCTTCTTCATTTCTTCAAGTGAAGAAAGCATGCCTCCATCAATGGCAAGTGATGAATTAGAGTGAGAAATCCAATTCTAAAGTCTACCCACTTCCTATTTCTTCATCCTCTACCTCTTGCCAAGTAGTAGAGTGTGTTTCCTTCACAAGTTTTCATGGCTTGGTGAAGGTGGAGCTTGATCTAGTGATGCTTCGACGTAGATCATCTTCGGCATGGACATCGACGACCTAGCTCGCCATTTCTCCGACGAAGCCGACGCTAGAGCCCGGGAATTCATTTGGACAGCGAGGAGACTTCGTTGCGGAGCTATGGAGGTGGAGAACCGGATCTACAAAGGTTGTATTTCCGTATTCTTTTAGTTAAGTGTTAACTAGTTAGCTTTTTCGCCTAGAAATCTAGCCAACGATCCGTACACTAGGGTTTCTCGGCACCGTTAAATTTGAAATTGGCATGGTTGATGCCTTGCGAGACCTCTTGAGAGTGCCTAGGAACCCTACAGTGGGCGCGCGCGAGATTGTGGGTCGAGGAGCGGGGACGTGGTCACGAACGAAGCGCGGAGGCGTGGGGCGAGCGGCGACGTGGGAAGAAGAAAAAGAAGCGGGAAAATGAGGGAGTGGGGAAGAAAGGGAGGCGGGTCGGGTCTGGGCATGGGGCCGGGTTGGGCATGGGCGTAGGGTGAGGATATAGGCTGGGCTTGGGTTTTTAGTTTAGGAAAAGAAATTAAAAATAAAATGTATGCATCCAATGTTCACAAAAAGGCATAGAGAAAAATAGATAACATTCAAGGGGAAAATTTTGTATTTACGGAACTTGGAATTTATAGCTTAATTAGGAGTTTTAGATCATTACCTCACCAACAACTTGAAGAAATCCTAGCCATACAAGCTCCAAGACATCTCAAGAGGGTTAAAAATGATTAATGGAGGGTTTAATGAAGTTTTATGGTGGTTTAGGCTCAAGGTTTCGTGGTGGAGAATTTGCAAGAGGAGAATTTGGAAGAAGAAGAAGAAGAAAAATGAGAGGGTATGTTGAAAGAATGAGAGAGTGAGAGATGAGGGGAGTGGGATAGCTCTTGAGAGCCATGCACTCTCTCTCCCTCTCCCTCTCTTCATTTATTACCCCCTTACCTCCATGTCTCCCCATACAGTCATTCTTTACTCCTTTCTTTTCCAATTAAAAACTAAAACCTTTTTATTTACTTAAAATATATAACATAACAATATAGTTAATGTTCCATGGCTAGAATAACAAGTTTAGCATATCCTTAATGCTAGATTAGCATGCACATGTGTGTGCCTAAAAATACCGCAAGTACATAAATAATTAAATAAAATATTTATTAATTAAATAAAATATGTGAAAAATAATTATTAGTTAAATTTATCAAAAACCCGTATTATATCGCTTAATTAACTCTAATTGCGTTTTAAGGTATTACAGTACAGTCAGGTCTCTTCATCTAAGAGTATCGCATACCAGGTCTAAGGATTGAAAAACGTCAGACTACTAATAACCAGATAAGTCGTGTCAGAGTCAAGCTCATCACCAACCGAGAAACTACTGAACTCTTATCAGTAAATTTTATGCACCGTGGCTACGGATTTAGGGTGGTGGACAACCAAACACAGCATGAAATCGACTCCTAATACCAGGAGAGATGAATCCCTGACAATCGCTCACTGCCTCCATATGGATCGGGACTGTACTCAACTAAACTATGTTTGCATGACTCCTTTAAGCCGTGGTAGGATAGTAATCTAAGTACAGTGGGAACTTACACGGGGCAAATGACGATCTCAGGTCAAAAGGCTAACATGTACTCATGTCACTAGAGAACTTCTATCTGACGATAGATATAATACCATCTAGAAGTTCTAAGCAAGTCCGTCCGGTGTACTCACCTCCAGTGAACACCTATATACTATCTTAGGTGACACAACACCAATGGCTTGTGAGACAGGACACCGCCCTTCGTCAGGGTCTACAAATGTATACACCAGTCTACTCCGGAATATCGATGCCCAGTGTTTATATTCCCTTAACTAGGGATATTTAAGGATGTGCTTATGGACTACCCAGCCCTCACATATATGATTGCCATTATAATATTGGTAGTCAAGGAATCCTACGGGATTCATCATTATGTACAAGCGACATGTAATAACAAGTAAAACGTATACACATTAATGATAAAGACAAATCAGATAACATACTATCATTTCGAGTAAGACTGTTCTACCTATATAGGTCCTCCTTCAATTATCATAATCGCCACCTACAATTACAATAATTGCCTTGAGGATACATTATCCAATAATATATACGTATAATATACAGATAAGAAGCTATGTTAACGGAAAAAAAGTATGTTTATTTGATTAACATAAACGATACATAACAAATACATAACGACACGAAAAAGAAAAATCTATCCTAATATAATGACGGACTTATGCATTAATGCAGAAAAACAATACAAACAAACATTAACATGACATAAAGTACATAAATCTTTGAGAAAACAATGAAATTTATAAGCGAGAGAGATGCTTCCAAAATTCAGTCGTTTTGATCTCTTTCTTTGATAAACCCTCCTTGATCCTATCGAATGCCTAAATTTGAGTTTCGTAGGCCTCAACCCAGGCGATGAATATAGAATGGATCATTCTCGTCAGTCTCAAAAATATTAGGGGCATGGTAGTGAAGATTCGCATTCAGACCGTTTGGTGGTGGTCCTTGTGTTTACGGATCGACTGGAGGGGGTCTTCACTGGTTGGAGGAGTAGGGAATGTGAATTCCTTGAACGGTCCTTCAGAAGGGTCCTCTTTAGAAGAAGGCGGCGAAAGGGATTGTGGTAAGGTGAAAGGAAGAATCCTTGATGGATTTGGAGACGGACGAACAGGAGAGATTCGTTCCTTTTTTATTCTCTTTGATGATGGTGAGCCCTTCTTTGTAAGAGGGGTTGTCCTAATAGCTATCGTTCATTTAGACATAATTTAGTGTAGATTTTGTGTAAGTTTGAGAAAAAATAGAGTAAACACAAGATGATATAAATCAAAGTATGTGCAATTCTATTTATAGAAGGGATTAGGGATGGTTTCAAAACTGATAAACAGCTTTAACCCTAATTATTCATCAAACTGCTGTGCAGATTGTTTGAAAAGACATATCAATGGACGTCTATGATGGACGTCATAGGGACATCAATTTTATTAAAAAAAATTCTATGAAATTTTTCTAAGTGTAAGAGATTCAAATTGTTTTATATCATTTAGTTTCTAGTTCTAACATGTTTAGTTCACCTCTAATCTTTGTAAAATGAGTTCTATCTAAGGGTTTTGTAAATATATCGGCCAGTTGTGAGTCAGTCGGTATATTTTCAAGAATAATACCACCCTTGTGATAGTGATGTCGTAAGAAGTGATATCTAATATCTATGTGTTTAGTTCGACTATGTTGGTCAGCGTTTTTAGTCATTTGGACTGTGCTAGCGCTGTCACAAAGTATTGCTATTTTTGAGACTAATTCCTTATAGTCTTCTAGGGTATATTTAATCCAAAGACTTTGTGCGCAACATGCACCGGTGACAATGTACTCTGCTTCAGCAGTGGACAATACTACTGATGCTTGTTTCTTGGAATTCTAAAACACAAGGTAGTTTCCTAGGAAAAGACACATAGTCTATCTTTTATAAATTTTAGACTGAGTATGCCTTTGACTAGGTTATTCCTTGTAATTTTGGATAAAGTATCCACTGAGGAATAACCTAATTTTCTATACCAGAGTAAAGGGTCTACTTCATTGTTTGCTATTAAACATGTTTAAAATCTTGTGTTATATATATGTTATGGTATCTTTTACCAGTTAGGACTATTTTATTACCATATATTAGATTGCATATGTCTTTTTCAAAAACTACGTTATACCCATTATCGTAGAACAAGCTAACACTAAATAGATTATATTTTAAGTTTTCTACATATAGTACATCTTTTATGATAGTTGAGTTAGATGAGTTATTAACTCAAATATCATCTTTACCGATGATCTTGCTTTTGCTGTTGTCGCCAAAAGTAACATTGCCACTTTCTTCTCTTGATGGTGTTTCAATGTTTTGAATATTTCTGGTCATATGCCTCGAAAAACCACTATCAAGTATCCATCGACTTCTACGTCTTTAGATGTCCTGCAATACAGGAAGAAGAAGGTGTTACTTTTGAGACCCAAACCATTTTAGGTTGATTAAGAATAAAATTGTATTTGTAAGTGGAATTATTTTTAATGTGGCGATTTTGTGATATGTGTCATAATGTGCAACAATAGTCACACGTTGAATTAACATATTTTTTTACCATATTTGTAATAATAATATTTAGCTTTATAAGGTTTAGTTTTAGGAACCAAATTTGTATATTTATCAAAACCTATTCTTATTTTATCACGGTGTTTAATGGATTGTCCTAATAAAATATCTAAATTATTTTTACTTTTAGTAAAATTCAAAATCATTTATATTTTATTTCTAATTTTCGTTTAAGATCAAATATTTCAAATTTAGTTGTTTCAATTATATTTTCATTAGTTAAGGTTACGGACTTGAGTTTTTCATTTAAGTTTCCGCTGTCTAATTTAACTTCATTTTTAATAACTATTTCTGAATTATTCTTTGCGATTAATTTAGTTTTTAAAAATTTATTTTTAGACTTAATCTTATCATAATCATCCTTAAGAAAATGATAAAGAATAATCAAATCCGTTTTACTAAGAGATTCAATATCAAAGTCGTCATCAGTTACCTCATCGTCTAGTGCCATGAAGCACATGTTGGATACTTCTTCGGTTTCTGAGTTACTGGAATCTTTGTCGTCCCAAATTTCTTGAAATGAATGTTTTTCTGATTCCTTTTTTGACTTTCATTTGTCTTTATTGAGAGTTGGGCACTCGGATTTCAAATGGCCTTCCCTATTGTACTCAAAACAACGCAAAGTTTTATTAGAATTAAATTCTAATTAGACTTATATGTACCTTTCTTTTGAGGAAATCTTCTAGACTTCAGATACTTCTTGAAGTGTCTTGCAATGTGGGCCATTTCTTCATCGTCGCTTTCATCATCTATGATTCTTTATGCTTTGATTTGGCAGTCGTTGCCTTTAGTGCGATGTTCTTCTTTTGAGTGTCATTCCCCTGCTTTTATTTAAGATCCCCTAATCGCATCTTGTAAGTTTTTAATTTTCCTATAAGGGTGTCAACTTTCAACGTTGTCATATCATTAGCCTCTTCGATGGAAGTGATCTTATTTTGCCATGATATCGTAAGAGATTTGAGCAACTTATAGCACTTTTCTTTATCATCGAATTTCTTTCCTAAATTGAAAAGTTCGGTAATGACATTATTGAATCGAGAATATATGGAGTCGATTGATTCATCTTCTTTCATTTAGAACATCTCATACTCATAAATGAGATGGTTGATCTTACTCTCTTTGACTTGACTGGTTCTTTCATGTATAGTCTGGAGAGTAGTCCAAATTTCATTAGCAGTCTGACACATTGAGATTCTATTGAATTCTTCTGAATTCAATGAACAATGAAGTGCATTCATTACCTTGACATTTAAAGTCATCAATTTCTTATCAGTATCAGATAATGGATTTGTCGTAGGAGGAACAAGGGGATTTTCAATAATTTCTAAAACTTCTAGATTGATACATTGGAGAAAAACCTTAATTTTGGTTTTCCAAAATTGATAATTAGTACTACTGAAAAGAGGAGGATGATTAATGGCATGTCCTTCCATTTGTTTTCCTATAGGATTAGAAAATCAAGAGGTTAATTTTACAAACGAGTAACCTGCTCTGATATCAATTGAAAACAGCTTTAGAGGGGGTGAATAAGGTTTTATGGTAAACACAGAGTAATTTTTGCAAAATACAGAAATTATGCAGCGGAAATAAAGAAAATCTAAAATGCTAACTATTACAATCACAGAACCAACTTGCTTGCTAACTCCTCTTTACTTCATTTGCACTAGGAACTTTTTAGAGAGTTTTGGGTAGAATTTTCAGAATGGTGCTGAGCCAAACTGTGGGGTGGTATTTATAGTGGAGAATTAGTGTTTTGGAATTAAAATTGTGGATAAAAAAGTATTAAAATTGTGATAAAATGTGAATTGAAAGGTCTCTGTTTGATTGCAGGAAAATCAAACAGTGCAGGGGAGTTAGGGGTAGGTGAAGAGACATGTGTGCAGAGCCCGGGCTTCAATAGGTTTCATCCAACCGTTGACGCCGGCTATAATGCCCTTTTGGCCGGTCGATCTCGAGGCAATTACCTCGAGATTCGTGCCACTTGATCAATCCTCCGTTTAAACCATTTTCTACATGTTTGATTTTTCTGAACTTTTCATTTCCCCGTGTATTGCATGTGCAATCTTTTGGGCTTCCAAAATTTTTTAAAAAAAATCAGAAAAAATAATTGTGTCTGATGGGAATCGAACACAGGAGCTACGTCACAGCAGTGCAGGGGCTTTACCAGTAAGCTACAAGTTATTTCTTGCTGTTATTTCATAAAATTGACTTATAACTCAAACTCAGGCTGTAAAACTCATTTCTTGTATATTAACAGTAAAATTTCCGTACAAGATTTTAGAGTCGTTACATTTTACCCTCCTTATAAAAATTTCGTCCTCGAAATTTACAATTACATATTGACTAATTTTCAAAGAGGTAAGGGTATCTTGCACGCATGTCTTTTTCTTGTTCCTATGTTGATTTTCCTGACGAATCCTTTCTTTACATCACTCGGACCAAGTTTACTTCCTTGTTCCGCAGTGTTTTTATCTTTCGGTCTAGGATCTCAACGGGTTGTTGCTCACAGGTTAGGTCAGTCTGTACTGTGAGCTTTGAGTGATCAAGTATGTGGATGGGGTCGCTCATATATCGTCGTAGCTGGGATATGTGGAACACGTTGTGTACTCCTTCCAATGAGGGTGGTAGTGCTAGACGGTATGCCACTTCTCCAACTCGTTCGAGTATATCGAACGGTCCTATGTATATTGGACTTAGCTTACCCCACTTGACAGAACGGATCACTCCTCTATTTGGAGAGATCTTTAGGAAATCATGGTCTCTAGGTTGGAACTCCAGATGTCGCCGTTTTGCATCTGCCCAATGCTTCTGTCGGTCTTGGGCTATGCGCATTCTTTCCCTGATCGTGCGAACTACGTTCACAGTTGCCACGATCATCTCTAGTCTAAGGAGTTCACGATCTCCGACGTCGTCCCAACTTAGCGATGAACGAAACTTTCGTCCGTAGAGTGCTGCGAATGGTGCCATTCCAATACTTGCATGATAGCTATTATTGTATGAAAATTCCATAAGGTGTAGGCGATCTTCCCACGAACCTCCGAAGTCTATCATACAAGCTCTTAGTATGTCTTCCAGAATATGAATTGTTCGATCGGACTGTCCATCCGGTTATAGATGATAAGCCGTGCTGAAATTCAGACTCGTTCCCAGACTAGCTTGCAGACTCTGCAAAAATTGGGATCGGAATTTGGTATCACGATCCGAGACAGTGCAAATAGGTACTCCATGTAATCTCACGATCTCCTGCATGAGTTCATGGGTATCAAATATAGTACACTTTGAAGGTTTAAATCTTACTTTAGATTTATGCTTACCTCCATGTACTTCCTTGCCAACGTATCGGTTGACCGGCCAACTCGAAATGGAAAAAAGCGAGCCGACTTGGTGAGTCGATCCATAATAACCCATATTGCGTCGTTACCCTTCGTGCTGTGAGGAAGGGCAGTCACGAAGTCTAAGGTAATGTGCTGCCATTTCCATTCTGGGATTGGTAACGGCTGAAGTAGACCAGCAGTTCTGTGATGTTCAGCCTTCACTTGCTGACACACCAAACACTTGGCTACGCTTATAGCTACTTCGCACTTCATTCTATGCCACCAGTAGTGTTTCCGTAGATCCTTGTACATTTTTGTACCACCGGGTTATACAGAATAAGGAGAGCTGTGAGTTTCTTTCATCAACACTTCTCGAACTGGGCCGATAGGTACACATAATCGAATTCCATATCTCAAGGATCCATCATCATGGATGATGAAATCCGTTCAAAGTCCACTTTTTACTTGTTCTCGGATCTTTTGTAGTTTGGCATCATTTGCTTGAGCTGCCTTGATCCGATTAACAAGAGTGGACTGGACTTGAAAGTTAATCAAATATGAAGCGTTACCTAGCATAATTATTTCGATCACCAATCCATGCAATTCTTGCTGTAGCATCCACTGAGCGGTGTGGTTCATTGCTAATGGCTGGCGGCTAAGTGTATCAGGAACTACGTTCACCTTCCCACGATGATACTGTAGGTTGATATCGAAGTCCGCTATGAGTTCTAGCCATCTTCTCTGCCATATGTTTAATTTATTATGAGTAAATACATACTTCAGACTCTTGTGGTCCATGTATATATTCACTCGTTCTCCCAAGAGGTAGTGGCGCTAAATCTTAAGTGCGAAGATAACGGCTGCCAACTCCAGATCATGTGTTAGATAGTTGCGATCATGAACCTTCAGTTGCCTTGATGCAAAGGCCACAACTTTTCCATGCTGGTGTAGAATACATTCTAATCCTTTAACGGACGCATCACAGTGCACAATAAATCCTCCAGATTGATCCGGTATTACGTGGATAGGAGTAGAAGTTAATCTTGACTTGAGTTCTACAAAAGCTTTTTCACTTGCTTCTGACCACACGAATGCTTCATCTTTACGTGTGAGGTTGGTTAGGGGTGCTGAAATCTTTGAGAAGCCTTCAATGAATCGTTGGTAGTATCCCACTAATCCCAAGAAACTTCGTATATCCTTCACCATCTTTGGTGTCGGCCATTCACTGACAACGGACACCTTACCTGGATCTGCTGAGATTCCTTCGCCTGAAACGATATGTCCGAGAAATCTGACTTGATCTAACCAAAATTCACACTTGTTGTACTTGGCGTAGAGCTAATGCTGTCGCAATTTCTCCTGGACAATCCGTAAATGCTCGACGTGTTCTTTCCGATCCTTTGAATACACCAGGATGTCATCGACGAAGATGACAACGAACCTGTCTAAGTACTCTCGGAAAACTTGATTCATCAGGTTCATAAAGATGGAAGGTGCATTGGTCACTCCAAATGGCATTACTAGATATTCATAATGACCATATTGAGTCCTAAACGCCGTCTTCGGAATGTCGGACTCTTTAACCTTCACCTGATGATAACCCGAACGAAGATCTTGCTTCGAAAATACACAAGAACCACTTAGCTAATCGAAAAGGTCATCGATGCGCGGTAGTGGATACTTGTTCTTAATCGTCACTTCATTCAGAGCACGATAATCCACACACATCTTGTATCGACCTTCTTTCTTCTTCACGAGTAATACTGGAGATCCCAGCTTGAAGTACTGGGACGAATCCAACCTTTCTTCAGGAGTTCGTTCAACTGAATGCAGATCTCCTTCAATCCTTCTCGACTTAGCCGGTACGGAGCTTTGATTACCGGTTGCACACCAGGTTGTAAATCGATGCTGAATTCAAGAGCTCGATCAGGAGGCAAACCTGATATATCTTCCGGGAATATATCCTCAAACTTTCGAACTACCTCTAGCTTAGATTCTTCTGCTTGCAATGCTGCAACTGCTGCCTTCTTTAATTTTGCCTTGTAGACGCTAGGTTCCAAGGTACGGTCTCCACTCTTGAAATAGAACACTGGATGATCTGGTATTTCGAACATACCCTTTTTTGGCGACAGTCGATGGTAGCGAAGAAAGTTCCCAGCCAGTTCATTCCCAAGACTACGTCAAAGTTCGGTATGTCCAGCACCTTGAAGTCCGCATAAAATTCTCTATTCCAGATGACCAATGGACACAGATCGTATCCCAAAGTTGCTTTTAGAACGGCATTCCATGAACTGAAATTCCAGCTGGATACGAGCGGTTTAACTGGAATTGAATGAGTTCGGATGAACCATTGTGACATAAAGCAATATGATGCTCCAGTATCGAAGAGTGCTAGTGCAGATAGGGAGGCTACTAGTATAGTACCTAAGTTGTGTGAGTTTGGGTTTAGATATAGGAACAATATAGTGATATAAAAGGATTGAAAGTGTTTGAAAGGATTTGGAATTACCGGTGATGACTTGGCCTGTGGCTTCGGCCTCCTCGACCGTTATTGTGAAAGCCTGACGTCGTGGTACATTCCTCCTTGCTGGAGGCACATTCCTCTGTCCTTGGGGCATGTTTCTCCGCCCTTGAGGCATGTTTCTCTGTGCCTAATAGAATTGACGTTGAGGCTGTGCAGGTGGTCCAAATGGAGCTGGTGCAGGGAGAGCTAAACGAGGTGCAGGAGCCTGAATGGCTGGCCGCTGCGATACTGTGTGGGTCTGGGTGCAGGAGCTGTATTGAAACGGTATGGACATGCTCCTATGGCATGACTGGATGCGCTACAAACCAAACACATGCCATTTGCATGCCTGCAGTCCTTCGCCAGGTGTCCTATCCTCTTGCAATAGAAACAAAAGTATAGACTGGACTAGTTAAATGATCCTCCCGGTCTCCTGTGAAAAAGTTAGCCAAGAAGAGGCTCCTCCTGTCATCTGTATGGCAGGGAGTTTCACACCGGAAGTCTGCGGTCTGCTCTTCTTCTTCACAATCGTCTCATAGCGTCGGCCAGCCTTTAAAGCAAGTTCATGGGTTGGGAAATCCTCTGTAGTGAGTGCAGCTTGGATTTCCGGGTCCAACCCTTGCTGAAATCGTCGTGCCCGGATCTCAGCAGTAGGAATCAGGTGTGTAACGAATCTGTTATGACCTTGTGTTAGCAGTGCAATGAGTGAGATCAGAAATTTGAATATTAAGACAATATCTTACCCGCTAAACATGGTAAACTCAACATCGTATTCATCCACAGACTTGACCCACATCGAGCCTTGTTGTAGACGGATGAACTGCTACTCTATGTTAAAACGGGCAGTCTCAGGGAAGTACTTCGCAGCGAACAGATCACAAAACATCTTCCACTCTATTAGCTGGGTGAGATGGCTTTCCTTATCCTTCCACCAAACTCTGGCATTGTCGGTTAGTTGCAACTTAGCAACTCTCACCCAGGCAATATCTGGCACTTGAGCTGCTTCCAGATTATCTTATATCGATTGAGCCCATCCTTCCTCCTCCAGTGGGCTCTCTTTCCTAGAGAAATGTTTTGGATGCAATGCTTGGAATTGTTTGACTTCGGGTGCCTCGGCTTCGGGGCGGTGCATGAGGATAGCAGTCTGCTGCTGATGACCCTCCAGTAGGCTTTTAATAACCTCAAGTAGTACCGTTTGCTCGTTGAGAGGAGCTGCAACGGTAGGTGGTGGTGTATTGCCGTTGACGTTCGTGTTGGTGTTGTTCGGAGAATCCATTACCTTGATAGAAAAGGAATGTTTAGGATAGTGTTGGCTATAGTGCCCTCAAGTCAATTATTAGATCGCAGGTACGTGATTGCAATGATTGAGGGAGGACCTATACCGGTAGAACAGTCTTACTCGAAATGATAGTATGCTATCTGGTTTATCTTTATCATCGTGTACATGCTTCATGTGACATTACAAATCACTATTACATGTTGATAGAGCCCATAGGATTCATGCTTGACTACCAGCAGTATGATGGCGATCATATACATGAGAGTTGGGTGGTCTATAAGCACAACCTTAAAGTGTCCTTAGTCGTGGGAGTTTCGAGACTGGGCATCAATACTCCAAGAGTAGACTAGTGTATACGGATCGAGACCCTGACGAGGGGCGGTGGCCAGTCTCACAAGCCATTGGTGTCAGTTGGTTCACCTAAGATGTTTACAGGTGCTCCTTGGGTTTTGACTACATCGGACGGACTCGCCGGGAACATGCTAGTTGGTATTATACCTATTGTCTGATAGCAGTTCCCTGGTGACATGTATACAGGTTAGTCTATCGACCTGAGATCGTCATTTATCTCGTGTGAGTTTCCCACTGTGCTTTGATTACTACCCTACCACGGCTCAAAGGAGTCATGCAAACAGGTTTTAGTTGGGTACAGTTCTGAGCCATAAGGAGGAAGTGAGTGGATCGTCAGGGGATTCGTCTCTCCCGGTATTAGGGGTTGATGCTGCGGTGTGCACGGGTGGCCATCACCAGAAATCCTTGGCCAAGATAGTCGAGAATTACTGATTCAGATCAGTAGTTTCTCAGGTGGTGATAGGCTTCATACCGACACTAAATGTCGTGTTATTAGGGGTCTGACTTTATCCACCCCCCTAGACTCGATATGCGATACTCATAGAAGAACAGACCGGACTGTCACTGTCAGGCTCAGTAGGGTTTCAGGATGAGTTTGCTCGTCGGCCTCCCTTTCGCTCAATACCTGGACAGCAGTTACGTATAGCTAATGCCACTGACGTGGTTGTGGTTAAACCCACTGCCAGCGTATTAACGAGTCTTTAGAGTCCCACACAGAGGGTTTTCCTATTTCGAGCGAAACGTTGTAGAGGCCATATGGTTTTGTGGCAGGGTTCGATCATATACGTGCACTTGTGCACGGATCATGATCGGACGGATAATACCAGTGGGCTTTGGTTTAAGCCGGATCCTAGTATTATATTGTTGGATTATTTTTGTCTCGTTGTATTCGTATTCAGTCGGAATACGGATGCAGGAATGTATATACGGATGAGGGGTATTTTTCACGCCCCGCTTCCCATTATACGGGCAGAGGACGCGACGAGGCCGCTACGTATTTACTCAGAAGTAAATACGCTAAGCGTGACTAAGCAATATAAAAGAAATATACACAGGAGACAAATGAAATGAAACAACAACTTTATTTATTAACATTATTTTGTACAATACATGGAAAAGTAAATACATCTGAATGAAAGCAATGCCTAAACAGTGGCATAACAGAAATGGAAAGTACTGAAACGAAATGTGTACAAGTGTAACTCCAGCTCGGGATCTTCAGTAAACCGGTCCAAGTCTTCAGTGCTAGGCTCTATCTCTGGAAGGTCCAAATCACCTGACAACATTTCAAAGAAGAAAGAGAAGGAACGTCGTCAGCGAACAATCGCTCGGTAAGTCCTAAAGATAAGGGAGAAGTAGAATAGACAAAGAGTATGAGAGAGAGAGAGTAGCTTTTAAAGTTGTATTATTTTGTTATACTGTTGTATTTAGTGTTAACGCTATTGTTTGTAGCTTGGTATAGAAGGATGCCAGTGTATACGAGAGGAGTTTCTATATGCCAGAGACTAAAGGCAAATGGAAGTACATGGTTCCGTTAGAATGCCCGGAACAACGGAGATTGTATTCAGGTTAGGTGTCTTAAATCTTGCAGTCTTATGCCACTTTTAACACCTTCCGTACCAATCTACCCCTTAAACCCTGCGATATCTTCATTGTATTGTTTGTATTGTATTGCAACTTGTATTGTCTTGTAATATAGATTGTATAATTAGGTGACTTGCCGAAACCATGATATCAGTAAATGGATGTAACTGTAAAATCATGATGTAACTAGAGAATCATGTAAATGGAAGTATATCCATGGTTCGGTTTAGTCAATACAGATTGAATAAATTGAATATATGGATTCATATTGAATAGTAGTTTGTAGATTGTACTTAAATCATATTCAAGTCACATTATTTATAATGAGACTCAGTCTGAGTCAGACAATTAGAAAAGAAATTGAAATCGTGAATTAAGTTTTGATGTTATCGGTAACCGCTGCACATGAGCGGCAGGATTTGTGTCTTTTTCAAACACGATTACCGTGCTGATGACACCGTTTGTTAAGTTGTCTACCTTAAATAGGCAAGCACCCACTTCTCCGGCTCCCTGAGGCTCTAGAGATTGGTCCCTTTTAAACCTATGTTTACTAGGGTCCTTATTGTAATTTATAAAACTTGAGGGGGTTTATGTAAAAATAATTTTGTATAAATTACAAAATATACCTCAAGTATTTTATTATCGTCTTTAAAGTTTTCATAGATGTAGATTTTATCATTGTGACATTTCTAGTGAATAAACCTATTTTTCATAATACATGGTATTTAATTGTAAAGTGTTGGACTTGTATGGAATTTCATGGTATTTTCATGTAAGAAGATTCTTTTGATTTAGAAAGTTAGAATATTTATAATATATCAAAACTAGATATTTTGATGATATATATATATATATATATATATTTATAAGAATATTTTTAATTTATTATTTTCTAGAAATCTCATTTTCTTAAGATATTTGTATTTTAAATCTTTCAAGACCGAATGGTCCTTGCGGAGGTCCGCATCTCGTACTACTAAGCCTGAGGATGTGCGATAATCCACACCATCCCGAACGAGTTCCTTAAATGGGTTGTAGCGGCGCTTTGCAAATATTTGTTTAAAAATACGTAATCCTGTAGAAAGTGGTTTTTTTATAAGTTAAAGGTATTTAATTGTAAATTCGTATTCACGTATTCTATGTTCCCGAAAGGCATCGTGCTATGTTGCATATGAGTGTTGTGAGGAGGTAGGTCATTACCTCGTGATCTAGTTAAAGGTATAGCCAGAAATATGATGTTTTAATGTCGAGACTAAACTACATGGCAATTTACTGAAAAAGTATGATAAAAATTGCAATATGAAATATTTTTCTATGAAACTTGTTCATGATATTTTGTTAATGATTAATAGTCAAGATGTAAGAGTTTGATATGGTTGTGTTTAAGGAAAATTAGACTTTTTAGATAAAATGGAATCGGAAGCCGGATTAACTCCGCTTTCGTCCGGTTTTATTAAAAGAAGTTTTAAGAATAGATTAGAGAGGAGAGAGGTGGGACATACTTATGGTTAGGTTAGAGAAGAGTAAGAAGGAGAGATAGGAGGTGCCGGTGCGTCGTTTCGTCGCCAGAAGCTCCTCAGATCGTCGTTGGAATTTCGCCCTGTTAGGTTTACCTAGCACCTCATCTAGGGTTTGGAAGCATAACACATGCCACAATTTAAATTTTAAAGGTGTTAAGTAAACTAAACTAGAATATTAACTAGAATTTTAGGGTAACAAGCAAAGTATCATATACTAAAATGAGAATCTATCACTTGGTGTAGAGATTATAACCTTTGTAGACCTCTCTTGGTGACTCCTTGGACCTTTGAGAGTTTGGAACGGATAGCTTGAGTCCTTCCTTGTACACGATGATCCACCCAAAGTCCCTTTGCCCAAAACTCCTTGCTTTACTTGATTTGTGAAAGAAGTATAGCAAACACCCTAGACAAATGGGCTAGATGTGTGTAGAATGATGAGCTGGTTTGTATTCTATAATCAAAACCCATTCTTTTTACCAACCTCACTCAAATGAAAACTCAAAAGAGAAAGAGTATGAGGAAGAAGATGATAATGGCAGAGCTTGAGCTCAATATTGTTTTTGTGATGAATTATGAGATGAGAATGAATAATCAATATTAAACCATTTTCACCGAAAACCATGGTTAGTAATTATCTAGATATTTATCACTGAGTTAAAAAGCCAAAAGAAAATTAACTCAGGGTCAAAAGTTAGGTCAAGTGTGGTCAAATGTGGATAATTAACCATGAGTGAATTATCTTTTCTTTAACTCAAAATAAATAAATATATACATAATTACAAGCATGCGAGTCTTGCATTGCCACCATTTGTGTATCATCAACTATGATACTATGTATGTATGTATGTGTCCATGCACATCATCATGTGTATACATGCATGCATACTTCATCAAAGAAAAGGGTTAAAACAAAGAATTAATCTAAAAGTCTATGTTAAATCAACACTTGATTTAACAAACCGGTCATATCATATACGACCCGACCTATAGAAAAACGCCCGATTAATATACGTCTTCACATATACGCATTTAATCGGGTCCCCGCGCATATCTCATATGCACACCACATCTTTTCGTCTGAGCCAGGAAACTTCATTGTGGGACTCTAAGACTCGTCAATACGCCGGCAGTAGGTGATTATCATATCAAACACCTACAAGCCGCAAGCGGTCAGCTAAATGTAATGGCCACCCGGGTATTGAGCGATCAGAAGAAAACCAGCGAAGCTGTCAAAACTCCCGTCGTGTCGACTGGCAACACTTACAGTACAGTTTGGTCTCTTCGTCAGATATGCTGCATATCGAGTCTAGGGATGGAATCGTCGACCCCAATAACCCAATAAGTCATTCCGGTGTATGGCTCATAACAGATCGAGAAACAACTGATAACACTTATCAGTAAATCTCAACATCCCTGTCCAGGGACTTCCTGTTATAGACAATCGAGCATAGCACAACATCAACCACCAATACCGGGACGAAACCCCTCCTATCTCTCATTGCCTCTATGTGCCTCGGGACAGTACCCAAATTCCACCTGTTTGCACGACTCAGTACAGCCATGGCAGGGCGGAGATCAAAGTACAGTAGGAGGACACACAAGACTCTATGATGATCTTGGGTCTACAGACTAACCTGTACCAGTGTCATCTGAGAACTGCTATCCGACGATAGATATAATACCACATAGGAGTTCTCGGCGAGTCCGTTCAGTGTACCCAGTCTCCACTGAGCACCCGCATACAATCTTTGGTGTCACCACACCAGATGGATATGGGATCATCCATCGTCCATCATATGGGATAAGAATGGTATACTCTAGTCTACTCTGGAATATCGATGCCCCGTCTCTATACACCCACGACTAGGAACAGTTAAAGGATATGCTTATAAACTACAAGTGTCCCACTAGTATGATCTGCATCATAGTCCCAATAGTCAAGCAAATATCCTATGGGCTTTATCAACATGTACTAAATGAGTAATTTGCATGATCAAATGAACATGTCATGATAAAGTAAACCAGATAGCATACTATCATGACGAGCAAGAAAGTCATCTATATACATATATACATGTCCAAGAATCCACTATACACATAATGGTCTCTAGGGCATACATATATCTAACAATCTCCCACTTGCACTAAGGCCAATTTTTGGCGTATCTCATACCCAACATCTCAAAAGGTCGCTCATGCTGTGGCTGTGGAAGGACTTTGGTGAGTGGATCCGCTGTGTTATTCTTTATATCTATTATCCGAATCACGATCTCTTGGCGATCTATTATCTCCCGGATCAAATGATATCGCCTCAGGATGTGTCTGGACTTCTGATGGGACCTTGTTCTTTAGGTAATGCCATAGCTCCATTATTATCACAATATAATGGTATTGGATCAACAATGGTTGGAACTACTCCTAGTTCTGCGATGAACTTCCTCATCCAGACGGCTTCCTTGGCAGCATCATTTGCAGCAATATACTCAGCTTCCATCGTGGAGTCTGCAACGGTATCCTGTTTGGAACTCTTCCGACTAACCGCCCCTCCATTGAGGGTAAATACAAACCCTGAGATAGATTTCCTGTCATCCTTATCACTTTAGAAGCTGGAATCGGTAAAGGACTCCATCTGGAGATCCCCATTACCATACAACAAGAACAATTCTTTAGTCCTTCGCAAGTACTTAAGAATGTTCTTCGCTGCTATCCAATATTTCTTCCCTGGGTTGGATTGATACCTTCTTACTATAGCTAGTGCATAAGCTACATCAGGGCGAGTACATAACACCGCATACATTATAGATCCTACGGCTGAAGCGTAGGGTATAATGCTTATGCGAGCTCTTTCTTCATCTGTCTTCGGACAGAAGTCCTTGGAGAGAGTGATTCCATGACAAGAGGGCAAGGCACCACGCTTAGAATCTTCCATGCTAAACCATTTTAGGATGGTGTCAATGTACTTTGTTTGGGACAATCCCAATAACCACTTGGATCTATCTCTATAGATCCTGATGCCCAAAATGCACGAGGCATCACCCAGGTCCTTCATGGAGAACCATTGTCATAAGAATAATTTGACCGGTTGTAGCATAGGAATATCATTTCCTATCAAGAGAATGTCATCCACCTACAATACGAGGAATGTGACAGTACTCCCTAAAATCTTCTTATAAATGCATGGTTAATCTATATTTTTGATAAAATCAAACTTTGATTATATCATCAAAGCAGATGTTCCAGCTCCGTGAGGCCTGCTTTAATCCATACATGGATTTAACCAACCTACATGCCTTCCCGCCACTCCCTCTGTCAATGAAGCCCTCTGGCTGATCCATATAAACGCATTCTTCTAAATCACTATTTAGAAATGCATTTTTAACGTCCATCTGCCATATTTCATAGTCATAGTGAGCAACAATAGCAAGTAGGATCCGAATGGATTTAAGCATTGCTACCGGAGAGAAAGTTTCATCATAGTCCAATCCTGGTCTTTGACAAAACCTTTCGCTACAAGCCTTGCTTTATAGGTCTCTACCTGTCCATCTACACCAATCTTTCTCTTAAAGATCCATTTGCACCCTACGGGTTTTATCTCAGGAGGTGCAACGTCCAAAGTCCATACTTTGTTGGTGTACATGGACTCCATTTCGGATCTCATGGCTTCCAGCCACTTCACTGAGTCACCACTCGTGATAGCTTGCTGAAAACTAGTAGGATCATCATCATCCATGATGCAATCTTCTCTATCACCATTAATGAGAAACTCATAGTATCTCTCCGGTGGGCGAGAAGTTCTACTAGATCTCCGGAGCGGCTGAGGTTCTTGAAGTTCTACTGCAACATCAGTTTCAACCAATTCGTCCTGAGTAATTTGCGTCTCTAGAACCTCTTCTAGTTCTACCGCATTGCCATTAGTACCATTTGTAAAAATATCATTTTCTAAAAATGCACCATGTTGAGAAACAAACACTTTTTGTTCCTCCTTGTGGTAGAATAGATATCCATATGAATGTTTTGGATATCCCACAAATTTACACATGACCAATCGTGTCTCGAGTTTGTCTGGATTCTGCTTTTTAACAAAAGCCGGACAGCCCCATATCCTAACTCTTTTAAGAGATGGTCTCTTTCCACACCGTATCTCATATGGAGTGGTAGACACGGTCTTGGTTGGAACCCTATTTAACAGATACATTGATGTCTCAAATGCATGTCCCCAAAAGGAAAGCGGTAACTCAGCATCACACATCATGGACCGTACCATATCTAATAGGGTACGATTCCTCCGTTTTGACACACCGTTGTGCTGTGGTGTGTAAGGAGGAGTGAGCTGAGAGAGAATCCCATTCTCTTTTAAGAAGTTTGAAAACTCTGTACTCAAATACTCACCACCTCGATCTGATCGAAGTTTCTTGATGCTCAAGCCTGTTTGATTTTCTACTTCAAGTTTATACTCCTTGAATTTCTCGAAAGCTTCGGATTTATGCTTTAACAAAAACACGTGTCCGAATCTTGAGAAATCATCAGTAAAAGTAATGAAGTATGAAAAACCGCCTCTTGCATGTGTAGGCATTGGCCCGCATACATCACTATGTATGAGGCTTAAGAGTTCCACAGCTTTTTCTCCGTGTCCAGTAAACGGAGTTTTGGTCATTTTACCTTTGATACAGGACTGACAAGTCGCATAAGATTTATATTCAAAAGGATTCAAATATCCATCTTTATGTAGCTTGTTTAGTCTTGTTTCATAAATATGACCAAGTCTACAATGTCAAAGAAAAGACTCATTTATATCTAAAAAACTTTCTTTTATTATTATGTTGTATACTAAAAACTGTGTGTTGGTTCAGAACGTAAATAACGTTATTTAGTGTACCATACCCAATCAACTGTTGATTCAAGTTAATGTTCATAACATTATTCTGCAACACAAAATGATATCCTTCATTGTCCAACAAAGAAATGAATATTATGTTATATAGCGTACTAGGTACATAATAACACGGGTTCAAAACCATAATACAACCCGAAGGCAAACCCAGATGATACTCTCCTACGGATACATCATGTACATTGGAACCATTTCCAACCCGCAGAGTATGGTCACCAGTCTTCAAAACTCTACTGTTTCTCAATCCCTGCAAACAATTGCAGATGTGAGAACCAGAACCGGTATCTAATACCCAAGATGCAGAGTTTATAGAATAACAGTTTTCAGTTACAAACACACCTGAAGCGGAAGCATCAGCATGCTTTTTCTTTTTGAGATCAGCAAGATACAGAGCACAGCTGCGTTTCGAATGTCCTGACTTGTGGCAGTAAAAACATTCTCCTTTTCCAGTTCCTGCGGCCCCAGATTTGTTTTTCCCCTTTGCCTTTTGAACTCCACCTTTCGGTTTGATGGGTTTCTTCTTCTTCTTTCCCTTGGCCTTAGCTTTTGGGATGGAAGAGGAAGATGGTACAGCAAGCAGAGTGGGAGTTCTCGCTGTCTTAAGCGTGCTCTCTGCACTTATCAATATATTGAGAAGTTCAGGCAATGATTTCTCCAAATCGTTCATATTGAAATTTACTATGAACGGAGCAAAGGCATGGGGGAGAGACTGCAGAAAAATATCTGTATATTGCTCATTATCCATGGTCCATCCCAGGTCCTCGAGCTCTTCTATAAGACCAATCATATGCAAGACATGTTCTCCTACTGATGTGCCAGGGGCCATACGCATCTGAAACAACTTTTTAGATCCCTAGTATCGTAAAGTCCGAGATTGCTCTGCATACAACTCCTATGTATGAAGAAAGATGGATTGTACATCCATCTTCTCGTGTTGCTTCTGATAAATAGTGTCCATAGAAGCTAGCGCGAGGTACTTGGCCGTGTCATAATTAATATCCCATGTTTTTCGGATCTCCTTATCCGAAACAGATGATTCAGGTCCTGGGACGGGTGGGGCGTTGAAGGTGAGGACATATAATACTTTATCATATGTCAGTGCAATGTTTAAGTTCATCAACCATTCTTTATAATTCAGTCCTGTCAGTTTATTTTTCTCTAAAAAAAGCTTAAGTCCCGTTATCGGTATCTGCCATTAGGAGAGAGAAAAGAAAACACTCAGGGAAATGCTCTTGAAAAGAATTAGATTGGTTATTATCTTATCTAATCGATGTCTCCGACTGCTTTTTATCAAATTTTCTTTCAAAACTTGAAAAGAAACCTAGTCAGGATTAATTACATTCTACAGTTTCTCTAACCGGTCAGCCAGGCCAGTGTCGGTACATTGAGGGAGGTTCCCCGTGCTTTCATACGGACCTAATTAAAATAAACCTCGTTTTCCTAGAGGTCAAACCCCGTTAACACCTTTCTAGACACCTACTGGATTAGCTAATTGTAAAGTGCAAAACTCTCTTGGGAGTAACTCTTACTCACAGTGGGATCGGGATCCAACTATCATATAGATAGTATGTAATCTCATTACAAATTTCAACTCTTGAAACTCCCGATATGGTTTTTACCCCTAGCTGCTTATGACCTTGGCTATGATCAACATATCATAAGCACTAGTCAAGTTCTACCCGTCATTTCGAGATTAACTAGACCCACCCATATGACCCTTGACTATGATCAATATAATTACATGAATGTCCTAACTGATCGCATCATATGCTTTGTAGGAAAACATCACTTAGCTACCGTACACTACGCCTTGACTATGATCAACATACGTAGCACGAATACTAAGTACTTTGCTTCCTAAAATGACGGAGGGTTGCGGATGGTTTTTATGAAAACCTTTAACGCTTTGAACTTGATATCGTTGTAGAATCAAAACAGTTTAGAAAAGGAGTGGCTTAAGCTCCGCATCTTTTGAAACTTGCATTTTTCATAAAAAGGCCGAGTGGGTTTCAAATCCGTTTCTACAATATCTTTAGGTTTCTTTTTCTTTACATTTATCTTATTAATGTAGTTCCATCATTTAAGTTCCTAAGCCATCACAGAAAAGGAACGAAAATAGAACGTACACTTATGCCATCCGCATTCGCCATAGTGTCCCGTTATGCACCGTTAGGTTACTTAACTAACGGCATAGCGGGGCGGGACTTGCGCGGGTGTAAAACATAAGCAACGTTTATTATATATCATATATATAATGATAATCCATTCGTCTCAGATATTAAGTAATCACATCACAGAATATCAACAGCAGAAGCACATATGAAAATAAAAGGATATCTAGGATGTCCGTATTTTGTATTTAGCCAACAATAGAAAATACAGATTACACGGTCGTGATGAATAGCCAAGTACACACCCCTAGACCCCTATGAGAGCGGAAAGTGACCCAACCAATTCCAGTGTTTAGGAGACCCGGTCTCGACTCCTCGAGATGGCCTCTCTCTGAACTCTAGAACCCGGTCACTTGTGCTCCCCTCCTTGGGTCTATCCTAATGCGGAAAAGTAAATAATATACAATATTGGTGACATCATCCTCAACCCGAAAGTGCCCCAAATGAAAGAATATTACATACATTTGATATTTACATGAATGAAAATATAACTCTCATCTTACATAAACCCCCGGCTATTCAATCACGACAATCCTGCATATCATATCTCAGCAACACATAATATCATATATCATCAACCTAAGTAAGTATGCGTACCCCGATTTTCTTTGATGTATAGCAACGAAATCGGCGATACACCACATACTACACTTACGGTCGCAGAAAAGAAATTGAAAAACTACAACAATTGGAATCATAACCGCCCTTAGACAACATAAACCTGGGATATCACATATCAAAGATTTCATGCCCAACAATGTAAAGCTCACATTTAGGTCTCATCCATGAAAACACTTTTCAAATTAAGTCGGACAATTCAACAATATTTCCGATTAAACCCGAGACCGAAATGTTAGATTTACATGCAACAAACAAATTTGTAGATTCCAATTATTGTATCACATTCTCAAATACTAGGTGCAGTTAAAACATTCGATCGAACGATTAATCACCCAAAATATTCTCAGAAGGCTCAACACTTAAGCAATATTAAAATACACCAGAGACTGCTACAAGTTCATACGGGCATACACAAGAAGGCACAGTCCACGCCTCACCAACGGCACCGCGGAATCGCCGCAAAATGACATTTTGGCCACGGTTCCGCGGTCGTTAGGTCGAGTTAGGGCTTCATTCTTCATGTAGGCCCATACAATTTCCTGCACGTTTTTCTGAGTATTTTTAATGTGGAAAAATCCAACATTTTGAAAAATTTCCAGAGAGCATGTTCCGGGCGACATGTTTCGTTCGTTCGAGATTTTTAACATCGTCTAGGTTACTCTAAAGCTCTAGCTTGGCTCTGATACCAATGTTGGGTTTACCTAGCACCTCATCTAGGGTTTAGAAGCATCACACAGGCCACAATTTAAATTTTAAAGGTGCTAAGTAAACTAAACTAGAATCTTAACTAGAATTTTAGGGTAACAAGCAAAGTATCATATACTAAAATGAGAATCTATCACTTAGTGTAGAGATTATAACCTTTGTAGACCTCCCGTGGTGACTCCTTCGACCTTTGAGAGTTTGGAACGGATAGCTTGAGTCCTTCCTTGTCCACGATGATCCACCCGAAGTCCCTTTGCTCAAAGCTCCTTGCTTTACTAGATTTGTGAAAGAAGTATAACAAACACCCTACACAAATGGGCTAGATATGTGTAGAATGATGAGGTGGTTTGTATTCTATAATCAAAACCCATTCTTTTTATCAACCTCACTCAAATGAAAAATCAAGAGAGAAAGAGAATGAGGAAGAAGATGATAATGGCAAAGCTTGAGCTCAATATTGTTTTTGTGATGAATTATGAGATGAGAATGAATAATCAATATTAAACCATTGTCACCTCAAACCATGGTTAGTAATTATCTAGATATTTATCATTGAGTTAAAAAGCCAAAAGAAAATTAACTCATGGTCAAAAGTTAGGTCAAGTGTGGTCAAATGTGGATAATTAACCATGAGTGAATTATCTTTTCTTTAACTCAAAATAAATAAATAAATAAATATATATAATTACATGCATGTGAGTCTTGCATTGCCACCATTTGTGTATCATCAACCATGATACTATGTATATATGTATGTATGTATGTATGTGTCCATGCACATCATCATGTGCATACATGCATGCATACTTCATCAAAGAAAAGGGTTAAAACAAAGAATTAATCTAAAAGTCTATGTTATATCAACACTTGATTTAACAAACCGGTCATATCACATACGACCCGACCAATAGAAAAACGCCCGATTAATATACGGTATCACATATACGCATTTAATCGGGTCCCCGCACATATCTCATATGCACACCACATCTTTTCGCCTGAGCCAAGAAACTTCATTGTGGGACTCTAAGACTCGTCAATACGCCGGAAGTAGGTGATGATCATATGAAACACCTACAAGCCGCAAGCGGTCAGCTAAACGTAACGGCTACCCGGGTATTGAGCGATCAGAAGAAAACCAGCGAAGCTGTCAAAACTCCCGTCGGGTCGACTGGCAACACTTACCGTACAGTTCGGTCTCTTCGTCAGATATGCTGCATATCGAGTCTAGGGATGGAATCATCGACCCCAATAACTCAATAAGTCATGCCGGTGTATGGCTCATAACAGATCGAGAAACTACTGATAACACTTATCTGTAAATCTCAACAGCCCTGGCCAGGGACTTCCTGTTATAGCCAATCGAGCATAGCACAACATCAACCCCCAATACCGGGAGAGACGAAACCCCTCCTATCGCTCATTGCCTCGATGTGCCTCTGGACAGTACCCAAAGTACACCTGTTTGCACGACTCAGTAGAGCCGTGGTAGGGCGGAGATCAATGTACAGTAGGAGGACATACAAGACTCTATGACGATCTTGGGTCTACATACTAACCTGTACCAGTGTCACCTGAGAAATGCTATCCGAGGATAGATATAATACCACATAAGAGTTCTTGGCGAGTCCGCTCAGTGTACCCAGTCTCCACTGAGCACCCGCATACAATCTTTGGTGTCACCACACCAGATGGATATGGGATCATCCATCGCCCATCACATGGGACAAGAATGGTATACGCTAGTCTACTCTGGAATATCGATGCCCCGTCTTGATACACCAACGACTAGGAACAGTTAAAGGATATGCTTATAAACTACAAGTGTCCCACTAGTATGATCTGCATCATAGTCCCATTAGTCAAGCAAATATCCAATGGGCTTTATCAACATGTACTAAATGAGTAATTTGCATGATCAAATGAACATGTCTAGATAAAGTAAACCAGATAGCATACTATCATGACGAGCAAGAAAGTCATCTATATACATATATACATGTCCAAGCATCCACTATACACATAATGGCCTCCAGGGCATACATATATTTAACACGCCCTTTGCTAACTCCACTTGTACACAAAGATTCTAGAGAGATTTCTTGAGAGTTTGGACAGAATTTTGTGAGTGAGGGGTGTGTGTGTAGGGATGGTATTTATAGGGTAATATAGGGTTTAGGGTAGATGAAAGGTTGTATTAAAAATTGGTTTAATGGGATTTTTTAATGTCTCTGTTATTGTGCAGAGAATTTAAAGTATACAGGGGTTTTAAGAAGACCAAGAGGCACAAGAGTCATGAAGGCCAACTCGGATTTTGGCCGAGTTCACCTGGCCCCGCCAGCCCGAGTCGGCCGATTCGGACGGGGCTCGCTGCCACATGTCCAATGTCATATAGTGATACTCCTGGGTTAGTTTGTTTTACATGTGGCTTTTGAGTTTTACGAGTTATGCACGTGTAGGCTCTTGGGCTTCTAAAAATTTAAAAGAAAACAATTTTAAAAATAATGTGGGATTTGAACTTTGTTGCTTTGGTTCAGCAGTGCAAGGTCTTACAAATGAGCTACAGGCTCCTTCTTGCTATTAAAAAGCAAAACAAACTTATAACTTGTGCTCAGGCAAAAGTACCCCTTTTCTGTATTTTTGAAAAAATTATACAGAAAGTTGTACAGAAAGTTTAGGGTTGTTACAGTATTCTTGTAATTCGTTACAAGATTACTTTTGAAGATGCCACTTCCTTTTTCTATTAAACATTTAGGTTAATGTTTATTGGGTGGAAAGTGTGAGTGTGAGTTTTGGCTTTGGTGCATTGATGTAGCATGTGCACTTGGTGACTCATGGTATTGGGTCATGGGACGGTTTTGTTTTGGCTAAGATATTTGTGTGTGTGTGTGTGTTGTGAGATTTTTGGTAGAGTGAGCATGTGAGAGGCATATCTTTTTATTTTGGTGGGGTTTTTCTTGAGTTGCTCACTCTCACAAAAGAAACACACAACACTCACTTTCTTCACTTGATCTTTCTTGAGCTCACACTTTCCTCTCATGGGCATCTTCTTCAACCTCCACCCAAACCCTCTCATGAGTTGAGATTCCTTCGGTGTATTAAGACAAAGTAATGACAAATACTCTCTACTTCATCTTTGCTATCTAGGCTAGCAAACTAGATACCCGAATTGCTTCGGTTTTGAGGCGGGAGCCCATTTTACAAACCCTCGACGTGGGTATTCTTCGATGTGGGGAGATCGGAGATCAAACTTGATTGGGGAAGCCGCGAGGATCTTGGGACAGAGGTTGAAGACCGAAGGACATGGATTGATCGGTATAACCTCTCTAAACTCCTTTTATAGAACTAGTATAGGGTTAATGGTACAATCCGTCGATTAGGGTTCCGTTAGCGCCGGTTTCTATAAGTTTTTGTTCCGCATTTGGCCACGGAATGATGGCCGGGGCGCTGGCATAACCCAAAAAGATATCAGAGCCAACCCATTAACCACATACTAGTTTGTTTATATGATGTTAAAGTATCGAAACCGAAACAACTCCGAAACAATACCAACTCATATTCCATTCTCTGTCAAATTTTTCCGAGTCTTCTAAAAATATTTAAGCAACTGCAGAAGACTACTATGATGACCACTAGAACACATCCCAAGCACGAACCCCAGATTCAAAAATTGGGTCGGCCAGATGCCTGTAAAATCTGAGGTGTCCGGTTTTGTGGAGGCTTCTGGTTTGAAATTTTGGGTGTGGTCTAGTCTCTGGAATATTGGTTCAGTGGTATTGCTTATTTAGCCTAGTTTGGATATGGTTTTATCCATTAGTTTGGGGCTATTCGGAGTTATTTCGAAGTCGATATTCCCATCACTGTTTAATATTTACAGTACATGCATTACTATCTGTGACTGTGAATGTCATTAGAGCGGTACAACTTGTCTAATTGCTATAGTTCTTTTAGACGGGTTTGCGAACGTGACATTCACGTTGATGTTCTGTGTTGTGCTGTGTTTGTTGGCTGGGTTTTCGTGGTGGATAATTTGGGTGCAATGTTAGTACAATTAAGTTTTATTTGTACATTTGATGTCGCGGGGCGAGCGTCCGACATGTGGACTGCTGTCATTGCCTGTTTGTATATTGTTTGTTTGGGGCACGACCGGGTTGAGGTCGATATTATCGTTATACATATTTTTCTTTTATGTACTAGGATTACCCCGCGATGGAGTGCACGGATAGCCGGGTCTGGAGGGCAACGGGTCCGCATCTCAAGGCGTTAAGATGGAGAGGGCCTCACTCTAGAATTGGCGGGCTATTCACCACACTCGTAGGGGGTACAGGTTGACCCAAGGAGGGGTGCTCAAGTTACCGGATTCCGTGAAGTGCTGGGTGGCCCATTCACTTTGATGAAGGGGGCTGCCTCGCTTCTGGTTTTGGCGGGTAACTTGCTGCGCTCGTAGGGGTCTAGGTTTTTATTGCACAGGCTATCCACACGACCAGGGGAATGTCGGGTTTCACTTGTGGCTCAAAGGAAACCCGGGGCTCCCAAATTATCTGTATTGTTCTCTGATACTTATCGCTTATTTATGATGTTTCATTTATCATGCCTGGAGCGATTATTATATATTGTTATATATATACTAGTATATATTGTATATGTTTTACACCCGCGCTAGTTGTTGGATATAGTGCCCTCAAAGTCAATTATTGGATCGCAGGCACGTGATTGCAATGATTGAGGGAGGATCTATACCGGTAGGACAGTCTTACTCGAGATGATATTATGCTATCTGGTTTGTCTTTATCATCGTGTACATGCTTTAGGTGATATTACAGATCACTATTACACGTTGATAGAGCCCTTAGGATTCTTGCTTGACTACCAGCAGTATGATGGCGATCATATGTAGGGCTACGGTAGCGCCCCGGCCGTCTATCCGAGGCCAAAATGCGGAAACAAAAATTTTCATAACTTTAAACCGGCACTACCGCATCCTAGAAACCCGGATCGTAACAATTAACTTAATGCTAGCAAACAAGAGATGGGAAGAAAGCAATACCGAGCGATCCGTGTCCTTCGGTCTTCGGCCTCCACTCCGATCTCCTCGCGGAATCTCCGGTCTTCATCTCCTCGTCGGAATGGGCACCACATCGCCGGGTTCTTTTACGGGCTCCCACCTCTGGACCGAGGCAACTCGGGCATGAAGTTGGCGAGCCGACGTGCCCAAGGGTGCTGTAAGATAAGTGTACAATGTTTTGTCTCTTGGGGTTTGAAGTTACCTTTGGATGGAGGTGGAATGAACTTTGAAATGAACTTGGGAATTTTGTAACAAACAAAAATGAGATGAAGAAATTTCCCCACCAAATGAAATGCCCTCCTATTCTTCCACAAAGTGTGGCCGGCCCATGCTCTTGGTGGAGGGGAAAAAGGATGGATTAAAACAAGTAAGGAAAATGATGGGTGATAACAAGAAGAAATGGTCACATCAATTTCTCATCCAAATCCTTTCATTTCCTATCACATTAATGCAAGCCATGATCAATGAAAAAAGCAAAGATGCTTGTATTATCAAAACCCCTCATTTACAAGAAACCCCCTCCACATATCTAATTTGCACACTTGCAAATTAGCCCCTCCAACAGAAAAATCCGGCCGCGAAGGAACAAAGGAAAACTGGCCGGAATGGAATGCAAACTGGCAACTTCAGAAAACTGATCCCGTAATAAATTACAGGAAAACCCCGCGACTGTATATACATACCCATATTTGTATTCCCACTGAATACAAATGCAAAGAGAAAAAATCTACACTGTACAATACTAGGATCCGGCTTAAACCAAAGCCCACTAGTATTATCCGTCCGATCATGATCCGTGCAATACCGCACGTATCTGATCAAACCCTGCCATATCTCCATACGGCCTCTACAGCGTTTCGCCCGAAACTTGAGAAACTGGTCTGTGGGGGACTCTAAAGACTCGTCAACACTTTGGTTGTGGATTTAACCACTAGCACGTCAGAGGTATTAGCCAATACGTAACGGGCTACCAGGTATTGATAAAAAGGGACGTCGATGAGCGAACTCATCCTGACACCCTACTGAGCCTGTCAGTGACAATATCCGTACAGTCCGGTCCGTTCGTCTATGAGTATCGCATGGCGGGCCTAGGGGGTTGGCAAAAGTCAGACCCCCAAAAGCGGTACAAGTCGTGTCGGAGTGTAGCCCAGAACACCCTAAGATACTACTGGAATGCTTACCAGTAAATCTCCTGCCTCGGCCGAGGGCTTTGTGTAATGGCTCTCCTAGACACAGCGCGACCTCATCCCCAATACCGGGAGAGACGAAACCCCTGCCGATCCGCTCACTGCCTCCATGTGGCTCGGGACTGTACCCAACTAAAACCTGTTTGCACGACTCCTTTGAACCATGGTAGGGTAGTAATCAAAGCACAGTGGGAACTCACACGAGACAAATGACGATCTCAGGTTGATAAACTAACCTGTACACATGTCACCAGGGAACAACTATCTAACGTCTGGTATAATACCAACTAGCATGTTCCCGGCGAGTCCTGTCCGGTGTACTCATAACCCAATGAGCACCTGTATACATCTTAGGTGAACCAACTGACACCAGTGCATTGTAAGACCGGCCACCGCCCCTCGTCGGGGTCTCGACTGTATACACTAGTCTACTAATGGAGTATCGATGCCCAGTCTCGAAACTCCCACGACTAGGGACCACTTTAAGGATGTGCTTATAGACCCCAGGTCCCACGTATATGATCGCCATCATACTGCTGGCCGTCAAGCAAGAATCCTAAGGGCTCTATCAACGTGCAATAGTTGTTAGTTATATGTATGCCCTAGAGGCCATTACTGTACATAGGATGTATATTGTAGTGGATGCTCGGACATATATAGGGAGGACTTTCTTGCTCGACATGATAGTATGCTATCTGGTTACTCTTTACCTTAACGTGTATACTGATTGTCTCTCTGTTACATGTTGGTAAAGCCCTTAGGATGTGTACTTGACTACCAGGACTATGATGCGGATCATACTAGTGGGGACATGGTAGTCCATAAGTACATCCTTCAAAGTCCCTAGTCGTGGGTGTATCGAGACGGGGCATCGATATACCAGAGTAGACTAGCGTATACCTTCTCGACCCATACAGATGGGCGATGGATGATCCCATATCCATTGGTGTTTGACATCAGAGATGATATACGGGTGCTCAGTAGAGACTGGGTATACTGGACGGACTCGCCGAGAACTCCCAGATGGTATTATACCTCACGTCAGATGGCAGTTCTCTGGTGACACTGGTACAGGTTAGTCTGTAGACCCGAGATCGTCATAGAGTCTTGTGTGATTACCACTGTGCTTTGATTTCCACCTTACCACGTCCAAGAGGGCGTGCAAAACGGTGGCTTTTGGGTACAGTCCCGAATCACATGGAGGCAATGAGCGATAGGAGGGGATTCGTCTCTCCCGGTATAGGGAGTTGATGTTGCGCTGTGTTCGATTGGCTATAACCGGAAATCCCTGGCCAGGGTTGCTGAGATTTACTGGTAAGTGTTACCTGTAGTATCTCGAACTGTTATAGACCTCATATCGACATGACTTATCGAGCTACTGGGGTCTGACGTTTACCACCCCTAGGCAACATATGCGACATATCAGACGAACAGACCGGACTGTACGGTAAGTGTTGCTGGTTGGATTCACAGGATTATGAGCGGGCTTGCTTGTCGATCTTCTGATCGCTCAATACCCGGGTGGCCGTTACGTTTAGCAGACCGCTTGCGGCTTGTGGGTGTTTGATATGATCATCACCTGCTGCCGGCGTATTGACGAGTCTTTAGAGTCCTACACAGAGGTTTCCTGGCTCAAGCGAAACGAAATAGGAGCGCATATGGGATATGTGCGGGACCGAGAATAATGCGTGTATGTGATACCGTATTCTATTCTCGTGATGAATGTATCGAATGGTTGTATGCGATATAATCTAGTTATCGATTCAAGGATTGATTCGATAAGCCGATACATTGGATATTAGTCAGTTATATGAGATATGACCGGATCGTTAAACCAAGTGTTGATTTAATGATTTAATGCATAATTATATATTTGATATATTACTTTGCATTAACTAGTATTGGTTCATTTTAAATGGATTTTCTCACTTGATGTGCACATTGTATATGTGATTTACTTTTGTACACTAGTTTGTATCATGTTTGATGATGCATGCAAACTTGGGTGTATGATTGATTTGAACCATGTTTAGGTTAATGGTTATGGTTTTAAATTATTCACTTATTCATTTTATTTATTCTCTTTATTTCTTTTGGCTAAAATGAAATGGTTGCTAATTTTTTCTTTTTGTTGAAGCTTTGAATTAGTAACCATTTTGTTTTATATTTAAACCTAACCATTAGCTAAACTAGGGTTTGCTCTCTACAAGAGTTAAATCTAACCCAAGGTTGCATTATGATAAGATCAATTGATTTTATTATTATTTTTGACCATTCTCATGATATTCTTCTTCTTCTTCTTCATCTTCATCAAGAAGAAGAAACCTTGCTACCTCCAATGGTGAAATGATCAAATTAGTGAGAAATCCAAATCTAAAGTCAACCCACTTCCTATTTCTTCATCCTCTACTACTTGCCATGTAGTAGAGTGTGTTATCTTCATAAGTTTCTTGACTTGGTGAAGGTGGAGCTCGAGTTTGAGTTGCTTCGACGTAGATCATCTTCGGCATCGAAGTCGACGACCTAGCCCACCCATTTCTCCGATGAAGCCGACGGTAGAGCCCGAGATCCGATGATCGCAGCGAGGAGACATCATCACGGAGCTATGGAGGTAGAAGACCGGATCTACAAAGGTTGTATTTCCGTTTACCCTTTTATTTAAGTCGTTAACTAGTTTCTTGTTTCGCCTAAAATTCTAGTTAACGATCTAGTCTAGGGTTTCTCGGCACCGTAAAATTTGAAATTGGCATGGTTGATGCCTTGTGAGACCTCATTAGTGTGCCTAGGAACCCTACAATAGTGACCTGTAAGGTCACCTAAACCAGTACACGATGATAAAGATAAACCAGATAGCATACTATCATCTTGAGTAAGACTTTCCTACCGATATAGGTCCTCCCTCAATCATTGCAATCATGTGCCTGTGATCCAATAATTGACTCTGAGGGCACTATCTCCAACAATCTCCCACTTGCACTCAAGGCTAATTATTGCGATGTCGCATACTCACAGCCCGTGTGATACCGAACACCCAACTCCTCTACTAGCCAGTCTCACAAAGCTCGTTTGCGAAACTATTGCGTTCGAGGAATAGCCTCAGTGAGTGGATACGCCCTAATGTTTCTTTCTATGTCTCTCTTTGCGAAACTATTGCGGAGAAACCTATCTCCCGAAATGAGAAATACCTGTCTTAGAATATGTCTGGATGTCTGATGGGACCTACTTGATAAATGAACTCCAAATCCAAACTTCTTAGACTGTATCGTCAACTGAACTTAATCAGTATCCTGCGCCGTGCCTCCCTCAGTATCCGCCTGGACCACCTGTCCAAAATACTGCCCCTCGTCAGAGGGAAAACTATAACTCTGACAGTCATTCTGTCATCCAAGTCACCTTGGAAGCCTGGAATGATAATTGTCTCCCGAATGAGGCTGTCGTTATCATATCCTTAGAACATCCACTTATGTTCTAAAACTGCTTCCGAATGTTTCTCCAGGATTGGATCAATATCAGCTTATTGCACCTACTGCAAAAGCAACATTTGGTGTGGTACTTGACATCTCATGATTGACTCAATTGCCTAAGCAAGTGATCTGCCATTCATGCACATCCCTCTCCCCTTTAGTCTAGTAACCAGAATGTCTGATATAATATCCAAGTCCTTTATGGAGAAACCACTGTGTGACAACCAAAATATAACCGATCGTAGTATAGGAATTTTACTTCCTACTCTATGTGTGTCATCCAAATACCAGGACATCACACCCTACTACCTTCTTAACAGATCTATCCCCTATTCTGATGAAGTCAAACCTATGACTGTTACATCAGAAATAGATGATCTATCTCTGCTATATCTGCTTTAGTCTATAAATAGACATAAGCCACTTGTCTACCAATGCTTTCGCTGCTCCCACTGACCACGACAACCCTCTGGCAGAGTCATATACATGTACACTTCTAAAACAAGTTTAGAACGACGCTATACTCATCCTCCTGCCGGATCTCACAGTCTGGAATAACAGAAATGGCAAATCTGGGTAAACAAGAACCTCCCTGCCACCGTCATTGAGCATACCGAAGTACCTCTCGAGCGTCTGAGGTTACCCACCATATCTGCGGAGTGGCCAATGGAATGTCAAATCAGATTGAATCTTTAGGTTCTTATCAAATTTTCAGTAATCGTTTGCGGTTCTGGAATTACTTCCAGTTCTACCATACTCCCACTACCGTTTTCTGAAAAAATCCATTTTTATTAAAAACTGTGGCGAGTCTAGAACAATATCACTATTGATCTTCCAGATGGTAGAAAGTCAACCCTTGTCATAGCCCGGGTCAACTCACAAACAGCCATTACAGAAACGTGCCTTGAGTTATCCGGAGTCTAGTTTTAAGCATAAGCCGGACAACTCCCCGTACCTTAACATCGTTAAGATATGAACTGTTCTATATCCAATATAGAACCAGAGGCACTGATTTAATTGAACCAGATTCAAATCATGCAGCTATCTCCAGTGCATGTCAACTAAATGGAGAGAGGCCGATCAGCGTTACTCAACTTAGGAGTGCTTCCAATTATGAGTAACCTGAAAGAGAAATAAGTTCTCTCAATCATTACTATCAACTGAACACCATACACAAGTATCTACATCTTCGATCACCATGAAGAATCCCGATACTTGCAATATCTGGTTCTCTACTTTACTCTTATACCTATAACTTCTCAAAACCCAGACCTTGCATTTCAACGAAACACATGTCTAGGAACTAGAGAAGTCACAAGTAAACAGAATATAGTACGAGTACCAACCCCTCTGTCCTAATGGACACTGGACAACATAAAATACTCTGTATAAGTCCCTTGAGTCTAATAACTCAATCGCTGTGTGTCGTAGGTTGAAAACTGTACTATGGTTATGAAGAATTACACCGCTGTTCAATGCTCCTTACCTAACCATCCACTGATATAGGTAAATGTCATAGACATAATTTCAAAAAGGTAGATCTCACTCTATAAAAATAGACGTACAGATATATCAATTTGAAATTGGTGCATAACAACGGATATTCAAAACCAAATATTTGCCGTCCGGCAAACAACCCGGATGATTTCCTCAAATATCACCAATTACAACGAATCTCGATATAATGAGGATGATCACCCAATTCCCAATAACTTACTCCCACTCATCATCTGTAAAACCATACAGATGTGAGAATCAAACCTGGTAAATACATACCCTGTAGTAAGGACTAATTGGGAAATCAGTTTTCTTTTAACAATACACAGTGAAACTGAAACATGTAAATGTTTCGAAGGGGTATGCGGGTATTCCCAGTAATGCCTCTTCCATTATCAAGATTCACAACTGTAACCGTATATTTCTTTGCCATCTCTCCAAATCCCTTTTAAATGTCTTTAGTCATTACCTTCTGTACACGCTCTTAGGCTAAATGGTTTTCTTCCTTCCCTACCGTTCGGCACCGGCCTATGGTTTGGAAGAAGACTATCCAATAAGCATAATGGGTGTACTGTCCTAATCCTAGAAGCACTCGCAATGCGAGAGAAGGTGAAGATAAAAGACAACCGAATAAACCTTATTCCTATTTCTTCTGAACAAGAATCCATCCCCGAACTGGAACAAGTTCCTTTCGAGTTCGTATATAACCATACGATGGAGTATCCAAATAACTGTGGATCTTCGTAGTGATACGGAGTGTTCTGGAGAAATACAAAGGTGAAATGGGAGTGGTAATGAAATACTTGGTTTGGTCGTGAATAGCAGTCGCATTTTACTTTGCCCTCTTACTAATCCCTTGATATGTCTTTACTTAATACCTTCTGTACACCTTAGTTAGGCTAATTGGTTTTCTTCATTCCCTACCGTTCGGCACCAGCCTAAGGTTTGGAAGAAGACTATCCAATTTGGCTAATAGGTGTACTATCTTCTAAACCAAGGAGTACTCGCAACCTGAGAGAAGGTAAAAGGAAATGACAACTGAATAGTCCTATCCGTTTTCTCCAGAACCGGAAACCATCCTCGAATAAATTCCTTCGAGTTCGTATATAACCATACGATGGTTTTTTCCAATGGAAGTGGACGTTCGTAGTAATACGGGGTGTCCTGGAGAAAAGGGTAAAAGTAGGAGTGGCAATGAGGTTTGCAACTCTGACAATCCAAAAGCCAGTGTTTTAAGAAGGTTCGGTTAATCTTGGTCACTGAGTCATAGTCAAGGGTCGGGTCATGGTCGCTGCCAAAGAGAGAGAGAGAAAAGAAACACTCAGCGTGTACTCTAACCTAGATCAGAATGGTTATCAATTTATCCAATCAGGAAACCTCCCACTGTAACCTCAAATTCTCCTCCAAACCTGAAAGAAGAATTAGTCAGGATCACCCGAGGAGTAAACCAACTCATTAGTGGGAATCGGGATCCAACTATCATCGCATGATAACGTGACAGAATCCACTCACATTATCACACTCCAGAAGGTATGCGCATGCCTGGTAAGTTTCAGCTTCTTTAGAAACTCCCGATGTGATTTTTACCCCTAGGACCCAAGTGACCTTGACACAGTCAACAAATCAGAGAGTCCTAGTCAAGTTCAACCCGTAATTATCCTGGATTGCTTTAAACCCACCCGTACAAGCCCTTGACACAGTCAACAAGGCCGCACGACTGTCCTAACCAATCCTATTAATATGCCACAAACAAACATTGCTTAGCTACCGCACACTACGCCTTGACACAGTCAACAAACGCAGCACGAATACTAAGTAATACTTGTAAGAAATGACGGAGGGCTACGTCTAGTTTTTGGCAAAAAACTTTTAACGTAATGAACTTGATATCGTTGAAGGAACTGCATAGCTTTTTATAAAAAAATATAGTGGCGAAAACCTTTGCTAAAGAGGTCACTCCCGGTGAAGGGATCTCGGCTCTTTCCCCGTAGAATGAGGTGCAGGATATTCCAACTGAATACCACGATGCAAAGCAAAAAGTAATCGGCTATAGTGAAGTTATTACCCTGACGCAAACTTCTGTCCAAGGGGTCACTCCCGGTGAAGGGATCTCGGCCCTTGCCTCGTCGACTGAGGTGCTGGATATTCATAACCGAATACCACTGTGCAAAACAAAAGAGAACGTCCTTTCAATAACAGCTTTTTGAAAAATTGTTCCAACAACATCAGAATAGGTTTGTTTAGCTTGCATTGATCCGAATCAACGCAGTCCTATCAATTGATCACACCAATAAAGAACGAAAATAAAGATGTACGTATATGCCATCCGCATTCGCCACTGGGTCCCGTCATCACCCGTTAGGTTACTTAACTAACGACAGAGCGGCGAATGGACTAGCACGGATGCAAAACATATACAACATCTACTAGTATATATATCTCAATATATAATATTCGCTCAAGGCGTGATAAAATGCAACATCACAGAAATGTAATAAACATCACAGAACAATACAGATAATCTGGAAGCCTGTAACATTTTCAAAAATATAAAATATTAATTTTGGGAATTTCTATAATTTAATATTATTTTATTGATTATTTTAATATTAAATGCAATTAAATAGGAAAAATGTTAGAAAAATTATGAAAAATTATGGAAAATTCTAAAATAGGGTAAATTAGTGAATTTTGACATTTTTAAGTTTTTGTGATTAGTTTGACACTAATTTAGTGCTAATCGCGATTAAAATCGCTAATCGGGTTTTTTGGCAATTTTGTGCAAAACTTGCATATATCACTTTTCCTACACTTGTGCATTTTCTTGCCATGATTTATCATTTGGGTTTACTATTGAGGTGAGAAGGTTTGAATTAAGGATTAAAGGAAAATGAAAAAGAAAAGAAAAGATTAAAGAATGAGAGTAGGTGAGAGAGGGGTGAGGGTTGCCTTGACCTTGGACTTAACCATTCTTCTCCCATCATTTTCTTCCCTCCTCCTTCTCCTCTTGCTGCTGCTGCCTCCCCTCCATCATCCTCCCCTCTTCAAAGCCCAAAAACATCTCCAAAACCACACCAAAATCCCTAGTTCGTTTCTTTAAAAAGATGCACAAGCTCGAGATCTTCAAGATGGACCTAGAAAGATTGGATTGTGGCCACTTGGGGCAACTCAAGAAAATTCTTGAGTTGCCAATTGAGGTAATTTCTGAACCATTATCTTAGTTTTAGCATTTCCTATACCCCTTTGCATGTTTAGAATCGATATTGTGTGATATTATGGACATGATGAAAACCTAGTTAGGGTTTGAGAGAAACGTGAGTTGTAATTTGAAATTGAGCTCAGTAGAGGACTTGTAAACACCCTAGTGCATGAATTGGAACCCAAAACCTGAAGCTAGAACCAGAAATACGGATTTTAGAAACCGATATCGGGGAAAATGTGAAGTCTGTGAGGGTTATTTTGAATCTGCTATTACCCCGAGAACCCTAAAATAATATTGGATGGACAGTGAGATGTGCAGGCACAATGGAACCAACACCCCAAACCCCAGCTCCCCATTCCAAACTGAGGCCGCCGGAATCCCCATTCTGGCCGCAAATTGCGGCCAGACCAGTGAGGAATTGCCTCGTTTTGCGTGCCTGGCCCCATTTCCTATAGTTTAGACCCTGGGTACTTCTAGTTTTGACATATTCCTTCTAGGGTAAAATCTGGGACATATTTCCTAAGTTGCCGTTTTGAATTCGTGTTTCCGTATTCCGTATTTTCATTTCTGCATTGGTGTATTTCGTTTTACCTCGACTATTTGTCGTTTATACGACGATATAGAGGATCTATTGATGGTTTTGAAGGCGTGCCATAGGTTCTCACCTATAGGCCCCTTATCGTATCGTTTTGGATTTCATGCGCCGTTTTAGCTTGGATTTGGTTTTAATGCGCATATACGATATTCGATGTGTAGGTACCCTTGAAGACTTCGGGACGACAAGCAAATGCATGGTGATATCTGCAAATGATGATGCAAGGTGAGTAGATCATATCTACAGGGGGAAGTCGGGTGGATGGCGTATAGCACCCCCGCAGTCCGTAGTTAGTATACTATATATATGTAGATATATGATAGTGTTTAGTGTGTTTTAGCTTTGTGTTAGAGGTATTATGGTTAGTTAGGGGTAGAAATACCTAGCGTAGTTCCTAGTTGCGAACCATAGGATAGATTTGCACCCACACGCGTACACTGTGTGTTTTCTTATACTTGCACCGTACTTGATTATATGGGAAGACTTTGGAGATGAGTCGATGATGTGGGCTTTGTGCCGCGAGATCGGTGATTTGATATGGTTCATATTTGGGAATATGACATGTGACTCTTGCGGGTTTGGGATGTGTGTTTACCCCCGCATGCTTACTTCATTGGTGGTATCGGTTTGTACTAGACATAGAGTAGTACCCCCAGACTATAGGATCTGATGATAGTGATACCTGTTATGTGGAGAGATAGTGAGATGTTGACCCCTACCCAGCTATTGGGATGCCGTACGACGATTTACCGTATGAGCTTTACATTGATGATAGATCCGCGCTCATGACTGGAGGATGTCAGATGATACACTGTATCGTACGCGATACTATTGAGGCGGGATCACCGACTTATATATATATATCGACTCAGTAGTTAGGCGGTTTCCTTACCGGTAGTTCAGCTTGCTAGTTCAGCCGTATAGTTTAGTGTAGTTGTTAGAGTAGCTTAGACTTCTTACCTATTTCAAAAACTGACGAATCGTGGGTATTTTTAAAGACAGCTCAAGGGAATCTACGGATATTTCAAAAAAAACGACGTATCTTTTCATAAAAACACCGTAGCCCCTATTTTCAAAACCCCATGATTCGTGTTATTTCAAAAGGCACCACTCGTAGGACTTATATTAGATTTATGCAGATAAGTTTTGGGTTACGTCTAGTTTCAGCTCCCCCTCCCTTTTATGGTTCGGTTTGCATCGCATTCTTATTTTATGCTTCATACTCCATTTTTAATATCATGCTGATAGGACACCAGCACCATTACCGATGATGCGTATGTACCACGTACACTTACTCGCCGGCTCACACACATCTTCATCGGTAATTGCCATGTCACGTACACCTTAGAAAATATACTATTGCATTGATGTAGGTTGTTAGCTTATAATTTAGACAGGTTGTAAGTGTACTCGCCTTATATGCTAGATTAGACATTGTAGTTATTACCTGCTACTTCCTGCACACTGTTATTCATTATCATGCCGCATTCATGGATTCTCATGCATATATTCATTATTTTACGTGCTATTGAGGTTTGGATTTGGATTTCTATGAGATTTTCTGGGTTTGGAGGAAAACCGCAAAAACACTCATAAACATATTCTCTCTTTTAAAATAAAAAGTGCGGTTTTCCATGATGTATGAGTCGTCCACCATGAGTTTGCTGATGGATTTGGAAACCCGATTCGAGGAGACGGATGAACCGTTTCGGGTACATGGTGGACTCGGTACGGTACCCCGGGGCAAGAGGAATGTGGTGATGACGTTGAGCCTGGCAGGGGAGCACTACCTATCGGTGATTTTACCCGACGCGTCGGATATCCGGAGGATACCGTCGTGGTCTTGAGATTTATGGTAGGGGCCGGTCTGGACTGACGGCGCCCTAGATATTGTGATTGAGACTTGAGATATCGAGATATTGGGATTTCGTTTGTGCCGATGCTAGGCACAGTTTTATGCTGATTTCATTATGGTACCTCGCCTTTTAAAATACAGGGAAATCTCACTAAAGTATGAAAACTGTTGCTTCATGTAGATGTATTCTGCTTTCTCGCATTCATATCTCATTCATATACTATATTGTTATCTGAGGTACTGACACAGAAACATGAGATTACACTCGGGTTAGATATTTACCCTAGCCTTGCTATAGGCTGCATGTTTTATATTGAGGATTTTCTATATGTGATCGCATTGACCTAGGAGTATGTCTTGTATTCGGTTTCTGCTTGTAGATGTTTCTATTCACGAGTTGGCAACTCACCCCCGTTGTGCCACAGTTCTTGCAGGTTTCGCCGTACAGGTTTCATTGCGGCATTTCTGGCACACTACTTTCTTGCGGGTGGATTGCTTTTGGTAGGTGGATTCTTTCGTATCAAGAACCACCATTGTACCTTTTTATTTCATTGTATCTAGAATTTCCATCAACCAAAACTGTATATTCTTTCAGACCTAGACATTGTGTTGTATTATTCGACCTTATAGTCGCGCTTAGTAGTATTGCGGTTTCTTGTTGTTTTGAGCTTTCTTTTGGTTTGATCCTCGCCACTTGGCGTTGTATATTATATCTTGTGTGATTGTGACCGTCGATTGACGAAGAGCTAGCTCCCGTTTGGGGATGCCTTTATCATGTTATATCTTGTTATTATCGTTTTACCCCATTCGGGGCCAGTTTTACAAAGGAAACTCTGCCGAAATTTCTAGAAAGGACAGTACCGTTTTTAAAATGCACATTCGGCTTAGTTATTTAAAAACCTTGATTTCAAACCTGTATTTCTTCACTTCTTTAAACCAGTTTTTCTTTACTTATTCTTCAAAATGGTTTTAGATTTCTGGGATTTTTGGCTTACTTGGATCAAATGGAGTCCTATAGTCTTCATGTGGTTCAAGGGCCAGTCACGTGCTCTTTCGAGTCGTGACAAAGTTGGTATCAGAGCGCTAGGTTGACCTTGGTTCGAGTCTAAGTTTGACTATGTGGAGCCTAGGGCGTTGTATATATACGGAACTTTGGCTTGACCTTACGGAACTTAGACTTGGTCGAGGGGGTATTAGACCCGAACTTTCGTCGTATTAGGATGACCCTTGGTTGATGGAATAGGTGACTAAAGTAGAGTGACGTACCGTTGGTATGTTCCGCGGCATACTTACGACACGCCACTCCGCTTAGGGAACCTTAGGATGTACATTTGTTTTGAGATCAGTGATTCTCTTCATATCCAGGATTATACATCCATTTGAGATCCCCGATTCTATTAGTTCCATGATCATACCTTCATTGATACTGTTCCTTCCTATGATCATGTATCCACTTTGGATCTGTTGTTTCCCTTCGTGCCACTGATGTGCTCTTTTTGATACTCGATCGACGTTCCTGTCACCATGACTGAGCGCAGCTTGGGCTGCTGCTAGGGTTACGGCCGGTGTGAGCTCTTCTGGTACGAGGGCCGACCATTATGTTTTCTGGTGACATGGGAACGTCTCGAGTTAGTGTTGGGGATTGTGACCTCTAGTGGAAGCGAGTGCTTGGTTTTACACCGGATGATCGACTATTGTTAGAGCTGCCAGTTGAGAGAGAACTGTTGATGTACAGCATACCTCAGAGATTGTGATGTCGCCTACCGTGCAGACAGATGGACCAGCGATTGCTGAGATTGACGGGATGTTGCTTTCGGAGCTTACGAGCTGAGATTTGCCGGAGCTTTCAGGCAGATATGCGACAGATGATAGCTAGTCTACCCGATTTGAGAGACGAAGGTGATTCGTCCGATTTTGCGCCAGAGCGGGCCCAGATGAGTTGAAGATTTCTAGTGTGGAGAGTCTTACTCAGATCTAGAGCAGACCGATTCAGAGATGACTGCCTATGTGTTGCCTTTCCTGGAGGATTGATGCATTGTTCGGCATACAGGCGTATGAGCCAGTTGTTGCTGCAAATGATGAGATATCGCCCAGATGATTGGAGCTACTGTAGTATGAGCATATACTCAGAGAGATGATAGCGAGTCGCTAGTCACTGAGGATGAATGACTAGGACATGTGGTTCGTTCGTTTACCGATACGAGGTCATCAGATAGATTGTTTCCAGCTAGAGATGACTTCACGCAGGTTCGTTGAGAGTCGATTGAGACGATCGAAGGTCAGGAGCCTATTTTCCAAGTTTAAGCTATACGGAAAGACATGCAGGTGATTCTATGGACCCCCTAGAAGAATGAAACCCTAACTCGACTTAATGACCGTGTGACAGCCTTTGAACCTTAGGGTTTACGGCGGTTCCGCGGCGCCATTAGTGAGGCTTGGGTTTGCCCTTCTACGGCTGGACCACCGACGCTGTGGCATGTACTCGATACTATTAAACTGTACCCGAGATATGAGCTCTTGGGGGATTATGAGGATCTGACGATTCGATCGGATGGTTCGACATCTTTCAGATATCGTGATGGGACACTGCTTGGGAGACTCCAGATACGAGGATAGCCGTCGGAGCGCAGTTCGTGTAGCCATGATGAGACGAGCCCGAATCAGTCGGCACTGACGCAGAGTGAAGAAAAGAGTTCGTACGAGATTTCGACGAGATGACGTCCCACTCCGCTGATATTAGAGATGTGATACACACCCCGAGGCGTGGTTTATGGATATATCTTCCAGAAAGAAGCGCGATGAGTATGCAGCCGTTCCGGAACAAGCTTTAGCTTCAGCATTGGATGATGACGTCCGGGCTTTTCGGCAAGATTGAGATTTGAGAAAGGAACCTCGACAGGACCCTTCCGGAGAGCGATGCGAGAAGACTTAAACCAGGAGTGGTCGTATTGCGCACACCCAGCAGGCCCGAGTTCGGCATTGTCGACGAGGTAGTTGACCAAGTTCGGATAAAGGAACTTACCCAGATGCGTTGCAAATTGATCAAGGACAGACGAGTGATGAGTATTCCTCCGATGGTTGGGACGTATTCCCGAGGACCAGTTCGGCCTGACATCTTCTACAGAATGACGAAGCTACAGAGTACGCGATTTCGAGTCCGTGCGAGAGACTTCAGATTGACCGTGGCCGAGGACAGTGCAGTGCGTAGTAGCTTGGCGTGACGTCATAGCGGACGACGATAGAGACAAGTGGAACAGAGGTTCATGTAAGACACTGACGAGCTGTCATTACTTCCCGTCGAGACTAGAGACCTGATTTGCTTACAGAGGCGTTGGGATGCGACCAATTTCCGAGAAAATGTTGTGCTGAGGACACAGATGTCCATTGAGCGAAAGGAGAGTATGCAAGAGTACCAGCCTTCGTACAGTTCGGCTTAGGCATGATTGGAAGAGACCTTGAGCAGGATTCCTTCCAGGACATTGCTGCAATGATGTTGCACCCAGGATCAGATGTGTGACGTGCTTTCAGAGAGCCAGAGGCCGATGCCAGTGATATGCTGCCTTACGAGTGGTCGTGAGGATTGACCGAGAGGTGACCAGAGAAGTGCCAGAATGGAATCGCCCCGTTAGCACACCAGACAGGGCCGATGAGCCGATTGATTTCGAGATAGGTAATCCGCAGAAAAGATAAGAACCTAGAGTCAGAGGACGCCAGACCTTGAGCAAGAGGCAAGTAGATATCCTGCGCTGCTAGCAGTGGATGCACCGACTCCTTCTCGACTTCGAAGGAGGAACTACCGACGACGGTATTATGATTTGTGATTTTGTGATTCGATGATCACGTATCCGTCATTTTGGATTTCGGTATTTTGGGCGTTCTGTTTGCATGATTTAGTTTTGATGACTGAGTTTCGTGATATTTGTTTCATACACCCACTGGATATTCATATATTTTGCGCTGAGTTATTACATTTGAGATATTGATTGAGATTTCATGCCTGCTGTATTCAGTGATTTGATTTACACTTCCAGCATAGTTTTCATGCACCTTTAGTGTTTTGATATATGATTTTGGTGCACGCCAGATGCACTAAATCGGGATTCTTTGTGCATGTCACATGCACCTAATTTTTTTTCTGACAGGCACACACACGTTGCCTACGACAGATGTTTCGTGCACACCCGTTGCACCTAGATGCTGTTTTCTACACCTGTTTGACACATATATGAATTTTGATTCCTTGCGCACCAGACGCACAGGATATTCCTATACATATACATTTTGTGGATTGATTTCTAGTAGGACAGTACATTTTTATGATATTCCCTACGTATTGATGTTTTTCGGAGCCCCGACAAATTGGATTATTACTGAAACGTTTTTGTATCTGGGGGTTTAAATTTAAATTCGGGGACCGAATTTCTTTAAGGAGGGTAGATTGTAACATTTTCAAAAATATAAAATATTAATTTTGGGAATTTCTATAATTTAATATTATTTTATTGATTATTTTAATATTAAATGCAATTAAATAGGAAAAATGTTAGAAAAATTATGAAAAATTATGGAAAATTCTAAAATAGGGTAAATTAGTGAATTTTGACATTTTTAAGTTTTTGTGATTAGTTTGACACTAATTTAGTGCTAATCGCGATTAAAATCGCTAATCGGGTTTTTTGGCAATTTTGTGCAAAACTTGCATATATCACTTTTCCTACACTTGTGCATTTTCTTGCCATGATTTATCATTTGGGTTTACTATTGAGGTGAGAAGGTTTGAATTAAGGATTAAAGGAAAATGAAAAAGAAAAGAAAAGATTAAAGAATGAGAGTAGGTGAGAGAGGGGTGAGGGTTGCCTTGACCTTGGACTTAACCATTCTTCTCCCATCATTTTCTTCCCTCCTCCTTCTCCTCTTGCTGCTGCCGCCTCCCCTCCATCATCCTCCCCTCTTCAAAGCCCAAAAACATCTCCAAAACCACACCAAAATCCCTAGTTCGTTTCTTTAAAAAGATGCACAAGCTCGAGATCTTCAAGATGGACCTAGAAAGATTGGATTGTGGCCACTTGGGGCAACTCAAGAAAATTCTTGAGTTGCCAATTGAGGTAATTTCTGAACCATTATCTTAGTTTTAGCATTTCCTATACCCCTTTGCATGTTTAGAATCGATATTGTGTGATATTATGGACATGATGAAAACCTAATTAGGGTTTGAGAGAAACGTGAGTTGTAATTTGAAATTGAGCTCAGTAGAGGACTTGTAAACACCCTAGTGCATGAATTGGAACCCAAAACCTGAAGCTAGAACCAGAAATACGGATTTTAGAAACCGATATCGGGGAAAATGTGAAGTCTGTGAGGGTTATTTTGAATCTGCTATTACCCCGAGAACCCTAAAATAATATTGGATGGACAGTGAGATGTGCAGGCACAATGGAACCAACACCCCAAACCCCAGCTCCCCATTCCAAACTGAGGCCGCCGGAATCCCCATTCTGGCCGCAAATTGCGGCCAGACCAGTGAGGAATTGCCTCGTTTTGCGTGCCTGGCCCCATTTCCTATAGTTTAGACCCTGGGTACTTCTAGTTTTGACATATTCCTTCTAGGGTAAAATCTGGGACATATTTCCTAAGTTGCCGTTTTGAATTCGTGTTTCCGTATTCCGTATTTTCATTTCTGCATTGGTGTATTTCGTTTTACCTCGACTATTTGTCGTTTATACGACGATATAGAGGATCTATTGATGGTTTTGAAGGCGTGCCATAGGTTCTCACCTATAGGCCCCTTATCGTATCGTTTTGGATTTCATGCGCCGTTTTAGCTTGGATTTGGTTTTAATGCGCATATACGATATTCGATGTGTAGGTACCCTTGAAGACTTCGGGACGACAAGCAAATGCATGGTGATGTCTGCAAATGATGATGCAAGGTGAGTAGATCATATCTACAGGGGGAAGTCGGGTGGATGGCGTATAGCACCCCCGCAGTCCGTAGTTAGTATACTATATATATGTAGATATATGATAGTGTTTAGTGTGTTTTAGCTTTGTGTTAGAGGTATTATGGTTAGTTAGGGGTAGAAATACCTAGCGTAGTTCCTAGTTGCGAACCATAGGATAGATTTGCACCCACACGCGTACACTGTGTGTTTTCTTATACTTGCACCGTACTTGATTATATGGGAAGACTTTGGAGATGAGTCGATGATGTGGGCTTTGTGCCGCGAGATCGGTGATTTGATATGGTTCATATTTGGGAATATGACATGTGACTCTTGCGGGTTTGGGATGTGTGTTTACCCCCGCATGCTTACTTCATTGGTGGTATCGGTTTGTACTAGACATAGAGTAGTACCCCCAGACTATAAGATCTGATGATAGTGATACCTGTTATGTGGAGAGATAGTGAGATGTTGACCCCTACCCAGCTATTGGGATGCCGTACGACGATTTACCGTATGAGCTTTACATTGATGATAGATCCGCGCTCATGACTGGAGGATGTCAGATGATACACTGTATCGTACGCGAAACTATTGAGGCGGGATCACCGACTTATATATATATATCGACTCAGTAGTTAGGCGGTTTCCTTACCGGCAGTTCAGCTTGCTAGTTCAGCCGTATAGTTTAGTGTAGTTGTTAGAGTAGCTTAGACTTCTTACCTATTTCAAAAACTGACGAATCGTGGGTATTTTTAAAGACAGCTCAAGGGAATCTACGGATATTTCAAAAAAAACGACGTATCTTTTCATAAAAACACCGTAGCCCCTATTTTCAAAACCCCATGATTCGTGTTATTTCAAAAGGCACCACTCGTAGGACTTATATTAGATTTATGCAGATAAGTTTTGGGTTACGTCTAGTTTCAGCTCCCCCTCCCTTTTATGGTTCGGTTTGCATCGCATTCTTATTTTATGCTTCATACTCCATTTTTAATATCATGCTGATAGGACACCAGCACCATTACCGATGATGCGTATGTACCACGTACACTTACTCGCCGGCTCACACACATCTTCATCGGTAATTGCCATGTCACGTACACCTTAGAAAATATACTATTGCATTGATGTAGGTTGTTAGCTTATAATTTAGACAGGTTGTAAGTGTACTCGCCTTATATGCTAGATTAGACATTGTAGTTATTACCTGCTACTTCCTGCACACTGTTATTCATTATCATGCCGCATTCATGGATTCTCATGCATATATTCATTATTTTACGTGCTATTGAGGTTTGGATTTGGATTTCTATGAGATTTTCTGGGTTTGGAGGAAAACCGCAAAAACACTCATAAACATATTCTCTCTTTTAAAATAAAAAGTGCGGTTTTCCATGATGTATGAGTCGTCCACCATGAGTTTGCTGATGGATTTGGAAACCCGATTCGAGGAGACGGATGAACCGTTTCGGGTACATGGTGGACCCGGTACGGTACCCCGGGCAAGAGGAATGTGGTGATGACGTTGAGCCTGGCAGGGGAGCACTACCTACCGGTGATTTTACCCGACGTGTCGGATATCCGGAGGATACCGTCGTGGTCTTGAGATTTATGGTAGGGGCCGGTCTGGACTGACGGCGCCCTAGATATTGTGATTGAGACTTGAGATATCGAGATATTGGGATTTCGTTTGTGCCGATGCTAGGCACAGTTTTATGCTGATTTCATTATGGTACCTCGCCTTTTAAAATACAGGGAAATCTCACTAAAGTATGAAATCTGTTGCTTCATGTAGATGTATTCTGCTTTCTCGCATTCATATCTCATTCATATACTATATTGTTATCTGAGGTACTGACACAGAAACATGAGATTACACTCGGGTTAGATATTTACCCTAGCCTTGCTATAGGCTGCATGTTTTATATTGAGGATTTTCTATATGTGATCGCATTGACCTAGGAGTATGTCTTGTATTCGGTTTCTGCTTGTAGATGTTTCTATTCACGAGTTGGCAACTCACCCCCGTTGTGCCACAGTTCTTGCAGGTTTCGCCGTACAGGTTTCATTGCGGCATTTCTGGCACACTACTTTCTTGCGGGTGGATTGCTTTTGGTAGGTGGATTCTTTCGTATCAAGAACCACCATTGTACCTTTTTATTTCATTGTATCTAGAATTTCCATCAACCAAAACTGTATATTCTTTCAGACCTAGACATTGTGTTGTATTATTCGACCTTAGAGTCGCGCTTAGTAGTATTGCGGTTTCTTGTTGTTTTGAGCTTTCTTTTGGTTTGATCCTCGCCACTTGGCGTTGTATATTATATCTTGTGTGATTGTGACCGTCGATTGACGAAGAGCTAGCTCCCGCTTGGGGATGCCTTTATCATGTTATATCTTGTTATTATCGTTTTACCCCATTCGGGGCCAGTTTTACAAAGGAAACTCTGCCGAAATTTCTAGAAAGGACAGTACCGTTTTTAAAATGCACATTCGGCTTAGTTATTTAAAAACCTTGATTTCAAACCTGTATTTCTTCACTTCTTTAAACCAGTTTTTCTTTACTTATTCTTCAAAATGGTTTTAGATTTCTGGGATTTTTGGCTTACTTGGATCAGATGGAGTCCTATAGTCTTCATGTGGTTCAAGGGCCAGTCACGTGCTCTTTCGGGTCGTGACAAAGCCCAGGGTTTCATAGAGCCGCTGCTGAAACCCGAAGTTCCCCTGGTCGTGTGGATAGCCTGTGCAATGAAATCCTAGACCCTACGGGCGCGGCAAGTTACCCGCCAAAACCTGAAGTGAGGCAGCCCCCTTCAACGACATGAATGGACCACCCAGCACTTCATGGAATCCGGTAATTTGGGCACCCCTCCTTGGGTCAACCTGTACCCCCTACGAGTGCGGCGAATAGCCCGCCAATTCTAGAGTGAAGCCCCTTCCGTCTCAATGCCATGAGATGCGGGCCCGTTGCCTTCTAGAACCCGGCTATCCGTGCACCCCTCCTCGGGGCAATCCTAGTACAGAAAGTAAAATATACATACAACGGGTACATCGACCTCAGCCCGGTCGTGCCCCAAAAGAATAATATACAAACAGGCAGTAACGACAGTCCACATGTCGGACGCTCGCCCCGCAATATCAAATGTACATATACAACCAAACTGTACTACCATTGCATCCAGGCTATCCACCACGACAGATCCGCAACATCACAGCACAACCCAGAACATCAACGTGAATGTCACGTTCGCAAATCCGTCTAAAAGGGCTATAGCAGATAGACTGGATTTACCGATCGAGTGACATTCACGGTCGCAGATATAATGTAAATACTGTGAACTAACATGTTTAAAATTTTCGATCGACTGAATTTTCCGAAGTGGGCCCCAAGCACAACTGTAGCACCCAAAAACATCTGGGCCCAAAAAGAATATACCAGAAACCCTATTTCCATGTAAGTAAACCACTGTAGAAATTTGGTACGGTTTGGCCACAAAACGGCGGCGGTTCCGTAGACAAAACGTGGTTTTGGCCGCTAAACCGCCGCGCTACAGTAACATCAGCGTACCAAATTTTCACAGAATTCATAAAAAGCCCTGCACGTAATTTTCCAATGTACCAAATAATTTTTAGAGCAAGGAAAAAATTGACAGAAAGTGCGACATGGAAATGTGGTTTTTGGAAAATCCGATCGATCGAACTTGTAAACACGTTAGAGCAAGCTAGACTTGGTTAATGGCATGGCTCTGATACCATGTAGGACTACGGTAGCGCCCCGGCCGTCTATCCGAGGCCAAAATGCGGAAACAAAAATTTTCTTAACTTTAAACCGGCACTACCGCATCATAGAAACCCGGATCGTAACCATTAACCTAATGCTAGCAAACAAGAGATGGGAAGAAAGCTATACCGATCGATCCGTGTCCTTCGGTCTTCGGCCTCCACTCCGATCTCCTCACGGAATCTCCGGTCTTCATCTCCTCGTCGGAATGGGCACCACATCGCCGGGTTCTTTTATGGGCTCTCACCTCTGGACCGAGACAACTCGGGCACGAAGTTGGCGAGCCGACGTGCCTAAGGGTGCTGTAGGATAAGTGTACAATGTTTTGTCTCTTGGGGTTTGAAGTTGCCTTTGGATGGAGGTGGAATGAACTTTGAAATGAACTTGGGAATTTTGTAACAAAAAAAAATGAGATGAAGAAATTTCCCCACCAAATGAAATGCCCTCCTATTCTTCCACAAAGTGTGGCCGGCCCATGCTCTTGGTGGAGGGGGAAAAGGATGGATTAAAACAAGTAAGGAAAATGATGGGTGATAACAAGAAGAAATGGTCACATCAATTTCTCATCTAAATCCTTTCATTTCCTATCACATTAATGCAAGCCATGATCAATGAAAAAAGCAAAGATGCTTGTATTATCATAACCCCTCATTTACAAGAAACCCCCTCCACATATCTAATTTGCACACTTGCAAATTAGCCCCTCCAACAGAAAAATCCGGCCGCGAAGGAACAATGGAAAACTGGCCGGAATGGAATGCAAACTGGCAACTTCAGAAAACTGATCCCGTAATAAATTACAGGAAAACCCCGCGACTGTATATACATACCCACATTTGTATTCCCACTGAATACAAATGCAAAGAGACAAAATCTACACTGTACAATACTAGGATCCGGCTTAAACCAAAGCCCACTAGTATTATCCGTCCGATCATGATCCGTGCAATACCGCACGTATCTGATCGAACCCTGCCATATCTCCATACGGCCTCTACAGCGTTTCGCCCGAAACTTGAGAAACTGGTATGTGGGGGACTCTAAAGACTCGTCAACACTTTGGTTGTGGATTTAACCACTAGCACGTCAGAGGTATTAACCAATACGTAACGGGCTACCAGGTATTGATAAAAAGGGACGTCGATGAGCGAACTCATCCTGACACCCTACTGAGCCTGTCAGTGACAATATCCGTACAGTCCGGTCCGTTCGTATATGAGTATCGCATGGCGGGCCTAGGGGGTTGGCAAAAGTCAGACCCCCAAAAGCGGTACAAGTCGTGTCGGAGTGTAGCCCAGAACACCCTAAGATACTATTGGAATGCCTACCAGTAAATCTCCTGCCTCGGCCGAGGGCTTTGTGTAATGGCTCTCCTAGACACAGCGCGACCTCACCCCCAATACCGGGAGAGACGAAACCTCTTCCGATCCGCTCACTGCCTCCATGTGGCTCGGGACTGTACCCAACTAAAACTGTTTGCACGACTCCTTTGAGCCATGGTAGGGTAGTAATCAAAGCACAGTGGGAACTCACACGAGACAAATGACGATCTCAGGTCGATGAACTAACCTGTAAACATGTCACCAGGGAACAACTATCTGACGTCTGGTATAATCCCAACTAGCATGTTCCCGGCGAGTCCTGTCCGGTGTACTCATAACCCAATGAGCACCTGTATACATCTTAGGTGAACCAACTGACACCAGTGGCTTGTGAGACCGGCCACCGCCCCTTGTCGGGGTCTCGACTGTATACACTAGTCTACTAATGGAGTATCGATACCCAGTCTCGAAACTCCCACGACTAGGGACCACTTTAAGGATGTGCTTATAGACCCCAGCTCCCACGTATTTGATCGCCATCATATTGCTGGCCGTCAAGCAAGAATCCTAAGGGCTCTATCAACGTGCAATAGTGACCTGTAAGGTCACCTAAAGCAGTACGCGATGATAAAGATAAACCAGATAGCATACTATCATCTTGAGTAAGACTGTCCTACCAGTATAGGTCATCCCTCAATCATTGCAATCACGTGCCTGTGATCCAATAACTGACTCTGAGGGCACTATCTCCAACATCATATACATGAGAGTTGGGTAGTCTAAAAGCACATCCTTAAAGTGTCCCTAGTCATGGGAGTTTTGAGACTGGGCATCGATACTCCATGAGTAGACTAGTGTATACGGATCGAGACCCTGACGAGGGGCGATGGCTGGTCTCACAAGCCATTGGTGTCAGTTGGTTTACCTAAGACGTATACAGGTGCACATTGGGTTATGAGTACACCGGACAGGACTCGCCGGGAACATGCTAGTTGGTATTATACCTGACATCAGATAGCAGTTCCCTGGTGACATGTGTACAGGTTTGTCTATCGACCTGAGATCGTCATTTGTCTCGTGTGGGTTCCCACTGTGCTTTGATTACTACCCTACCACGGATCAAAGGAGTCGTGCAAACAGGTTTTAGTTGGGTACAGTCCCGAGCCACATGGAGGCAGTGAGCGGATCAGCAGGGGATTCGTCTCTCCCGGTTTTGGGGGTGAGATCGCGCTGTGTCTAGGAGAGCCATTACACGAAGTCCTTGGCCAAGGCAAGTGAGATTTACTTGTAGGTATTCCAATAGTATCTCAGGGTGTTCTGGGCTACACTCCGCCATGACTTATACTGCTATTGAGGGTCTGACGTTTACCAGCCCCCTAGGCCCGATATGCAATACTCATAGACGAATGGACCGGACTGTACGGATATTGTCACTGACAGGCTCAGTAGGGTTTCAGGATGAGTTCGCTCATCGGTCTTCCTTTGCTCAATACCTTGGTAGCCGTTACGTACAGCTAGTACCATTGATGTGCTTATCGTTAAACCCACTGCCAGCGTATTGACGAGTCTTTAGAGTCCCCCACAGAAAGTTTCCCAAGTTCGGGCGAAACGTTATAGAGGCCGTATGGTTTTATGGCAGGGTTCGATCATATACGTGCACTTGTGCACGGATCATGATCGGACGGATCATAATAGTGGGCTTTGGTTTAAGCCGGATCATAGTATTAAATTTGTTGGATTACTTTCGTCTCATTGCATTCGCATTCAGTCGGAATGCGGATGCAGGTATGCATATACAGGTGAGTGGTATCCTTGTGATCCGTCACAAGCTTACTTTAGATGTTGCCATTCTCTTTTTAGATTAAACATTTGGATTAATGTTTATTAGTGGTAATTATGAGCTCAAGTCATCATGAGGAGCATTAATAGTGGCATGTGCATTGGTGATGACTCATGGTATTATTTTTTTGTGCCATGCAACTTGTTTAATAATTTATTTGTGTGAGATTGAGATGGAGAGAGAGAGAGGGCTGCAATATGTGTTGGGGTTGGCTCTTGAGATGATAATTTTAGTGCTCTCTTTCATTTTTATCACAAACAAAAGAAAGCTCTTCTTCTTCCTCTTTCTTCTTGACCTCACAATCTCCATTAATGGCTTCATCTTCAACCTCCATCCATACAATCTCATGTGTTGAGAATCAATAGATGTTTAGAGACAAAAATATCACACACATTCTCTACTTCATCTTAGACATGTCTGCTAGCAAACTTCATGTCCGAGTTGCTTCGGTTTGAAGCGGGAGCCCGTAAAAAGACTTCTTGATGTGGTGCCCTTTTCGACGAGGAGACCGAAGATCGAGCGAGATCGGAGATGCCGCGAGGAGCTAAGGATGGTGGCAAAAGACCGAAGGACACGAATCGATCAGTATAGCCATTCTATCATTTAAGCAGTCTGCTAGTTTAGAGTTAATGGTTCGATCCGGGTGAAAGACTACTATAGCGCCGGTTTTGTAAAAAGTTTTTGTTCCGCATTTGGCCTCGGATTGACGACCGGGGCGCTACCGTAGACTTACATGGTATCAGAGCCATGCCATTAACCCTTACTAGCTTGTTCTAACATGCATAAAATATCGATCGAACGAAATTTCCAAAACCGCAATTCCGTTCACAAAGTTTCTGTCGAAATTTTTTTGTGGTCGAAAAATTATTTTCTGTATGTCAGAAAATCGTGCAGGCTTTTCTAAGACCCCTGAAGAAATTTGAAAGCACGATCCCATCATTACGCCGCGGAACCGCGGCAGAACTGTCATGTTTGCCGCGGATCCGCGTTGGAAATGTCGGCTCAGAGCTTCATTTTTCTTCTGGATGTCTTTCATGTGGAATTGTGGTTTCTGGAATATTTAGTTTGGGCCCATATTTGTTAGAGTACTGGATTTGTGCTTGCGGCCCACTTCGGGAAGTTTTGTCGATCGAAATTTTAAATACGTTAGTTCACGGTGCTTACATTATATCTGCGATCGTGAATGTCATTCGAGCGGTAAATCTTGTCTAATTGCTATAGCTCTTTTAGACGGGTTTGCGAACGTGACATTCACATTGATGTTCTGTGTTGTGCTTTGATGTTGCGGATTGTCGTGGTGGATAGCTTGGTGCAATGTTAGTGCAGTTTAGATGTATTTGTACATTTGATATCGCGGGACGAGCGTCCGACATGTGGACTTCCGTCACTGCCTGTTTGTATATTATTCTTTTGGGGCACGACCGGGTTGAGTTCGATATACCCATTGTACATATTTTCATTTTTGTACTAGGGTTACCCCGCGGTGGAGTGCACGGATAGCCGGGTTCTAGAGGACAACAAGCCCGCATCTCATGGCTTTGAGACGGAGGGGGCCTTACTCTAGTCGCCGCACTCGTAGGGGGTACAGATTGACCTTAGGAGGGGTGCTCAAGTTACCGGATTCCGTGAAGTGCTGGGTCGTCCATTCACTTTGCTGAAGGGGGCTGCCTCGCTTTAGGTTTTGGCGGGTAACTTGCCGCACTCGTAGAGGTCTAGGTTTCATTGCACATGCTATCCACACGACCAGGGGAACGTCGGATTTCTCTTGCGGCTCAAAGGAAACCTGGGGCTCCCAGATACCTGTATTGTTCTGTGATGCTTATTACATTTCTGTGATGTTGCATTTATCACGCCTGGAGCGATTATTATATATTGATATATATACTAGTAGATGTTGTATATGTTTTACACCCGCGCTAGTCCAGTCCCCTCTCTGTCGTTAGTTAAGTAACCTAACGGGTGATGAGGGGGCCCAGTAGCGAATGCGGATGGCATATACGTACATCATATTTTTGTTCTTTATTGGTGTGATTAATTAATGGGACTGCATTGATTCAGATCAATGCAAGGAAAACAAACCTATTCGATGTTGCTGGAATAATTTTCAAAAAGCTTTTATTACAAGGACGTTTTCATTTGCTTTGCACAGCAGTATTCAGTTTAGAATATCCAGCACCTCATTCGACGAGGCAAGGGCCGAGATCCCCTCATCGGGAGTTACCCCTTGGGCAGAAGTTTGCGTCAGGGTAATAACTTCACTATAGTCGATTACTTTTTGCTTTGCATTGCAGTATTCAGTTGGAATATCCTGCACCTCATTCGACGGGGAAAGAGCCGAGATCCCTTCACCGGGAATGACCTCTATAGCGAAGGTTTTCGCCACTATATAGTTATAAAAAGCTATCCGGTTCCTTCAACGATATCAAGTTCATTACGTTAACGGTTTTTCGCCAAAAACCATTCGTAGCCTCCGTCATTTCAGATGGGTAGTACTTAGTATTCATGCTATGTTTGTCGACCTTCGTCAATGCATAGTGTATGGTAGCTGCTTGTTACCTTTCTGTTGCATAGATAGATGCGTTGGTTTGGGACAGTCGTACAGCCTTGTTGACCTTCGTCAAGGGCTTGTACGGGTGGGTTCAAATTAACCTGGACGATGACGGGTAGAACTTGACATGTGACTTATGATTTGTTGACCTTTGTCAAGGTCATAAGATCATGGGGTAAAAATCACATCGGGAGTTTCTAAAGAAACTGAAACTTTCCGGCATGCGCATACCTTCTGGAGTGTGATAACGTGAGTGATTCCATCAGGTTATCATGCGATGATAGTTGAATCCCATACCCACTGATGAGTTGGTTTACTCCTTGGATGATTTTAGATGATCCCGACTAATTCTTCTTTCAGGTTTGGAGGAGAATTTGTGGATACAATGGGAGGTTTCCTGATTAGATAAAGTGATTAACCATTCTGATCTAGGTTTGATTGCACGCAGAGTGTTTCTTTTCTCTCTCTCTTTGGCAGCGACCATGACCCGACCCTAGACTATGACTCAGTGACCATGTTAACCGAACTTTCTTAAAACACTGGCTTTTGGATTGTCTGAGTTGCATACATCATTGCCACTCCTTCTTTTACCCTTTGCATTTCTCCAGAACACCCCGTATCATTACGAACATCCACTTCCATTATATAAATCCATCGTATGGTTATATACGAACTCGAAGGAACTTGTTCCAGATTCGAGGATAGATTCTGGTTCTGGAGAGATTGAATAGGATTATTCAGTTGTCTTTGATCTTTACCTTCTCTCAGGTTGTGAGGGCTCCGAGGATTAGGAGAGGGTACACCTATTGCGCTTATTGGATAGTCTTCTTCCAAATCATAGGCAGGTACCGAAAGGTAGGGAATGAAGAAAACCAATTAGCCTAAGTGTGGTGTACAGAATGTAATAAGTAATGACAAATAAAGGGATTAGAAAGTGGGCAAAGTAAACCGCGACTGCTATCATTCACGACCAAACCGAGTATCTCATCGCCACTCCTATTTCACCTTTATATTTCTCCAGAACACTCCGTATCACTACGGACATCCAATTCCATTGGATAAATCCATCGCATGGTTATATACGAACTCGAAGGAACTTGTTCCAGTTCGAGGATGGATTCTGGTTCAGGAGAAATAGGAATAAGGTTTATTCAGTTGTCTTTTATCTTTACCTTCTCTCAAGTTGTGAGTACTCCTAGGATTAGGAGAGTACACCTATTATGCTTATTGGATAGTCTTCTTCCAAACCATAGGCTGGTGCCGAACGGTAGGGAAGGAAGAAAACCATTTAGCCTAAAGGAGGTGTACAGAAGGTAATGACTAAAGACATATAAAGGGTTTTGGAGAGATGGCAAAGAAATACACGGTTACAGTCATGAATCTGATAATGGAAGAGGCATTACTAGGAATACCCGGAAACCCCTACGAAATATTTTCATGTTTCAGTTTCACTATGTGTTGTTAAAGGAAAATTGATTTCCCAAATTAGATATTTACTCCAGGGTATGTATTTACCAGGTTTGATTCTCACATCTGTATGGTTTTACAGATGATGAGTGGGAGTAAGTTATTGGGAATTAGGTGATCATCCTCATTATATCGGGATTCGTTGTAATTGGTGATATTTGAGGAAATCGCCTAGGATTTTGCCGGGCGGCAAATATTTGGTTTTGAATATCTGTTGTTATGTACCAATTTCAAATTGATATATCTGTACGTTTATTTTATAAAGTGAGATATAACTTTTTGAAATTATGTCCATGACATTTACCTATATCAGTTGAGGGTTAGGTAAGGAGCATTGAACAGCGGTGCAATTCTTCATAACCATAGTACAGTTTTCAACCTACGACGCACAAGGTTTGAGTTATTCAACTCAGGGAACTTATACAGAGTATTGTATGTTGTCTAGTGTCCATTAGGACAGAGGGGTTGGTCCTCGTACTATATTCTGTTTACTTGTGAATTCTCTAATTTTTAGACACGTGTTTCGTAGAAATACAATATCCAAGTTTTGAGAAGCTATAGGTACAAGAATAAAGTAGAGAACCACGTGTTGCAAGTATCGGAATTCTTCAAGGTGATCGAAGATGTAGATACTTGTGTGCGGTATTCAGTTGATAGTAATGGTTTTGAGAAACCTTTTTATCTTTCAGGTCACTCATAATTGGATGCACTCCTAAGTTGAGTAATGCTGATCGGCCTCTCTCTATTTAGTAGACATGCACTGGAGACAGCTGCATGATTTGAATCTGATTCCAATTAAATCAGTGCCTCTGTTTCTATATTGGATATAGAACAATTAATATCTTAACAATGTTAAGGTATATGGAGTTGTCTGGCTTATGCTTGAAACCAGACACTGGATAACTCAAGGCACGTTTATGTAATGGAAATTTATGGGTTAACCCGTGCTATGACGAGGGTTGACTTTCTACCATCTGGAAGATCAATAGTGGTATTGTTCTTGACTCGACACAGTTTTAGTAAAATGGACTTTTTCAGAAAACAGTGGTGGGAGCAGGGTAGAACTGGAAGTGATTCAAGAACCACAAACGATTACTGAAAATTTAATAGGACCTAAAGATTCAATCAGGTTTGACATTCCATTAGCCACTCCGCAAATATGGTGGGTAACCTCAGGCGCCCGAAAGGTACTCCGGTATCCTTAAGGACGGTGACATGGAGGTTCTTGCTTACCCAGACTTGCCATTACTGATGTTCCAGACTATGAAACCCGGCAAGAGGATGAGTATAGCGTCGTTCTAAACTAACTTTAGAAGTGCACGTGTATAGACTCTGCCAGAGGGTTGTCGTAATCAGTGGAAGCAGCGAAAGCATAGTGGACAAGTGGCTTATGTCTATTTATAGACTAAAGCAGATATAGCGGGAAAAGATCATCTATTTTTGATGTGATAGTCATAGGTTATAACTTCATCAGAATAGGAGATGGATCTGTTAAGAAGGTAGTAGGGTGTGATGTCTTGGTATTTTGATGACATACACAGAGTAGGAAGTGATATTCCTATACTACGATCGGTTATACTGTGGTTGTCACATATTGGTTTCTCCACATAGGATTTGGATATAATATTAGACATTCTGGTCACTAGATCTATGGTTTTAGATCTAGATTTGGGAAGTCTACCAATCTGGTACTTAGACAGCATTCTAAAGGTGTTTTAGAATGGATGACTCCTGGCATGGTGGTGTACCTGCAGGTGATGGAGTCACCCTCTCTAAAGGTGTCTTACAGACTAAAGGGGGAGGGATGTGCATTATTGGCGTATCTATTGCTTAGGCAATTGAGTTAATCATGAGATGTCAAGTACCACACCAGATGTTGTTTTTGCACTAGCTGCAATAAGTTCAGATATTAATCCAATCCTGGAGAAACGTTCGGAAGCAGTTTTAAAACATAAGTTGATGTTCTAGGGATTTTATAACGACAGACTCCTTCGGGAGACGGTTATCATTCCAGGCTTTCAAGGTGACCTGGTTAACAGAGTGACTGTCAGAGTTATAGTTTTCCCTCTGACGAGGGGCAGTAGTTTGGACAGGTGGTCCAAGCGGATACTGAGGGAGGCGTGGCGCAGGATACTGATTAAGTTCAGTTAACGATACAGTCTAAGAAGTTTGGATTTGGAGTTCATTTATGAACTAGATCCCATCAGATATCCAGACATATTCTAAGAAAAGTATTGCTCATTTCGGGAGATGGTTTTCTCCGCGAACTTGAGATTAAGAGAGGCATAGAAAGAAACATCAGAGCGGATCCACTCACCGAGGCTATTTCTCGAACGCAATAGTTTCGCATACGAGCTTTGTGAGACCGATTAGTAGAGGAGTTGGGTGTTCGGTATCACACGGGCTGTGAGTATGCGACATCGCAATAATTAGCCTTAAGTGCAAGTGGGAGATTGTTGGATATAATGCCCTTAAAGTCAGTTATTGGATTGCAGGCACGTGATTGCAATGATTGAGGGAGGACCTATACCGGTAGGACAGTCTTACTCGAAATGATATTATGCTATCTGGTTTGTCTTTATCATCGTGTACATGCTTTAGGTGATATTACAGAACACTATTACACATTGATGGAGCCCTTAGGATTCTTTCTTCACTACCACCAGTATGATGGCGATCATATACGTGAGAGTTGGGTAGTCTATAAGCAGATCCTTAAAGTGTCCCTAGTCGTGGAAGTTTCGAGACTGGGCATCGATACTCCATGAGTAGACTAGTGTATACGGATCGAGACTCCGACGAGAGACAATGGCCACTCTCACAAGCCATTGGTGTAAGTTGGTTCACCTAAGACGTATACAGGTGCTCATTGGGTTATGAGTACACCGGACAGGACTCGCCGGGAATATGCTAGTTGGTATTATACCTGACATCAGATAGCAGTTCCCTGGTGACATGTGTACATGTTAGTCTATCGACCTAAGATCGTCATTTGTCTCGTGTGAGTTCCAACTGTACTTTGATTACTACTCTACCACGGCTCAAAGGAGTCTTGCAAACAGGTTTTAGTTGGGTACAGTCCCGAGCCATATGGAGGCAGTGAGCGGATTGGCAGGGGATTCGTCTCTCCCGGTATTGGGGGTGAGATCACGCTGTGTCTAGGAGAGCCATTACACGAAGTCCTTGGCCAAGGCAACTGAGATTTACTGTTAGGTATTCCATTAGTATCTCAGGGTGTTCTGGGCTATACTCCGGCATGACTTATACCGCTTTTGGGGGTCTGACGTTTACCAGCCCCCTAGGACCGATATGTGATAGTCATAGACGAACGGACCGAACTGTACGGATGTTGTCACTGACAGGCTCAGTAGGGTTTCAGGATGAGTTCGCTCGTCGGCCTCCTTTTGCACAATACCATGGTAGCCGTTACGTATAGCTAGTACCACTGACATGCTTGTGGTTAAACCCACTGCCAGCGTATTGACGAGTCTTTAGAGTCCCCCACAGAAAGTTTCCCAAGTTTGGGCGAAACGTTGTAGAGGCCGTATGGTTTTATGGCAGGGTTCGATCATATACGTGCACTTGTGCACGGATCATGATCGTACGGATCATACTAGTGGGCTTTGGTTTAAGCCGGATCCTAGTATTAGATTTGTTGGATTACTTTAGTCTCATTGCATTCGCATTCAGTCGGAATATGGATGCAGGTATGTATATACAGGTGAGCGGTATCCTTGTGATCCGTCATGAGCTTACTTTAGATGTTGCCATTCTCTTTTTTGATTAAACATTTGTATAAATGTTTATTAGTGGTAATTATGAGCTCAAGTCATCATGAGGAGCATTAATTGTGGCATGTGCATGGGTGATGACTCATGGTATTATTTTTTTGTGCCATGCTACTTATTTATTGATTTATTTGTGTGAGATTGAGATGGAGAGAGAGAGAGGGCAACCGTATGAGTTTGGGTTGGCTCTTGAGATGATAATTCTAGTGCTCTCTCTCATTTTTATCACACACAAAAGAAAGCTCTTCTTCTTCCTCTTTCTTTTTGAGCTCACAATCTCCATTAATGGCTTCATATTCAACCTCCATCCATATAATCTCATCTGTTGAGAATCAATGGATGTTTAGAGACAAGGTTATCATACACATTCTCTACTTCACCTTGGACATGTCGGCTAGCAAACTTCATGTCCGAGTTGCTTCGGTTTGAAGCGGGAGCCCGTAAAAAGACTTCTTGATGTGATGCCCTTTTCGACAAGGAGACCGAAGATCGAGCGAGATCGGAGATGCCGCGAGGAGCTAGAGATGGTGGCTAAAGACCGAAGGACACAGATCGATCGGTATAGCCATTCTATCATTTAAGCAGTTTTCTAGTTTAGTGTTAATGGTTCGATCCTGGTGAAAGACTACGATAGCGCTAGTTTCGTAAAAAGTTTTTGTTCCGCATTTGGCTTCGGATTGACGGCCGGAGCGCTACCGTAGACTTACACTAGTCTATCCCCCACTCTGTCATTAGTTAAGTAACCTAACGGATGATGACGGGGCCCAGTGGCGAATGCGGATGGCATATACATACATCATATTTTCGTTCTTTTATGGTGTGATTAATTGATGGGACTGCGTTGATTCAGATCAATGCAAGGAAAAAGACTTATTCGATGTTGTTGGAACAATTTTAAAAAGCTGTTATTACAAGAAAGTTATCTTTTATTTTGCACGGCGGTATTCGGTTATGAATATCCATCACCTCATTCGACGAGGTAAGAGCCGAGATCCCCTCACCGGGAGTGACCTCTTGGGCAGAAGTTTGCATCAGGGTAATAACTTTACTATAGTCGATTACTTTTTTGCTTTGTATCGTGGTATTCAGTAGGAATACCCTGCACCTCATTCCACGAGGAAAGAGCCGAGATCCCTTCACCGGGAGTGACATCTTTAGCAAAGGTTTTCGTCACTATATATTTGTAAAAAGCTATCCAGTTCCTTCAACGATATCAAGTTCATTACGTTAAAGGTTTTTCGCCAAAAACCATTCGTAGCCCTCCATCATTTCATACGGGTAGCACTTAGTATTCATGCTAAGTTTGTTGACCTTCGTCAAGGCATAGTGTATGGTAGCTGCTTGTTACTTTTCTGTTGCATAGATAGATGCGTTGGTTTGGAATAGTCGTACTACTTTGTTGGCCTTCGTCAAGGGTATGTACGGGTGGGTTCAAATTAACCTGGACAATGACTGGTAGAACTTGACATGTGACTTATGATTTGTTGACCTTCGTCAAGGTCATAAGAGCATGGGGTAAAAATCACACCGGGAGTTTCAAACATACAGGAAAATTACCAGGTATGCGCATAACTTCTAGAGTGTGATAACTTGAGTGGATTCCATTAGGTTATCATGCGATGATAGTTGGATCTCGATTCCCACTGATGAGTTGGTTTACTTCTCGGGTGATTTTAGATGATCCCGACTAATTCTTCTTTCAGGTTTGGAGGAGAATTTAAGGATACAGTGGGAAACATCCTGATTAGATAAAGTGATTAACCATTCTGATCTAAGTTAAAGTGCACACTGAGTGTTTCTTTTCTCTCCCTCTTTGGCAGCGACTATGTCCCGACCCTAAACTATAACTCAATAACCAAGATAACCGGACCTTCTTAAAACACATTGGCTTTTGGATTGTCAGAGTTGCATACTTCATTGCCACTCCTACTTTTACCCTTTTCTTTTCTCTGGAACATTCCGTATCATTATGAAGATCCACATTTATTGGATATGACCATCGTATAGTTACATACGAACTCGAAGAAACTTGATTCAGATTCGAGAATGGTTTCCGGTTATGGAGAAATTGAATATGACTATTCAGTTGTCTTTTCCTTTTACCTTCTTTCAGATTGTGAGGGCTCCTAGGATTAGGAGAGGGTACACCTATTACGCTTATTGATAGTCTTCTTCCAAACCATAGGCAGGTGCCGAAAGGTAGGGAAGGAAGAAAACCAATAAGCCTAAGTGTGGTGTACATAAGGTAATAAGTAAAGACAAATAAATGGATTAGAAAGAGGGCAAAGTAAATTGCAACTGTTATCATTCACGACCAAACCGCGTATATCATCGCCATTCCTACTTCACCTTTGAATTTCTCTAGAACACCCCGTATCACTACGAAGATCCACATTTATTGGATAATCCATCGTATAGTTACATACGAACTCGAAGGAATTTGTTCCAGTTCGAGAATGGATTCTGGTTCAAGAGAAATAGAACAAGGATTATTCAGTTTTCTTTTATCATTACCTTCTCTCAAGTTGCGAGTGCTCCTAGGATTAGGAGAGTACACCTGTTACGCTTATTGGATAGTCTTTTTCCAAACCATAGGCTGGTGCCGAACGGTAGGGAAGGAAGAAAACCATTTAGCCTAAGGATGGTGTACAGAAGGTAATGAGTAAAGACAAATAAAGGGATTTGGAGAGTTGGAAAGGAAATATAAGGTTATTGTCATGAATCTGGATAATGGAAGAGGCATTACTATGAATATCCGGCTACCCCTTCGAAACATTTTCATGTTTCAGTTCACTATGCATTGTTAATTGAAAACTGATTTCCCAATTAGATCCTTTCTCCAGGGTATGTATTTACCAGGTTTGATTCTCACATCTGTATGGGTTTACAGATGATGAGTGGGAGTAAATTATTGGGAATTAGGTGATTATATCCTCATTATATCGGAATTCGTTGTAATTGGTGATATTTGAGGAAATCGCCTGGGTTTTGCCTGATGGCAAATATTTGGTTTTGAATATCCGTTGTTATACACCAATTTCAAACTGATATATCTGTACGTTTATTTTATAAAGTGAGATATAACCTTTTGAAATTATGTCCATGATATTTATCTATATCAGATGATGATTGGGTAAGGAGCATTAAACTGCAGTGTAATTCTTCTTAACTATAGTACAGTTTTCAACCTGCGATGCACAGGGTTTGAGTTATTAAACTCAGGGGACTTATACAAAGTATTGTATCTTGTCCAGTGTCCATAAGGACAAAGGGGTTGGTGCTCGTACTATATTCTGTTTACTTGTGACTTCTCCAGTTTTAGACAAGTATTTGGTAGAGATACAAGGTCCAAGTTTTGGAAGTTATAGATACAAGAATAAAGTAGAGGACCATGTGTTGCAAGTATCTGGATTCTTCAAGATGATCGAAGATGTAGATACTTGTGTTTGGTATTCAGTTGATAGTAGGGTTTTTGAGAACTTGCTTCTCTTTCAGGGTACTCATATCTGGATGCACTCCTGAGTTGAGTAATGTTGATCGGCCTCTCTTCATTTAGTTCACATGCACTGGAGACAGCTGCATGATTTGAATTTGGTTCCAATTAAATCAGTGCCTCTGTTTCTATATTGTATATAGAATGGTTCATATCTTAACGATGTTAAGGTATATGGAGTTTTCCGGCTTATGCTTAAAACCAGACTCTGGATAACTCAAGGCACGTTTCTGTAATGGCAGTTTGTGGGTTATCCCGGGCTATGACGAGGGTTAACTTTCTACCATCTGGAAGATCAATAGTGATATTGTTCTTAACTCGCCACAGTTTTAGTAAAATGGATTTTTTCAGAAAACAATAGTTGGAGTATGGTAGAACTGGAAGTGATTCCAGAACCACAAACGATTACTGAAAATTTAATAGAACCTAAAGATTCAATCGAGTTTGACATTCTATTAGCCACTCCGCAGATCTGGTGGATAACCTCAGGCACCCGAGAGGTACTTCGGTATCCTCAAAGACGGTGACAGGGAGATTCTTGTTTACCCAGACTTGCTATTACTGATGTTCTAAACTATGAGACCCAGCAGGAGGATGAGTATAGCGTCGTTCTAAACTAGCTTTAGAAGTGCACACATATATGACTCTGCCAGAGGGTCGTTGTAATCAGTGTGAGCAGCGGAAGCATAGTGGACAAGTAGCTTGTGTCTATTTATAGACTAAAATGGATATAGCGGAGATAGATCATCTATTTTTGATGTGACAATCATGGGCTTTGACTTCATCAGAATAGGAGATGGATCTATTAAGAAGGTAGTAGGGTGTGATGTCTTGGTATTTGGATGACATACACTTTGTAGGAAGTGAAATTCCTATACTACGATCGGTTATACTGTGGTTGTCACACAGTGGTTTCTCCATATAGGATATGGATATTATATCAGGCATTCTGGTGAATGGATCTATGGTTTTAGATCTAGATTTGGGTAGTTTCCCAATCTGGGTACTTTGACACTATTCTAAAGGTGTTTTAGAATGGACGACTCCTAGCATGGTGGTGTACCTGCAGGTGATGGAGTCACCCTCTGTAAAGGTGTCTTACAGACTAAAGGGGAGAGGGATGTGCATGATCGGCATATCACTTGCTTAGGCAAATGAGTCAATCATGAGATGTCAAGTACAACACCAGATGTTGTTTTTGCACTAGTTGCAATAAGTTTATATATTAATCCAATCCTGGAGAAACGTTCGGAAGCAGTTTATGAACATAAGTGGATGTTCTAGGGATATGGTAACGGCGGCCTCCTTCGGGAGACGGTTACCATTCTAGGCTTCCAAGGTGACCTGGATGACAGAGTGACTGTCAGAGTTATAGTTTTCCCACTTTTGAGGGGCAGTAGTTTGGAAAGGTGGTCCAAGAGGATACTGAGGGAGGCATGGTGCAGGATACTAATTAAATTCAGTGGACGGTACAGTCTAAGAAGTTTGCTGGATTTGGAGTTCATTTGTGAACTGGGTTCCATCAGATATCCAAACATATTCTAAGACAGGTATTGCTCATTTCGGGAGATGGCTTTCTCCGCGAACTTGAGATAAAAAGAGACATAGAAAGAAACATTGGAGTGGATCCAATCACTGAGGCTATTTCTCAAACACAATAGTTTTACAAACGAGCTTTGTGAAACTGATTAGTAGAGAAGTTAGGTGTTCGGTATCACACGGGCTGTGAGTATGCGACACCGCAATAATTAGCCTTAAGTGCAAGTGGGAGATTGTTGGCTATAGTGCCCTCAAGTCAATTATTGGATCACAGGCACGTGATTGCAATGATTGAGGGATAATCTTTACCGGTAGAACAGTCTTACTGGAGATGATAGTATGCTATCTAGTTTGTATTTATTATCGTGTACATGCTTCAGGTGACATTACAAATCACTATTACATGTTGATAAAGCCCATAGGATTCATACTTGACTACCAGCAGTATGATGGCGATCATATACGTGAGAGTTGGGTGGTCTATAAGCACATCCTTAAAGTGTCCCTAGTTGTGGGAGTTTCAAGACTGGGCATCGATACTCCAAGAGTAGACTAGTGTATACGGATCGAGACCCTGACGAGGGGCGGTGGCCGGTCTCATAAGCCATTGGTGTTAGCTGGTTCACCTAAGATGTATACAGGTGCTCATTGGGTTATGAGTACACCGGACGGACTCGCCGGGAACATGCTAGTTGGTATTATACCTATTATCAGATAGCAGTTCCATGGTGACATGTGTACAGGTTAGTCTATCGACCTGAGATCGTCATTTGTCTCGTGTGTGTTCCCACTATTCTTTGATTACTACCCTACCACGGCTCAAAGGAGTCGTGTAAACTGGTTTTAGTTAGGTACAGTCCCGAGCCACATGGAGGCAGTGAGCGAATCGTCAGGGGATTCTTCTCTCCCGGTATTGGATGTTGATGTCGCGGTGTGTACGGGTAGCCATCACCAGAAATCCTTGGTCAAGGTAGTTGAGAATTACTGATTCGGATCAGTAGTTTCTCAGGTGGTGATGGGCTTCATACCGACACTAAATATCACGTTATTAGGGGTCTGATTTTATCCACCCCTAGACTCGATATGCGATACTCATAGACGAACGGATCGGACTGTACGGATATTGTCACTGTCAGGCTCAGTAGGGTTTCAGGATGAGTTAGCTCGTCGGCCTCCTTTTCGATCAATACCTGGACAACCGTTACGTACAACTAGTGCCACTAACGTGCTTGTAGTTAAACCCACTGCCAGTGTATTGACGAGTCTTTAGAGTCTCATATAGAGGGTTTCCCTGTTTCGGGCGAAACGTTGTAGAGGCCGTATTGTTTTATGGCAGGGTTCGTTCATATACGTGCACTTTTGCACGGATCATAATTTGAAAGATAATACTAGTGGGCTTTGGTTTAAGCCGAATCCTTGTATTATATTGTTGGATTATTTTCGTCTTGTTGTATTCGTATTCAGTCGGAATACGGATGCAGGTATGTATATACGGATGAGGGGTATTCTTGTAATTCGTTACAAGATTAATTTTGAAGATGCCACTTCCTTTTTCTATTAAACATTTAGGTTAATGTTTATTGGGTGGAAAGTGTGAGCGTAAGTTTTGGCTTTGGTGCATTGATGTAGCATGTGCACTTGGTGACTCATGGTATTGGATCATGGGATGGTTGGTTTTGTTTTGGTTAAGATATTTGTGTGTGTGTGTGTTGTGAGATTTTTGGTATAGTGAGCATGTGAGAGGCAAATCTTTTTTTTGGTGGGGTTTTTCTTGAGTTGCTCACTCTCACAAAAGAAACACACAACACTCACTTTCTTCACTTGATCTTTCTTGAGCTCACACTTTCCTCTCATGAGCATCTTCTTCAACCTCCACCCAAACCCTTTCATGAGTTGAGAATCCTTGGGTGTATTGAGACAAACTAATCACAAACACTCTCTAATTCATCTTGGCTATCTAGGCTAGCAAACTAGATACCCGAGTTGCTTCGGTTTTGAGGCGGGAAGCCGTTTTACAAACACTGATCGGGGGTGGTACGATCAAACTTGATCGGGGAAGCCGCAAGGAGCTTGGGACAGAGGTTGAAGACCGAATGACACGGATCGATCGGTATAACCTCTTTAAACTCCTTTTGTAGAACTAGAATAGGGTTAATGGTACGATCCGTCGATTAGGGTTCCGTTAGCGCCGGTTTCTAAAAGTTTTTGTTCCGCATTTGGCCACGGAATGATGGCCGGGGTGCCGCCGTAACCCAACAGATAGATTCAAGAAATTTGAAATGTAAGGAATGTATAGTTGTTGATTCTTATAATTCTTGTGATATATTGCTTAAGACTTCATGTAGAACTGACCTGTATGGACCACCAACAAAACTTGTCACGCCCCTCTTTCCAGTAGACGGAAACGATGACGTAGCAGGACGCAACGTATTTACTAAGAAATAAATACGTTAAGCGTAATTAAGCAATATATAAAATGAACAAGAATGCCAAGAGTAATAAAATAAACAGCAACTTTATTTACATTCATCTTTACATACAATTGTTTGAAAAGAAAAGACACAATGAGTAAAGCAGTGCCTAAACAATGGCATACAAAATGAAAGTAAACACAAGGAACTAGAAGTCAGGCTGTGTCGCAAGCTGGTCCAAGTCCGCCTGGCTAGGCTCGATCTCCTAAGAGTCCGATCCTCCCGACGAACATTCCAAAGGAAGAAATAAAAAGGAATATCGTCAGCGAACTAGCGCTTGGTAAGTTCCAAAAGAGGAAAGAGAATATAACAAGTAATGTGAAATGAACAGGTACGTTGTGTATGATTGATTTCCAGTATATGATATTTACTCTAACATGGTTGTTTGTAGCTTGATAAAAAAGGTATTCATGTATACGTGAGGAGTTCATCTTATCCCGTGGACTATAGTAACATATAGTATAAGGCCCCATCATAACCCACGAGACAACGGCACGTGAATTCATGTAGGTGTCTTTTAAGTGACTTCTCGTGCCACGATATACGTTCCGTACCAATCTATCTCTTTATCCCCGCATAATGTATTGTTTAGATTATAATTATCAGACTTTCCGAAACCATGGAAACAAAATGTACATGTATTCATGTTCAGGATGTAATTAAGTATTCAAGTAGTCAAGTCAAGTTATAACCATGGTTCGGTCAAGTCAAGTCAAGTATACATGTTTGATTTTGATGTTTGGATTCGGGTATTCATGTTCATGATCAAGTATTCGTGTTTGAAATTGGATTCTGGTTTGAATTTGACTCTGACTGAGTCAGACACTTGTAAACTGATTTAGCTCTTGAATTAAGTTTGGGAGTCATCGGTAACTGTTGCACATGGACGGCAGGATTTGTGTCTTTTTTTAATACAATTACCATTAATAACTCCGTTAAGTTGTCTACCTTAAATAGGTAAGCACTCACTTTCTCCGGCTCCCTGGGGCTCAAGAGAATTGATCCTGCTTAAACCTATATTTACTAAAGTCCTTAAATATTGTTTTATATATCTCGAGGAGGTTTTATGAAAAATATTTTAATATAGTGTAAAAGTAAACCTCGAGGGTAATTAGTATTATTTAGGGTTGTCCTGAACATGGATTATAAGTATTGGGGTGTTTTAGTGATAAATACTTAGCATTTGAAAGTTCATGATATTTTATTGAAAAACTTGCCCTTTTGGTATCCTGATGGTATTTTATTGACATTTGTTAATCTTTCATTTTTAGAAAAATATAGTTATATTATATTTTGAAAATATGGATTTATAATTGTATATAATTTTAATTTTAAACGTAATTTTATTTTTATTTAGAAAATTCGTATTTCTTAAAAACGTATTTAAATCCTTTCGAGATCGAATGCTCCGTGAGGATGTCTGCATCTCGCTCTACTAGCACAAGGATGTGCGATAATCCACACTATCCATTAGTGGGTCCCCTAAAGAGGGTTGTAGATGCATAATTGCAAAGGAAATGAAATATCGCTTTAAAAAAAATCCGGTTTTAGAATTTCGTGGTATTTTAATGTAAATTTTCTTCGTAATACAAAAGAGGCATCGTGCTATGGATCCAAGTGTGCGTGTAGGGTATGTCATTACCCCGTGAAGTTTTCCTAAAGGTATTGTTTTAACAAATACTAAAAGAGGTGTTTATAAAATTCAAGGTATTTTAATGAAAAACTTCTACTATTGTTGTTTCACATGAGAATTTTGATGAAATTTGATTCTAAACATTTGGGTTTAAGGTTACAAGTGATGTAGTAAAATTAGATTGATTAAATTGTAAAAGAAAAGGGAGTTATATGTTTTTAGAAAAGAAAATGTCGGTAATAACTCCACTTTTACCGATATAAAATTTGAAGAGTAATTTCAATAGAAAGAAGGAGATTTGGAAGGGACTTACGGTTTAGAAAAATCAAAGAGAGATTGAAGAAGAGGGGATGAGCGTCGTAGCATCGCGGGAGCTCCGGAATAGGCTTCGGTCTTCGCCGGAACCAACTTGCTTGCTAACTCCTCTTTACTTCTTTTGCACTAAGAACTTTTTACAGAGTTTTGGCTAGAATTTTTAGAATGGTGCTGAGCCAAAGTGTGAGATGGTATTTATAGTGGAGAATTAGGGTTTTGGAATTAAAATTATGGATTGAAAAAATTAAAATTACAATAAATTGTTAATTGAATGGTCTCTGTTTGATTGCAGGGAAATCAAAGAGTGCAGGGGAGTTAGGGGTAGGTGAAGAGATAAGTGTGCAGAGCCCGGACTTCAATGGGCTTCATCCAACCGTCGGCGCCGGCTATAATGCCCTTTTGGCCGGTCGATCTCGAGGCAATTGCCTCGAGATTCATGCCACTTGATCAATCTTCTGTTTAAGCCATTTTCCACATGTTTGATTTTTCTGAACTTTTCATTTTCCCGTGTATTGCATACGTGCAATCTTTTGGGCTTCCAAAAAGTTAAAAGAATTCAAAAAAAAATAATTGTGTCTGATGGGAATCGAACACAGAGGCTGCGTCACAGCGGTACAGGGGCTTTACCAGTGAGCTACAAGTTGTTTCTTGCTGTTATTTCACAAAATTGACTTATAACTCAAAATTAGGCTGTAAAACTCATTTCTTGTATATTAACAATAAAATTTCCGTACAAGATTTTAGAGTAGTTACGAACTCAAATAAAGTAGAAAGGTCTTGAATGTCTTCAATGTGTGACTTCTCTGTTTATAGCCTTTGAATGTGTATTGAGTGCGTCTAAGTCTTGACTTTCTTGAGATGTCAGTTGCTGTCACGACCCGAAGTTGGCCCGTGACCGGCACTTAACCACATAACGTCTACAGGCGTAACGCGACTAAGTGAACCGAAAACCCAGAAATCAAACCAGTGAAAGTATAGAGTGATAGAAGTTTTAAAAGAAGCACTAACTAAAACATGATAAGAAAACTAAGTAACAATCTCTAAGAAAACAATATACGACGCCGTAGCGAAGATCAAGATCCACAAGTGGGAACAACACAGATAGAATAAACTACAAGTACAGCCGGCTCACAACGAGCTCGACACAAAATAATACAACATCGTCCTCACACTGTTTCTAAGTCAAATACATACATGGTAGATGGAGAATACTAGATACAACAATGTACATACTGAAAGATAAACAGATACCGCACAAAACCCACCTATCAGCAGAAGAGCTAGTACACCAACTGTGGGGGTATCTGGGTCAAAAGATGCAAAGCAGCCTGCCGCGACTACTCCGAAGGGCAACCTGCAAACACTGTGGCACAACGGGGGTGAGTTGCCAACTCGTGAATAGAAATAACATATAAAGGTAATCGCGAGCATGTACGTACTACACTACTCTATCATATGCCAACAGGTGATATCAATATGGGATGAGCAGTATGTGCAATAATCATGCAAATGCTCTATAGGGTACTGTACTACCAGATGAGGTACAAATGCTCTAACATGTAATGCATCTATAGGATGAGGTACAAAAGTAATGCTGAGCAGGGGCAATATAATATCTTCGCGGAATGTCAACGTGGAACATATATAATCGGCTTCTCAATGCACCCAGATCTCCCAAAAATAGCTCATGCGCTGGCACTCTCCTCGGCCCTCAAATCCTGTACATCTCTGAGAATCCCGAGTGCCCAACATCGGCACCCAAATATCATAAATACTCGTGTCTAGCATCGACACGCAAAACATCCTGTATCGGGCATCCGTCAGTCCGGGTCAGCCCTCTCTCAAAGTATATATATATATCGGGAATCCGTCAGTCCGGGTCACCCCTCTCTCAATACATCGGGCATCCGTCATTCCGGGTCAGCCCTATATCAATCCATTGGGCATCCGTCATTCCGGGTCAGCCCTCTCTCAAAGTATATATATCGGGAATCCGTCATTCCGGGTCATCCCTCTCTCAATACATCGGGCATCCGTCATTCCGGGTCAGCCCTATATCAATCCATCGGGCATCCGTCATTCCGGGTCAGCCCTCTCTCAAAGTATATATATCGGGAATCCGTCATTCCGGGTCATCCCTCTCTCAGTACATGTCTCTAGCACCGAGAAAACACGGGGCGGCGCCCCAAATATCATGTCAAGGGAACCGGGTTTTTAAATGATTATTTATTTGAAAAGGCCAAGGTTCCCAAATCCAGAAATCACATGAATCTCAACCAATAATATAAGTAATTATGAGGTGATATGTGCATCAAGTATATATATCAAGTCATGTCATATATAAATGAGCTGCAATGCAATGATCCAATGTGATATAGGTATCAAATATGAGTATCAAGTCATGTCACATATAAATGAGCTACAGTGCGATGAATCAATGTGATATAGGTATCAAATATGAATATCAAGTCATGTCACATATAAATGAGCTACAGTGCAATGAATCAATGTGAGGTGTGTAGTAGGTATGCAATGCACTAGCTAGTAATCATGAACATGCAATATATATATAAGGAACACTATAAGGTCCTATCTGCCCTGACGTAGAACGCCATGCGGGCGATATCCCCGTAGATGTGAAATCTACTCACCGTAGCCTTCCACTAGGTATAGCCAACAACCTGTGTCCCCTCCTGCGCGGCGTCCGTGGTACTCGCCTACGAACCTAGAATTACACAATATATCACAAGTAAGCTTGAAATCACGAAAACGCGACATTTAAGCCGAACCAATAACTCGTGTCGCGAACCAAGCGCGCGTGTGCACGATACGCTAAAACGTGTGGTTACGCGCCTGAACACACCCCGACGCGTCGCGATACGCAGAAACCCAAAACCCACACACACGTATCACGCGTGTCGCGAAAGGTTGAAAATACGGGAAAATAGGTATTCTACCCCAGATTTTGATACAGGAAAGATAATGCAAAAGTATATATATCATAACAACCCAAATAGCAGCAGACACCTATACCCCAAACCCCAACCCATGGATCCCCCATCTGGCCGCAAATTGCGGCCAGAAAGCAAAATTCGGCGGCCTCACTTGGGAATTGGGTTCCCAGGTTTGGTTGGTGCACTCAATTCTCCCCATACATGCTTCAGTAACATCTAGATTTAAACTGAAAAGTCTCGGGTAGTAGCAGATTTCTACAGTGCCTAAAATCAGTTCAAATCACACATTTTGCACAAAAATGGAACTTTATGGTATTTTAATGAAATCTGAAACAAACCTCGGTTTAATCCCACACTAATAACTTATTCACAAGCTAATCAAGCCACAACAACACAAATTTAACATATTAACACTAAACCCCTTTCAAAAGCACTAAAAAGGCCTAAAAATATGATATTTCTAAACTAAACATGCAATTTATGAAAATTGGGTGCTAGGATTGAGATTTATACCTTCTAATGACCTTAAAAACTACCTAAAGTCCAGTCCCTCCCTCAAGTGTGCAGATTTGCCTTGAACACCTCCAAAAACCTTGCTTTTTTCATGTTTTGTGATGGAAAGATGTGGTTTTTGTGTAGGATTTGTTTGGGATTCAAAAGGGAAGTGAAAAGGAGGAGAAAGGATGAAGAAAATGGGAGGGAATTTCTGCTGGGGCTGCAGGAATTCTGAAGTGGGGAGAGGAGAGAGAGAGAAGGGAAGAAAAGGGTCCAAAAGTCAAGCTTCACCTAACCCCCATACCTCATTGTTTTATTAGTAGCTTGAATTATCAAATGGGGTTAATAATTGAATAAGATGGTGGGGGATTTAAAAGGAACCATGCACAAGGGAAAGGTTAACATGCTAACCAAAATCCTAAGTCTCAAAATGACTAAGTGTGTAAGGTGCACAAAAACACAAGGAAAATTCCCAAAAGGCAAACACTACTAAATAACTAATAATCCTATAAACACCTATAATATAACACGTACGATCACTAATTACCACCAAACAATCAAACGGAAATTTCAAAGTGTTACAATCTACCCCCCTTAAAGAAATTCGGTCCCCGAATTTAAAAATCTAACTATACGTACCTTCAAAAAGGTGGGGATACCTCTTCATCATCTTGCTTTCGGTCTCCCAAGTGACTTCCTCGCCGCTCTGGCCACGCCAAGGTATCTTGACGGACGATGTCTCTTTCGACCTCAATCCCTTCACTTGTCGATCTAAGATCATCGTCGGCTGCTCCGCATAGGAAAGGTCGCGCTCAAGCTGAATCGTCGGGTGCTAAATCGCATGTGAAGGATCATGAAGATATCTGCGGGGCATCGAAACGTGAAATACGGGATGCACGCCTGGAAAACTGGGCGGAAGGGCTAAACGATACGCAACTGCACCAATTCGCTCAAGGACCTCCAATGGGGCCCACATATCTGGGACTAAGCTTCCCCTTCTTTCCAAATCTCATTACGCCCTTCGTTGGGGAGACCCTCAAGAAAACATGGTCACCAACAGAAAACTCAAGTCTGCGTCGACGACGGTCCGCATACGATTTCTGCCTACTCTGGGCTGCTCTCATCCTATCGCGAATCAACTGGATCTTCGCTGTCGTCTCCTCACGACCTGGGGCCCTAAGATACTGTTCTCACTGAGCTCCGTCCAACAAGTAGGCGACCTGCATCTCCTCCCATAAAGAGCCTCAAAACGGTGCCATCTGAATGGTCTCCTGGTAGCTGTTGTTGTAGGAGAACTCTACTAAGGGAAAATGGTGATCCCAGCTACCTCCAAAGTCTAAAACGCATGCTCTGAGCATGTCCTCGAGAGTCGGAATGGTCCGCTCTGACTGCCCGTCGGTCTGCGGATGGAATGCTGTGCTGAAACTCAAGCGAGTGCCCCAAGCCTCCTGAAGCCTCTGCCATAACCGGTTGGTAACTGGGTGCCTCTATCGGACACGATGCATGTCGGAACTCCGTGCAGTCGTACAATCTCATCAATATAAATCTGGGCATACTGAGAAAATCCGGAAGGCGTCTTCGCCGGTAGGAAGTGAGCCGCTTCCGTCAAACGATCCATGATCACCCAGATGGAGTTATACCCTCGACTAGTCCTGGGTAGACTCACAATGAAATCCATAGATATCTGCTCCTATTTCCACTCCGGAATGGGTAACGGCTGTAGCTCTCCCGCTGGCCTCTGACGCTCAGCCCTGACTTGCTGACAAGTCAGGTATCTCGATACAAAATCTGCAATGTCCCTCTTCATACCGTCCCACCAGTAAACACCTCTCAAGTCATGGTACATCTTGGTGGAACCGGGATGAACACTATATACCGATCGATGTGCCTCCTCGATAATCTCGCACCGCAATCTCTCAGCATCTGGTATGCATCGTCTAGCTCCAAATCGTAGTATCCCCTGATCATCGATCACGAACTCGGAAAATCTGCCAAGTCTCATCTGTGTTCTGATCTCTGAACAGCGGTCAACACTGTGCTGTGCCTCTTATATACGGTCAAGCAACTGTGGGCATGCGCGAACATGCGCAATCTGTCCCCCGATCGGCGTAAACTCGACTGTACCCGGCTGTCGCATAAGATCTGTCAATCTGCCGACGGCTGCCTCTGTACTGCGCTCAAACAAGATAGACTACCCCCGGGCCTCCTACTCAAGCATCCGCCACTACATTAGCCCTGCCCGGTTGATGCAAGATCTCACAATCGTAGTCCTTCACTAACTACATCCGTCGGTGCTGTCTAAGGTTCGGGTCTCGCTGCTGACATATGTACTTTAAGCTCTCGCGGTCGGTGAATATCTGGCACGACTCCCCATACCGATAATGTCGCCAGATCTTGAATGCAAAGACCACTGCAGCCATCTCCAGATCATGAGTAGGGTAATTCTGCTTATGTCTCTTTAATTGCCGTGAAGCATACGCAATCCCCCTGTCATGCTGCATCAAAACGCACCCCAACCCTACTCGTGAAGGATCGCAGTAGACCACAAATCCGACTGATCCCAAAGGCAATGATAACACTGGTGTCGTAGCCAGTAGAGCCCGTAGCTGCTGGAAACTGTGCTCACACTCCTCCGTCCAATCGAAGTGAACTCCCTTCCGGGTCAACCCGGTCAAATGTGTAGCAAAGCGAGAGAAGTCCTGCACAAATTGCCGGTAATAGCCTGCCAGCCCTAGAAAGCTGCGAATCTCCGTCACTGACGTGGGTCTAGGCCAACTCCGAACTGCCTCGACCTTCCTCGGTCAACACATATACCATCTCGTGTAATCACGTGCCCCAAGATGTCCACACTATCTAGCCAGAAGGCATACTTGGAGAATTTGGCGAAAAGCTGATGCTCCCTCAAGCTCTGCAGCGAAATCCGCAGGTGCTGCTCGTGCACCTCTCTACTCCGAGAATACATCAAGATATCGTCAATAGACACTATAATGAACAGATCAAGATACGGCCGGAAAATACGGTTCATCATGTCCACAAATGCTGCTGGCGTGTTGGTGAGTCCGAACGACATCACAAAAAACTCATAATGGCCGTAACGTGTGCGGAAAGCCGTCCTAGGAATGTCTTCCTGTCGAACCCGCAGCTGATGGTAGCCTGATCGCAAATCGATCCTCGAAAAGTATCCTGCCCCCCGAAGCCGGTCGAACAACTCGTCGATGCGTGGCAAAGGATATCGATTCCGCACTGTCACCTTGTTCAGCTGGCGGTAGTCACTACACAAACGCAACAGCCGTCTCATTCTTGACGAACAGGACTGGGGCACCCCAAGGAGAAACACTGGGTCGAATAAGTCCCTTATCCAGCAAATCCTGCAACTGACCCTTCAACTCTCTAAGTTCCGCCGGGGCCATCCGATGAGGCGGCACAGAAATAGGCCCCGTGCCAGGAATCAAATCAATGCAGAAAGAATTATCACGCTCGGGCGGTCGCCCGGGAAGCTCGTCAGGGAACAAATCAGGAAACTCGCTACCAACCGGAACCTGATCCAAATGAACCTCTATAGCCCTAGTATCGCAAACATATGCGAGAAATCCCCGACATCCCTTCCGCAAAAGCTGTCCAGCGCGAAGAGAAGAAATCACACCGTGAGGGGTGGCACTACGGTCCCCCAACACAACAACAACCGACTTGCCGGGAAAACAAAATCGAACTGTCTCCTCACGGCCGACAACAGAAGTATAGCACGCGGCTAACCAATCCATGCTAAAAGAACGTCGAAGTCCAACATCTCACGAAGGATCAAATTGATCGGCAACTCTCTCTCGCCGATACGAACGGTACATGATCGGAACACATGCCTGGCAACAAACGACTCTCCCGCAGGAGTAGTCACAACTAGCGGTTGACCACGCAAATCGGACTCTCTACCCGAACCCGGCATAAGGTGTGTGGATACATACGGGTACGTGGAAACATATAAGCACAAGGATCCGGATCAAACAATACGCGTGCAACAAAGGACAAACTGAAAGAGTACCTGAAACCACAGCATCGGATACCCGCGCGTCCCGATGCGCCGAAGCGAAAACTTGTGCCTGTCCTTCATTTGCGACTGACCGAACTCCTCCTCTACTAGCCTGACCCCTCTGTGCAAACCCTCCACGTCCACGACGTCTCAGAACACGACCCTGACGTGCTGTGAAGAAACACTGCCTGATGAGGTGTTGAAGGCTTCCGCATCGTAAACACCTACGCACTGAATGCTGTCCTGCATGGGGATGAAAGCCAAACGGCTGTCCTCGTCCTAAGCCTATGCTCTGGGCTGGTATACCAGTATGATTCCTCAACTGTTCCGGAATTCTCACGGTCTCTGGAAGACGTGTCTCGTAAACGGGAGCTGCCTCTACCGGTGCTATGTAGGGGACGGAAAACTGCATGATGATCGCAAGGAACAACTGGGTAACAGGGGTGGCAACCATCTGTCACTGCGCTCGAACGACCTCTATCAATGAGCTCATCGCCTGGCATAGGCCCTGCATCTCTACCACTAGTCTAGCAACCTGAGCTGCCGTAGGGGAAACAATCTGTCCTGGTGCAACAGGAGTACTACTCGGATTAGTCCTTGTCTCAGATGAATCAACTCGAACCTCGGCCCTCGCGGCCGCTCTCTGTGCCCTCGTAGTCCTTGGCGGCATATTGGCTATCAGAAACAACAGGATTCGATAATGATACGGAAATCGAATCGCAAGAATGTATATACTCAAGGAGAAATTTAAATCAACAAGCCCTAAGGTCGCGTAGGCGAAGTACCGTGTCGTGAGTATGCCGCGGAACATACACACGCTACGCTACCCTACCGCAGCTACCTACTCCATCATACCAAGGTCATCCTACACTCCGAAAGGTAAAACCTACGCTCTGATACCAACTTTGTCACGACCCGAAGTTGGCCCGTGACCGGCACTTAACCACGTAACGTCTACAGGCGTAACGCGACTAAGTGAACCGAAAACCCAGAAATCAAACCAGTGAAAGTATAGAGTGATAGAAGTTTTAAAAGAAGCACTAACTAAAACATGATAAGAAAACTAAGTAACAATCTCTAAGAAAACAATATACGACGCAGTAGCGAAGATCAAGATCCACAAGTGGGAACAACACAGATAGAATAAACTACAAGTACAGCCGGCTCACAACGAGCTCGACACAAAATAATACAACATCGTCCTCACACTGTTTCTAAGTCAAATACATACATGGTAGATGGAGAATACTAGATACAACAATGTACATACTGAAAGATAAACAGATACCGCACAAAACCCACCTATCAGCAAAAGAGCTAGTACACCAACTGTGGGGGTATCTGGGTCAAAAGATGCAAAGCAGCCTGCCGCGACTACTCCGAAGGGCAACCTGCAAACACTGTGGCACAACGGGGGTGAGTTGCCAACTCGTGAATAGAAATAACATATAAAGGTAATCGCGAGCATGTACGTACTACACTACTCTATCATATGCCAACAGGTGATATCAATATGGGATGAGCAGTTTGTGCAATAATCATGCAAATGCTCTATAGGGTACTGTACTTCCAGATGAGGTACAAATGCTCTAACAGGTAATGCATCTATAGGATGAGGTACAAAAGTAATGCTGAGCAGGGGCAATATAATATCTTCGCGGAATGTCAACGTGGAACATATATAATCGGCTTCTCAATGCACCCAGATCTCCCAAAAATAGCTCATGCGCCGGCACTCTCCTCGGCCCTCAAATCCTGTACATCTTTGAGAATCCCGAGTGCCCAACATCGGCACCCAAATATCATAAATACTCGTGTCTAGCATCGACACGCAAAACATCCTGTATCGGGCATCCGTCAGTCCGGGTCAGCCCTCTCTCAAAGTATATATATATATCGGGAATCCGTCAGTCCGGGTCACCCCTCTCTCAATACATCGGGCATCCGTCATTCCGGGTCAGCCCTATATCAATCCATCGGGCATCCGTCATTCCGGGTCAGCCCTCTCTCAAAGTATATATATCGGGAATCCGTCATTCCGGGTCATCCCTCTCTCAATACATCGGGCATCCGTCATTCCGGGTCAGCCCTATATCAATCCATCGGGCATCCGTCATTCCGGGTCAGCCCTCTCTCAAAGTATATATATCGGGAATCCGTCATTCCGGGTCATCCCTCTCTCAGTACATGTCTCTAGCACCGAGAAAACACGGGGCGGGGCCCCAAATATCATGTCAAGGGAACCGGGTTTTTAAATGATTATTTATTTGAAAAGGCCAAGGTTCCCAAATCCAGAAATCACATGAATCTCAACCAATAATATAAGTAATTGTGAGGTGATATGTGCATCAAGTATATATATCAAGTCATGTCATATATAAATGAGCTGCAATGCAATGATCCAATGTGATATAGGTATCAAATATGAGTATCAAGTCATGTCACATATAAATGAGCTACAGTGCGATGAATCAATGTGATATAGGTATCAAATATGAATATCAAGTCATGTCACATATAAATGAGCTACAGTGCAATGAATCAATGTGAGGTGTGTAGTAGGTATGCAATGCACTAGCTAGTAACCATGAACATGCAATATATATATAAGGAACATTATAAGGTCCTATCTTCCTTGACGTAGAACGCCATGCGGGCGATATCCCCATAGATGTGAAATCTACTCACCGTAGCCTTCCACTAGGTATAGCCAACAACCTGTATCCCCTCCTGCGCGGCGTCCGTGGTACTCGCCTGCGAACCTAGAATTACACAATATATCACAAGTAAGCTTGAAATCACGAAAACGCGACATTTAAGCCGAACCAATAACTCGTGTCGCGAACCAAGCGCGCGTGTGCACGATACGCTAAAACGTGTGGTTACGCGCCTGAACACACCCCGACGCGTCGCGATACGCAGAAACCCAAAACCCACACACACGTATCACGCGTGTCGCGAAAGGTTGAAAATACGGGAAAATAGGTATTCTACCCCAGATTTTGATACAGGAAAGATAATGCAAAAGTATATATATCATAACTACCCAAATAGCAGCAGACACCTATACCCCAAACCCCAACCCATGGATCCCCCATCTGGCCGCAAATTGCGGCCAGAAAGCAAAATTCGGCGGCCTCACTTGGGAATTGGGTTCCCAGGTTTGGTTGGTGCACTCAATTCTCCCCATACATGCTTCAGTAACATCTAGATTTAAACTGAAAAGTCTCGGGTAGTAGCAGATTTCTACAGTTCCTAAAATCAGTTCAAATCACACATTTTGCACAAAAATGGAACTTTATGGTATTTTGATGAAATCTGAAACAAACCTCGGTTTAATCCCACACTAATAACTTATTCACAAGCTAATCAAGCCACAACAACACAAATTTAACATATTAACACTAAACCCCTTTCAAAAGCACTAAAAAGGCCTAAAAATATGATATTTCTAAACTAAACATGCAAGTTATGAAAATTGGGTGCTAGGATTGAGATTTATACCTTCTAATGACCTTAAAAACTACCTAAAGTCCAGTCCCTCCCTCAAGTGTGCAGATTTGCCTTGAACACCTCCAAAAACCTTGCTTTTTTCATGTTTTGTGATGGAAAGATGTGGTTTTTGTGTAGGATTTGTTTGGGATTCAAAAGGGAAGTGAAAAGGAGGAGAAAGGATGAAGAAAATGGGAGGGAATTTCTGCTGGGGCTGCAGGAATTCTGAAGTGGGGAGAGGAGAGAGAGAGAAGGGAAGAAAAGGGTCCAAAAGTCAAGCTTCACCTAACCCCCATACCTCATTGTTTTATTAGTAGCTTGAATTATCAAATGGGGTTAATAATTGAATAAGATGGTGGGGGATTTAAAAGGAACCATGCACAAGGGAAAGGTTAACATGCTAACCAAAATCCTAAGTCTCAAAATGACTAAGTGTGTAAGGTGCACAAAAACACAAGGAAAATTCCCAAAAGGCAAACACTACTAAATAACTAATAATCCTATAAACACCTATAATATAACACGTACGATCACTAATTACCACCAAACAATCAAACGGAAATTTCAAAGTGTTACAATCTACCCCCCTTAAAGAAATTCGGTCCCCGAATTTAAAAATCTAACTATACGTACCTTCAAAAAGGTGGGGATACCTCTTCATCATCTTGCTTTCGGTCTCCCAAGTGACTTCCTCGCCGCTCTGGCCACGCCAAGGTATCTTGACGGACGATGTCTCTTTCGACCTCAATCCCTTCACTTGTCGATCTAAGATCATCGTCGGCTGCTCCGCATAGGAAAGGTCGCGCTCAAGCTGAATCGTCGGGTGCTAAATCGCATGTGAAGGATCATGAAGATATCTGCGGGGCATCGAAACGTGAAATACGGGATGCACGCCTGGAAAACTGGGCGGAAGGGCTAATTTGTACTTACTAGACTTCTTAGCGAGCTTTGGGCCAATGCACCCAAACCAGTTTTTTTTAGGGTATTAGGTGTAGAGACACCCTGGCGGACTAAATTGCCCAAGTTACCTAGTCCCTAAATAAAAAAGACTCATTCTAGCATGAAAATCATAACAATTCAATGCGAACGGAGATATAGCCAGTTGTTCGGTTATTTTCAGGATAAAAGGTGTGTTTGTATGGATCAGGTGTGTAATCACTCTAATCAAGTTCCAAATGGGTTATTCTTCAGAATTAGTTCCTATTAAGGCTTCAATAATATCCCTTCATATCCACTTCATTTTATAAACTATTCTTGATATTGCTTATTTCAGAACCAACCTTTTTGATCCTAAAAAAATAGTTTATCAATTTAAAAGTTTTAAGACATATCAGACTTGTCATCTTATTTTCAAAACTCACGACATATATAGTGTGATGCAAAAACGTATATTAGCTACGGTTAAACTCAAAGGAGGGTTATCTTTCAAGTTTTTCAAAATCTAAGAATAAGATTTAGTTGCTCCTATCTTATCAAACTAAACCGCCGGAGTTTTAAATTTAATTTCTTCCACTAGCTAACTTGACGCCAAAGTTTTTTATGTTTTAGAAATTTTCTGATTTTTATGGGTTTTTGAATATGTATGCAAATTCAGAATATACAAATGAATGCAAAAGATAGAGATGCTTACCGAGCACACCCCCAAACTTAAACTTGGCAGTGCCCTCATTGTCATGCTACACCGAGAGGGTCAAAATTATTGAGGGGTCAAAATAGTCGGTTATCTCTCTCTTTTTTTTATAACAGAAAAAAGAAAACAAAATATATATACACAAAAAGCCCCCCCCCCCAAACTTAAGTGAAACAGTGTTTCCATTGTTAAGCGTTGAAGTTCAAAGTTGGGGGAGGGAACAGTTTCAATCTATACAAGGCCTTACACAGGCCAAAAGTTTATACCAACCATTTTAAAATTCTATCGTGATTAGCCCAGGGTTGGTGAAAGAATGCGGAGAGAAATAAAACAAAGAATACGCGAGACCGTGTGTGGATGAGAGTGGTATACGGTCTCAGTAGATGAGGAGATGAACGATAGGGAGAAAGAAATGGTGTGCGAACTTGAGATTGAAAATTGATTGAATAAATTAGTAGAGTCTGTGGTGGTTTGAAATTAGAGTTTTCTAACTGCACTAAATTATCAATATGCTGAGAAAAAAGGTCAAACCGTTCAAGATTCGCTAGAAAACATGGGCTCGAACTTGGTGAACCAGATGACAGAAATGAAGGTTTTTGTGGTAGGGAAATGATGAGAATGATGGTTGGAAGTAACTAAGGAATGTCAGTGGTTAACTGTTCAGGAGGATGTTCACAGTCAATGGAAGGGACATGATGAGTCGGAAAATACGATTTATCAAAGAAAACATGTTTATCCTCAATGATATCCTTAAATTTTTCCACAAAATCAAGATCATTCATGCATTCGTCCAAATCTTCATCAATAAAATCCAGATGTAAATGGGGTTTAAGAGAAACAGTTAAAGGTTCAGGATGATGTCCACACGGTTCTGAAAGAAAGTGTTTTAATTGGTGAGAAAAACTCATCCAAATTTGTGGGTTCATCAGTGAAATCATCCCCAATATTGATATCCTCAATCAAGTCAAACATAAAGTTCTCAAATATCTCAACAAAAGCATGATTTTCAATTGGTTGGATTTCTAGAGTCGAGACGTAGAGATCAAAAGAAGTGGCAATAGTTTCACTTGAAGGGGACCCTTCACAATCGGGTAAATCAAACACTATGTAGTCGCACAACTCATCAAATATTCTATCTTCTCTTGGTGAATCATTTGGTCTACGTGATAGGCTGTCGGAACTGGAGTTGTGGAATTTAATTGGAAACGGGTAGGCTTGATTTGGAAAGGTAGGTTGCACACTTTTACTACTCAAATCATCAAATTGCTCTATTGCCATATTATACATGGGAAAATTTTGAGCTAGTTGGGAACTAGTTGCTGGTTCATAAGGTTTTATGAGGACAGCCATGGATGCATTCAATTCCTCCATTTGTCGGTACGAAGCTACCCGAAATTCTTCTAGTGATTGTTCCAGACTAGACATGGGTTGTGAATGGGTTTCAGTAAAATTTTCAAATTTTTTAGGATACGCGAAACTCCCAATTTGTTGTTCAGAAGTGATGTCAACTGAAGTTGTGAAAGTCGGGCAGGATTGATAGGAATTGAATAGTTGTGTGGAATAGGAAGGATTAAGATCAACATTTGGATATAAAGATGGTTGGAATTGTTGTCCTAAAGAGTTTAGAGTAGTGAAAGGCATGAAAGATCGGCTACGAGATTGTGCAATTCATTCAGCATTGGACATCGATTTAAGAGTCGCCACGTTACCCTCAGATGGGGTATCGACATGAAAAGGGGTGAAAGTTTTAAAAGGTTGATATGACGTGGATTGTGGTGTCCAAGTGGTGTTTCTAGAAGCGTCTATCCGATCTTTCAAAGAGATTTTTGACATGGTTGGATCGTTTGACGTTATACCAAAATAAGATCCATATGAATTAATATCTGGTTAAGGGTATAAAAGTTCGGCAAGAGTTGGTGGATGTGGGATACCCATGATATGAAAGGGAGAAGAAGGGATGAAAAAGGTTGTGAGGGTTTTTATTTTTATGTTAGTTATTAACAAATTAATGAAATATACACACAAAAGTTAAAGAAAAACAGTCACGACACAAATTCCACAAACCTAATCGGTTTAGGGTTCACCTAGGTCAACTAGACTTGCTCCAGAACTTGACTGTCGAAGTAAAACTGTGTCGAGAAACGGGTTCAAGATATACCGATCACGAGGCCAGGTAAGTGCAGAGATAAGGGGAGGTCTTCCAACTCTTTCGCGAAGTTCCTCAATTAGAATAACCCTTTCTCTTTTGGAAGTTGCACCGTGAACACTTTGCCTAGTCACCCTGTGAACGATATGCCGTTAAGCGGTGTTCTGAACACAGTCAATTTCTCCTAATGAGCGTGAAGTCCTTAAAGGCTTAATGGATAGTTTCTTTTTAAAATTTGTGTGGGTAAACGTTATGCTCAATTTCGTGATTTGTGGGCCACGGAAAAGGTGATGAAATCCTTTACCGTATATTGTGGGGTTCACTTTCCCTTAAGTCCGTATTAATGGATGCAATGCGCAAATCAATGAAAAATTTGTTCAAAACATCAAACAATTGTTTTCTATGTTTAAGCGCAGCGCTGCAAGAAATACGGGTTAGTCAATTTAGCTTTTGGTGGCGAACTTACAAAGAATCCTGCAAAGATAATATAGTGGACGCGTCGGATTTGAGAAAGAAAGTGTTAGGAAATACGTACTGATATATTTTGGGATAAGAAACCCCTGTTGAATTGAATCCGATTAGCTTGAAAAGTTTGCTTGCGCGGGTCAAACTACTCGGATCTTTGGCACTGTACTTTGTTATCACCTTAGCTTTGAATGTACACTTTTCTCCGCACGATCGCAGTTCGCAATTCCTTAAAATCTGCAAATGTTGGAATACCGGATATTTAGTGCGAAAAAGCGATATATGTGGCCAAACTCCTGCGCACACAAAATTATGAAAATCAAACTATAAAAATGGGATAATAATGGAGCAATGGAGAAGAGAACAAAATTTTGGAGCAAACAGAGAAGTATTGGCCAGCGGTACCGGGAAATTGGAATGAACCGCCGGTCGACCATTTGAATTGGGGCTCCATCTTTCTGCAGTGTTCCCTATATTCTATTATTGTCCCAATATTATAGTTTAATTTTTCTAATTAGTCTCAGAGTGTTAGCAGGTCCAAATAACAGAGAACAAAATATCAAAACGTTAAATTTTTGTTTTGGTTTTTTCAAATTTTTTGATTTTTAGTTTCATTTTCAGAATAGTGTTAGTGCTATTAACAAGATATGCAGAGATTAACCCGAAATAACAAGAATAAAAACGTTACCGTCTCCCCGGCAACGCGCCATTTGATCGAGAGAGATTTCGCGTGTCGTATCTAAGTTTAAAATTAACCGCAATCAAGACGACGTCGCGTGTAGCTAGCCGTGATGAGTACGGGTTGTCCGCATAGAGATGGTGCGTTTTACGTTCTTGTTTTCACGAGTTAAGCCGAAGGTTCGAATAGTTCATTTCTAACCTATGTGTTTGTATATGCAAAATATAAGCTTGTTAGGGATAGAGATAGGTTAGTGTAAGTTAGGAAAATCCTTAATCATTCCTTTGTGCCTAACTTGACTATTGAAGCTAGAGTAATTGGAAACAACGTGGATTAGAGTGTTTAAGCATAGTATTTGTGAAATCCGACTTATTGATCCTTGTCCGTCCGTTCTTGTCTCTTGACTTTCACTTCCGTCCAAACCAAACACAACCGGTCATGGTTAGAGATTACCGATACCGTAGCAGGGTAGGGTGCCTAATGGAGCACTTGCGTGAGATTTGGACGAAGTTCAATTAGGAAATATTGGGCAAAGGAAATCAGCAAAATAGATTCTTAACTTATACAACCATTCTCTTTCCCTAACAAGATCCACTATTCTCAAACCATAACCACATCAAAAGAAAGTACAAAAAGAGAAGAGATCAAAGGAAAACATATTGCAAGTAAGTAAATGGCATGAAAGTAAAGTGCAAGAAAGTAAGGAGTAAGAAAATACTAAAAACCATATTGCAAAAATAAAAGCTTCATTCAAGTTCAAAATGATGATATATGCTATGAATTCAAATACTAAAATCTAACCTTGCAAGCTCAGTTAAGAGATTGCAAGATTAGATAAAAGCAAGGAACTTAAGCCAACTAACTACTATATACAAGACTTCAACAAAATTACAAAATGAAAGAGTCAAAAAATGGTAGTCTAAGTATATCCTTGAGCTTACTCTCTGTTCTGGTATTTATAGGCAAAAAATTAATAAAAACAAACAATAAAAATAAGATGATGTGACAACATGGAATGACCACAAGAAAGTTGGAGCCAAAATGTTGATGTGGGACCGGCGGCGGCGGGCATTTCTTCATTTCTGCCGGTTTTCTTGGGTGTGGTGAGGCTCATTTTTGTGTGGTGATGTCATGTCCTCTCCATAATCTTTCTGATATTGTTTGATTCTTCTATATATGCTTAGTTTGAAATCTTTAGATTTGGAAGGAAAATGTGACTTTAAATCAAATCACACATTTTTGCTTCACTCATCACACACCCACTTGCCTCATCCACTTGCACAAGTCATGATTCTTGTGTGCCCATTTATGGTAGGTTGTCCTACCATGGTTCATGCATCAAAGAGGTTTGTGTTCACACTTGTATTGTTGCATTATGCTTGATAAAAATTGTGTATACTTGTTTGTTGCAAAATTAAACTCTTTGAATATTGATCGGTTTTCTGTTTTGGTTGCAGTGTCGACTCACAAATGTCGTATCCGTGTGTTTGAGTGTGTTTCCAGTGTTTTGTCACGAATACCTGTAATCTGTATTTATTGAGCAGACACGGGTTAATAGTACCGATATATCACAAAAATGATAATGAATGAGCGGCATTGAAATGCAGTTTTTCGTGATGATCACTGAGCTTTATTGGGTTGACCTTAGTTACAGCAGTATGGCGTCATCCCTTCTACACAACATCAGTGTATGAAGTATTTCAAGGATGGCCGAGAGCATACCATCACAAGCGAGCTTAACCTATTCTCGGTAAATGAAGTATGGAAGTATGAAGATGCAAAGTACTTTTTGCTTGACTTCGAAGATACAGAGAAGTGCGATAGGCCGAAAGATAAACAAAAGAAAGAGACAATCTTCCCAATCTTTAGAAGTGACTCCGAAGAAAGAAAAAAATAGTATTCACGGGTCAGCCTCTAAAGGAAACTGATAAACCAAGCTCGTCAACTCCTATTCCGATCTTCGGTGGTAACTCAAAAGAAGAAACTGATACGGTTTTCTCCATCCATCTGCGGGTGAAGGTCCCCGATGAAGCTGATCGAGCCCTACATATTACAATGGCTCCCCCGCATCACTACAAAGAGCTCGATGCATTCAGCACTTACAGCATGCAAGAGCTAGTTACCTTCCACATGCCTCCCAGATGTAAAAAAGAAAAGGCGATTCTCTTTTATAAATCGGAAGAGTCCAAGGTGGAGAAAGAGAATTGGCAAGGACTCGAGCGGAATCTCGACAGGTGACAACCAATCCCCATGCCAAGGTACTATACAAAGTGTAAGTAGACGGTCGTGCTCGGGTCGCTAACTTGCCACCATGGGGGAATACAAAACAAAAATTTCTACAACTTGAGCACGAATATCTATGAGCTAGAATCGATTCCAAATACTAAACTAGCTATACTAGAGAAGGTTAACTACTCGGATAGACATTTAGCCATCTTTGTAGTTGTGTCCTTCATCTTCTTTCCTTCTTCTTATACTCCTAAGGACTCCGGGAACGAGCTTAGATGCCGGACTTCATAGTTGAAGAAGATCCACCTGAGAGAACCCAAGAAAAGGCTATATCTTCACACTAAAACCAAGTGAAGAAAACTAGTGAACTAAACTTGCTAAGAAAAGCTCACTAGATGATGTAGTGGCTAATCTTTAATGTTTTCTCTCTTAATTTTTTTCCTTCTCACTTTTTAAAAACTCAAGAGGAAGAAAAAGATAATGGTGATCAAGCAAGCATGGCTACTCAATTTCTTCACCTCATCTTTTTTCTTTCTTTTCTTCATTTTTGTTTTGAATGAGTAGACTTGTGACTCACCATGGTGAGTCACAGGCCCACAACATTCTTACAACATCATAAAGAAATGAGAAGAGAAGATAGGAGAAAAGAAGGCCACCTCATATGCACACATATACATATGTATATGTACATATATAAATATATATACAAATACACTAATACAAGTATATGTTACAAATACATACACCCGTATTCGTATCAAAATACGAATACCGTATTCGTATAAAATGCGAATACCCATATTCATATAAAGATACAAATACCCGTATTTATAATATGACACAAATACGCGTATTTATAAAAATACCCGTATTCATATAAATATCGTATTTTATCAAAATACGAATATGAAAAGAGAGATACTAAAAAGAGATAAATAATACTAGCTCACATTTTATCCAAATGTGATAACCTGGCTATCTTTCGAACCTGCTATTATTAAAAAACTGTCCGATTAAAAGTACGTGTACAAAAACACGTATTTAATCGAACCCGAATACGTATCAAAATACATACACTACATCGTTTGGCCTAACATAGGAAACCCTCTGTGTGGAACTCTAAACACTCGACAATACGCCGGCAGTGGGTTTAACCACAAGCACGTCAGTGGTACTAGCTGTTCATAACAGCTACTTAGGTATTGAACGAAAGGAAGGCCGACAAGAAAGCTTGTATGTATCCCTACTAAGTCTGAAAGTGACAATTTATGTACAGTCCTGTCTCTTCGTCCAAGAGTATTGCATACTGGGTCTAGGGGGTAGAAAACATCAGACCCCTAATAACCCAATAAGTTGTGTCGATGTGGCCTAAAACCATCCTGAAAAACTACTGATTTCACAATCAGTAAATCTCAACTTCCTTGGCTAAGGTCTTATGGTGATGACTAATCGAACACATCGCGACATCAACTCCTTATACCAAGAGAGACGAATCCCTTCTATCGCTCACTGACCCCAAGTGCTTCAGGACTGTACCTTACCAAAACCTGTTTACACGACTCATTAAATCCACGGTAGGGTATTGATCTAAGTACATTGGGAACACACTCGAGACGAATGAAGATGCTAGGTCTAAAGACTAACCTGCACCTATGTCATCAGAGAACTACTATCTGACGATAGGTATATTACCATCAAGAAGTTCTCGGCGAGTCCGTCTAGTGTAACTCATAACCTAATGAGAATTTGTATACTATATTTGGTGCCGAACACCAATGGCTGTGGGACAAGCCACCTTCCATCATGGGAATAAGAAATGTATACAATAGTCTACTCCGGAGTATCGATACCCTATCTCGAAACTCCAATGACTAGGGTGTCACTACTCGAAAATGGCACGTGACTGACACTTAGATCATGTGAAGTCTATAGGACCCCACCGTAACCCAAGTAAGCCGAAAACCCAGAAATCTAAATCCTTTATAGAAAATAGTGGAGGTGAAATTTTGAAAGAAAGGTATAAATGAAATCAGGTTCTCTTTATAAAGTCGAAACAAGTTTATAGAAAATGAAAGTATGTAGTATACTAAAGTTTGAAAACGTTTTCGTCATTTGAAATTTGAGCAGCACCTCCCTTGTAAATTTTGATCCAAAACCAGTACATATCCAGAATAATATAGGCATCTCCATGCGGGAGCTAGCTTTTCACCAATCGACGGAAACACAACCACGCAAGTAAAATATACGATGCCCAAGATGAAGATCAATCACAGAAAAGAATAAAGAAAACCAAAAACATCATCCAATCCAATATAAATAATATATATACAAGTCTCGACTCTAAATCCAAAGAATATACAAAATGGTCTCTAGGTTTACCAAATATGCATAGTCTGGTTGATATAGCTTTTAACTAGATGCAAAAGAATATAAAAGTATACGGTGGTGGTTACGCTCCGTACTGTAACCAACCTACCAATGCAAATCACCCAAAAGAAGCAGTGTGCCAGCAAGCCGCTACCAAATCCGAGCGATCGATCCTGCAAAAAAACTGGGGCACAATGGGGTGAGTTGCCAACTCGTGAGTAGAAGATATCATCATGTAGAAATCGAATGTATAACGATCTCCTAGGTCATACTATAATAGTAATATAATATCATGTGGTATCGAAGGTGATCGTGTATACATATGTATATAAATATATAATATCGTTCCTACGTTAATATGTGATACCATGTCATCCATATCGTGTGTGTGTGTACACATATCATCCACTGAGTGTACATCAACGACACTCGAAATCATCATAACATCCTGAGTGTCCAACATCGACACTCGAAATCATCATAAATCCCGTGTCCAGCATTAACACGTAAATCCTCATATCTCAGGCGCCGTCTCATCGGATCGGCCCTCATATCTCAAGCACCGTCTCATCAGATCAGTCCTCATATCCATTTATCTTATAACACTCTGGTCGGTATCCTCCGGATATTCTCCGAGTCCAGTACTATCACCTGTAGGTAGTGTTCCCCTTCCAGGCTCCATGCCTTTCTATACGATCTTCTTGCCCCGGGGTACCGTGCCGGGTCCACCATATAACCGCAGACGGTGACTCCTCACTCTTCGAATAGGGTAATCATCATAGCTCAGCACCGAGAAATCTCATGGTGGACGTTGAAATATCATATCAAGAGAAACCGCATTTTAAAAGCAACCATAAGTTTTTAAATAATATCTGCGGTTTCTCAAATCCAGAAATCTTATGAAAACAGAATCCCATAAAGCTTGGCAGTAATGAAATAACATTTACAGGCACAAAACGACACTATAATGCATAGCAAGTGTGTTCATATGAGCGTGTCATGTAGTAAGGTAAAGAAAGTGCAATATCTACAATAATATGGGGTACCGTGTACTAATCAGTAACTAAAATGCTAACAGGTCATAAGGTGATACGGTGACATAGCGATTTCTAATGTGTACGTGGCATGGCAATTACCGATGATATGTGTGTGAGCCGGCAAGCAGGTGTACGTGCAACATGTGCATCATCGATAATGGTGCGTGTGTCCTAGTAAACGAAGTCATGTACAGATAGGGTATAAGCGTAGTATATATATCGTAAACGAAAATAACGCGAGCGTATGTAGAAATAAGAAATCATAGCGCGGGTGTAAACAGAATAAAGAAATCGTAAACGTGAACAAGTATAAAAAGATACGCAACAATGTATTAGCCATACAGTTATAGTTTAAAATAGTACGAATTTTTGTTTTTTTTTTTTGAAAATAGGGGCTACGATATTTTTGAAAAAGATACCATTTGAAAATTCGTAGCATCCCTTGAAGTTATCATTTAAAAGTGCGTGACGATTCGATAGTTTTGAAAATAGGTATGGCTCTAAATATACCATAATATCTTCTTAAATGATTTAAAAATAATATTTCTCAAGTCGATATATATGTAAGTCGGCGATCCATCCTCATCATATCACGTACGGTATAACTCCATTGTACGATATCATCAATCAAATAGTACGGATCTATAGTCATATACATCATCTCATCTCATTAAATCATCTCATGTCATATCGTGTCATGCCATATCATATATATATATATATATATATATATCGCCTCATATCAACATACCAAATCATATCGACTCATATTATCATCATGCCATATCGGCTCGTATCATCATCATATCGTGATTATCCTCATATCATATATAAGTTTGTATATATGTATAGCCTAATGGTAAGAAAATAGAACTGTAACGACTCTGTTTTAATGTACAAAATTTTCTTAAAGTTAATGTACTGAATGGAGTATTTGCAAGCCTGAGTATATTTTAAGTATTATTTTGCTTGAAAAACAACAAGAAAGAAATAACTTGTAGCTCATTGGTAAAGCCTTGCACTGCTGTGACGTAGCCCATGTGTTCGAATCACATCATCCACATATTATTTTTAATGATTTTTCTTTTAAACTTTTTGGAAGCCCAAAAGTTTACACGTGCAATACACGTAAAAATGAAAAGTCAATGAAAATAAACATGAAGAAAATGTCATATGAACAGATAGGGACACGTGGCAAGAATCCAAGACCCAACCTATCCAACGTGGCCGGTGAGATAGTCCTCTGGGCCGGCGGTACCTGCCCTCCTGTCGGGATTGCTCTCATTTTTTTACCCCAGTCCCTTGGCCTACCCCTACTACCCCAGTATTGTTTGATTTCTCTGTAAATTAACAGAGAGATTAAAATCACCCATTAATCCAAGTTTAAATGCATTTTTAATTCCTTTCATCAATCCTCAAAACCCTAATTTCTCCTATAAATACCACATCACACCCTAGCCCTCTCCATTCTAAAATCTACTGTTCAAAATCCTCAAAATTTTCCAAGTCAAAGAAGAGTACAATTGGAGTTAGCCCAAGGTCAAGTTTCAGCGACGATTTGAGAAAATTCCGGCGACCCCGCGACCCCACGACCCCACGAAGCTTCCAAATACTTCCTCAACCTCCCTTCTCTCATTTCATCTAGTAAGTCCCCTCTCTTCTCCCCTTTTCACATCTTAAACTATCTCTTTTCAAATCACATCGGTAAGTGGAGTTATACCGACTCTTAATTCTATTCTCTTTAAAATTTAAATTTTTTCCCTTAAGAACCACCTAACCATATCATTACATCTTGCTTTTTTAAACATTAACTAATATTTAGAAACAAGTTTCTTTTCAAAACTCCATGTAAAAAAACTTTTATTAAGCTTTTACGTTTAAATACCATAAAGTTACATATGATAACTTTTATTATTTTTGCTCATATTACCTTCAGAAATCTCACGAGGTAATGACTTATCTCTCACAAATACTCATCATGACATAGCACGATTTCCTTTTAACAATATTTTTAAGACAAATACGAGTTTTACATTAAAATACCATAAACCATTAAAAACCGTATTCTTTAAATTGTGTTATTTACATTCCTTACAATTAAGTCTCTGCAACCCATTTTAGGGAAAGCGATCGGGATGGTGCGGGTTATCGCACATCCTCGGTACTTGTAGAGCGAGATCTGGACCTCCTCACGGAGCATCCGATCTCGATGGAATTTTTAATGCAATTTTTAAGAAAAACGTGATTTTTATTTAATAAATAAATTTTATTTTTAATAATTATATATAAATATTATCAAATCATCTATTTTAAATATATAATAAATTCCATGTTTTTTCTAAACAAAAGAAAAGAATCACAAGTTTCATGAAAATACCATCAAGAATCCATACAAGTTAAATTTACACAAAAATACCACGAATTATTCAAGTTAGGTATTTATTAACTAGAATACCTCACTTTTAAAAGTTACATCCATAAAAACTCTAAATACGATAAATAAATACTTGAGCTTTATTTTGAAAGTGTACTAAAACTATTTTTCATAAAACCCCTCAAGTTATAATAAATTAAATTAAGGACCTTAGTAAGTATAGGTTTAATCGGGACCAATTCTCTTGAGCCTCGGGGAGCCAGATTAAGTGGATGCTTGCCTATTTAAGGTAGAAAACTAAAACAGGGTTATCAATGGTAATTGACTTGGAAAAAGTCGCAAATCCCGCCGTCCATGTGCAGCAGTTACCGATAACTCCTAAACCTAATTAAGGACTCAAATCTGTTTAAAGTGTCTGACTCAATCTGAGTCTCTGTCTAATCTGAATACAATCCAAACATGAATCCAACTATAACTCCATTTCAACATGAATCCAATGTATCAAACATGAACACTTGAACATGAACATGCAACATGACTCGACTGGACCGAACCATGGATATATTTTGAACTTGACTACATGACTATCCGTTTACATCTGATCCGTTTACATGAACAACTTATAGCATGGTTTCAGCAAGTTTTATACAACAAATCATTACAATCAATAAAATTTGCATTACGGGGTTTTAAAGGGTAGATTGGTACGGAATATATTAGAAGTGGAATGAGACGGTCACTATAATACACCTAACCTGAATATCCATTGCCATTGTCCCATGGGTTTTGACGGGGCCTTGTACTCCATATACCTTAGTCCACAGAGCAAGTTGTACTTATCTCATATACACTGATATATTCTGTACCAAGTTACAAATAACTACATTAGTATAACAAAAACAAACAAATTACCAGATCTATTCCTTTTTACTTGATCTATCTCTTTTGGGACTTACCGAGCGATTGTTCGCTGGCGACATTCCTTTTCTCTTCTTTCTTTGGAATGTTGTCAGGAGGACCCGACTCTCAGGAGATCGAGCCCAGCCAGGACGATTTGGAGCAGTTCATTGAGGATCCCGAGCTCTAGTTCTACTTGTACATACTTTTACTTTCAGTTCATGTGTCATTGTTTAGGCATCTCTTTCCAGTATTGTATTTACTTTCCAGATGTATGTAACGAATGTTTAATCAATAAAAAAGTCGCTGTTTATTTATATCTCTTGTCATTTCTTGTGTACATTTATTATATTGCTTATTTACGCTTAACGTGTTTACTTCTGAGTAAATACGTCGCGTCCCTACCACGTCTTCTTACCTGTACATTGGGAAGCGAGACGTGACAGATTTTGTTGGCGGCCCATGCATGTCAGTTCTCCATGAAGTCATACCATGCAGGGTCAGTTCTGCATGGAATCCTAAGCAATATAAGTCACAAGAATTATAAGAATCAGCAACTAAACATTCTTTACATTTCATATTCCTTGAATCTATCCTAACCCTACTTTTTCTTTCAAGGTTATGGATTCACCGAAAAATACGAGCACGAACGTCAACGGCAACACCCCACCACATCCTCTACCACTTACACCTACCGTAGCAGCTCCTATCAACGAGCAGGCGATATTGCTTGATGCAATTAAGATCCTCTTGGAGGGATAGCAGCAGCAGACTGCTATTCTCCTGAACCGCCCAGAAGCTGAGGCACCCGGTGTGAAACAATTCCGGGAACTATACCATAAACAATTCTCTAGGAAAGAGAGCTGGAAGCAGAGGAATGGGCTCAGTCAATCGAAGACGATCTGGCAGCAGCATAAGTGCCAAACATTGCTTGGGTAAGGTTGCGAAGCTGCAACTCACAGATGACACCAGAGTATGGTAGAAGGCGGAAGAAAGCCGACTTACCCAGCCGATCGAATGGAATACTTTTCGCGAGATGTTCGACGCGAAATATTTCCCGAGACTGCCCGATTCGACATGGAGCATCAATTCTTCCACTTGCAACAAGGCTCTATGTGGAGCAAATCTGTGGATGAGTATGATGCTGAGTTCACCATGTTGAGCAAGTAAGATATGTCTTAAATATTTGAATTTCTAATATCATATACTACAAAGCTAACACAAGACCTTAACAGGTTCGCGGCACATCTCATACCTACTGCTGAGATCAGGGCTAGACGATTTCAGCAAGGGTTAGTCCAGGAGATCCAAGCTGCTCTAGCTATAGGGGATTTCCCAATCTATTACCAAGCTCTGAAGGCTGCCCGTCGATACGAGGTTGTAGTAAAGAAGAAGGGCATACCTCAATCTGCCGGTGTGAAGCGCATTGCTACTCAGATAGCAGGAGGAGCCTCTTCCAGGCCACCGTTTGTACCCAGGAGACCGGGAGTACCTTTAAACCGGCCCAGTCTAGATTTCTTCTTCTATTGCAAAATAAATGGACACCTGGTGAAGGATTGCAGGCGTGCTAATTGCCTTTGCTTAGTCTGTGGCTCATCCATACACGATATTGGATCTTGTTCTCATAGACTCAATCCAAACCCTGCACCCAGACCAGCAATCACCTATCCGCAACGACCAGCTATCCAGGCACATGCTCCTCGACTTTCTCTCCTAGCTCCACCTCCTCGTGGACCACCGACCGCACCTCCTCCTCGTCAGTTCCATCATGCACAAAGGAACCTACCTCAAGTATAGAGGAACAGATAGAGGAATGCGCCTCCAGCAAGGAGGAATGTGCCTAGGCGTCAGGCTTTCACAATGACTATGGAAGAAGTCGAAGCCACTGGACAAGTCATCAATGGTAACTTTCCATCTTTCAAATCTGTTCAATACTTGTTTACATCCATATATATCTTTTCCTATACCTAAACATATTCCACACAACTTAGGTACATTCTTAGTAGCCTCACTTCCTGCACTAGCACTCTTTGATACTGGAGCATCACATTGCTTTATGTCGCAACGGTTCGTCCGAACTCATGCGATTCCAGTTAAACTGCTCATATCCAGCTGGAATGTCATTTCACGGAATGACGTTCTAAAGGAAACTTTAGGATATGATCTAGTTGGGTTACGACAGCGCCCCGGCCATCAAACCGTGGCCAAATGCGGAACAACATTTTTTCTAAACTGGCGCTACTATGACCCGATTCCCGGATCAACCCTAAAACCTATACTAGCAATATGTAAACTAGGAGTTAGATGGTTATACCGAGTTGATCCGTGTCATTCGGTCTTGAACCATCATCCCAAGCTCCAAGAGGCTCCTTGATCGAATTTGGTTGCCGGTCTTCCTCCATCTACGATGATTGTTCATAACAGAATATTGCATTTTATACCGCCCATTCTTACGCTCGTGTGTTTATAGGTAGGTGCTTTTAATCCGTGTTTGTTACATATTTACAGATTACAGGTTTCCAGTACAAATATTGCAAATCAAGACAAAATCTCCACAGTTACGCCAAAAGCAGAACATCTGTTGACAGCAGATAAAAGCCGGGTTCCGGTCATCCATATCCGTCCAGTGCCGAGTACCAGTTCCAGAGACAAGACATACGACAGTGGTCATTCGTGTCTCGGACAAGCACAGAGCACGAGGGGGGCTGCACAATAATTAATGGGTGCGCGGAGCTCGAGGGAGATAGAAGTCTAAAGTAAAGAAAATAATGCAATCTTGGAATAAGAAATCTGAAGATATTCTGGAAGATTTTGTGCAGTTTAAAGTTGGCAAACACGAGGAAAAGACAAACCAGGGAAGCACCCAAAATATGATGGCCTAACACCCCTAAAGGGCCGCGGAACCGCGGCCAATAGGGGGTCTAGGCCGCGGTTCCGCGGCCGTACTGGCCCCTCTCTCTGTAAACTTTTAGGGGCAGTTTGGTACTTTTATATAGAGCCATATTCTTGCCCTAGGTTTCCAGTTTCCATCCTATAAATACCCCGGATCTGAGCCAAGCAAAGTGTCCATTCTTAGTTAATTTCTTTAGCCTCTTTTAGTGTAGTTTTGTTCTTCTTCTTCTTCATCTTTCCTCCATGAAAATGCAGTGAGAGCATTGAGTGGATGTTAAATGAAGATGAGGGTTTTTGTATCATTCTTGTTTGTTTAGCTTTCCCTTGAGATTCTTGCTTTCTCTTGATCTTTCAGCCTCTTCATTGAGCTTGAAAGTTTAAGGGTTTGTTATTGATCTCAAGGGTTGTATCTTCTTATGGAATTAGTGCTTCATTTCATATGAGTTCTTTACCCTTCTCTTGATCTTGCAACCTCTTGATTGGGCTTGCAAGTTTAAGGGTTGGCTATTGATCCCATGCTTGTCTTGAGTTCTATGTTCTTGTAATTACTTTCTTGCATTTTTCATTTTTGTCTTTTATTACTTGCAATTTATTACCATGCACTTTAATTACTTGCTTGTAATCTTTTCTTTTCTTTGTTCTTTTTGTTCTCTCTTTTTGGTTCGTTTTGTGAATGGTTGTAATTATTGTTGTTAAGAATAAATACGATATTGTAAGTTAATGTTTCTTTGCTCATTTCCTTTTCCCGTTATTTTCCATTAAACTCCTCCCAAACGATACGCAAGCGTTCCGTTAGGCACCCTACCCTACCAAGGTAACGGTGATTTCTAATCACGACCGGTTGCGTTCGGTTTGGCCGGAGGCGAAAGCAAGAGACAAGAACGGAAGGACAAGGGTAAATAACGGATTCCACGAATACCGTGCTTAAATCCCCTAATCCACGTTGTTGCCAATTGCTCTAGCTTCAATTGGTCAAGACTCGGCTCAAAGGTTTTGAGTGCGGATTTCTTTAGCTTACACTTTCGTATCTTTTTCTTAACAACTTTATACTTGCATATGTCACTTAGGATAGAACTGAACAAACATATACACATTCTTTATTAACTCGTCTAAAACTCGAACGGACATACAACCATCTCCCTGTGGATTGACCCGTGCTCAACCGGCTAGCTGCATAGCGACACCGTCTTGATTGCGGTTAACTTTAATTCTTTCAATCAAATGGCGCCATTGCCGGGGGGACGATAGAGTATTTTCTTTCTTGTTATTCGGGTTAATATTCTTTTTGTATATATTTATAAAAAAAAATCTTTTTGTTTTTTTTTGATAATTTTTGTGAGCAAGTCTGCAGATTTTTGCGGATTTGCGAACTGTGATTGTGGGGAGCAAAGTGTACGTTCAAGGCTAAGGTGATTGCAAAGTACAGTGCCAAAGATCCAGGTAGTTTGACCCGCGCAAGCGAACTTTTCAAGCTTACCAGATTTGATTCAACGGGGGTTTCCTAACCCAAAAACTTAACGGTACGTACTTTACTAACACCTTCTTCTCAAATCCGACGCATCCAATATACTATTCTTTGCAGGATTCTTTGCAAGTTCGCTAGCAAACGCTAAAAATTGACTAACCCGTATTTGTTGCAGTGCCGTGCTTAAACTAAAATACGATTGTTTGATTCTTTATAGAATTTTTATTGAATTGCGCATTGCATACATTAATACGGACTTAAGGGCAAGCGAACCCCGCAACATACGGTAAAGGATTTCATCACCTTTTCCGTCGCCCACAAATCACGAACTTGAGCATAACGTTTACCCGCACAAAATTTAAAAGAAACTAGACTTTAAGCCTTAAGGACTTCGCGCTCACTAGGAGAAGTTAACTGTGTTTAGAACCTCGCTTAACGGTATATTGTTTACGGGGTGTCTAGGAAAGTGTTAACGGCGAAACCGCCAAAAGAGAAAGGGTTATTTAATTAAGGAACTTCGCGAAAGCGTTGGAAAACCTCCCCTTATCTCTGCACTTACCTGGCCTCGTGATCAGTGTATCTTGAGCCCGTTTCTCGACACAGTTTTACTTCGACAATCAAGTTCTAGAGCAGGTCTAGTTCACCTAAGTGAACCCTAGAACGATTAGGTGTGTGGTATTTTTGTGTCGTGATTGTTTTTGTCCAGATTCTTTTTGTGTGTATATTTCATTCTTTTGTTAATAACTAAAAAAAAAATCCACATCCTTTTCCCCTTCCTTTTTTCTACCTTTCTTTCATTCTCTCTTCATATTATGGGTACCCCACCTCGCAAAACTCTTGCCGAACTTTGGTACCCACAACCAGACATTACTTCTTACGGTTCTTGTTTTGGCCGAACATCGAACGACCCCTCCATGCCCAAAGTTTCACTGAAAGATCGCATAGAAGCGTCTAGGACAAACACTTGCACTCCGCAGTCCACTTTGTATCAACCTTTTCAACCTCCCCCACCCACTTATGTTCATACCCCTTTTGCAAGTCGTCCTTTGTCCATCGCTGAACGTATTGAACAATCCCGTAGCCGATCTTTCACTCCTTTCACCACTTCAAATTCTTGGGATCAACAATTCCATTCACCTTCTTATCCAAATGTTGATCCTGCTCCTGTCCAGCCATTCAATTCCTACCAGTCCTACCCAACTTTTGCAACTTCCCTAGACATTGCTTCTCCACAGCCGTTTGGGAGTTTTCAGTATCCAAACAACTTTGAATCTTTTACTGAAACCCCTTCACAACCCATGTCTATTCTGGAACAATCGTTGGAAGACTTTAGGGTAGCGTCAAGCCAACGGATGATGGATTTGAATGCGTCCATGGCCGCTCTCATATAACCTACTGACCCGGTAGCTAGTTTCCAACTAGCTCCTAATTTTCCAATGTATGATGAGGCGGCAGGAGAGGCTGGGAATTTGAGTGGAGAGAGTAAGATGTACCCCCTTCCAAATCAAACCTACCCGTCCCAAATTGAATCCCACAACTCCTGTTTTGAAAGTCTATCGAGTATCACACATGATTTATCAATTGAAGATAGAATGATTAATGAGTTGTGCGACTTTGTAGTGTTTGATTTACCCGATTGTGAAGGGTCCCTTCGAAGTGAAACCAATCCTAAACATTTTGACCTCTACACCTCCATCTTAGAACCAGAATCGATTGAAATCCATACTTTTGATGAGGTGTCTGAGAAAATTGACTTTCACTTGATTGAGGATATTGACGCTGGGAATATTTTGGATATATTCTGGATGATGAACCCGTATATTTAGCTGAGTTTTTATCTCCAATTCATCATCCCGAGTCATTAAATGTTTTTCCCGAACCCCATATGCGTCTGGATTTTGAAGATAAATGCATGGATGTGCTGAATTTTGAGAATAGTTTTGAGGATGAACCAGCTTTAATTGATGAGTCAGATTTTCCAATTCATCATGTTCCTTTCATTGACTGTGTACACCCTCCGGAACCTTTAACCGATAACCATCCTCAATCACCTACCTCCATCCTTTCCATCATTCCGACATTGCAAGAAACCGTATCACTTTCATTTCATATGTCTGGTTTACCAAGTTCGGCTTACCCATGGTTTCTTACGAATCTTGAGGGATTTGACCCCATTTATCGATGGGTTAATAGATTAGCACAAACGCTTCTTACACATCAGTCATCACAAATTGTGCTAATCTATTCACTCCATTTCCACCCTCAAGTTCGTATTTCACTTCTTTCTCCCTTCCGCCATTCTTCTTCTCATATACCGAGACAGTATCCCGCTTCTATCTCCATACGGTCTCGCGTATTCTCCATTTCTTTCCTCTTCACCTTCTTTCACCAACCCGCATCTTACAGAAATAGAATTTTTGAATGGTTGGTGTTAACTTTTGGCCTGTGTAAGGCCTGGTATAGCTTGATACTGTTCTCTTTCCCCTCTAATCATGAGCTTCAACGCTTAACAGTGGAAACACTGTTTTACTTAAGTTTAGGGGGGACACCTTTTTTTTTATATATTTTTTGTTTTCCTTTTTGTTTTGTATATAAGTTGTTTTAAGGGAGAGCGCCGAAAATTTTGACCCTCTTGGTGTAGCCTGACAGTAAGGGCACTGTCAAGTATAAGTTTGGGGGTGTGCTCGGTAAGCTTTCTTCCTTCGCATTCATTTGTATATTTTGCATTTGCATACCTTATTAAAAACCCACAAAAATTGAAAATTTTCCAAAAAATATAAAAACATTGTCGTCAAGTTAGCTAATAGGGTAACTTAGATTTTTATTCTGAAAGTTTAGTTGATATGTTAGAAATAACTAAATTCTAGACTTAGGAATTGAAAATCCTTAAAATAACCCTCATTCTATCTAACATTGGTAAGTATACGTCCTTACAATTTTTGAGTTCAGTTCTTGAGTTAAGTCAAGATGAGGGGAAAGTATTGAAGCTTTACTGAAGGATAAGTCTGAAAAATAGTTTCTTTTCTTGAGTTCAAATTTAGAAAGTATATACCCTACAACTGCACTTACACGTACCTTGAAACTTGGGATAGTAGAGGATACCTAGAAATACTCTTTCCTGAAAGCCTAGTATGAAAGAAAAAATGGTACTTAAAGCTAAACACCAAAAGAGCATCATTGAAAAATATATTCGGTCTTGAAAAATAAAAATAAAAATAAAAATAAAAATAAAAATAGAATAAAGTCAAGACCTGGAAACTTCTATTTACGCTTTAAAGTTCACACATTCAGTAATCGGTCGTTAGTGCCTCAAGAAGCATTAATAGTCGCATGAAAGGTGTGTGAGCAAATCCGTCCATCCTTAATGAAAAGAAGTAGTATTTGGTATTAGGGCAAGGGTATTATAGCATGAATTGAATTCTTGAGTGTAGGGGTGCAAATATACACACACGTAGGGGTATACAATCGATGTTTGGATAAAAGATAGAAATAAAGAATAAGACTTGTGTTTTCTGTAAAGTTGATAAAAATCCCTGATTTGAGGCCGCACTTTAGAAGGAAAACTCAGGAGAACCAAGGTTAAATAGATAGGAGGTGTGAAAAATAAGGGTTGAATATTTCTAACTTAGGATGATAGAATTTCTAGCGTAAATACTAAACTGTAGGAGTAGAATCAACGTTAACTTATGACACTAGCTTGACGGGATTTTGTGGGTGTAATCCGCTGAAAAACCTCAGGAGACAACACTCCTCCTACTAGGGACACCTAGAGGTTTAACGGCTTGTTGCACGTGCTCAGTGCAATCGCGTTCCCTGTGAAAGTGCGGTTAGGATTTTATTTTTGTGAATAATTGGTTTTGCTCGGGATGAGCAAAAGTTAAGTTTAGGGGTATTTGTTCATAACAGAATATTGCATTTTATACCGTCCATTCTTACGCTCGTGTGTTTATAGGTAGGTGCTTTTGATCCGTGTTTATTACATATTTACAGATTACAGGTCTCCAGTACAAATATTGCAAATCAAGACAAAATCTCCACAGTTACGCCAAAAGCAGAACATCTGTTGACAGCAGATAAAAGCCGGGTTCCGGTCATCCATATCCGTCCAGTGCCGAGTACCAGTTCCAGAGACAAGACATACGACAGTGGTCATTCGTGTCTCGGACAAGCACAGAGCACGAGGGGGGCTGCACAATAATTAATGGGTGCGCGGAGCTCGAGGGAGATAGAAGTCTAAAGTAAAGAAAATAATGCAATCTTGGAATAAGAAATCTGAAGATATTCTGGAAGATTTTGTGCAGTTTAAAGTTGGCAAACACGAGGAAAAGACAAACCAGGGAAGCACCCAAAATATGATGGCCTAACACCCCTAAAGGGCCGCGGAACCGCGGCCAATAGGGGGTCTAGGCCGCGGTTCCGCGGCCGTACTGGCCCCTCTCTCTGTAAACTTTTAGGGGCAGTTTGGTACTTTTATATAGAGCCATATTCTTGTCCTAGGTTTCCAGTTTCCATCCTATAAATACCCCGGATCTGAGCCAAGCAAAGTGTCCATTCTTAGTTAATTTCTTTAGCCTCTTTTAGTGTAGTTTTGTTCTTCTTCTTCTTCATCTTTCCTCCATGAAAATGCAGTGAGAGCATTGAGTGGATGTTAAATGAAGATGAGGGTTTTTGTATCATTCTTGTTTGTTTAGCTTTCCCTTGAGATTCTTGCTTTCTCTTGATCTTTCAGCCTCTTCATTGAGCTTGAAAGTTTAAGGGTTTGTTATTGATCTCAAGGGTTGTATCTTCTTATGGAATTAGTGCTTCATTTCATATGAGTTCTTTACCCTTCTCTTGATCTTGCAACCTCTTGATTGGGCTTGCAAGTTTAAGGGTTGGCTATTGATCCCATGCTTGTCTTGAGTTCTATGTCCTTGTAATTACTTTCTTGCATTTTTCATTCTTGTCTTTTATTACTTGCAATTTATTACCATGCACTTTAATTACTTGCTTGTAATCTTTTCTTTTCTTTGTTCTTTTTGTTATCTCTTTTTGGTTCGTTTTGTGAATGGTTGTAATTATTGTTGTTAAGAATAAATACGATATTGTAAGTTAATGTTTCTTTGCTCATCTCCTTTTCCCGTTATTTTCCATTGAACTCCTCCCAAACGATACGCAAGCGCTCCGTTAGGCACCCTACCCTACCAAGGTAACGGTGATTCCTAATCGCGACCGGTTGCGTTCGGTTTGGCCGGAGGCGAAAGCAAGAGACAAGAACGGAATGACAAGGGTAAATAAGCCGGATTCCACGAATACCGTGCTTAAATCCCCTAATCTACGTTGTTGCCAATTGCTCTAGCTTCAATTGGTCAAGACTCGGCTCAAAGGTTTTGAGTGCGGATTTCTTTAGCTTACACTTTCGTATCTTTTTCTTAACAACTTTATACTTGCATATATCACTTAGGATAGAACTGAACAAACATATACACATTTTTTATTAACTCGTCTAAAACTCGAACGGACATACAACCATCTCCCTGTGGATCGACCCGTGCTCAATCGGCTAGCTGCATAGCGACACCGTCTTGATTGCGGTTAACTTTAATTCTTTCAATCAATGATCCACCTGAGGGAAACGACGCAAGCTCCAGCCTCACCAAGCGAGGCAATCGATGCTTCAATGTTGCTAGCAATGGAGAGTGGAGGTGTAGGAATGTGTCACTATAATTCTTCTCTTATCACAAATGCTCCATGAGCAATCATAGAAGATGAAGAGGAGGTGAGGAAACCAAGTGGCATGAGCAACTAAAGAAAAATAGCCAAGTCATTTTCCAAGTGAGAATAGAATGAACCATGAAGCAAGTGAAGAATCAAGTCATGAAAAATGAGCAAGGCCTTAGAGAATGGTGGCTTCCTCCTTTCTCTCTCAATCATACACCCACACACAAAATATCTCATTTTAATTTCATTAAACAAAACAATGCCCATACCTCTCTACATGCCTCACCATGCTCATGCCAACTCACCCCTCCACCTTATTTCCAAAATGATTTTCTAAAAAGAAAATCAATAATGAGGTGGCCATCTTTTAGAAACTATTCTGTATAAATACGGAATGCAACCCGGTACACGTATCGAAATACATATACGCGTATTCGTACCAAAATACAAATAGCCAAGAAAGAAAATGAATAGTGAACAATAATACTAGAATACATATATATAAATACATATATATATATATATATATATAAATTATTAAATAAAAACCTGATTTAATAATCCGGCTTAATCCTAAGCCGCTAGTATTATCAACCGTCCGATTAAAGTCTGTGCAGCCTGTACACATATTTAATCGGACACCTGTATATACCAACATACGTCATCTACACCATATCACATGATTTGTGAAAACCCTCTGTGTGGGACTCTAAAGACTCGTCAATACGCTGGTAGTGGGTTTAACCATAAGCACGTCAGTGGCATTAGCTGTACGTAACGGCTACCCAGGTATTGAGCGAAAGGAAGGCCGACGAGAAAAATTAACCAAACCCCTACTGAGCCTGACAGTGACAATATCCGTATAGTCCGGTCTGTTCGTCTAAGAGTATCGCATATCGAGTCTAGCGGGTGGATAAAGTCAGACCCCTACTGGCGCGATAATTCGTGTCGGTATGTAACCCATCACCACCTGAGAAACCATCGATCCTGGATTGGTAATTCTCGTCTACCCCGGCCGAGGATTTCTGGTGATGGCCATCCATGCACAACGCGGCATCAACCTCCAATACAGGGAGAGACGAATCCCCGACGATCCGCTCACTGCCTCCATTTGGCTCGGGACTGTACCCAACTAAAACCTGTTTGCACGATTCCTTTGAGCCGTGGTAGGGTATTAATCAAAGCACAGTGGTAACTCACACGAGAAAAATGATGATCTTAGGTCGATAGACTAACCTGTACACATGTCACCTGGGAACTGCTATCTGACAATAGGTATAATACCAACTAGCAGGTTCCCGGCGAGTCCGTCCAGTGTACTCATAACCCAATGAGCACCTGTATACTATCTTAGGCGAACAAACTAACACCAATAGCTTATGAGACCTTGCCACTGCCCCTCGTTGGGGTCTCGATCAGTATACACTAGTCTACACTGGAGTATCGATGCCCAGTCTCGAAACTCTCACGAGTAGGGACATTTAAGGATTTGCTTATAAACCCCCAGCTCCCACATATATGATCTCCATCATAATGCTGGTATTCAAGTATGAATCCTATGGGTTCTATTAACATGTAATAGTGATGATAAAGACAAACCAGATAGCATACTATCATCTCAAGTAAGACTGTTCTACCGGTATAGGTCCTCACTCAATCATCATAATCACCTGCCTGCGACTACGATAATTACCTTGAGGGCACTATGGCCAACAGACCTGTGTCCATTGGTCATCTGCAACAGAGAATTTTATGCTGACTTCAAGGTGCTAGACATACCGAACTTCGATGTAGTCTTGGGTATGGACTGGCTAGGAACTTTCTACGCTACCATCAACTGTCATAAAAGGAGGGTAGTGTTCGAGATTCAAGACCATCCAGTCTTTTATTTCAAGAGTGGAGGTCTTACACTGGAACCTAGAACATACAAATCTAAACTAAAGAAGGCCGTGGTTGCAAAACTACAAGCAGAGGAAGAATCGAAGCCAGAGGTAGTTCGAGAGTTCGACGATGTATTTCTTGAAGACATATCAGGTTTGCCTCCCGATCGAGCTATTGAATTCAGTATTGACTTAGTACTTGGTGCACAACTGGTGATCAAAGCACCATATCGCTTAAGTCCAGAAGGATTGAAGGAGATCCGTACTCAGCTGGACGAACTTCTGCAGAAAGGATGGATTCGTCCCAGTATTTCAAGTTGGGGATCTCCAGTTTTGCTTGTGAAGAAGAAGAAAGGTTCATACAGAATGTGCATTGACTACCGAGCTCTGAACGAAGTCACGGTAAAGAACAAGTATCCACTACCGCGAATCGAAGATCTATTCAATCAACTAAGTGGGTCTTGCGTTTTCTTAAAGTTAGATCTTCGTTCGGGTTATCATCAGGTGAAGGTCAAAGAGTCTGATATTTCGAAGACGGCATTCAGAACTCGCTATGGTTATTATGAGTTTCTCGTGATGCCATTTGGAGTGACCAATACACCAACCATATTCATGAATCTGATGAACCAAGTTTTCCGAGAGTACCTAGACAGGTTCGTTGTCATTTTCATCGACGACATCCTGGTATATTCAAAGAATCGGAAAGAGCACGCTGAACATTTATGAATTGTCCTGGAGACTTTGCGACAGTATCAACTCTATGCCAAGTACATCAAGTGCGAGTTTTGGCTAAATCAAGTCGGATTTCTCGGGCATATAGTTTCAGTCGAGGGAATCTCTGTGGATCCAGCTAAAGTATCAGCAGTAAGCGAATGGCCGACACCAAATACGAAGGACATTCGAAGTTTCTTGAGATTAGCGGGTTACTATCAAAGATTCATAGAAGGCTTTTTGAAGATTGCAACACCCCTGACCAAGCTCACACATAAAGATGAAGCATTTGTGTTGTCAGAAGCATGTGAACAAGCTTTTTTTTGAACTCAAGTCAAGATTGACATCAGCATCTATTCTTGTAATACCAGACCAATCAGGAGATTTTGTTGTACATTGCGATGCATCCGGTAAGGGATTAGGATGCGTTCTACACCAGTATGGAAAAGTTGTAGCTTATGCATCAAGATAGTTGAAGATTCATGAGCACAATTATCCAACACATGATTTAGAGTTGGCAGCAGTTATATTTGCACTGATGATTTGGCGTCACTATCCTCTTGTAGAACAGATAGATATATACACAGACCATAAAAGTTTGAAGTATGTGTTTGCTCAGAAAGAATTAAATATGCGGCAAAGAAGATGGCTAGAACTTATGACGGATTTCGACATCAACCTACAAAATCATCCAGGGAAGGTGAATGTAGTTCCTGATGCACTTAGTCGCCAGCTGATATCAATGAATCTCACCGCACAGTGGAGGCTACAGCAAGATTTGCACAAGATGGAGATTGAAGTGGTTATGACAGGTAATACTTCAGAGTTGCTGAATTTACAAGTTCAATCTATTATTGTCAATCAGATCAAAGTAACTCAAGCAAGTCATGCCAAGTTTCAAAAGATCAGAGAACAAGTAGAAATTGGACTTAGAACAGACTTCATCATCCATGAAGATGGATCTTTGAGATACGGAAGCAGATTATGCATACCACAAGGTCCTGTTCGAGAAGAGTTGATGAAAGAAGCTCATGGCTCTCCATACTCAATGCACCCAGGTGGTACAAAGATGTAAAAAGATCTGCGGCAATATTACTGGTGGCATGGAATGAAGCATGAAGTAGCCAGAAGCGTAGCCAAATGCTTGGTGTGTCAACAAGTAAAAGCTGAATATCACAGGACTGCTGGTTTACTTCAACCGTTACCTATTCCAGAATGGAAGTGGAAACACATCACCATGGACTTCATGACTACACTTCCTCGCAGCACGAAAAGTAACGATGCAGTATGGGTTATTGTGGATCGACTCACAAAATCGGCTCACTTCATCCCATTTCGAGTTGGCCAATCTACTGAGACACTAGCAAAGAAGTACATGAAAGTAATTCTTAATCCAAGCAAGACTTAACTCTTCATAGTGTACTATTTCTGATACCCATGAACTCATGCAGGAGATCGTGGGATTATATGGAGTACCGGTTTGCATTGTCTCCGATCGTGACACAGATTCCGATCACAGTTTTGGCAAATTCTGTAAGCTAGTTTGGGAACGAGTCTGAATTTCAGCACAGCGTATCATCCTCAAAAAGATGGTTAGTCTGAGCGAACGATTCAGATCCTTAAAGATATGCTAAGAGCGTGTATGTTAGACTTCAGAGGATCGTAGGAATATCACCTACATCTTGTGGAGTTTTCATACAACAACAGCTACCAAACGAATATTGGAATGGAACCCTTTGCAGCTCTTTATGGAAGAAGTGTCGTTCACCATTAAGTTGGGACGACATCGGGGATAGGGAACTCCTTGGACCAGAGATGATCGTAGCAACTGTGGATGTAGTTCGTACGATCAGAGAAAGAATGTTCATAGCCCAAGACCCACAGAAGCACTGGGCTGATGCAAAACGCCGACACTTGGAGTTCCAACCGGGAGATCATGTGTTCTTAAAGATCTCTCCAAACCGTGGAGTGATTCTCTTTAGAACGAGGGGTAAGCTCAGTACGAGATTTATTGGACCGTTCGATATACTCGAACGAGTCGGAGAAGTGGCATATCGTTTGGCACTTCCACCCTCATTGGAAGGAGTGCACAATGTATTCCACATATCACAGCTTTGAAGATATGTGAGCGACCCCAGCCACATCATTGATCACTCCGAGCCCACTATACAGACATAATTATCTTGTGAGTAGCAACCCGTTGAAATTCTGAACAGAAAGGTAAAGTCACATAGGAAAAAGGAAGTTAACTTGGTCCGAGTGATTTGGAGAAAGGATTCACCAGGAGAATCAACGTGGGAAAGAGAAGACGACATGCGTGCAAGATACCCTTACTTGTTTGTAAATTAGTCCTCAAATAATTGTAAATTTTGAGGAAATTTTTTTTATATGGAGGGTAGAATGTAATGACTCTATTTTAATGTACAAAATTTTCTTAAAGTTAATGTACTGAATGGAGTATTTGCAAGCCTGGGTATACTTTAAGTATTATTTTGTTTGAAAAACAACAAGAAAGAAATAACTTGTAGCTCATTGGTAAAGCCTTGCACTGCTGTGACGTAGCCTATGTGTTCGAATCCCATCAGCCACATATTATTTTTAATAATTTTTTTTTAAAACTTTTTGGAAGCCCAAAAGTTTACACATGCAATACACGTAAAAATGAAAAGTCACTGAAAATAAACATGTGGAAAATGTCATATGAACAGATAGGGATACGCGGCAACAATCCAAGACCCAACCTATCCAACATGGCTGGCGAGATAGCCCTCTGGGCCGGCGGCGCCGGGCCCCTCCATCGGGATTGCTCTCTTTTTTTTACCCTGGTCCTTTGGCCTACTCCCACTATCCCAGTACTGTTTGATTTCTCTGTAAATTAACAGATAGATTAAAATCACCCATTAATCCAAGTTTAAATGAATTTTTATTTCATTTCTTCAATCCTCAAAACCCTAATTTCTCCTATAAATACCACATTACACCCTAACCCTCTCCATTCTGAAATCTACTGTTCAAAATCCTCAAAATTCAAAGAAGAGTACAAGTGGAGTTAGCCCAAGGTCAAGTTCCGGCGATGATTCCAGACAATTCAGGCGACCCCGCGACTCCACAAAGCTTCCAAATCATTTCTCAACCTCCCCTCTCCCATTTCATCTAGTAAGTCCCCTCTCTTCTCCCCTTTTCACATCTCAAAACTATCTCTTTTCAAATCACGTCGGTAAGTGGAGTTATACCGACTCTTAATTCTATTCTTTTTAAAATTTAAATTTTTTTCTTAAGAACCACCTAACCATATCATTACATCTTGCTTGTTAAACATTAACTAATATTTAGAAATAAGTTTCTTTTCAAAACTCCATGTAAAACAACTTTTACTAAGCTTTTACGTTTAAATACCAAAAATTTACATATGACATCTTTTGTCATTTTTGCTCATATTACCTTCAAAAATTTCACGAGGTAATGACATACCTCTCACAAACACGCATCATGACATAACACGATTTCCTTTTAATAATATTTTTGGGACAAATACGACTTTTACATTAAAATACTATAAACCATTCAAAACCGTATTCTTTAAATTGTGTTATTTATATTCCTTGCAATTAAGCCTCTACAACCTATTTTGGGAAAACCGATCGGGATGGTGTGGGTTATCGCACATCCTTGGGACTAGTAGAGCGAGATGCAGACCTCCTCACGGAGCATCCGATCCCGATAGAATTTTTAATGCAAATTTTAAGAAAAACGTGATTTTCTATTTAATAAATAAATTTTATTTTTAATAATTATATATAAATATTATCAAATTATCTATTTTAAATATATAATAAATTCCATGTTTTTTCCAAACAAAAGGAAAGAATCACAAGTTTCATGAAAATGGATGCTTTTGGCTACGGTGTTCTCCTATAGTCACTTGGTCGGCGCAATGGGGTATGGCTATCTAGTAGTGTTTTCAGGCGAGTGTTCGCGTACTATACGCGATTGCGACAGAGTTTTGATCCGAATCGAAACTCTGTTGCAATCGACCAAAAGAGACTAAAACGCAAGATTTACAAAACACAAACTAGTTTTCACAAAACTAATTAATGTGGATTCCAAATATTGTATCACATATCATATATATCTAGACGATGTAAGACATTTCAATCGATAAATCAAACAACCAAAAATCACAGAGACCTCAACAACTTGAGTCTCATTAAAAACACCTAGAAAGTGCCAAATTACTTAATGGAGCAGCACAAGAGAATTAAGTTCCTAACTCACCAATAATGCCGCGGAACCGTGGCTAAACCCAAGTTTATGCCGCGGTTGTGCAGCCAATTGGTCTAGTTGGGCCCTCGAATTTCTCGGGGCTCCATAGAAAACCCTGCACAATTTTCTGTATATTTTTAATCTGTAAAATATCAATTTTTGAAAAAATGGACAGAAACTGGTGATTTTCCGGGTTTCGAAGTTCGATCGAAAACTTTAATGTCGTTTAGACCAAACTTAATGCTCTAGCTTGGCTCTGATACCATGAAAGTGTGTCTTAGCACCACCACTAGGTTTTAGCAAGTATCAAGTATGCAATTTAAAAAAATCTAGAGTGCTAAGCTATACTAACCTAGAATCGAATTAGAGAATTAGGGTTTGTAAGCATATAAACAAGTTTTACACTAAGTGAATAGAGAATACAACTTTTGTAGACCGGTCCTTCACTTCTAAAGCTCCACGAAGTAGTTCCTTAGCTCCAAGTAGTGATCCCTAGAACTCTTCTTAGGCTCCACTTGATGAAAGGAACGAGCTTGCTTCGTCTTCTTTAGGACAGAAGATGATCCACCTTGAAGTTACTCTAGCTCAGGCTACCTCTTCACTAATCAAGGAATTAGTGAAGCAAACAAACTAATCTTATAGGCTAGATGAGAGAAGGTTGATGAAGTAAGAATTTTTCTCACTTTAGAAATCACTTTCTCCTTTTCTTTTCTCACCTCATGAAAAGCTAGAGAGCTCTTGAGAGAAGAAGAAGATCAACTAGGGTGGGGAAATATCTTAAGTGATAATGTAAAGAGTTAACCATAGGCTAAAGATAATGGTCGGGTTATAAAATATCTAGAGTAAAACAAAATTAGTGGAATAAGTCCTGGCTTCTACATGCTTCCACAAGTATCTTAAGCCATGCTCATTTTCCACCAATTTTGTGAATTACTCTTAATAAATAAATAGCCAAACAATCTTTAGTCTTTGGTGTGAGTCTCATACACCCATGTCCAACATATCATCCACCATGACACAATATACATATATTAATATATATCACATATATATTAAATGTATTTCAAAGAGAAGAAAATCTTTAGTGAGCACAATATTAGTAAATATATAAATATATCAAATATAAATACATATTAAATTATTAAATCAAAAGTTGATTCAATAATCTGGTTATATAACATATAACTGACTAATATCATTTATATGTATATCACATTATCGAATCAACACTTGATTCAATAACCCGATCATATCACATACTGTAAGTCGATGTCACGCACCCCACGTGTTCGCGGGGAGGCGGAAATTGAAAAAAATGATTTTTTTCGGGTTTCGCAACACCGACTAGAACCAATGATCGATCATAAACCCTAGCTAGCATACAACTTGAGGTTTAATTACTCGAATGAATGTTATACCTCATAGTATCGTGTCCTTCGGGTCTTTTCGCTGTCCTCCTCGTCATCGTAGGCTTCGAGGATCGAAACGGATCAAAGCTTCCTCGAGTCAAAGACGATCCACCCGAGAGTCTATAGTCCGAGCTCCAACCTCAAATCCGAGGTAACTAGGGAAACTAGCTTGCTAAACTAGATGGCCTAGGTGATGTAGAGAATGAAGATGAGTTATTTTGTCTCTTGGAACCCTAGGTTTCTTAACTCATGAGACTTTAGGGTTGAGAGGAAGAAGGCTTGAGGAAAGAGAAAATATTTTTCATTATGATAATTGAGATGGCTCTCTTGATATGACTACAAGCATGGCAAGAAAAATATCTCACCCAAAATATCTAGTGCCACGAAATATCTCACAAAATATCTAAGTCAAATAGTCAAACCAAGTAACCATGGCACAATTATCATTTATAAAAATAACAAACAATTTCCTCCACCTCATAATTGTTTTAATCAAGTCAATGGTCAAAAACCTAACGAGGTGTCTCCTTCTAAAAAACAATCTTGAGTAATTACACGAATACCCCTCTCATCCATATATACATACCCGTATCCGTTTTTCTAAAAACACGAATACAATGAGATGAAACTGATCCATCAAAACAATACTAGGATCTGGCTTAAACCAAAGCCTACTAGTATTAACTGCCCGATCATCATACGTGTACAAGTACACGTAAGTGATCAAAACCCTGCCGTAAAACCATACGACCTCTACATCTTTTGCCCAATGCAGGGAAACTCTCTATGTGGGACTCTAAAGACTCGACAGTACGCTGGCAGTGGGTTTAACCACAAGCCGCAAGCGGTACTAGCTGCACGTAACGGCTACCCAGGTATCTGTCGATAAGAAGGCCGATAAGAAAACCCATCCGAACTCCTACTGAGCCTGAATGTGACAATCTCCGTACAGTCCGGTCTGTTCGTCTGAGAGTATTGCATATCGGGACTAGGGGCGGTAATCGTCAGACCCCTAATAGCGCAATAAGTCGTGTCAGAGTGTAGCCCAAAACACCCTGAGAAACTACTGGAATACCTACCAGTAAATCTCGCTTGCCCTGGCCAGGGACTTTGTGTAATGGCTCTCCAAACACAGCACGATATCAACCCCCAAAACCGGGAGAGATGAATCCTATCTAACTGCCACTGCCTCCAAGTGCTTCGAGACTACACCCAACTACTACCTGTTTGCATGACTCCTTTGAGCCGTGGTAGGGTAGTAATCAAAGTATAGTAGGAACACACTTGAGGAGAAGTAGTAGTATCAAGTCGACAGCCTAAGCTGTACTCATGTCACCTGGGAACTGCTACCCGACGATAGGTATAATACCCACCAGCAGCCCCCGACGAGTCCTGTCCAGTGTACTCATAACCTAATGAGCACCTGAATACTATCTCCAGTACGGCGTACTAATGGCTGTGGGACAGACCATCTCCCCTGCTGGGATGAGAAGCGTATACACTAGTCTACTCTGAAGTATCGATGCCCCGTCTCGATAATCCTACGACTAGGGACCTGTATAAGGATGTTCTTGTAGACTACCAAGCCCCCATCAGTGTGACTGCCATCACAACGCTGGTAATCAAGTAAAGATCCTAATGGCTCTACCAATATATATAAGCGATATGCTAAAATAAACACATGCGGATATTGAGGTAGAAACAAACAAAGTAGCATACTACCATTTCGAGCAAGACTGTCAATATAACTGTGAATATCCCAAGCTTCCATTAAGTAATATACAAAACAGTATGATACAATAATGGCCTCTAGGGCATATATCACTAACAATCTCCTACTTGCACTAGGGCCATGTATTGGCATATCGCATACCTATCATCTCGAACTGTGTCTGAGGGATGTCCTTCGTGAGTGGATCTGCAGTGTTATTCTCCGTATCTACTCTCCTCACCTCGATCTCCCGGCGATCAACGTTCTCCCTGATCAGGTGGTAACGCCTCAAAATGTGTCTGGACTTTTGATGGGCCTTGAGTTCCTTCGCTAGGCCTATAGCGCCGTTGTTGTCACAATACACAGGTATTGGATCTACAATGGATGTAACCACTTGATGTTCTTATAGGAACTTCCTTATCTTGACTGCTTCCTTCGCGGCGTCATAAGCAGCTATGTACTCCGCTTCAATGGTCGAGTCTGTTGGAGATAGTGCCCTCAGAGTCAATTATTGGATCACAGGCACGTGATTGCAATGATTGAGGGAGGACCTATCCCGGTAGGACAGTCTTACTCGAGATGATAGTATGCTATCTGGTTTATCTTTATCATCATGTACTGCTTTAGGTGACCTGACATGTCGCTATTACACGTTGATAGAGCCCCTAGGATTCTTGCTTGACTACCAGCAGTATGATGGCGATCATATACGTGGGAGCTGGTAGTCTATAAGCACATCCTTAAAAGGTCCCTAGTCGTAGGAGTTTCGAGACAGGGCATCGATACTCCATTAGTAGACTAGTGTATACAGTCGAGACCCCGACGAGGGGCGGTGGCCGGTCTCACAAGCCACTGGTGTCAGTTGGTTCACCTAAGATGTATACAAGTGCTCATTGGGATATGAGTACACCGGACAGGACTTGCCGGGAACATGCTAGTTGGTCTTATACCAGATGTCAGATAGCAGTTCCCTGGTGACATGTGTACAGGTTAGTTCACCGACCTGAGATCGTCATTTGTCTCGTGTGAGTTCCCACTGTACTTTGATTACTACCCTACCACGGCTCAAAGGAGTCGTGCAAACAGGTTTTAGTTGGGTACAGTCCCGAGCCACATGGAGGCAGTGAGCGGATCTTCAGGGGTTCGTCTCTCCCGGTATTGGGGGTGAGGTCGCGCTGTGTCTAGGAGAGCCATTACACAAAGCCCTCGGCCGAGGCAGGAGATTTACTGGTAGGTATTCCAGTAGTATCTCAGGGTGTTCTGGGCAACACTCCGACACGACTTGTACCGCTTTTGGGGGTCTGACTTTTACCAACCCCCTAGGCCCGACATGCGATGCTCATAGACGAACGGACCGGACTGTACGGATATTGTCACTGACAGGCTCAGTAGGGTGTCAAGATGAGTTCGCTCATCGACGTCCCTTTTGGTCAATAGCTGGTGGCCCGTCACGTATTGGCTTATACCTCTGACGTGCTAGTGGTTAAATCCACAGCCATAGTATTGACGAGTCTTTAGAGTCCACCACACTTACAGTTACTCAAGTTTCGGGCGAAACGCTGTAGAGGCCGTATAGAGACATGGCAGGGTTCGATCTGATACGTGCGGTATTGCACGGATCAGGATCGGACGGATATTACTAGCCGGCTTTGGTTTAAGCCGGATCCTAGTATAATACTGTGTAGATTTTGTCTCATTGCATTTGTATCCGGACGGAATACAGATGCGGGTGTGTATACACAGTATGGGGGTTTTCCTGTAATTTATTACGGGACTAGTTTTCTGGAGTTGCCAGTTTGCATTCCGTTCCGGCCGGTTTTCCTTTGTTCTTTCCCGGCCGGACTTTTCCGATGGAGGGGGTAATTTGCAGTTTTGCAAATTACATTTTGTGGAGGGGTTTTCTTGCATATGATGTCATCATGATAGTTTTTCATGATGAGATGCTTTCTTAGTCTTTTCCTTGCTTTATTCATGATGGTTATTGTGATGAGAAAGGATTTGATTATTGATTAGAAGTGATGTGAGCTTTGCTTTTGATATGGTCACCATTCTCTTTCTCCTACACTCACCTCCCTCTTGATTTTGGTTTCATATTCCCTCCACCATTTCCTTGGTTGAAAGGGCCGGCCACATTTGGTCAAGAGGAGAAAAAAAGAGAGGAGTTCATTTGCATGAGAAAAATTATTCACCTCTCATTTTTCTTGCTACACTATTTCTAGCTCCCTTCAATGTTCTTCATTCCTCCATCAAGGCAACATAACCCCAAAGAGACAAAGCACTACACATTCTACAGCATACCTTGGGCATGTCGACTAGCCAGCTTCGTGCCCGAGTTGCCTCGGTATTGAGGTGGGAGCCCGTAAAAGATGCAGGCGACGTGGTGCCCTTCCGGCGAGGAGGCGACGACATGGAGACAGGACTTTCCGCGGGAGATCGGGACGATGAAGAGAAGACCAGAGGACTCGGATCACTCGGTATATCTTTCTCCCCATCTCTTGTTTGCTAGTATAGGTTAATGGTTTACGATCCGGGTTTTATTGTCCGCGGTAGCGCCAGTTTCCAAGTAAGGAAAATTTTTGATTCCGCATTTTGGCCTCGGTAAGACGGCCGTGGCGCTGCCGTGGCGCAACATGGTATCAGAGCCATGCCATTAACCTTGTCTAGCTTTGTCTAATGTGTTTTACATTTCCGATCGACCAAAATTCCAAAAAAAAACCTCATTTTGCTCACATCAGTTTTCTGTTGAAATTTTTTGATGTCTAAAAATTTTTCAGGTTGTAAAAAACTAATGTACTGGAAATTCTAAGACTGCTGTAAAAAATTCGACGCAGTCAGTCGATCACTGAAGCGCGGAACCGCGGCCAAACCCCCCCTTGGGCCGCGGTTTCGCCGCATATTGGTGTCCTCACTGTGTCCAAATTTTCCAGTGGGCTTGTGGGCTGATTTTGGGGGTTTTGGAATATTGAATTTGGGCCCAGAATTTCTGTGAGTGCTACAGTATTGCTTGGGGGCCCACTTGTTAATTATTTGATCGATCGGATATTTTAAACACATTATTTCACAGTATTTACATTATATATGCGACCGTGAATGTCACTTGATCGGTAAATCCTGTCTAACTGATATAGCCCGGTTAGACGGATTTGCGAACGTGACTTTCACGTTGATGTTCTGTGTTTTGCTGTGATGTTGCGGATCGGTCGTGGGGGATAGCCTGAATGCAATGTTAGTACAGTTTTGTTTTATATATACATTTGATATTGCGGGGCGAGCGTCCGACATGTGGACTGCCGTCACTGCCTGTTTGTATTATTCTTTTGGGGCACGACCTGGTTGCGGTCGATGTACCCGTTGTATATATATTTTACTTTCTGTACTAGGATTACCCCGCGGAGGGGTGCACGGATAGCCGGGTTCTAGAGGGCAACGGGCCCGCATCTCATGGCACTGAGATGGAGGGGGCTTCACTCTAGGATTGGCGGGCTATTCGCCGCACTCGTAGAGGGTACAGGTTGACCCAGGAGGGGTGCCCAAGTTACCGAATTCCGTGAAGTGCTAGGTGGTCCATTCACGGTGCTGAAGGGGGCTGCCTCGCTTCAGGTTTTGGCGGGTGACTTGCCGCGCCCATAGGGGTCTAGGATTTCATTGCACAGGCTATCCACACGACCAGGGGAACGTCGGGTTTCAGCAGCGGCTCTGTGAAACCCGGGGATCCCAGATATCTGTATTGTTCTGTGATGCTGTACATTTCTGTGATGTTGCATTTTATCACGCCTTGAGCGAAATATAATATATTGGTATATATATTAGTAGATGTTGTATATGTTTTACATCCGCGCTAGTCCAGTCCCCGCTCTGTCGTTAGTTAGCTAACCTAACGGGTAATGACGGGACCCAGTGGCGAATGCGGATGGCATATACATGCATCAGTATATTTTCGTTCTTTGTGGTGTGATTTTTTTATGGGACTGCGTTGATTCGGATCAATGCAGGATAAACAAACCTATTCTGATGTTGTTGGAACAATTTTTCAAAAAGCTGTTATTGCAAGGACGTTCACTTTTTTTTTGCATCGTGGTATTCATTTGGAATATCCTGCTCCTCAGTCGACGAGGCAAGGGCCGAGATCCCTTCACCGGGAGTGACCCCTTGGACAAAAGTTGGGTCAGGGAATTAACTTCACTATAGCCGATTACTTTTGCTTTGCATCGTGGTATTCAGTTGGAATATCCTGCACCTCATTCTACGGGGAAAGAGCCGAGATCCCTTCACCGGGAGTGACCTCTTTAGTAAAGGTTTTCGTCACTATATTTTCTAAAAAGTTATGCAGTTCCTTCAACGATATCAAGTTCATTACGTTAAAAGTTTTTTGCCAAAAACCAGCCGTAGCCCTCCTTCATTTCCTACAGGTATTATTTAGTATTCGTGCTACGTTTGTTGACCTAGTCAAGACGTAGTGTTCGGTAGCTAAGTGGTACTTGTTTGTTGCATAAGTGGGATTGGTTAAGACAGTCGTGCGTCCTTGTTGACCTAGTCAAGGGCACGTACGGGTGGGTTTAATGCAATCCAGAATAATGACGGGTTGAACTTGACTGGCGGTTTATGGTTTGTTGACCTAGTCAAGGTCATAAACCGCTTGGGGTAAAAAATCACATCGGGAGTTTCAAAAGAACTGAAACTTGCCAGACATGCGCATACCTTCTGGAGTGTGGTGACGTGAGTGGATTCCGTCACGTTATCATGCGATGATAGTTGGATCCCGATTCCCACTGATGAGTTGGTTTACTCGTCGGGTGACCCCGACTAATTCTTCTTTCAGGTTTGGGGAAGAATTTGAGGTTACAGTGGGAGGTTTCCTGATTAGATAAAGTGATAACCTTTCTGATCTAGGTTAGAGTGCACGCTGAGTGTTTCTTTTCTCTCTCTCTGGCAGCGACCTTTGACCCGACCCTAAGACTATGACTCAGTAACCAAGTAGACCGAACCTTCTTAACACTGGCTTTTGGATTGTCAGAGTTGCAGACCTCATTGCCACTCCTACTTTTACCCTTTTCTCCAGGACACCCCGTATTACTACGAACGTCCACTTCCATTGGACAAAACCATCGTATGGTTATATACGAACTCGAAGGACTTCGAGGATGGTTTCTGGTTCTGGAGAAAACGAATAGGATTATTCAGTTGTCTTTTCCTTTTACCTTCTCTCAGGTTGCGAGTACTCCTTGGTTTAGGAGATAGTACACCTATTACGCAAATTGGATAGTCTTCTTCCAAACCTTAGGCTGGTGCCGACCGGTAGGGAATGAAGAAAACCAATTAGCATAACGATGGTGTGCAGAAGGTATTAAGTTAAGACAAAGCAAGGGATTAGTAAGAGGGCAAAGTAAATTGCGACTGCTATTCACGACCGAACCAAGTATTTCTTCGCCAATCCTAAATCACCTTTGTATTTCTCCAAGACACTACGTATCACTACGAAGATCCACAGTTTATTTGGATACTCCATCGTATGGTTATATACGAACTCGAAAGGAACTTGTTCCAGTTCGGGGATGGATTCTGGTTCAGGAGAAATAGGAATAAGGTTTATTCGGTTGTCTTTTATCTTCACCTTCTCTCGCTTTGGGAGTGCTCCTAGGATTAGGACAGTACACCTTTTATGCTTATTGGATAGTCTTCTTCCAAACCATAGGCTGGTGCCGAACGGTAGGGAAGGAAGAAAACCATTTGGCCTAAAGGGGTGTGCAGACGGTAATGACTAAAGACATATAAAGGGATTTGGACAGATGGAAAAGAGATATACGGTTACAGTTGTGAATCTGGATAATGGAAGAGGCATTACTAAGAATACCGGAATACCCCACCGAAACATTTCAATGCTTCAGTTTCACTGTGTAATGTTAAAAGAAAACTGATTTCCCGATTAGATACTTACTCCAAGGTATGTATTTACCAGGTATGATTCTCATATCTGTATGGTTTTACAGATGATGAGTGGGAGTAAGTTATTGGGAATAGGGTGATCATCCTCATTATATCGGGATTCGTTGTAATCGGTGATATTTGAGGAGATCATCTGGGCTGTTTGCCGGTCGGCAAATATTTGGTTTTGAATATCCGTTGTTGTGCACCAATTTCAAATTGATATATCTGTACGTCTATTTTCATAGAGTGAGATATACCTTTTGATATTATGTCGATGACATTTACCTATATCAGTGGATGGTTAGGTAAGGAGCATTAAACAGCGGTGTAATTCTTCTTAACCATAAGTACAGTTTTCAACCTACGACGCACAGTGAAAGAGTTGTTAGACTCAGCGGACTTATACAGAGTATTGTATGTTGTCCAGTGTCCATTAGGACAGAAGGGTTGGTCCTCATACTATATTCTGTTTACTTTTAACTTCTCTAGTTCTTAGACATGTGTTTCGTAGAAACACAGGGTCTAAGTTTTGAGGAGTTATAGGTATTTGAATAGAGTAGAGAACCAGGTGTAGCAAGTATCGGGATTCTTCAAAGTGATCGAAGATGTAGATACTTGTGTATGGTATTCAGTTGATAGTAATGATAAAGAGAAATTGCTTCTCTTTCAGGTTACTCATAATTGGAAGCATTCCTAAGTTGAGTAACGCTGATCGGCCTCTCTCCATTTAGTTGACATGCACTGGAGACAGTTGCATGATTTTGAATCTGGTTCAATTAAATCAGTGTCTCTAGTTCTATATTGGATATAGTACAGTTCATATCTTAACATTGTTAAGGTACGGGGAGTTGTCCGGCTTATGATTAAAACCAGACTCTGGATAACTCAAGGCACGTTTCTGTAATGGCTGTTTGTGGGTTGACCCAGGCTATGACGAGGGTTGACTTTCTACCATTTGGCAGATCAATAGAAATATTGATCTAGACTCGCCACAGTTTTACTAAAAATGGATTTTTTCAAAAAACAGTAGTGGGAGTATGGTAGAACTGGAAGTGATTCCAGAACCGCAAACGATTACCGAAGATTTGATAAGGAACCTAAAGATTCAATCTGATTTGACATTCCATTGGCCACTCCGCAGATAAGGTGGGTAACTTCAGGCACCCGAGAGGTACTCCGGTAGCCTCAAGGACGGTGACAGGGAAGTTCTTGTTTACCCACACTTGCCATTGGTGTTGTTCCAGGCTGCGAGACCCGGCAGGAGGATGAGTATAGCGTCGTTCTAAACTAGCTTTAGAAGTGCACATCTATATGACTCTGCCAGAGGGTTGTCGTAGTCAGTAGGAGCAGCGGAAGCATTGGTGGACATCAGGCTTATGTCTATTTATAGACTAAAGCACATGTAGCGGAGATAGATCATCTATTTCTGATGTGACAGTCATAGGTTTGACTTCATCAGAATAGGGGATGGATCTGTTGAGAAGGTAGTAGGGTGTGATGTCATGGTATTTGGATGACATACACAAGAGTAGGAAGTGATATTCCTATACTACGATCGGTTATACTTTGGTTGTCACACAGTAGTTTCTCCACACAGGACTTGGATATTATATCAGACATTCTGGTTACTAGATCTATGGTTTTAGATCTAGATTTGGGTAGTTTCCCAATCTGGGTACCTTGACAGCATTCTATGAGTATTTAGAATGGACGACTCCTGGCACGGTAGTGTACCTGCAGGTGATGGAGTCACCCTCTCTAAAGGTGTCTTTCAGACTAAAGGGGAGAGGGATACGCATGATTGACAGATCACTTGCTTAGGCAATTGAGTCAATCATGAGATGTCAAGTACCACACCAGATGTTGTTCTTGCAGTAGATGCAATAAGTTGATATTGATCCAATCCTGGAGAAACAGTCGGAAGCAGTTTTAGAACATAAGTTGATGTTCTAGGGATACGATAACGACAGCCTCCTTTAGGAGACGGTTATCATTTCAGGCTTCCAAGGTGACCTGGATGGCAGAGTGGCTGTCAGAGTTATAGTTTTCCCTCTGACGAGGGGTAGTATATTGGACATGTGGTCCAGGTGGATACTGAGGGAAGGCATGGTGCAGGATACTGATTAAGTTCAGTTGACGATACAGTCTAAGAAGTTTGGATTTGGAGTTCATTTATGAGCTAGGTCCCATCAGACATCCAGACACATTCTAAGACAGGTATTGCTCTTTTCGGGAGATGGCTTTCTCCGCGAACTTGAGACATAGAGAGACATAGAAAGAAACTTCACTGCGGATCCACTCACTGAGGCTATTCCTCGAACGCAATAGTTTCGCAAACGGGTTTTGTGAGACTGACTAGTAAAGGAGTTGGGTGTTCGGTATCACACGGGCTGTGAGTATGCGACATCGCAATAATTAGCCTTGAGTGCAAGTGGGGGATTGTTGGAGATAGTGCCCTCAGAGTCAATTATTGGATCACAGGCACGTGATTGCAATGATTGAGGGAGGACCTATCCCGGTAGGACAGTCTTACTCGAGATGATAGTATGCTATCTGGTTTATCTTTATCATCGTGTACTGCTTTAGGTGACCTGATATGTCGCTATTACACGTTGATAGAGCCCCTAGGATTCTTGCTTGACTACCAGCAGTATGATGGCGATCATATACGTGGGAGCTGGTAGTCTATAAGCATATCCTTAAAAGGTCCCTAGTCGTAGGAGTTTCGAGACAGGGCATCGATACTCCATTAGTAGACTAGTGTATACAGTCGAGACCCCGACGAGGGGCGGTGGCCGGTCTCACAAGCCACTGGTGTCAGTTGGTTCACCTAAGATGTATACAGGTGCTCATTGGGTTATGAGTACACCGGACAGGACTCGCCGGGAACATGCTAGTTGGTCATATACCAGATGTCAGATAGCAGTTCCCTGGTGACATGTGTACAGGTTAGTTCATCGACCTGAGATCGTCATTTGTCTCGTGTGAGTTCCCACTGTACTTTGATTACTACCCTACCACGGCTCAAAGGAGTCGTGCAAACAGGTTTTAGTTGGGTACAGTCCCGAGCCACATGGAGGCAGTGAGCGGATCTTCAGGGGTTCGTCTCTCCCGGTATTGGGGGTGAGGTCGCGCTGTGTCTAGGAGAGCCATTACACAAAGCCCTCGGCCGAGGCAGGAGATTTACTGGTAGGTATTCCAGTAGTATCTCAGGGTGTTTTGGGCTACACTCCGACACGACTTGTACCGCTTTTGGGGGTCTGACTTTTACCAACCCCCTAGGCCCGACATGCGATGCTCATAGAAGAACGGACCGGACTGTACGGATATTGTCACTGACAGGCTCAGTAGGGTGTCAGGATGAGTTCGCTCATCGACGTCCCTTTTGGTCAATAGCTGGTGGCCCGTCACGTATTGGCTTATACCTCTGACGTGCTAGTGGTTAAATCCACAGCCATACTATTGACGAGTCTTTAGAGTCCACCACACTTACAGTTACTCAAGTTTCGGGAGAAACGCTGTAGAGGCCGTATGGAGATATGGCAGGGTTCGATCTGATACGTGCGGTATTGCTCGGATCAGGATCGGACGGATATTACTAGCCGGCTTTGGTTTAAGCTGGATCCTAGTATAATACTGTGTAGATTTTGTGTCATTGCATTTGTATCCGGACGGAATACAGATGCGGGTGTGTATACACTGTATGGGGGTTTTCCTGTAATTTATTACGGGACCAGTTTTCTGGAGTTGCCAGTTTGCATTCCGTTCCGGCCGGTTTTCCTTTGTTCTTTCCCGGCCGGACTTTTCCGATGGAGGGGGTAATTTGCAGTTTTGCAAATTACATTTTATGGAAGGGTTTTCTTGCATATGATGGCATCATGATAGTTTTTCATGATGAGATGCTTTCTTAGTCTTTTCCTTGCTTTATTCATGATGGTTATTGTGATGAGAAAGGACTTGATTCTTGATTAGAAGTGATGTGAGCTTTGCTTTTGATATGGTCACCATTCTCTTTCTCCTACACTCACCTCCCTCTTGATTTTGGTTTCATATTCCCTCCACCATTTCCTTGGTTGAAAGGGCCGGCCACAATTGGTCAAGAGGAGAAAAAAAGAGAGGAGTTCATTTGCATGAGAAAAATTATTCACCTCTCATTTTTCTTGCTACACTATTTCTAGCTCCCTTCAATGTTCTTCATTCCTCCATCAAGGCAACATAACCCCAAAGAGACAAAGCACTACACATTCTACAGCATACCTTGGGCATGTCGACTAGCCAGCTTCGTGCCCGAGTTGCCTCGGTATTGAGGTGGGAGCCCGTAAAAGATGCAGGCGACGTGGTGCCCTTCCGGCGAGGAGGCGACGACATGGAGACAGGACTTTCCGCGGGAGATCGGGACGATGAAGAGAAGACCGGAGGACTCGGATCACTCGGTATATCTCTCACCCCATCTCTTGTTTGCTAATATAGGTTAATGGTTTACGATCCGGGTTTTATTGTCCGCGGTAGCACCAGTTTCCAAGTAAGGAAAATTTTTGATTCCGCATTTTGGCCTCGGTAAAACGGCCGGGGCGCTGCCGTGGCGCAACAGAGTCAGCAACGGTGTGCTGTTTGGAGCTCTTCCAATAGACCGCCTCTCCATTGAGGGTAAAGACATAACCCAACATGGACTTTGAGTCATCCTTGTCATTCTGGAAGCTGGAGTCAGCAAAGGCCTCGATCTGGATGTTTTTTCCGCCATACACCAAGAACACCTCCTTAGTCCTTCTCAGGTACTTGAGAATGTTCTTTACTGCTATCCAGTGCTTCTCCCCTGGGTTTGACTGATACAGCTTACCACGCTCAGTGCGTAAGCTACATCTGGTCTTGTACACAACATCGCATACATTATAGAGCCTACCGCAGAAGCGTAGGGTATGGATGTCATGCGAGCCCTTTCCAAATCAGTCTTGGGAGACATCTCTTTAGAGAGGGTGATTCCGTGACAAGCCGGTAGATTACCGCGCTTTGAATCTTCCATACTAAATTTTTCAGTATGGTGTCGATATACCTGGACTGCGAAACATCCTATTAGATCTATCACGATAGATTTGGATCCCCAAAATGTAGGAAGCATCACCTAGGTCTTTCATGGAGAACCTCTGTGACAAGAATGCTTTGACTGATTGTAGCATAGGATTGTCATTTCCAATCAAGAGAATACCATCCACGTACAAGACGAAGAATACAACAGTTCTCCCTACAATCTTACTATATATGCATGGTTCATTTGGATTTTTGATAAAGTTGAATTCTTTGACTGTATCATCAAAACAGATGTTCCAACTCCACGATGCCTGCTTTAGTCCATAAATAGACTTAAGCAACTTGCACACTTTCCTGCTGCTCCCACTCTGAATGAAACCTTCTGGCTGATCCATATAGACGCACTCTTCCAAATTTCCATTTAGAAAAGCCGTCTTTACATCCATCTGCCAGATTTCATAAACGTGGAAGGCAACAATGGCAAGAAGTATCCGAATGGATTTGAGCATAGCCATTGGAGAAAAGGTTTCATCATAGTCCAAACCAGGTCTCTAACAAAAACCTTTTGCAACAAGTCTAGCCTTATAGGTTTCAACCTGTCCATCTACACCAATCTTCTTTCTGAAGATCCATTTGCATCCTACGGGTTTTACCCTTTCTGGAGAAATGTCCAAAGTCCATACTTTGTTGGTGTACATGGACTCCATCTCGATCCACATTGCATCTAGCCATTTTACCGAGTCGCCGCTCTGAATGGCTTGCTGGAAGCTAGTCGGCTCATCATTGCCAATGATGCAATCCTGTCGATCCCCGTCTATGAGAAAACTGTAGTATCTCTCGGGCGGATGAGACTGCCTGCTAGTTCTGCGGAGTGGCACGGGGATTTCCGGTTCTTCTGAAACCTCTGGTTCTACCAAGCTTTCAGTAATAGCTTCTGGTTCTGGAATTTCTTCCAGTTTTATTGCGCTCCCACTAGTTTCTTTTTCTAAAAATTGATTTTCCAAAATGTGGGCATGGCGAGAAACAAAAACCTTTTGTTCCTCTGCGTAATAGAAAAGATACCCCCTAGAGTTCTTTGGGTATCCCATAAACTTACACAGTACTGAGCGTGCCTCGAGCTTGTCCGCATGCTTCTTTTTAACAAAAACCGGACATCCCCATATCTTTAGATACCGATGATAAGGTTTCTTCCCACTCCACATCTGATATGGTGTGGCAGGCACAGTCTTGGTAGGGACCTTGTTCAAAAGATATGCAGCTGATTCTAGTGCATAGCCCCAGAATGATCGCGGTAACTCAGTGTTACTCATCATGGAACGTACCATATCCAATAAGGTTCGGTTCCGTCCTCTCCGATACACCGTTGTGTTGTGGTGTGTATGGAGGAGTAAGTTGAGAGAGAATTCCATTCCCTTTTAGGTAATCCAGGAACTCGGCACTCAAGTATTCACCACCTCGATCAGATCTCAGTGTCTTGATACTTTTGCCGGTTTGTTTTTCCACTTCATTCTTATATTCTCGGAATTTCTCAAAGGCCTCAGATTCATGTTTCAACAAGAAGACATGTCCATACTTAGAGAAATCATCCGTAAAAGTAATGAAATAGGAATAGCCACTTCTAGCATGTGTAGACATTGGACCACACACGTCGCTGTGTATGAGTCCCAAGAGCTCGCTCGCTCTTACTCCGTGTCCAGTGTACGGAGTCTTTGACATCTTTCCTTTGAGACAAGATTGACAAGTTGCATAAGATGATATTCGAACGGATCCAAATATCCTTCTCTATGTAACTTCGTCAACCGTGTTTCATTGATGTGACCCAGTCTACAATGCCATAAGAAAGCCTGATTTAATTCCGGAGACTTTCTTTTAAGTGTGTTCTGGACACTGAAAACCTGAGCTTGATTTAATACTTATATTCCGTTATCTAATGTACCTGACCCAATCAAAGCTTGATTTAGGTGGATGTGGACCACATCGCTTACAAATGTAAAATCATATCCTTCCTTACAAATGTTAACCAGTCAGATGCTGACTTGATTCTACAGTCCCTACCTTCTACTTACACCCTGAAGGAAACCAGGGAGACACCCGCTCTGCTTAATGGGGAATCATCCTCTTCTGCATCCAAGGCGAAAGCAAAGGGTGAGAAGAAGAAGACCTCCACAAAGCCGACATGCGGTGTCAGTAAGGTAGAGGGACAGGGAAGGGAAAAAGTTTCGGGGGTAACAGTAGGGAAGGAGAGATGTTCCTATTGCTATGGTAAAGGGCACTGGAAGAAGGATTGCAGGGGTTTGAAAGCCAGAATCCAGGATCCGAAGCATGTTGTGGCTTCAACTTCGGGTGTGTTTGTAATCGAAAACTGCATGTTAATTAACTATACTTCCCGGATACTAGATACCGGATCAGGATCTCATATCTGTAATTCATTACAGGCTTTGAGAAACCGTAGAGTTATCAGGGTATGTAATATGAATCTCAGAGTTGTGAACGGAATGAGCGTGGACGCTGAATCCGTAGGAGAATATCATCTAGGATTGACAAGTGGGAAGATACTGATTCTACGTAACTGTTTGTATGTACCTAGTCTAGCTTGTAATATCATATCTGTATCCTTACTTTCTAAGGAAGGATATGATTTTACATTTGTAAGCGATGTGGTCCACATCCACCTAAATCAAGCTTTGATTGGGTCAGGTACATTAGATAATGGAATATACGTATTAAATAAAGCTCAGGTTTTCAGTGTCTAGAACACACTTAAAAGAATGTCTCCGGAATTAAATCAGGCTTTCTTATGGCGTTGTAGACTGGATCTCCAACGTGGTCTCTAGGTCCGTGAGCTCATCAATATAGCTAGTCATTGTAAGGACGTTGTCCCCTACAGATGGCCCGATAACCAAACTCGCTTGAAGCAATTCCTTCGAGGTCTCATATCTTGCGATACAGGATTGCTCTCCATACAAAACTTTGTTATAGAGGAAGATGGAAGCTAAGTCCATCTTCTCGTGCTGCCTCTGGTTTTCACCATCTACTGAGGCCAACACGAGGCACTTGGCATTTGCACTATCCTTTTCCCTTGTCTTACGGATATCAGTATCTATGACGGTGGAAACTGGACTTGGGACGGCAGGGGCTTGAGTAGTGATGAGGTGGTACAGTTCGTCATAGGAAATGGACATCTGGACAAACCCTTTCCAGTTAATATTGTCTGGCCCAGTTAATTTATTAGCTAGTTGTAACCCATGTGTGGTCAACTGGTTGCTGAAATTAGGAGAAAGAGAAGAAACACTTTAGCATGATGCTCTTGCAAGTCTAAATTGGTTTTTAGTTTATCTAAACAGGATGGCTCCCACTGTTTCTCGAATACTTCCTCAAACCATAAAAGAAGAATTAGTTAGAATTAATCTCACCGTACAATACTTGTTTAACCGTTCAGCCAGGTAAGTGTCGGTACTTCGAGGGAGGTTTTACGACGCTTTCGCGAAGTTCCTTAATTAAATAACCTCTTTTCCCTGGAGGCGTAGCCCCGCTAACACTGTTCTAGACACCTACTTGGTTTATAGCATTGATCGTTAAGTGAAAAATCTTTCGAGGAGTAGCATATGCTCACAATAGGATCGGGACCTAAATATCATCGTGTGATAAAATTGAAGGAATCCTACCAAAATTATCACACTCCAAATGGTATGCAACACTAGAAAGTTTCAGTTTCTTTAGAAACCCCCGATGTGAATTTTTTGTTAGTTATATGTATGCCCTAGAAGCCATTACTGTACATAGGATGTATATTGTAGTGGATGCTTGGACATATATAGGGAGGACTTTCTTACTCGACATGATAGTATGCAATCTGGTTACTCTTTACCTTGACGTGTATACTGATTGTCTCTCTGTTACATGTTGGTAAAGCCCTTAGGATGTGTACTTGACTACCTGGACTATGATGCGGATCATACCAGTGGGGACATGGTAGTCTATAAGTACATCCTTCAAGGTCCCTAGTCGTGGGTGTATCGAGACGGGGCATCGATATACCAGAGTAGACTAGCGTATACCTTCTCGACCCATACAGATGGGCGATGGATGATCCCATATCCATTGGTGTTTGACATCAGAGATGATATACGAGTGCTCAGTGGAGACTGGGTACACTGGACGGACTCGCCGAGAACTCCCAGATGGTATTATACCTCACGTCAGATGGCAGTTCTCGGGTGACACTGGTACAGGTTAGTCTGTAGACCCGAGATCGTCATAGAGTCTTGTGTGATTACCACAGTGCTTTGATTTCCACCTTACCACGTCCAAGAGGGCATGCAAAACGGTGGCTTTTGGGTACAGTCCCGAATCACATGGAGGCAATGAGCGATAGGAGGGGATTCGTCTCTCCCGGTATAAGGAGTTGATGTTGCGCAGTGTTCGATTGGCTATAACCGGAAATCCCTGGCCAGGGTTGCTGAGATTTACTGGTAAGTGTTACCTGTAGTATCTCGAACTGTTATAGACCTCATATCGACACGACTTATCGAGCTACTGGGGTCTGACGTTTACCACCCATAGGAAACATATGCGACATATCAGACGAACAGACCGGACTGTACGGTAAGTGTTGCTGGTTGGATTCACAGGAGTATGAGCGGGCTTGCTCGTCGATCTTCTGATCGCTCAATACCCGGGTGGCCGTTACGTTTAGCAGACCGCTTGCGGCTTGTGGGTGCTTGATATGATCATCATCTGCTGCCGGCGTATTGACGAGTCTTTAGAGTCCTACACAGAGGTTTCCTGGCTCAAGCAAAACGAAATAGGAGCGCATATGAGATATGTGCAGGACCGAGAATAATGCGTGTATGTGGTACAGTATTTCATTCTCGCGATGAATGTATCGATTGGTTGTATGCGATATAACCTAGTTATCGAATCAAGGGTTGATTTGATAAGTCGATACATTGGATATTAGTCGGTTATATGCGATATGACCGGATCGTTAAATCAAGTGTTGATTTAATGATTTAATGCATAATTATATATTTGATATATTGCTTTTGCATTAACTAGTATTGGTTCACTTTAAATGGATTTTCTCACTTGATTTGCACAAGTTGTATATGTGATATACTTTTGTGCACTTGATTGTATCATGTTTGATGATACATGTTAACTTGGTTAAGTGTGTGATTAAATAATGGTTAGTTAATGGTTAGGGTTTCATTTGACTTATTTATGCATTTATTTATTTTGTTTTGACAAAAGAAAAAGAGAAAATGGTTGCTTTCAAAGATGAAGCTTGTTGAATTCGACCGGATATAAATACCCAATTTTTCCCTGTCTGGAAATTTCCAAGTGTTGGATTTTTCCGTGGTTTAATAACGTTCTAAGTAGTGCAAGTAACGCAATGGACCCTCTAGAAGACAACAAACCTTAACTCGATTATGTGACCGTCTTGAACTGCCCTTTGAACCTTTGGGTTTGAGGCAGTACGGCGTGCCACATGTGAGGCGTTGGCTTGACCCTTCTACGGCTGGACCGTTGGTACTGAGGCATGAACTGGATGTTTTTAAACCTGTTTCATGTGTTGATCTGTTTCAGGAAAACTTGGGTGTTCGATTGTTCGATCGGAAAGTTTAACATTTTCTATTTATCTGGAATAGGATACAATAATTGGAATTCACAAATAGTTATGAGATAACTGAATGAATGTTATAAACATAGCAGTTTAGTCTCACTTGATCGGTTGCCACGGAATTTTGATGTGATCAAAACTCCGTCGCAATCACGTAGCGTACGCGGATACTCGCCGGGTAAAACTTAATAGACATCCTCACTCCATAGCCCCGACCAAGTGACTGTAGGAGAACCCCGTCGCCGAAAGCATCCGTCCGGGTGCTCGCGGCAGCGGTGTTCCGCCTTGGTGCACTTCGTCGACGGTATCAGGGGTTCGGCCGCCTACTAAAGTTTGCGAGGAGCATTCGATCAAATTTTCGGGAATCTTGTTGAATTGCCCGACTAGATATTGAAAAGTGTTTTCGATATAGAGACTAAAATGCGGGGTTTATAATAGTTAGGCATGTGATGTCTAAGGAATTCATTTGGTCAGGCATGCGATGTCTGAGTAGGTTGCGGATTCCAACTGTTGTAGTTTTACACTTTCTTTTCTGTGACCGTAAGTGTAATATGTGATATCGCCGGTTTCGTTGCTATATGTCAACGACAATTGGGATGCGCATGTTTACTTACGTTGATGACATGTGATGTTATGTGTTGCTGGATATGTTATATTGGATCGTCGTGTTTGAATAGCCGGGGGTTTTTATGTGAGATGAGTGTTTTTCATGTTCATTCATGTAAAAACTTGTATGTAATATTCTTTTATTGGGGCACTTTCAGGTTGCGGAGGATGTCACCGTTTGTATATTATTTACTTTTCCGCACTAGGATAGACCCAAGGAGGAGGGCACAAGTAACCGGGTTTTAGAGTCCAGTGAGAGACCAACTCGAGGAGTCGAGTCCGGGTCTCCTAACTCTAGAATTGGTAGGGTTGCTTGCCACTCTCGTAGGGGTCTAGGGGTGTGGGTTTTGGCTATTCATCGCGACCGTGGAATCCGTGTTTTATACTGGCTCGTATTGAAAACACGGACGTCCTAGTATATCCAATGTTTCATATGATTCTTCTGCTGCGATATCTGTGATGTGATCATGTGATGTTCTGTGATAGATACTGTATATAGTATATATGATATATTATATATATGTTACTTATGTTTTACACCCGCGCTAGCCCTGCCCCGCTCTGTCGTTAGTTACCTAACCTAACGGTGCATGAGGGGACATCGAGGCGAATGCGGATGGCATAAGTGTACGTCGTATTTATCTGTGATGTTTAGGTACATAAATGATGGGACTTCATTAATATGATTAATGAAATAAAAGAAACCTAAGATGTTATGGAATCGGATTTTAAAAATAAAACAGGTAGCTACCGTTCTTGCTTTGCACAGCGGTTTATATGATATATCCTGCACCTTATTCGATAAGGAAATGACCGAGATCCCTTCACCGGGAGTGACTCCTTTAGCAATAACTGGCAGATGCTACACACTCGGTTTGTCTTTTGATTGCTTCTATAGTTTCTGCTTTGCACAGTGATATATATGATATATCCCGCACCTCATTCGACGAGGAAAGGACCGACGATCCCTTCACCGGGAGTGACTCCTTTAGCAAAACTAGAAAAGCCTCAAAGACACTCCATTTCAAAATTCATTCGATCCAACAACGATATCAAGTTCATTACGCAATAGGTTTTCAGAAAAACCTGTCGTAGCCCTCCGTCATTTCAGATAAGTGGTAGTTAGTATTCACGCTACGTTTGTTGGCCTCCGTCAAGACGTAGTGTGCGGTAGCTAACTAGTATTTATCTGCTTATGCATATGATGCAGATTGGATTAGAGTAGTCGTGCGGCCTTATTGACCTCCGTCAAGGGTCGTGCGGGTGGGTTTAATTCGATCAAGAAATGACGGGTTGAACTTGACTAGTAGCCTATGGTTTGTTGACCTCCGTCAAGGTCATAGGGTGCTAGGGGAAAAATTATCGGGAATTTCAAGTGTTGAAATTTGCAATGAGATTGCATACCTTCTATGAGATAGTTGGATCCCGATACCCGCTGTGAGTAAGAGTTACTCCTGGGAGAGTTTTATACATTACAATTAGCCGATCAAGTAGCTGTCTACAAAGGTGTCAACGGGGTTACGCCTCTGGGAAATTGAGGTTTACTGTAATTAGGTTCGTGCGAAAGCACGGGGACCTCCCTCAAAGTACCGACACTGGCCTGGCTGAAAGATTGACGAACTTGTAGTGTGTAATTAATCCCGGCTAGTCTTTCCTTTTAGGGTTTGAAGGAAGATTTGATAAAAACAGTGGGAGCCATCTTGATTAGATAAAATAATAACCAATCTATTCTTGCTAGAGCGCACGCTGAGTGTTTTCTTCTCTCTCTCTCCAGGTAGCGACCATATCACGCCTTAATCAAGATAATAAAACGGATATATTGATCGAACCCACTTGTTATACTGAGCTGGGGAACGTTGGTCCCGCTCCAACTTATAATTGTTATAAGACAGAGCAGGAAATTGGGGATTACCAGAATTCCCGTGCCGTCCAAACGAAGAAAGTGCATGCTGATGCATCATCTTCGGGTGTGTTCATTATATAGAACTGTTTCTCAGTGTCCTTTACGTCCTGGGTATATGATACCGGATCAGGATCCTGCATATGTAATATGTTACATAGGGCTACAGAAAGGTAGAGAACTGAGAACGGGTGATAAGTTTCATGAGACAGAAAACGGGGCAAGTGTTGCAGCCAAGTCTGTTGGTCACTGTCACCCTGTATTGCAAATACATTGATTCTGAACGAATGTTATTAGATACCGAACCTGATATACAAAATCATATCAGTCTCTTTATTAGTAAAGAAATGATAAAATTTTGTATTGTTGGATAATGTTTTGAACATTTCCCATATCAAAAGTTGATAGGTTCAGGCACGTTATCTAAAAGCATTGATGTTCTAAATCAAACTACAGTTCTTAGTATACAGAACACACACAAGAGGAAGAATTCAGAAATGAACGGATCCTTCTTTTGGTATTGTAGACTAGGTCATATCAATGGGACCCGACTAGCTAAAGTTATATATAGATGCATATTTAAATTAGTTTGAATTTACATCTTGTGAAAACTTGCCAGTCATGTCACAAAGATAAGATGACCATAGCTCTGTTTAATGGAAACAGAGAAAGAGTTAGTGAACTCTTGGGATTGATACATGTTGATGTATGTAAGGTCCCCTGTCTACACATGCCAGGACTGGTTCTTTATACTTCATTACGTTCTCTGATGATCTCTTTGGATTCAGACATATGTTCTTGTTGAAACACAAGTCCGAACCTTTTGAGATATTCACAGAATATAAGTTAGAAGTAGAGAACCAATACGGGTATAAGTATTATGTCCTTTGATGAGATCAGGGAGGAGAATACTTGAGCACGGAAATCCTGGACTATTTTAAAGGAGAATGAGATTCTCTCTCAGCATTACTCCTCCGAATACACCATAGCCAGATGGTATATCGGGGCGGAGCAATCACACCCTATGTGATAAGGTGTGCTCTATAATGAGTACTACTGAGTTACCTATTTCTTTTAGGGAGTTACGCACTTATGAAGCTGCATACCTATTGAATAGGGTTCAAATCAAATCAGATCACAGCCTACCACTCCATATAAGATATGGTATGGGAAGAGCCCATGTCTTAAGCTAGTTAAGATTTGGGGTTGTCCGGCCAGTGTCTAAAAGCAAAATCCGGACAAGCTCGAGGCAACGTCTGTTATGTAGAACTGGAAATGTTCCAGCTATATAAACTGCAGCTGATGATTTGACAGAACCAAAGGATTCAGTAGATTCCAATGAACCTCAGCCTCTCCGCCGATCTAGTAGGGTTCCTCACCCACCTGAGAGATACTTCGGTTTCTCTATGACAGTGGGAGCGAGGAATGCATCATGAGATGATGACCCAACTAGTTTCGACCTGGCCATCAAGAGTGGGACTCTGTAAGAATGGCTGGATGCTTAGCGATCTGAGATGGAATCCTTATACACCAACAAAGTATGGACTTTGGTTGCTTTATCTGAAGGGTTAAATCCCCATCAGGAGCAAGTATATCGTGAGAAGATTACTTGGTGTAGATGGAAAAGTTGAGACTTTCAAAGCTAGACTTTTTAAAGGTTTTCGTCATCGACCAGGCATGGATAATGATGAAACCTTTTTCCAGTATCTATGCTTAAGTCCATCCATATCCTACTTGCCACGGCTACATACCATGACTACGATATCTGACGGTTGGGTGCCATGACTGCTTTTCTAAATGATGTTTTAGAAGAGAGCGTCTATAAGTACACAGCCAGAGGGCTTCGTAGACAGTGGGAGCAGCGGAAACGTGTGCAAGATGTTTTATGTGATGAAGCAGGCGTCGCGGAGTTGGAACATCTGTTTTGATGAGTTAGTCAAAAAGTTTGACATCATCAAAATGGTAGATGAACCTTGTATATACAAAAAGGTAGTAGGGAGTATGGTAGTGATCCTCGTAGAGTACGTGGATGACATACTCTTGATAGGAAAGGAGTTTCCTATGCTACACTCGGTCAATCTCCGCTTATCACAATGATTCTCCAAAAAGGATCAAAGTGATACCTACTAAATCCTGGGTTTTGGATCTATGAGATAGATCTAATTGGATAATAGAATACTCACTAGCTGTAGTGAGATGGTATCAATTGATCCTGGGGAGAATCACTGGAAGGGTTCCAGGGTGATAAAAATGACTGAATGTCAGTCACAGGCATTGTCTTTACCCTCAGTAAAGGGACGGTATGTTGGAAGTGTTCCAAGCTAGATACCGTGGCATACTAGACGATAAAGGCTGGATACATCGCTACTTAAGATGCTACCAAAGAGGCAGTATGGATGTATATTTGTTCATGAGATGAACTTAGTTCCTCCCATTGTGTGACAATGGAGTTGTGGCTTATGCCAAGGAACGTCCGTCCCATCAGTAATCCAGACATATTCTAAGGCAGTATCACCTGATCATGGAGATGGATGATCTCCAGGGTGATCGAGGTTAGGAGAGCAGACTCAGTGGACAACACGGCGGATCCACTCATGAAGGCCTTTTCCCAGAGAGAGATTTTTATGGGATGGTTAAGTATGAGATACTACAACCACTGCTATAGATGGCCCTAGTGCAAGTGGGAGATTGTTAGTTATATGTATGCCCTAGAGGCCATTACTGTACATAGGATGTATATTGTAGTGGATGCTTGGACATATATAGGGAGGACTTTCTTGCTCGACATGATAGTATGCTATCTGGTTACTCTTTACCTTGACGTGTACACTGATTGTCTCTCTGTTACATGTTGGTAAAGACCTTAGGATGTGTACTTGACTTCCTGGACTATGATGCGAATCATACCAGTGGGGACATGGTAGTCTATAAGTACATCCTTCAAGGTCCCTAGTCGTGGGTGTATCGAGATGGGGCATCGATATACCAGAGTAGACTAGCGTATACCTTCTCGACCCATACAGATGGGCGATGGATGATCCCATATCCATTGGTGTTTGACATCAGAGATGATATACGGGTGCTCAGTGGAGACTGGGTACACTGGACGGAGTCGCCGAGAACTCCCAGATGGTATTATACCTCACGTCAGATGGCAGTTCTCTGGTGACACTGGTACAGGTTAGTCTGTAGACCCGAGATCGTCATAGAGTCTTGTGTGATTCCCACTGTGCTTTGATTTCCACCTTACCACGTCCAAGAGGGCGTGCAAAACGGTGGTTTTTGGGTACAGTCCCGAATCACATGGAGGCAATGAGCGATAGGAGGGGATTCGTCTCTCCCGGTATAGGGAGTTGATGTTGCGCTGTGTTCGATTGGCTATAACCGGAAATCCCTGGCCAGGGTTGCTGAGATTTACTGGTAAGTGTTACCAGTAGTTTCTCGAACTGTTATAGACCTCATATCGACACGACTTATCGAGCTATTGGGGTCTGACGTTAACCTCCCCTAGGCGAGATATGCGACATATCAGACGATCAGACCGGACTGTACGGTAAGTGTTACTGGTTGGATTCACAGGAGTATGAGCGGGCTTGCTCGTCGATCTTCTGATCGCTCAATACCCGGGTGGCCGTTACGTTTTGCAGACCGCTTGCGGCTTGTGGGTGCATGATATGATCATCATCTACTGCTGGCGTATTGACGAGTCTTTAGAGTCCTACACAGAGGTTTCCTGGCTCAAGCAAAACGAAATAGGAGCGCATATGAGATATGTGCGGGACCGAGAATAATGCGTGTATGTGGTACAGTATTTCATTCTCGCGATGAATGTATCGATTGGTTGTATGCGATATAACCTAGTTATCGAATCAAGGGTTGATTTGATAAGTCGATACATTGGATATTAGTCGGTTATATGCGATATGACCGGATCGTTAAATCAAGTGTTGATTTAATGATTTAATGCATAATTATATATTTGATATATTGCTTTTGCATTAACTAGTATTGGTTCACTTTAAATGGATTTTCTCACTTGATTTGCACAAGTTGTATATGTGATATACTTTTGTGCACTTGATTGTATCATGTTTGATGATACATGTTAACTTGGTTAAGTGTGTGATTAAATAATGGTTAGTTAATGGTTAGGGTTTCATTTGATTTATTTATGCATTTATTTATTTATTTTTTGACAAAAGAAAAAGAGAAAATGGTTGCTTTCAAAGATGAAGCTTGTTGAAGCTTCATGAAGGTTTGACTAAAGTGACCATTTTGTCTTCATGTCTTAACCCAACCATTCACTAACCCTTGTTAATTCTCTACACCTAACCATGGTTGTATTATGATAAGTATTGTTTTTCTTTTCTATTTGAAATTAACTTATCATAATACTTATCATCTTCTTCATCTTCTTCTTCTTCTTCTTCAAGAAAAGAAACCTTGCCTTCATCAATGGCAAAGTGAGAAAAAGAGTGAGAAATCCAATTCTAAAGTGAACCCACCTCCTATTTCTTCATCCTCTACCTCTTGCCAAGTATTATAGGGTGTTATCTTCACAAGTTTCATGACTTGGTGAAGTGGGAGCTTGATCTTGTGATGCCTCGACGTAGATCATCTTCGGCATCGAAGCCGACGACAAAGCCCGCCCATTTTTCCGATGAAGCCGATGCCAGAGTCCGGGATCCGATTTGGATAGCGGAGGGACACCATCGCGGGGCTATGGAGGTGGAGAACCGGATCTACAAAGGTTGTATTTCCGTTCTTGTAGTTAAGTTGTTAACTAGTTTCTTTTGTCGCCTAAAATTCTAGCCAACGATCTTGTTAGGGTTTCTCGGCACTTGTAAAATTTAAAATTGGCATGGTTGATGCCTTGTGAGACCTCATTAGTGTGCCTAGGAACCCTACAGAACCTTCATGAAGGTTTGACTAAAGTGACCATTTTGACTTCATGTCTTAACCCATCCATTCACTAACCCTTGTTAATTCTCTACACCTAACCATGGTTGTATTATGATAAGTATTGTTTTTCTTTTCTATTTGAAATTAACTTATCATAATACTTATCATCTTCTTCATCTTCTTCTTCTTCTTCTTCAAGAAAAGAAACCTTGCCTTCATCAATGGCAAAGTGAGAAAAAGATTGAGAAATCCAATTCTAAAGTGAACCCACCTCCTATTTCTTCATCCTCTACCTCTTGCCAAGTAGTATAGGGTGTTATCTTCACAAGTTTCATGACTTGGTGAAGTGGGAGCTTGATCTTGTGATGCCTCGACGTAGATCATCTTCGGCATCGAAGCCGACGACCAAGCCCGCCCATTTTTCCGATGAAGCCGATGCCAGAGCTACTAGGCATTGGATGTCGACCTATGGGGGGTTCTCACTGTGTGACAGTGTGGCGAAGCATAGGCCCTTACCCCCAGGGTGTCCCGAGACCGGAAGGTGTTCCGGCGGGTTGTAGTCCTCGCGAGGGGGCATGCGTAAAAAGTAGTTGCTGAGGGACCCGTTGGTGCCACGGCGACCCCATTAGATGGGGTGGCTGCCTGACCTATAGTGGTATCAGAGCCTAGCTAGAGCCTTAGGCGACGCGTAGACGGAGTTAGAAGTCCGATCGAACCAAAACCTAACCCGGAAAATGCTCTCTGGACTTTTTTCAAATACTGGGTTTTTTCCAGATTAAAAATGCTTAAAAAATTCAGCAGGGAATTCTAAGAATTACGGTGCAAATTTTTCCCAGAGATGATTCCATAGTGCGGCGGAACCGCGGCAGAAGCCTGGCTTCTGCGGCGGTTCCGCGGCCAGATGATGACATCATCATCCCCTGTTTGCACAGTAACTCCTATTTTATTATGCTGGATTTTCTGGGAATTTTTAATATTTATTCAAGAGTTGAATTTTCTGGGGTTGTTTTGGGGATTCGATTATTCGATCGGATTGTCAAACTTTGTCTATGTGTTTTTCCGGATAATTATTGAATATGTTAAAAAGTTCGACCGGATATAAATACCCAATTTTTTTGCCCTATGCTCTTATGACCTTAACGAAGGCCAACATATCATAAGTCACATGTCAAGTTCTACTCGTCATTGTCCAGGTTAATCTGAACCCACACGTACATACCCTTGAAGAAGGCCAAAATAGCAGTACTATTGTCCCAAACCAACGCATCTATCTATGCTACAGATGAATATTCAGCAGCTACCAATCACTATGCCTTGGCGAAGGTCAAAATACATAGCTTGAATACTACTGAATATCCAACTGAAATGACGGAGGGCTAAGAATGGTTTTGGCGAAACCGTGAACGTAGTGAACTTGATATAATCGAAGGAACCTGATAGCTTTTAAAAGGAGTGGTTTAAGCTCCGTAATTTTAAAAGTCTGCTGTTTTGAAAAACCGTGCGGTTTTAAAATTTGTTCCAACGATTCAGTTTTGATTTTTTTGCTTTGCATTAATGTAATGCAGTCCCATCATTTACACCTATCATCACAGAAAGAAACAAAAATATGACGTACGCTTATGCCATCCGCATTCGTCACGGGGCCCCGTCATCACCCGTTTGGTTACTTAACTAACGACAGAGCGGGGGCTGGACTAGCGCGGATGCAAAACATAAGCAACGCCTACTAGATATCATATATAGATATATACATTCGTCACACGCAATAATAAATATTCCAGATCACCGATGAACACATTGGATATACTAGGAACACCGCGTTTCGTTTAAGCCTGTAACGAAAGACGGATTCCACGGTCGTGATGAATAGCCAAACCCTACCCTAGACCCCTACGGGTGCGGAAAACTACCCGCCAAATACCTGAAGTGAAGCAAACTCCCTCAGCAAAGTGAGTAGGCCACTCGGCACTTCAAAGTACCCGGTAGTTTGTGCACCCCACCTTGGGTCTATCCGAGGAGCAAAAACAGTAAATGAAATAATACAACGGTGGCTACAACCTCAACCCGGATGTGCCCCGCAAAATAATATTACATCACTTTATAAATTTACATCGAATGAAAGAATGAAAACCCCCATCTCACATCCCCGGCTATTCATCCACGACGATCAAACAAGTTCATATACACAAACCAACATAACATCATTACAAATATGTGCAACCCTGACAAATCGACGTATAGCAATTAGTCAAAGTTTCCAAACACATATACACATCACAAAGTTTGTAAAGTAATCACGACATTAGAATTCAGCACGAAATTAGCAAACTTAACCAATTTTCCATAACTTGAAAATACAGTGAGCTATAGTTCTAAAAACGACCGTTTTAAGCCAATTCGGAAGTCCGAATCAAAACAAAACGCGCCCGAACCTTCGTGGAGAGTTAGAGAACGAAATTAACTTCGAGTTGGGTGTCTTAGAAGGGGTACCCCATGTAGGGTTGAATAGCACGGCAGCAAGGTTTGGGAGGCATCGTCCATGCCAATTTTAAAAAATTGCCGTTCTAGTTAACCCTAACCAGAGAATCAATACTAGAAAATCCGACGAAACGATATGCAAACAACTTTACAACTAAGTGATTAGAGATTACAACCTTTGTAGTCCGTTCCTTCACTTCATTATCTCCAAGTAGTGGTTCCTTCGCTGCGATCAAAGAACTCCCGGACTCTTGAGAAGCTCCACAAGGTGAATGATGCATACTTGCTTGTAGTCTTCAAAATCCAAGATGATCTACTTCGAGGAAATACAAACTTAATCTATCTCTTCACTAATATGAAATTAGTGAAGTTAACACCCTAATCCAAGTGGCTAGTTTAGAAGAGGATGATGAAGTAGGAAGTGGGCTCTCTTTAGTTTTCTTTTTCTCACTTTATTTCATCACAAAAGAAAAAGCTAGCAAGCTTTCATGAGGAAGAAGAAGATGGACAAGTGATGAATGAATAATGAGCTTAGGTTAGAAATGCAACCATGGTGAGTTAGTATATGTCATGGCTAACTCATGTAGAGAATAAACCATGGCTAAGTGTAATGGTTAGGTCAACAAATATCTTAAGTAAAAACAAATCAAGTGGACTAAGTCAATGTTCTACAAGCTTCATGCAAGCTCCATGCCATGAGAAAATCCAAATGATTTTTAATTAATTAATAATAAATATTAACCAACATTAAACCTAGCTTGGTTTAAGTCTCATACACCCTTGTTGTATGTATAACCCTAGCATGTTACAATTATACATATCACATATATAAAATTTTGTAACAAAAGAAAAGAATACATTAAACATATATCACATATATGTTAAATGTATCCAAAGGTGAGAAAATGAAATACTTAAGTGAACATATATTTGTTAATGTAATTTAATATATCAAATATATAATTATACATTAAATTATTAAATCAACTCTTGATTCAATAATCCGGCTATATCACATATAACCGACTAATATAAAATGTATCATTTCATCGAATCAACACTTGATCCGATAACCTGGTTATATCATATATAACCGGACGATATCACATATCGCGAGAATAGAATACAACTTAACATACTCATATCAATCTCGGTCCTGCATATATCACATATGTGCTTCTACTCCATTTCGCTTGAGCCAGGAAACCTCTGTGTAGGACTCTAAAGACTCGTCAATACGCCGGCAGTAGGTGATGATCATATCAAACACCCACAAGCCGCAAGCGGTCAGCTAAACGTAACGGCCACCCAGGTATTGAGCGATCAGAAGATCAACAAGCAAGCCTGCTCATATTCCTGCAAATCCAATCAGTAACACTACCGTACAGTCCGGCCTCTTCGTCTGACATGTCGCATATCCAGTTTAAGGGTGGTAAACGTCAAACCCAGTAACAGATAACTCATGTCGATGTGAGGCTCATAATAGGTCAAGAAACTACTGATAACACTTACTAGTGGATCTCCATATCAGCCCTGGCCAGGGACTTCCAGTTATAACCAATCGAGCACAGCGCAACATCAACCCGCAATACCAGGAGAGAAGAAACCCCTCCTATCGCTCATTGCCTCCATGTGATTCGGGACTGTATCAAAAAGCCACCGTTTTGCACGTTCTCATGAATGTAGTATGGTGGAAATCAAAGCATAGTGGGAATCACACAAGACTCTATGACGATCTCGGGTCTATAGACTAACCTGTACCAGTGTCACCAGAGAACTGCTATCGGACGATAGGTATAATACCATCTAGGAGTTCTCGGCGAGTCCGTTCAGTATACCCAGTCTCCACTGAGCACCCGTACACTATCTTTGATTTCAAACACCAATGGATGTGGGATCATCCATTGCCCATCATATGGGTCAAGATGCGTATACGCTAGTCTACTCTGGAATATCGATGCCCTGTCTCGATACACCCTCAACTAGGAACAATTATAGGATGTACTCGTGGACTACCATGGCCCCACTAGTATGATCTCCATCATAGTCCTAGTAGTCAAGTACATATCCTAAGGGCTTTATCAACATGTGAGAGTAAGACAATAACCCAATACAAGTCAACATGTTAAGACAAAGAGCAACCAGATAGCATACCATCATATCAAGAAAGAAAGTCCTCTGTATATATATCCAAGTATCTACTATAATATACATCATATGTACAATAATGGCCTATAGGGCATATACATAACTGACAATCTCCCACTTGCACTAAGGCCAGCTGTTATAGTATCTCATACCCAACATCCTGAAGAGTCTCTCAAATTGTATCTGGGGTATGGCCTTCGTGAGTGGATCCGCAGTGTTGTCCTTCATGTCAACTCTCCTGACCTCGATCTCTCGGCGATCAACTATCTCCCGGATCAGGTGATACCGCCTCAGAATATGCCTGGATCTCTGATGGAACCTGGGTTCCTTGGCCAAATCCACAGCTTCGTTGTTATCACAATACAGAGGTATTGGATGCTCAATGGACGGAACCACTCCAAGTTTGTTTGTGAACTTCTTCATCCAGACAGCCTCTTTTGCAGCATCGTTGGCAGCGATGTATTCAGCCTCCATCGTCGATTCTGCCACGGTTTCCTGTTTGGAACTCTTCCAACAAACCGTCCCTCCATTGAGGGTAAAGACAAATCCCGAGTGCGACTTAGAGTCGTCCTTATCACTCTAGAAGCTCGAATCGGTAAAGGACTCCACCTGGAGTTCTCCGTTACCATACACTAAGAACATCTCTTTAGTCCTTGTTAAGTACTTGAGAATGTTCTTCACAGCTGTCTAGTGACTCTCTCCTAGATCTGCTTGATACCTACTCACTACACTTAGTGAGTATGATACATCGGGTATGGTACATAGCATCGCGTACATGATAGAGCCTTCTGCCGAAACATAGGGTATCCCTTGCATGCAAGCTCTTTCCAAATCAGTCTTAGGAGACATCTCTTTGGAGAAAGTGAGTCCAGAGATCGTGGGTAAATTCCCATGCTTGGATTCTTCCATACTAAACCTCTTTAGTATGGTGTCAATATACCTGGATTGGGACAATCCCAGTATCCGTTTAGATCTATCTCTATAGATCTTAATCCCCAAAATGCAGGAGGCATCACCTAGATCTTTCATTGAGAATCTATGTGATAAGAAGAGCTTGACCGAGTGCAGCATAGGAACATCATTTCCTATCAAGAGTATGTTATCCATGTACAATACGAGGAAGACAACCTTACTCTCTGCCACCTTCTTTTATATACAAGGTTCATCTATGTTTTTGATGAAGTCAAACTCTTTGACTACCACATCAAAACAGATGTTCCAACTCCGCGATGCCTGTTTTAACCCATAGATGGATTTAAGTAGCTTGCACACTTTCCCGCTGCTCCCAATGTCTACGAAGCTCTCTGGCTGAGTCATGTATACGCTCTCTTCTAAATCACCATTTAGAAAGGCGGTCTTAACATCCATTTGCCAGATTTCGCAGTCATGGTATGCAGCAATGGCAAGTAGGATCCAGATGGACTTAAGCATTGCCACAGGAGAAAAGGTTTCATCATAATCCACACCTGGTCGTTGACGAAAACCTTTTGCAACAAGTCTAGCTATGAAAGTCTCAACTTTTCCATCTACACCAAGTTTCTTCTTAAAGATCAATTTTCTCCCAATGGGTTTTACCCCTTCAGGAGCAACTTCCAAAGTCCGTACTTTATTGGTGTACATGGATTCCATCTCAGATAACATTGCATCCAGCCATTGCACAGAGCCACCACTCATGATGGCCTGCTCGAAGCTAGTTGGGTCATCATCTTCCATGATGCAATTCTCGCTCCCACCATCAATGAGAAAACCGTAGTATCTCTCAGGTGGATGAGGAACCCTACTAGATCGGCAGAGCGGTTGAGGTTCGTCGGAAACTACTGAATCCTCTGGTTCCAACAAATCATCAGTTGTAGTTTGTGCCGCTGGAACTTCTTCCAGCTCTACCTCTTCGCTACTAATTTCTTTTACAAGAAATTCCTTTTCTAAAAAGGTGGCATATTGAGAAACAAACACCTTTTGTTCCTCACCGTGGTAGAAGATATATCCATAGGAATCTTTTGGATATCCCAGAAACTTACATAAAACTGATATTACCTCGAGCTTTTCCGGATTTTTCTTTTTAACATAGGCCGAACAACCCCATATCTTAACTCGTTTAAGAGATGGTCTTTTCCCATTCCATATCTCATATGGAGTGGTAGGCACCGATTTGCTTGGAACTCTATTCAATAGGTATGCAGCCGTCTCCAGCGCATAATCCCAAAAGGAAATAGGTAACTCAGCGGTGCTCATCATTGAACACACCATATCTAATAGGGTGCGATTCCTCCATTCCGATACACCGTTGTGCTGTGGTGTATAGGGAGGAATAAGCTGAGAGAGAAGCCCATTCTCTTTAGATAGTCACGGAATTCCGTGCTCAAGTATTCTCCTCACTGATCATATCTAAGGATTTTAATACTTTTACCTGTCTGGTTCTCAACTTCATGCTTATATTCTTTGAATTTCTCAAAAGCATCAGACTTGTGTTTCATTAGGAACACATGTCCGTATCTTGAGAGATCGTCGGTGAATGTAATGATGTATGAGGAACCATTCCTGGAATGTATATATATGGGACCACATACATCACTATGTATCAGTCCTAAGAGTTCTGTAACTTTTCTCCGTGTCCACTAAACGGATTTTTGGTCATCTTGCCTTTGAGACATGACTGGCAAGTGTCATAAGATGAAAATTCGAACGGATTCAAATATCTATCCTTATGTAACTTAACTAGTCGTGTTGCATTGATATGACCTAGTCTAGAATGCCACAAGAAGGATTCGTTCATTTCTGAACTCTTCCTCTTGTGTGTGTTTTGTATGTTAAGAACTGTGGTTTGATTTAGAACGTATATGCTATTATTTAACGAGCCTGATCCAATCAACTTTTGATTCAGGAATATGTTAATAACATTATCCTGTACTACAAAATTATATCCTTCTTTATTTAATAAAGAAACTGATATAAGATTGCATATCAGGGTCGGTATGTAATAGCATTCGTTCAGAATCAATGTATTACCATTTGGTAATACAAGGTGATATTCGCCAACTACTTTGATTGCAACATTTGCACCATTCCATACTCTTATGGAATGATCACCCATTCTCAGTTCTCTACCTTTCCTTAGCCCATGCAACATATTATATATGTGGGATCCTGATCCGGTATCTAATATCCAGGACGTAGAGTGAATTGAGAAACAGTTCTCGGTAACTAACACACCCGAAGAAGATGCATCAACATGATTATTCTTCATTTGAGCGGCGTGGGAATCCGGATATGTTTCTATTCCCTGCTCAGTCTTATAACAATTATAAGAAAGAAGGGAACCAACGTTCCCCTGCTCAGTATATCAAGCAGCTTCAGTCAATACATTCATATTATTATCTTGATTAAGGCCTGACATGGTCGCTACGTGGAGAGAGAGAGAAGAAAATACTTTAGCGTACGCTCTTGCAAGATTAGATTGGTTATTATCTTATCTAATCAGGATGGCTCCCACTGTTTTTATCAAATCTTTCTTCAAACCTTAAAAGGTAAGACTAGCCAGGATTAATTATACCTTACAAGTTCGCCAATCTTTCAGCCAGGCTAGTGTTGGTATTTTGAGGGAGGTTCCTCGTTCTTTCGCACGGACCTAATTAAAATAAACCTCGTTTTCCCAGGGGCGTAACCCCGTTAACACCTTTCTAGACACATACTTGATCGGCTAATTGTGATGTGTAAAACTCTCCCAGGTGTAACTCTTACTCGCAGTGGGTATCAGGATCCAACTATCTCATAGAAGGTATGCAATCTTATTGCAAATTTCAACACTTTAAATTCCCGATAATACTTTTACCCCTAGTGACTTATGACCTTAACTATGGTCAACAAATCATAAGCACTAGTCAAGTTCTACCAGTCATTTCTTGATTAATTAGACCTACCCACATGACCCTTAACTATGGTCAATAAAGTCATATGACTGTCCTAATTTATCGCATCATATGCTATGTAGGAAGACATCACTCAGCTACCGTACACTGCGCCTTAACTATGGTCAACAAACGCAGCACGGATACTAAGTACTCTATTTGACGGAGGGTTACGATAGGTTTTTCAGAAAACCTTTTGCGTAATAAACTTGATATCGTTGTAGAAACAAGTGATTTTGAAAAGGAGTGTTTTTTAGGCTTTTAATAGTTTCGCTAAAGAGGTCACTCCTGGTGAAGGGATCTCGGCTCTTTCTTTATCGAATAAGGTGCAGGATATTTCACAAATACCACAATGCAAAGCAAGAACTATAGAAGCAGTCAAAAACTAAACCGAGTAAGTTGTAGCATCTGCTATTCCCGGTGAAGGGATCTCGGCTCTTTCCTTATCGAATAAGGTACTGGATATTCTACAAGAAATAACGCTATGCAAAGCAAAAAGTAGAGCTACCCTTTTTATAAATTTGATTCTACAACATCTTTTAGGTTTCTTTTCTTTAATTAATCTCATTAATGACGTCCTATCATTTATGTCACGACCCAAAATTGGCCCGTGACGGCCCTAATACTACGCAACGCCCTAAGACGTAACGTAGTAAAAGAAAGCCAAAACCCAGAAGTCTAAACCATAAAAATACGGAAAAGATAATATAAGTTTTGAAACATTTGAAATCGCAACCCAAATTCTTTAAAAGTCTTACTTTCTTTCTTTAAAATTTTAGCAACACCCCTTTTTGTAAAAACCAGCCAAGATGAATACAATACAAATATGCGACGCCGTAGCGAAGAAATAAAGACAGTAGAGAGAAAGCTGTATATAAAAGACAGCAAATCCACAATGATATACAAATACGTCCTCACCAAGTCTCTAAGTCCACAATACAATAGTAGATGGAGAGTACAAAATACAACGAATATACAATATGAAATACAGATAATCATCTAACCCACCTAAGCAAAATAGTACTGTGAGCTGATGCGGTATCTGTAGCAAAAGATGATAGATGGGTACTGAATAGAGAAATAGCCTGCCTCGACTACTCCGGGGAACAACCTGAAACACCTGTGGCACAACGGGGGTGAGTTGCCAACTCGTGAATAGAAGATAACATATGCAGGTAATCGCAGGAATGTACGTACAGCATGAATCTAAGATATGCGATTACAGTAATAACATGTCATGCAAATGCTGAATAAAGGGAAGTACACTAGCAGGTACAATCAATATGTGAAGCAATAGTAACATGACGGTAATATGCAATAACTATACAAAAAGGATATGAGAATATAGATATGCAACTATCATAAAGGTACACTAACAGGTACTACCACTATATGAATCTGTGCATAAAAATAGGTAAGGGTGAGGTATAGGGTGGAATATGTCATTTCCACGGAAACCTGACATCGTGGTAGGATCACAATCCATCAAGACACTCACATCCCAAATCTTCAAATCGGCCCCCAAACTGGGCTCTCACATCATACAGGTCTCACATCACCTCAAAGTACAATATCGAAAGGCTCTCCTATATCTCGAATGTACAGATCAACCATATCTTTTATATCCAATATCCAATCTCATTGAATCACCTATATCCTAAGTCGAATCTCAAGTAAGTTTCTAACATCCTAAAGGTATATATACATTTACAGAAATAAATATGATGGGGGCAATACACATATATTAGCGTCCCACGCCACTAATATTGGTGTAAGGGTATATATAACAACGGCTAAATCACCTGTTATATATACAAAGGTATTAAAAGAACTATCATGAAAACAATGTGCCAAGCATCGACACAGAAATCCTCGAATATCGGGCTCCGTCAGTCCGGATCGGCCCACGGGGTCCGTCTGCGGTGTCGGCCCTCGGCCCCGACAGTATAGATCATCCCGCATCCATCTCTCGACTCTGGCCAGTATCCTCCGGACAACTGCCAGGTCCAACCAATCACCGGTAGGTACTCGCCCGCCTCCAGGCTCAATCGGCAAACCCATCGATCTTCTTGCCGAGGGGAACCATACCGGGCCCCGCCATGTACTCTCATACGGCAACCACACCTCGTATGGAGTATATAATCAGCACCGATAAAACTCATGGTGGACGCGCAAATATCATATCAAGGAAATCGGGTTGTTCAATGTATGCATAATTTTATGAACTCCCGCGGTCCCCAAATCCCGAAAACATCATATAGAATCTAAATAAACAATGCGATATATCTGAATGCGAGCAGGTAAAAAAAAGTATATAGCTGAACCAGATGTATGCAAAATCAATAAGGTACAGCCAAGTATAGGTATCTACCTATAAGAACTGATGTCGTATACCCCCCTGGGTATAAGAAGAATATGAGTAAGATATCCCCCGGAATAAGTAAAATATCTAAAAGGTATACCTGTAGCTGTATCGCAAGGTGTAAATATACCTATCACTAAAGGTATGATACATTATAGGTATACCGGTAAGCTAGATGTCATGTGTGGTAAGCAATAGTAGTTATAAGGGGTAGTGTGTGACATGGCAATTATTGACGGTGTGTGTGTAGCATACAATCCGTGCTCGTGCAACATGAACCGTCAATAATGTGTGCAGTGTCCTACGGCTGCTAGTCACAGTATAACTATATCAAGGAAATAAAGTAAAGGCGCAATTCTACAATGACGTAGAATGTGCGACAGGTAACTGAATCCTAGCCCAGACGCATAACGCCATGCGGGCGATTCCCCTGTAGATGTTAAATCTACTCACCTACGCTCCACGCTAGGTGAATCCTACCATCTGCTCCTCCGTGTAGCAGTGTCCGTAGTCCATGCCTGCAAACCTGCAAATAAGACAATGAAATCACAATTAAGCCAAAATATTCCGCGAAACGCGATATCGAACCAAAACGAGAAACTCGCGTCGCGAACTAAACGTGCGTGTGCACGATACGCTGAATCGTGTGTGTACGCGTCTAAAACCATCGCGACACGCCGCGATACGCTGGATCACAGAACCCACTCACGTATCGCGCGTATTGCGCAAACACAACGGACACCAAAAACGATATATGACCCCAGATTTTCCTACAGGTAAGATATCACAAAACTATACATGCCAATAACCTAGACAACACAGCAGGGAACCCTACACAAAACCCCAACAACCCAGTCCCCTTCTGGGCCGCAATTTGCGGCCAAAAAGAAGAATTTGGCGGCCTGGGTTGGGTGTTAGGGGGTCGTGCTCTGGTGGTGGTGTCTAGACCTGGGTATCATGTCCCAGTCTTCTCAATTTCACTCTGTAAGGTCCGGGTCAATAGCAGATTCCAGATGTCACAATTATCGCTTTAAAACACCAATTTTGCACAAAAAGGAAAACCTATGGTATTTTAGTGTAATCTGGCCATTTCTCAGTTGAAGTGGCCCTATTAACACTACACTGAGCTAGGTTAACCAACACAATCGAGACTTAACCAAATTTCCACATAAAACACCATAATCTAGCACTAAATTAGCCAATTTAATACTAATCGAGCTAATTAACACACAAGCTACACAACAAGCAATAGGGTTCAGAAAATATACCCTATGCAACCCTAGGAAGCAGGTGAAGGGGTGTGTGGAGGAGATGAGAGCTTCTGCAAGTACTGGGGCTCCTCCTGCTGCTGTTGCTGATGATGTTGTTGTTGTTGCTGCCCCTGGTGTTGGAGCTGCTGCTGCTGAAGATGCTGATGATGATGCTACTGCTGGTGTTGTTGTTGATGATGATGGTGCTGCTGCTGGTGTTGTTGTTGATGATGATGGTGATGATGCTGCTGGTGGTGTTGTTATTGTTGTTGGTGATGATGCTGCTGCTGTTGCAGCTGCCTCTTGTGTGAGTGTGTGTGTTTGTGTGAGAGTGAGAGAATGAGAGTGAGAGAATGAGAGTAACACTAACCCCTCCCTCTATTTCTCTTGCCTCATTAATGAGGCATGGTTCACACCATGCTCCCCATGCCCTCTCTCTCACCCAAGTCAACACTCAATCCAATTTAAAACCCCTTTAAATTCATTTTGATTAAAAACAACCATAACACTTCAACAAAACAATAACTTAAAGAGAATGGGTTAATCCATCATGCTAGCTAAACATGGTCTAACCCCCTCTCTAAACCCTAGTTTACATGCACAAGTGTGTGTGCGCCTAACAAAATTCTAATAAAATATACAATAAATAGGATAAAATATTTAAAACCCAATTTGGTAAACTTTTTAATAAAAAACATACATTAAAATATAATTAGCTACAAAACACATTCTAAGGTGTTACAATCTCCCCCCTTAAAAGAAATTCGTCCCCGAATTTTAAAAATATTCCGGTACGCATACCTTCAAAGAGAAGATTAAAATCCTCAAATCTCGCTCGCAGCCTCCCAAGTGACTAACTCACTATACGGCTACGTCCAAGGAAACTCTTCACAGATGGCAAGACCCTTGACCGATGTTCCTCCACCTGCCGAGCCATTAACACAATTGGCTGCTGGTGAACGAAAGATCGCGTCTAAGCTAAATGGTCTGGTGCCAAAACACGTGAGAAAGGTCAAGAAGGTAATTGTAGAGTATCATCACAAGGAATACGGGGTGAAAATCCAATAATCTGGGCGGAAGTGCCAAATTAAAGGCAACGAAACTAACTCGCTTATAGGATCTCAGAAGGACCTAAATCCTGGGACAAACTTCCCAAAATCAAACACGTCATTCATCGGAAAGTCCGTAGGAATACATGATCTGTCCCTGCGAACTCGAGTCTATGATCAACACTGCCGTCATAAGACCTCAGTTCGAAATGGACAATTTCCATCCTGACCTAACACAACTGGACTATCTCCGAAGTCTCTAGACTAGCTGGGGTCCAAAGTCCTACTTACGCGGAGTCAGAAGAACAACAGACTGGTGATCGACACGACCTAACCCCTAAGCCTAAGGGTGGCCAATTGGAGTGTCTCCTGATAACAGCTATCGAAGGAGAACCCTAACGATGGCGAGTGACGATCCCCAACCGCTGACAACAATCAAACAAACACACAACTTTAACAAAACAATTGAGAAAACTGAGTATAACCGGATGACAAGAATCCGAATGGAGTCACACCCTAACTAAATTGGGGTAGAAACCATAACGAAATTCATGGAGATCTGCTCCCACTCCCGCTTCGGAACGGTAAAAGGTTGCAACTCTCCAGCCGGCCTCAGATGCTCGACTCAAGCACACAACAAGACTGACACCTTGAAACGAAACCTGAAACTTCTCTTTACATCCTTATCCACTCGTAACTATCTCACAAGTCACGCCAACGCTGGTGGAACTTGAATGAATACAGAGAGTTGACTGATGCGCTTAATCTAGGATTGCACGTCTCTACCTGAAAATATCAGGTACACAAACGTGTCCCTAACTTAGCACACCATTGTCACAATTCAAGGTCCCGAATCATTACCCAGCCGAATATGCTCAAGTATCTCTAATGTACGAGCATCGACGGGCAGTGTCTTGCGAAAACGATTTAAGGGAAGTGGTCGGGCGCGGACATGAGCAAGCTGTCCCCTCCGTAGAGACGAACTTAAGCTATACTCAACGATCACACAAAAACTGTAAATCTGCAGAAGACTAACACAACAATCCAAATCCGCTGCAGGAAGATGTACATTAAGCTCTAGTGGTCCGTGGAAAATCTGACACGACTCTCAAACAAGTAGTGTCTCCAGATTTCCAACGCAAAACCACCGCGGCCATCTCCAGATCATGAGTGGAATATCCTTCTCGTACTTCCTCCAAATATAGGGAAGAAAAAGCGATGACTCTGTAGTGTCACCCCAGTACACAATCGAGCCCACTCAAGAACACTACAGTTAGACAACAAGGTCGCCCGAACCAAAAGCAAAGAAAGACTGATGCAGTTGTTAACTGAATCTTCAACTACTGAAAACTCCATACACATGCCTCAGTCCAAAGAAAAGAAACCTCCTTACTGGTCAATTCAGTCGACGGAGCAGCACTACTCTAGCAATCCTGCATGAAACGGCGGTAAAAACCTGCTAAGCCCAACCATCTGCGGATCTCCGTCCTGCACACAAGTCTGGGCCTAAGCTGTACGGCCACGATCTCCCTCGGAACCATACGAAGCCGTCTCCCGTGACTACAAGACCTAGGAGTCAACACAAAACAAGCCTGAAGAAATACTCAGAGAATTTAGCAAACTGCTGGGGCTCTCCCAGTATCTGCAAAACAAATCCCCAAGTATTACTCCTGTCCCTCAAGACAAATTAAGTAGACCAGAGTGTCGTAAATAAGACAACAAAAACTGGTCGAGGAACGGCCTGAAGAAATCTGGTTCATCACATCTATGAATGATGCTAGGGCATCAGGAAATCCAACGACTCACTGATACACACAAAGCCCGTAGCACGCATAAGGCAGTCTTCGGAATGCCATCATCCCGAATCCGCAATAATGATGACCTGATCCCAAGCAAACTTAGAAAATGTCTCGCACTCTGGAGCTGATCGAAGAAATCGTCATGGCGAGATGAAGGATACCTATCCGCACCATAAGCCGGTTCAATTGACGATCCGTCGATACGCAACCCTAAACTGCCGTCTTTCTCCTCGACGAACAGAAATAGGAGCTTCCAAAAGCGAAACACTCAGACGCACAAACTCCCTAAACCACAACTCTGCAGCTGATCCTTTAGCTCCCAAGCTTCGCCGGCTCGCCCGGAACAACGTCGGAAAAACTCTCGCACGAAAGGAACCCGGTCCAACAATCCTGCTGTGGCTCTGGTATCATGAATGAACGCCAAGAATCCACGACATCTCCTCAGTAGCCGACTAGCGAAAAAGGCTGAATTCAAGCTGTGAGAGGCGGCACAACTATCCACCTGCACAACAAGAACTGACTTGTCGGGAAAACAAACCTAACTTGTTTCCTCACGGTAGTCCACAGATGCCTAACACGTAACTAACCAGTCCGTGCCCAGGAGAACGTCAAATCCAACATCTCTAGAAGGATCAAAACGACGGACGAATCTCTATCTCCCATCCGATTGGCACAAAACTGAAATACGTGTCACGCAACAAAAGAATCGCTGACAGAAGTTAACACCACTACGACTAATCTATCCAACCACGGTACAAGCAAGAAAACAAACGAATATATCAAAAGAACATATAAATCAAGGGTACCTGAAAACTCCACATTGGACGTCTGCGCATCCCGATGAGTAGAAGCAAACTCCTGTGTCTGCCCTCTACTCGCAGCTGGATGAACCCCTCTGGTAGACTGAGCCCTCTGAGCGAATCTTCCACGTCCACGGCCTCTCTGAAAACGATCCTGACGAGGTGCCAAGGAACAATCCCTGATGAAGTGCTGAAGGCTCCCGCATCGAAAACATCCACGTGCTGACTGCTGACCATCCTGGGGACGAGAGCTGAACGACTGTCCTCGTCCTAAGCCTCTGCTACTCCCGCGACGGCCACAAAATCTGCCCGACGACCAAACCTCTGTCTCTAGGCTGGTACACTGGTACGAGTCCTCCACTGTCCTGGAACTCTCTGAGCCTCTGGAATATGCGCCTCATCAACTGGAGCTGCAACCACTGGTGCTATGTAAGTGACGGACTGCTGCATGCTGACCGTAAGCGACAACTGAGTGACAGGGGTGACAACCTCCTGTCGTAGCTCCCGAACGATATCAACCAAAAAACTCATCGTCTGGAGGAAGTCCTGCATCTCTACCAAAAGTCTATCCATAGTATAGGTCGTAGGCTGATCCATCTGCACCTGTGCAACTAGAGTGCCATCCTGGTCAGTACTCATCTCACCCGAGCTAACTCTGACCTCGGCCCTCGCTGCATCACTCTGAGTCCCCATAGTCATCGACAGCAAGGCTATAAATAGATATAAGATGAGATTCGATAAGAATAAGGAAATCGAATCTCAAGGATACGAATCATCAAGGAAGGAATGTCAAGCAAATTGTACTTAGGTCACTTTAGGCGAAGTATCGCATCGTGGGTATGCTGCAGACATACACACACTACATTACTTTGCTTAAGCTACCTACTCCATCATACTAAGGTCATCCTACACTCCGAAAGGTAAAACCTAGCGCTCTGATACCAACTTTGTCACGACCCAAAATTGGCCCGTGACGGCCCTAATACTACGCAACGCCCTAAGACGTAACGTAGTAAAAGAAAGCCAAAACCCAGAAGTCTAAACCATAAAAATACGGAAAAGATAATATAAGTTTTGAAACATTTGAAATCGCAACCCAAATTTTTTAAAAATCTTACTTTCTTTCTTTAAAATTTTAGCAACACCCCTTTTTGTAAAAACCAGCCAAGATGAATACAATACAAATATACGACGCCGTAGCGAAGAAATAAAGACAGTAGAGAGAAAGCTGTATATAAAAGACAACAAATCCACAATGATATACAAATACGTCCTCACCAAGTCTCTAAGTCCACAATACAATAGTAGATGGAGAGTACAAAATACAACGAATATACAATATGAATACAGATAATCATCTAACCCACATAAGCAAAATAGTACTGTGAGCTGATGCGGTATCTGTAGCAAAAGATGATAGATGGGTACTGAATAGAGAAATAGCCTGCCTCGACTACTCCGGGGAACAACCTGAAACACCTGTGGCACAACGGGGGTGAGTTGCCAACTCGTGAATAGAAGATAACATATGCAGGTAATCGCAGGAATGTACGTACAGCATGAATCTAAGATATGCGATTACAGTAATAACATGTCATGCAAATGCTGAATAAAGGGAAGTACACTAGCAGGTACAATCAATATGTGAAGCAATAGTAACATGATGGTAATATGCAATAACTATGCAAAAAGGATATGAGAATATAGATATGCAACTATCATAAGGGTACACTAACAGGTACTACCACTATATGAATCTGTGCATAAAAATAGGTAAGGGTGAGGTATAGGGTGGAATATGTCATTTCCACGGAAACCTGACATCGTGGTAGGATCACAATCCATCAAGACACTCACATCCCAAATCTTCAAATCGACCCCCAAACTGGGCTCTCACATCATACAGGTCTCACATCACCTCAAAGTACAATATCGAAAGGCTCTCCTATATCTCGAATGTACAGATCAACCATATCTTTCATATCCAATATCCAATCTCAATGAATCACCTATATCCCAAGTCGAATCTCAAGTAAGTTTCTAACATCCTAAAGGTATATATACATTTACAGAAATAAATATGATGGGGGCAATACACATATATTAGCGTCCCACGCCACTAATATTGGTGTAAGGGTATATATAACAACGGCTAAATCCCCTGTTATATATACAAAGGTATTAAAAGAACTATCATGAAAACAATGTGCCAAGCATCGATACAGAAATCTTCGTATATCGGGCTCCGTCGGTCCGGATCGGCCCACGGGGTCCGTCTGCGGTGTCGGCCCTCGGCCCCGACAGTACAGATCATCCCGCATCCATCTCTCGACTCTGGCCAGTATCCTCCGGACAACTACCAGGTCCAACCAATCACCGGTAGGTACTCGCCCGCCTCCAGGCTCAATCGACAAACCCATCGATCTTCTTGCCGAGGGGAACCATACCGGGCCCCACCATGTACTCTCATACGGCAACCACACCTCGTATGGAGTATATAATCAGCACCGATAAAACTCATGGTGGACGCGCAAATATCATATCAAGGAAACCGGGTTGCTCAATGTATGCATAATTTCATGAACTCCCGCGGTCCCCAAATCCCGAAAACATCATATAAAATCTAAATAAACAATGCGATATATCTGAATGCGAGCAGGTAAACAAAAGTATATAGCTGAACCAGATGTATGCAAAATCAATAAGGTACAGCCAAGTATAGGTATCTACCTATAAGAACTAATGTCGTATACCTCCTTGGGTATAAGAAGAATATGAGTAAGATATCCCCCGGTATAAGTAAAATATCTAAAAGGTATACCTGTAGCTGTATCGCAAGGTGTAAATATACCTATCACTAAAGGTATGATACATTATAGGTATACCGGTAAGCTAGATGTCATGTGTGGTAAGCAATAGTAGTTATAAGGGGTAGTGTGTGACATGGCAATTATTGACGGTGTGTATGTAGCATACAATCCGTGCTCGTGCAACATGAACCGTCAATAATGTGTGCAGTGTCCTACGGCTGCTAGTCACAGTATAACTATATCAAGGAAATAAAGTAAAGGCGCAATTCTACAATGACGTAGAATGTGCGACAGGTAATTGAATCCTAGCCCAGACGCATAACGCCATGCGGGCGATTCCCCTGTAGATGTTAAATCTACTCACCTACGCTCCACGCTAGGTGAATCCTACCATCTGCTCCTCCGTGTAGCAGTGTCCGTAGTCCATGCCTGCAAACTTGCAAATAAGACATTGAAATCACAATTAAGCCAAAATATTCCGCGAAACGCGATATCGAACCAAAACGAGAAACTCGCGTCGCGAACTAAACGCGCGTGTGCACGATACGCTGAATCGTGTGTGTACGCGTCTAAAACCATCACGACACGCCGCGATACGCTGGATCACAGAACCCACTCACGTATCGCGCGTATTGCGCAAACACAACGGACACCAAAAACGATATATGACCCCAGATTTTCCTACAGGTAAGATATCACAAAACTATACATGCCAAAGACCTAGACAACACAGCAGGGAACCTTACACAAAACCCCAACACCCCAGTCCCCTTCTGGGCCGCAATTTGCGGCCAAAAAGAAGAATTTGGCGGCCTGGGTTGGGAGTTAGGGGGTCGTGCTCTGGTGGTGGGGTCTAAACCTAGGTATCATGTCCCAGTCTTTTCAATTTCACTCTGTAAGGTCCGGGTCAATAGCAGATTCCAGATGTCACAATTATCGCTTTAAAACACCAATTTTGCACAAAAAGGAAAACCTATGGTATTTTAGTGTAATCTGGCCATTTCTCAGTTGAAGTGGCCCTATTAACACTACACTGAGCTAGGTTAACCAACACAATCGAGACTTAACCAAATTTCCACATAAAAAACCATAATCTAGCACTAAATTAGCCAATTTAACACTAATCGAGCTAATTAACACACAAGCTACACAACAAGCAATAGGGTTCAGAAAATATACCCTATGCAACCCTAGGAAGCAGGTGAAGGGGTGTGTGGAGGAGATGAGAGCTTCTGCAAGTACTGGGGCTCCTCCTGCTGCTGTTGCTGATGATGTTGTTGTTGTTGCTACCCCTGGTGTTGGAGCTGCTGCTGCTGAAGATGCTGATGATGATGCTACTGCTGGTGTTGTTGTTGATGATGATGGTGATGATGCTTCTGCTGGTGTTGTTGTTGATGATGATGGTGATGATGATGCTGCTGGTGTTGTTGTTGTTGTTGGTGGTGATGATGTTGTTGCTGTTGCAGCTGCCTCTTGTGTGAGTGTGTGTGTTTGTGTGAGAGTGAGAGAATGAGAGTAACACTAACCCCTTCCTCTATTTCTCTTGCCTCATTAATGAGGCATGGTTCACACCATGCTCCCCATGCCCTCTCTCTCACCCAAGTCAAAACTCAACCCAATTTAAAACGCCTTTAAATTCATTTTGATTAAAAACAACCATAACACTTGAACAAAACAATAACTTAAAGAGAATGGGTTAATCCATCATGCTAGCTAAACATGGTCTAACCCCCTCTCTAAACCCTAGTTTACATGCACAAGTGTGTGTGTGCCTAACAAAATTCTAATAAAATACACAATAAATAGGATAAAATATTTAAAACCCAATTTGGTAAACTTTTTAATAAAAACCATACATTAAAATATAATTATCTACAAAACACATTCTAAGGTGTTACAATTTATGCTTCCTAAGTATCACAGAAAAAATGAAAATACAGCGTACGCTTATACCATCCGCATTCGTCACAGTGTCCCGTTATGCACCGTTAAGTTATTTAACTAACGGGATTGCGGGGCAGGACTAGCGCGGGTGCAAAACATAAGCAACGTTTATTATATATCATATATACAATAATACAACATTCGTCTCGCGCATATAAAGTGATCACATCACATAATATCAGCAGCAGAAGATAACATATGAAATATTGGATATACTAGAAGGTCCTTATTTTATTTTGAGCCTTTATAAAACACGGATTCTACGGTTGCGATGAATAGCCAAACCCACATCTCTAGACCCCTACGAGAGTGGCAAGCAACCGTACTAATTCTAGAATTAGGAGACCCAGACTCGACTCCTCGAGTTGGTCTCCCACTGGACTCTAGAACCCAGTTACTTGTGCTCCCCTCCTTAGGTCTATCCTAATGCGGAAAAGTAAACAATATACAACAATGGTGAAATCATCCTCAACCCGGAAGTGGCTCAATAAAAAAATATTACATACAATGAATTTTACATGAATGAAAATAAAAACTCTCATCTCATATAAAACCACCGGCTATTCAAAAGCGACGATCCAATATAACATATTACAGCAACACATAACATCACATGTCATCAACGTAAGTAAATATGCGTATCCCAATTGTCGTTGACATATAGAAACGAAACCGGCAATACACCACATATTACACTTACGGTCGCAAAAAAGAAAATGTCAAACTACAACATTTGGAATCCACGATCTCTTTAGACATCGTAAACCCGAAATATCACATACTTTGCATTTCATGCCTAAATATATGAATTCCACATATTGTATCACATTCCAGAAAATGCTAGACGATGTTAAATATTCCGATCGAATCAACAAACATCCAAAATTTCCCAAAAAGCTCAACACTTGAGCGCGGTTTTAAAATACTCAGTACATGCTACAGTAGCTATGAACCAGCCGTAGAAGGATCAACCAATGCCTCACCTGTGGCCGCGGAACTACCGCAAACCCTAGGCTTTGGCGGCAGTTCATTTGGTCACAGAATCAAGTTAGGGTTTCCTTCTTCTAGAGGGTCCACCGCATTACTTGCATGAGTTTTGAATGTTCTTTAACTTTGAAAAAATCCAACTCTTGGAAAATTTTCCAGCGAGGGTTAAAATGGGTATCTGATATCTGTTTGAACTTTTTAATACCATCTAAATAACCCGAAAACAAACTAGAATTACGGATACGAAACACGCCGAATTGCCTCTGTAAAAAGATAACATCACATGCAAATTTAGCAAAAACAAACAAAACCTGAAATACCAAACCCCAGATATTGGAACACTGTAAAAACTTCACACCATATTTCCCCAATCAGGCCGATCTGGCCGGTTTTTCTATCATTGTGGCCGGCCCAAAAAAGGTGAGGGGTGTGAATTTTGCACAGTGTTCATATTGTATCTCATACATCATTCTGCAGTTGTTTAAAAAAAATTGACTCTCAGAAAATTTCGACAGAAACTTGGGTTTTTATTCGGGTGTTTCGGAGTTGTTTCGGTTTCGTAATCCTACACAATCCATCTAATTCTCTAGCTAGGCTCTGATACCACTGTAGGGTTGTATAGAACGGCAACAAGGTTTCTAGAGGCATCGTCCATGCCAATTTTAAAAAAAATTCCTCTCTAGCTAACCATAACCCTAGAATCAATACTAGAAAATCCGACGAAACGATATGCAAACAACTTTACAACTAAGTGATTAGAGATTACAACCTTTGTAGTCCGTTCCTTCACTTCATTAGCTCCAAGTAGTGGTCCCTTCGCTGCGATCAAAGAACTCCCGGACTCTTTAGAAGCTCTACAAGGTGAATGACGCATACTTGCTTGTAGTCTTCGAAATCTAAGATGATCTACTTCGAGGAAACACAAATTCAAGCTATCTCTTCACTAATATGAAATTAGTGAAGTTAACACCCTAATCTAAGTGGCTAGTTCAGAATAGGATGATGAATTAGGAAGTGTGCTCTCTTTAGTTTTCTTTTTCTCACTTTATATCATCACATAAGAAAAAGCTAGCAAGCTTTCATGAGAAAGAAGAAGATGAACAAGTGATGAATGAATAATGAGCTTAGGTTAGAAATACAACCATGGTGAGTTAGTATATGTCATGACTAACTCATATAGAGAATAAACCATGGATAAGTGTAATAGTTAGGTTAACAAATATCTTATGTAAAAACAGATCAAGTGGACTAAGTCAATATTCTACAAGCTTCATGCAAGCTCCATGCCATGAGAAAATCCAAATGATTTTTAATTACTTAATAATAAATATTAACCAACATTAAACCTAGCTTGGTTTAAGTCTCATACACCCTTGTTGTATGTATAACCCTAGCATGATACAATTATACATATCACATATATATAATTTTTTAACAAAAGAAAAGAATACATTAAACATATATCACATATATATTAAATGTATCCAAATGTGAGAAAATGAAATACTTAAGTGAGCATATATTAGTTAATGTAATTTAATATATCAAATATATAATTATACATTAAATTATTAAATCTACTCTTGATTCAATAATCCGGTTATATCACATATAACCAACTAATATAAAATGTATCATTTCATCGAATCAACACTTGATCCGATGACCCGATTATATCACATATAACCGGTCGATATCACATATCGCGAGAATAAAATACGGTATCACATACTCGTATCAATCTCGTTCCCGCACATATCATATATGTGTTCCTATTTGTAACACCTTAGAATGTGTTTTGTAGCTAATTATATTTTAATGTATGTTTTTTAATAAAAAGTTTACCAAATTGGTTTTTAATTATTTTATCCTATTTAAGGAATATTTTATTAGATTTTTCCTAGGCTTGCACACACTTGTGCATGATAACTAGGGTTTAGAGATGGGGTTAGACCATGATTAGCAAGCATGATGGATTAATCCATTCTCTTTAAGTTAATTATTATTGTTTAAGTGTTATGGTTTTATTGTTCATGGTGGTTTTTAAAATGAAAAAGGTTTTTTTTCAATTGGTTGAATGTTGACCGAGAGAGAGAGAGAGAGAGAGTGAGAAGCATGGTGCTACATGGTTTAGACGATGCCTCATTTAATGAGGGAAGAGAAAGGAAGAGAGGGGTTTTGCCTTGCTCTCATTTCTTCTCCTCATTATCTTTCTCTCATACTCTCACACCCACACACCCTGCAGCAACAGAAGCAGCAGCCCCAGCAGCACCAAACAACAGCAACATCAGTAGCAGACAGCAGCATCAGCAAGCAGCAGAGCAGCATCAACAGCAGCAGCAACTTCTGCAACAGCAACAGCAGGAACCCAACAGCAATAGCAAGCCCTCATTTCCTCCATTCACTTCTCCTCCTGCTTCTTAGGATCCTATAGGGTATATTTTCTGAACCCATCTCTCTCTTGCTTAGCTTGTGTGCTAATTAGTGTCGGTTAGTGTTAAATAGTGAGTTTAGTGCTAATTAAGGTGAATTATGTGGAACTTTGATTATGTGGTGATTGTGTTGGTTAACTCTACCTATTTAAGTGTTATTAGGGCAACTTCAATAGAGAATTTACCCAGATTTCACTAAAATACCATAGGGTTGTGTTTTGTGCAAAATTGGCATTTTAATGCGATATATTAGCATTTTGTAATCTGCTTTTGACCGGGATCCTTCAGAACAAAATTGAGAAAACTGGGGCATGCATACTAGGTCTAGAACACACCACAAGAACACGAGCCCCTCATTCAATTTCCGGGTCGCAGATTTATTTGGTTTGGCCGCAAATTGCGGCCAAGTAGAGGTCTGGGGTGTTGGGGTCTTGGCTAGGGTTCTCTGCTGTGTTGTCTAGTGTTTTGGCATGTATAATTTTGTAAGATTTGACCTGTAGGAAAATCTGGGACTATATATCATTTTGCATGTCCGTTTGTTTGCGCGATACGCGCGATACGTGAGTGGGTTCTGTGATCTAGCGTATCGCGGCGTGTCTCGATGGTTTTAGACGCGTACACACACGTTTTAGCGTATCGTGCACACGCGCGTTTAGTTCGCGACGCGAGTTTCTCGTTTGGGTTCGATATCGCGTTTTGCGAGATATTTGGCTTATATATGATTTCCATGTCTTATTTGCAGGTTTGCAGGCAGGGACTACGGACACTGCTACAGGGGGGAGCAGATGGTAGGATTCACCTATCGTAGAGCATCGGTGAGTAGATTTAACATCTACAGGGGAATCACCCGCATGGCGTTATGCGTCTGGACTAGGATTCAATACTTGTCGCATATTCTACGTCATTGTTAGAATTGCGCCTTTACCCTATTTACTTAGATATAGTTGTACTGTGACTAGTAGCCGTAGGGCACTGCACAGATTATTGACGGTTCATGTTGCACGAGCACGGATTGTATGCTACACACACACCATCAATAATTGTCATGTCACACACTAACCATTATAGATACTATTGCTTGTCACACATGACATCTAGCTTATCGGTATACCTATAGTGTATCATACCTTTAGTGATAGGGACATATACACCTTGCGATACAACTACAGGTATACCTTGCACATATTTTACGTATACCGGGGGGATATCCTACATATTTTATTTATACCCAAGGGGGGTATACGACATCAGTTTTTATAGGTAGATACCTATACATTGCTACACCTGTATGTTACACACATATTCAGTTGCAGTCACATATTTACCTTTACTGATGTTACTTAGCTGTACCTTATTGGTTTTCGCATACATCTGGTTTCAGCTACCTATTCTCTGTTATATGCTCGCATTTTAGATATATCTTATATATTTATTCCTGGATTGCGCATTATTATTTGGATTTTATATGATGTTTTCTGGATTTGGGAACCGCGGGAGTTCATGAAATTATGCATACATTGAAAAACCCGGTTTCCTTGATATGATATTTATGCATCCACCATGGGTTTTATCGGTGCTGATTATATATACCCCTACGAGGAGGCGTCGAGGCCGTAGAGGGTACATGGTGGGGCCCGGAGGTACCCCGGGGCAAGAAAGGGATGTCGTTGTGCTATGAGCCGATGAGCCCGGCAGGGGAACCATACCATCCGGTGACAGTACCAATGACTCGGCGGGGATCATGGAGATACCGTTGGGAGTCATGCACGTATGCATACGTCGGAAGGCGAGGGTCAGAGCTAGGCACTCGTGCTTTCGGGACAACGTATGATACGTACCTATCAGGATTTCTGTGTCGATGCTTTGCACATTGTTTTCATGATATTTCTTTAATACCTTTGTATATATAACAGGGGATTTAGCCGTTGTTATATATACCCTTACACCAATATTAGTGGAATGGGACGCTAATATATGTGTATTGACCTCATCATATTTATTTCTGCATATATATTTATTTAGGATGTTGGAAACTTATTTGAGATTCGACTTGGGATATAGGTGATTCATTGAGATTGGATATTGGATATGAAAGAGATGGTTGATTTGTACATTCGAAATATAGGAGAGCTATTCGATATTGTACATTGAGGTGATGTGAGACTTATATGATGTGAGAGCCCAATTTGGGGGCTGATTTGAGAAATTGTGGATTTGAGTGTCTTGATGGATTGTGATCCTGCTACGATGTCAGGTTTCCATGGAAATGACATATTCTACCCTATACCTCACACTTATCTATTTTATGCACAGTTTCATATATTGGTAGTACCTGTTAGTGTACCCTTATGATAGTTGCATATTTACATTCTCATATCCCTATTGCATGGTTATTGCATACTATTGTCATGTTACTATTGCTTCACATATTGATTGTACCTGCTAGTGTGCTTTCCTTTATTCAGCATTTGCATGACATGTTATTACTATAATCGCATACCTTAGATTCATGCTGTACGTACATTCCTGCGGTTACCTGCATATATTATCTACTATTCACGAGTTGGCAACTCACCCCCGTTGTGCCACAGGTGTTTCAGGTTGTTCCCCAGAGTAGTCGAGGCAGGCTATTCAGCTATTCAGCTACTCTCTTTTCCTACAGATACCGCATCAGCTCACAGTACTATTTTGCTTAGGTGGGTTTTGGTGGTTATATTTATTTTGTATTGTACATTCGTTGTATCTTGTACTCTCCATCTACTATTATGTTGTTGACTTAGAGACTTGGTGAGGACGATATTTTATATTATTTGTGGCTTGTTGTCTTTTATATACAGCTTTCTCTCTATTGTATTTATTTCTTCGCTACGGCGTTATATTTTTGTGTTGTATTCATCTTGGCTAGTTTTTATAAAAAAAGGGGGTGTTGCCAAAATTTTAAAGAAAGAAAGTAGGACTTTTAAATAATTTGGGTTGCGATTTCAAATATTTCAAAAACTTATATTATCTTTTCCGTATTTTTATGGTTTAGATTTCTGGGTTTTGGCTTTCTTTTACTGCGTTACGTCTTTAGGCGTTGCGTAGTATTAGGGCCGTCACGGGCCAATTTTGGGTCGTGACACTATTCCGTTTTGCCTGAGTCAGGAAACCTCTGTGTAGGACTCTAAAGACTCGTCAATGCGCCGGCAGTAGGTGATGATCATATCAAACACCCACAAGCCGTAAGAAGTTAGCTAAACATAACGGCCACCCGGGTATTGAGTGATCAGAAGATCAATAAGCAAGCCTGCTCATACTCCTGCAAATCCAATCAGTAACACTACCGTACAGTCCGGTCTCTTCGTCTGATATGTCGCATATCCAGTCTAGGGATGGTAAACGTCAGACCCCAGTAACCGATAAGTCATGTCTATGTGAGGCTCATAACAGGTCGAAAAACTACTGATAAAACTTACTAATGGATCTCCATATCTTCCCTGGCTAGGGACTTCCAGTTATAGCCAATCGAGTATAGCGCAACATCAACCCCCAATACCGGGAGAGACGAAACCTCTCCTATCGCTCATTGCCTCTATGTGATTTGGGACTGTACCAAAAATCCACCGTTTTGCACGTTCTCATGAACGTGGTAAGGTGGAAATCAAAGCACAGTGGGAATCACACAAGACTCTATGACGATCTCGGGTCTACAGACTAACCTGTACCAGTGTCACCAGAGAACTGCTATCTGACGATATATATAATACCAACTAGGAGTTCTCAGCAAGTCCGTTCAGAGTACTCAGTCTCCACTGAGCACCCGTACACCATCTTTGATGTCAAACACCAATGTATGTGGGATCATCCATCGCCCATCATATGGGTCAAGATGCGTATACGCTAGTCTACTCTGGAGTATCGATGCCCTATCTCGATACACCCTCGACTAGGAACAATTATAGGATGTACTCATGGACTACCCTGGCCCCACTAGTATTCTCTCCATCATAGTCCTAGTAGTCAAGTACATATCCTAAGGGCTTTATCAACATGTGAGAGCAAGAAAGTAACCTAATACAAGTCGACATGTTAAGACAAAGAGTAACCAGATGGCATACTATCATATCGAGCAAGAAAGTCCTCTTTATATATTGTTAGTGTTTATGCCCTAGAAGGCCATTACTGTATCATACTAGCTTGTATATTACTTAATGGAAGCTTGGGATATTCACATGTATATAACAGTCTTGCTAAACATGGTAGTATGCTACTTGGTTTTTCTATCTTAATATGTGAGTATACGTATTGATAGAGCTCTTAGGATCTTGCTTGTCTACCAGCGTTGTGATGGCAGTCACACTAGTGGGGGCTGGGTAGTCTACAAGCACATCCTTATTCAGGTCCCTGGTCGTTGGATTATCAAGACAGAGCATCGATACTCCGGAGTAGACTAGTGTGTACGCTTCTCGTCCCAGTTGGGGAGATGGTCTGTCCCACAGCCATCAGTACGTCGTACTGGAGATAGTATACAGGTGCTCGTTAGGTTACGGGTACACCGGACAGGACTCACAGGGAACTGTTGGTTGGTTTGATACCAGTCGTCAGTAAACAGTTCCCAGGTGACATGAGTACAGCGTAGTCCGCAGACTTGACACTGCTACTTCGCCTCGAGTGTGTCCCACTGTTCTTAGATTGCTACCCTACCACGGCTCAAAGGAGTCGTGCAAACAGGTAGCAGTTGGGTGCAGTCCCGAGCACTTGGAGGCAGTGGCGGTTAGACAGGATTCGTCCCTCCCGGTATTGGGAGTAGATATCGTGCTGTGTCAGAGAGCCATTACGCAAAGTCCCTGGCCAGGGCAAGCGAGATTTGCTGGTAGGTTCCAGCAGTTTCTCAGGGTGTAATGGGCTTTACTCCGACACGACTTATACCGCTATTAGGGGACTGACGCTTGCCGCCCCCCTAGGCCCGATATGCGATAGTCTTGGACGAACGGACCGGACTGTATGGAGATTGTCACATCAGACTCAGTAGGAGTTCGGATGGGTTTTCTCATCGGCCTTCTTATCGACAACTACCTGGGGACCGTTACGTACAGCTAGTGCCGCTTGCGGTCTGTGGTTAAACCCACTGCCAGCGTAGTAGTCGAGTCTCTAGAGTCCCACACAGAGAGTTTCCTACTCCAGGCGAAACGATATAGAGGTTGCATGGTTTTGCGACAAAGGGTTCGGACGCATACGTGCGTTTACGCGCGTACGACTTTCGGACAGTTTTTACCAGTCGGCTTTGGTTTAAGCCAGTTACTGGTATCCGGTTATTGGATTTATACAGTCTAAAGATTTTCCGTATTTTTTCGGTTCGGAGGGGCGTTCTCGTAATTACTCGAGAAGCTTCTAGAAGATGTGACTAAGGAGGTTTCTTTTGGATAAGAGAGTGAGTCATGGTGGTGATTCATTCACTTCATTAATGCACATTTATTGCTTAATGACTCATGCTAATGAATCACCACAAGATATTTTATGAAGCATGCTTATTCATTTCCTTTATTGATTATTCTAAAATAAGAATGCTTCATAATATTATGATACACTCTCTCTCTTCTCTCATTATCTTATCTCACATTCTCTCTCCTCAAGCTCTCATCTTCAAACCCTAATCCTTAATCCTCATGTGTTGAGATCAAAGGATTAGTTAGACTAAACAATCTATAACCTTCACTCTTTATCATCCTTTCATCTTTGATTAGCAATCAAAGTTGATTAGTTACCTCAAGTTAGAGGTTTAGCTTGGTGTTTTGCTCTCGGGTGGATCGTCTACTACCTAGAGAAGGTCGAGGAGAACAAAGGAGGACGTAAAGAAGAAGGACCGGTTTCATTAGGTATAATCCCTAATCACTTGTGAAAAGAAACTCATAGTATACGGTTATTTAGAGTTTAGCTTCGATTCAAGCGGTTAGTCGATGTTCATTGTTTAAACTTGATTGTTTTTGAAAATTCCGCCTCCCCATAAGTACTGGGGTGTACTACATCGACATACAGTGGTATCAGAGCCTCGCTAAACACTAAATAACTTAATCGCAAATTTGTACGAATTTCGAACGAAAAAACGAAGCCGGAAAACCCTAATTCTGTTTAGTTTCTGTCGAACTTAAAATGAAGTCCTAAAATTTTTTAGGTGTGTTCAGAGAGCTTGACATGACCACAGGAGAACACCCAAGAAATTCGAGCCCATGATTCGACTAAAGCGCCGCGGAAGGGCGGCGGATCCCACCGATCCGCCGCGCTTCCGCGGCCGAGTTGCCGAGTCATGAGCTCATTTTTCATGGGTGGGTCCCCTGTGATATTTGGGGTTTTCTGGAATATTTAATTATTGCTCAGGTTACTGTTTAACAGAGCAGATTTTGGAGCAATATTGATGTTGTTTATTCGATCGAATTGTACAGTATTTGCGTATTGGATTATATCTGTGATTGTTTAATGTGTTCGTAAACCTCCCCTAACTGCTAGTATGTCGGTTGGCAGGGGGTTGCACATTTCTGAAATGGTTATATCTGTTTGTGCATATAAACTGTATTGGACTGTTGTGATGTATAGCCGGGGTTCGCAATGGGTTATTGGTTAATTCATTTGTTGTAAATGTAATTTGTTGTAATATTATTTTCGCGGGGCGCTTCCAGGTTGCGGTTGTAGCCACCGTTGTATTATTTCATTTTACTGTTTTTGCTCCTAGGACTGACCCAAGGTGGGGTACACAGACTGCCGGGTGGGTAGTTTGCCGTACCCGTAGGGGTCGAGGGTGGGGTAAACGGCTATTCATCACAACTGTGTAATCTGTCTTTTCTTGCAGGCTCAAAAGAAATACAGATTGCTTGCAAATCCAATATTGTTTATCTGTGTTCTGGAATGAATATCATTGCGTCAGACGAATGTAAAATATCTATATTTATTATAGCTATTTAGACGTCACTTATGTTTTACACCCGCGCTAGCCCAGCCCCCGCTCTGTCGTTAGTTAAGTAACCTAACGGGTGATGACGGGACCCCATGGCGAATGCGGATGGCATAAGAGGACGTTATATTTTCGTTGTTTTCTGCAATGATAGGTTAATGATGGGACGCATTATCTATAATGCAAAGTAAAACAAACCAAAGTTTAAATCGTCGGAACAATTTAAAAGAAACCACTCGGTTATTTTTAAAAAACAGATATTTTTAAATGCGGAGTCTTAACCACTCCTTTTAAAAAGCTATCAGGTTCCTTCGGTTATATCAAGTTCACTACGTTCACGGTTTCGCCAAAACCAGTCGTAGCCCTCCGTCATTTCTTATGAATGGTCAGTAGTATTCAAGCTATGTTTGTTTGGCCCTTAGTCAAGACATAGTGTTTGGTAGCTGCTGGGGTATTCATTTGTTGCATAGATAGATGAGTTGGTTTGGGACAGTCGTATTACTTTGTTTGGCCCTTAGTCAAAGAGTATACGGATGGGTTCAAATCAACAGGATAATGATGGGCAGAACTTGACATGTGACTTATGATTTGTTGGCCCTTAGTCAAGATCATAAGAGCATGGGGCAAAAACTTATATCGGGAATTTCTAAAGAAACTGAAATTTGCAAAGAGATGCATACCATTTGGAGTTTGATGAATGTTGGTAGGATTCCTTCAACATTATCATACGATGATATTTGGATCCCGATCCTACTGTGAGTATATGCTACTTATCAGGATATTCGTCGCTTAACGATCAATGCTATAAACCTAGTAGGTGTCCAGAAAAGTGTCAGCGGGGTTACGCCCCCAGAGAAAAGAGGTTATTTAATTAAGGAACTTCGCGAAAGCGTTGGAAAACCTCCCTCGAAGTATCGACACCGGCCTGGCTGAACGGTTAAGCAAGTATTGTACGGTGAGAATAATCTTGGCTAATTCTTCTTTTATGGTTTGAGGAAGGATTCGAGAAACAGTGGGAGCCATCCAGTTTAGATAAACTAAAAACCACTCTAAACTTGCAAGAGCATCATGCTAAAGAGTTTTCTTCTCTCTCTCCTAATTGCAGCGACCCTGAAAATGACTGGACTTAAGTTACTTTTAGAGAAAAATATACTGACGGGGCCAAACTATAAAGATTGGCTGCGGAATGTCAAGATGGCTTTGACCTATGACAAACTGGGGTATGTCCTCACCGCTACAGCACCTGCTGTCCTTGGTCCCAAATCCAGCAATGCGGATAAGGAAATCCGTAAAACCTGGGATTTAGATTGCGCGAGAGCCAAGTGCATCGTGCTTGCCTCGATGAACAATGAACATCAGAGAAGGCACGAGGATATGTCCCTAGATGGCATATTTCTCCATACAAAGGAACTTTATGGAGAGCAATCTCGTATAGCAAGATACGAGACCTCTAAGAAACTGTTTCGAGCGAGGTTGGCTGTCGGGTCATCGGTAGGTGAACATGTCCTACAGATGATCGGCTATATTGAAGAGCTCGCGGACCTTGGGACGACTTTGGATAATGAGCTCTATACAGACCTTGTTCTCCAGTCCCTTCCTCCCACCTACGCCCAGTTTATCCTCAACTTCAATCTTCAAGGAAAAGAAGTTGAACTTGCGGAACTCCTGAACATGTTAAGGAGTGCAGAGGGCACCATGCAGAAGGCAAGGGAAACACCCGCTATGTTTGTTGGCGGTTCATCTTCTTCCGGGTCCAAGGCTAGGGCCAAAGGAAGGAAGAAGAAGGCCGCACCCAGACCTAGAGGAGGTGTTAGTAAGGTGGGAAAGAAGGGAAAGAAAAAGTTTACAGCACCGGTAGTTGGCCTGGATGAGTGCTTCCATTGTCACAGGAAAGGGCACTGGAAGAAGGATTGCAAGGCGTGGAACGCCAAGAACCAGGAACCGAAGCAAGCTGTGGCTTCGACTTCAGGTGTGTTTGTAATTGAGAATTGTCTGTCAATCAACTCTACTTCCTGGGTATTGGATACCGGATCAGGATCTCATATTTGCAATTCTTTGCAGGCACTGAGAAACCGTAGAGTGCTGAAGGAAGGTGATATGATCCTCAGGGTTGCTAACGGAGCTAGCGTGGGAGCTGCGTCCGTCGGGGATTATCACCTAGGATTGACAAGTGGACACATTTTGGTTTTACATAACTGTTATTTTGTACCCAGCTTAACGTGTAATATCATATCAGTTTCCTTGTTATCAAATAAAGGTTATGATTTCACGTTTGTAAGAGATGTTGTCAACATCCACCTTAATCATGGTTTGATTGGGTCCGGTACTCTAAATAACGGCATATATGTGTTAAACCAACTCCAAATTTTCAATGTCCAGAACACACTAAAAAGAAAGTCTCCAGATTTAAATAAAGCTTTCTTATGGCATTGTAGACTGGGTCACATCAATGAGAGAAGGTTGACTAAGTTGCATAGAGAAGGATATTTGGACACGTTCGAATATCAAACTTATGACACTTGTCAATCTTGTCTCAAAGGAAAGATGATAAAGACTCCATTTACTGGACAAGGAGTAAGAGCGAGCGAGCTCTTAGGACTCATACACAGTGATGTATGTGGTCCAATGTCTACACATACGAGAGGTGGTTATTCCTACTTCATTACTTTTACAGATGATTTCTCTAGGTATGGATATGTTTTCTTAATAAAGCATAAATCAGAGGCCTTTGAGAAATTCCTGGAAATCAAGAATGAAGCGGAAAACCAAACCGGCAAAAGTATAAAAACACTGAGATCTGATCGAGGTGGAGAATACTTAAGTGCCGAGTTCCTAGGTTACCTAAAAGAGAAAGGAATTCTCTCTCAGCTTACTCCTCCATACACTCCACAGCATAACGGTGTATCGGAAAGACGGAATCGAACCCTATTGGATATGGTACGATCCATGATGAGTAATACTGAGTTACCGCGATCTTTCTGGGGTTATGCGCTAGAATCAGCGGCATATCTTTTGAACCAGGTTCCAACCAAGACTGTGCCTACCACACCATATCAGATGTGGAGTGGGAAGAAACCCTGTCTAAAACATTTTAGGACATGGGGGTGTCCAGCTTTTGTAAAAAAGGAGCATGTGGACAAGCTCGAGGCACGCTCAGTACTGTGTAAGCTTTTGGGATATCCAAAGAACTCCAAGGGATATTATTTCTATTACGCAGAGGAACAAAAGGTTTTTGTTTCTCGTCATGCCCACTTCTTAGAAACTGAATTTTTGGAAAATCAGAAGAGTGGGAGCGAAATAGAACTGGAAGAAATTCCAGAACCACAAACTGCTACTGAAAGTTTGGTAGAACCAGAGGTTCAAGAAGAACAGAACATTCCCGCACCCCTCCGCAGGAGTAGTAGGCCGTCTCATCCGCCTGAGAGATACTACGGTTTTCTCATTGACGGGGATAGAGAGGATTGCATCATAGATGATGATGAACCTACTGACTTCCAGCAGGCCATCCAGAGCGGCGACTCGGTACGATGGCTAGATGCAATGCGGACCGAAATGGAGTCTATGTACACCAACAAAGTATGGACTTTGGACTTTGCTCCAGATGGGGTAAAACCCATAGGATGCAAATGGATCTTCAAGAAAAAGATTGGTGTAGATGGACAGGTGGAAACCTATAAGGCTAGACTTGTTGCAAAGGGTTTTCGTCAAAGACCTGGTTTGGACTATGACGAAACTTTTTCTCCAGTGGCTATGCTCAAATCCATTCGGGTCCTTCTTGCTATTGCTGCCTTCCATGATTATGAAATCTGGCAGATGGACGTAAAGACGGCTTTTCTGAAAGGAAATTTAGAAGAGAGCGTCTATATGGATCAGCCAGAGGGTTTCAATCAGAGTGGGAGCAGCGGGAAAGTATGCAAGCTGCTTAAGTCCATTTATGGACTAAAGCAGGCATCGCGGAGTTGGAACATCTGTTTTGATGAGACAGTCAAAGAATATGACTTTATCAAAAATCCAGATGAACCGTGCATATATAGTAAAGTCATGGCCAGAAGTGTCGTATTCCTCGTCTTGTACGTGGATGACATTCTATTGATAGGAAATGACATTCCTATGCTACAATCTGTCAAAGGATTCTTGTCACACAGGTTCTCCATGAAAGACCTGGGTGATGCCTCTTACATTCTGGGGATCCGGATCTATCGTGATAGATCCAAGAGGATGTTGGGACTTTCGCAGTCCAGGTATATCGACACTGTACTGAAAAGATTCAGTATGGAAGATTCTAAGCGCGGTAATCTACCGGCTTGTCACGGAATCACCCTCTCCAAAGAGATGTCTCCCAAGACTGATTTGGAAAGGGAACGCATGTCTATTATACCCTACGCTTCTGCGGTAGGCTCTATAATGTATGCGATGTTGTGTACCAGACCAGATGTAGCTTACGCACTAAGCGTGGTAAGCCGGTATCAGTCAGACCCAGGGGAGAAACACTGGATATCAGTAAAGAACATTCTCAAGTACCTGAGGAGGACTAAGGAGATGTTCTTGGTTTACGGCGGAAAAGACCTCAGGTTGGAGGCCTTTGCTGATTCCGGCTTCCAGAGTGATAAGGACGATTCCAAGTCCATGTCGGGTTATGTCTTTACCCTCAATGGAGGGGCGGTGTGCTGGACGAGCTCCAAGCAGGACACCGTTGCTGACTCGACGATGGAAGCGGAGTATATAGCTGCTTGCGATGCCACAAAAGAAGCAGTCTGGATGAAGAAGTTCCTAACAGAACTTCAGGTGGTTCCTACCATAGTTGATCCAATACCTCTGTATTGCGACAACAACGGAGCTATAGCTTTAGCGAAGGAACCAAGGTCCCATCAGAAGTCCAGACACATCTTGAGGCGGTATCACCTGATCAGGGAGATCATTGATCGTCAGGAGATCGAGGTTCGGAGAGTTGCTTCAGAAGAGAACATTGCTGATCCATTCACGAAGGCCCTTCCTCAGATTCAGTTCGAGAGGCTACTCGAGATCATTGGTCTACGATATGCCAGTACATGGCCCTATTGCAAGTGGGAGATTGTTAGTGTTTATGCCCTAGAAGGCCATTACTGTATCATACTAGCTTGTATATTACTTAATGGAAGCTTGGGATATTCACATGTATATAACAGTCTTGCTAAACATGGTAGTATGCTACTTGGTTTTTCTATCTTAATATGTGAGTATACGTATTGATAGAGCTCTTAGGATCTTGCTTGTCTACCAGCGTTGTGATGGCAGTCACACTAGTGGGGGCTGGGTAGTCTACAAGCACATCCTTATTCAGGTCCCTGGTCGTTGGATTATCGAGACAGAGCATCGATACTCCGGAGTAGACTAGTGCGTACGCTTCTCGTCCCAGTTGGGGAGATGGTCTGTCCCACAGCCATCAGTACGTCGTACTGGAGATAGTATACAGGTGCTCGTTAGGTTACGGGTACACCGGACAGGACTCACAGGGAACTGTTGGTTGGTTTGATACCAGTCGTCAGTAAACAGTTCCCAGGTGACATGAGTACAGCGTAGTCCGCAGACTTGACACTGCTACTTCGCCTCGAGTGTGTCCCACTGTTCTTAGATTGCTACCCTACCACGGCTCAAAGGAGTCGTGCAAACAGGTAGCAGTTGGGTGCAGTCCCGAGCACTTGGAGGCAGTGGCGGTTAGACAGGATTCGTCCCTCCCGGTATTGGGAGTAGATATCGTGCTGTGTCAGAGAGCCATTACGCAAAGTCCCTGGCCAGGGCAAGCGAGATTTGCTGGTAGGTTCCAGCAGTTTCTCAGGGTGTAATGGGCTTTACTCCGACACGACTTATACCGCTATTAGGGGACTGACGCTTGCCGCCCCCCTAGGCCCGATATGCGATAGTCTTGGACGAACGGACCGGACTGTATGGAGATTGTCACATCAGACTCAGTAGGAGTTCGGATGGGTTTTCTCATCGGCCTTCTTATCGACAACTACCTGGGGACCGTTACGTACAGCTAGTGCCGCTTGCGGTCTGTGGTTAAACCCACTGCCAGCGTAGTAGTCGAGTCTCTAGAGTCCCACACAGAGAGTTTCCTACTCCAGGCGAAACGATATAGAGGTTGCATGGTTTTGCGACAAAGGGTTCGGACCCATACGTGCGTTTACGCGCGTACGACTTTCAGACAGTTTTTACCAGTCGGCTTTGGTTTAAGCCAGTTACTGGTATCCGGTTATTGGATTTATACAGTCTAAAGATTTTCCGTATTTTTACGGTTCGGAGGGGCGTTCTCGTAATTACTCGAGAAGCTTCTAGAAGATGTGACTAAGGAGGTTTCTTTTGGATAAGAGAGTGAGTCATGGTGGTGATTCATTCACTTCATTAATGCACATTTATTGCTTAATGACTCATGCTAATGAATCACCACAAGATATTTTATGAAGCATGCTTATTCATTTCCTTTATTGATTATTCTAAAATAAGAATGCTTCATAATATTATGATACACTCTCTCTCTTCTCTCATTATCTTATCTCACATTCTCTCTCCTCAAGCTCTCATCTTCAAACCCTAATCCTTAATCCTCATGTGTTGAGATCAAAGGATTAGTTAGACTAAACAATCTATAACCTTCACTCTTTATCATCCTTTCATCTTTGATTAGCAATCAAAGTTGATTAGTTACCTCAAGTTAGAGGTTTAGCTTGGTGTTTTGCTCTCGGGTGGATCGTCTACTACCTAGAGAAGGTCGAGGAGAACAAAGGAGGACGTAAAGAAGAAGGACCGGTTTCATTAGGTATAATCCCTAATCACTTGTGAAAAGAAACTCATAGTATACGGTTATTTAGAGTTTAGCTTCGATTCAAGCGGTTAGTCGATGTTCGTTGTTTAAACTTGATTGTTTTTGAAAATTCCGCCTCCCCATAAGTACTGGGGTGTACTACATCGACTTACATATATATCCAAGTATCCACTATAATATACATCATATGTACAATAATGCCTCTAGGGCATATTCATAACTAACACCCTACTCCCGAGGCCACCACGTGTAAGTCGATGTACAACACCCCACGACTTGCAAGGAGGCGGAATAATGAAAAACGATCTTGTTCTTTGCTTAAACATCGACTAACCGAGAATCTTTGCTAAACTATAACTAACAAGAATCATAGAAGTTAACAACTACTATGAAAATTGATTATACCTGATGAACCTTGTCCTTCGTCTTTTCGTTCTCCACGTCCTCTCCGGCCTTCTCTATGTAGTAGATGATCCACCCGAGAGCTTTACTTCAAGCTTCACCTCTAACTTGAGGTAACTAGGTTTCTTAAAGTACTATTCTAAGTAACCTAGGTGATATAGAGAAGGGTTATGGATTAAGTAGTCTAATCTAATCCTTGGTCTCAACACATGAGAGGGGAGGATTAGGGTTTGAAGAGAGAGAGCTTGAGGAAAGAGAAAGTGAGCAAGAGAATGGAATGAGATAATGATCTCTCATAATATATATGAAGCATTATATTTATCAAGATAAATCAAATAAATGATTTAACAACCATGCTTCATAAATATAAATGAGTGATTCATCTCCATGAGTCATTAAGCATTTATGATGCATTAATGACAAGGATGAATCACACAAATTAGTCACTAATCCCATTTAATACTTATGCCACCTAAACCCCCAAGTCACCAACCTTCTAGAAGCTTCTCACGAAATTACGAGAACGCCCCTCCTATCCGTGAAAACACGGAAAAACTTTAGACTGTATAAATCCAATAACCGGATACTAGAAACTGGCTTAAACCAAAGGCGGCTAGTAAAAACTGTCCGGATGTCGTACGTGCGTAAACACATGTATGCGTCCGAACCCTTGCCGTAAAACCATACGACCTCTATATCGTTTCGCCTGGAGTAGGAAAACTCTCTGTGTGGGACTCTAAAGACTCGGCTGCTACGCTGGCAGTGGGTTTAACCACAGACCGCAAGCGGCACTAGCTGTACGTAACGGTCCCCAGGTAGATGTCGATAAGAAGGCCGATGAGGAAACCCATCTGAACTCCTACTGAGTCTGATGTGACAATCTCCGTACAGTCCGGTCTGTTCGTCTAAGACTATCGCATATCGGGCCTAGGGGGTGGCAAGCGTCAGTCCCCTAATAGCGGTATAAGTCGTGTCAGAGCGTAGCCCATTACACCATGAGAAAACAACTGGAACCTACCGGTAAATCTTGCTTGCCCTGGCCAGAGACTTTGCGTAATGACTCTCTGACACAGCGCGATATCAACTCCCAATATCGGGAGAGACGAATCCTGTCTAACCGCCACTGCCTCCAAGTGCTCGGGACTGCACCCAACTGCTACCTGTTTGCACGACTCCTTTGAGCCGTGGTAGGGTAGCAATCTAAGATCAGTGGGACACACTCGAGGCGAAGTAGCAGTGTCAAGTCTGCGGACTATGCTGTACTCATGTCACCTGGGAACTATTCACTGACGACTAGTATAAAAACAACCAACAGTTCCCTGTGAGTCCTATCCGGTGTACCCGTAACCTAACGAGCACCTGCATACTATCTCCAGTATGACGTACTGACGGCTGTGGGACAGAACATCTCCCCAACTGGGATGAGAAGTGTACACACTAGTCTACTCCGAAGTAACGATGCCCTGTCTCGATAATCCTACGACTAGGGACCTGAATAAGGATGTGCTTGTAGACTACCCAGCCCCCACTAGTGTGACTGCCATCACAACGCTGGTAGTCAAGAAAGATCCTAAGAGCTCTATCAATACGTATACTCACATATTAAGATAGAAAAACCAAGTAGCATACTACCATGTTTAGAAAGACTGTTATATACAAGTGAATATCCCAAGCTTCCATTAAGTAATATACAAACTAGTATGATACAATAATGGCCCCTAGGGCATATACACTAACAATCTCCCACTTGCACTAGGGCCATGTACTGGCATATCGAAGAACGATGATCTCGAGTAGCCTCTCGAACTGAATCTGAGGTAGGGCCTTTGTGAATGGATCAGCAATGTTCTCTTCAGTAGCAACTCTCCGAACCTCGATCTCCCGACGATCAATGATCTCCCTGATCAGGTGATACCGCCTTAAGATGTGTCTGGACTTCTGATGAGACCTTGGTTCCTTCGCTAAAGCTATAGCTCCGTTGTTGTCACAATACAGAGATATTGGATCAACAATGGTAGGAACCACCTGAAGTTCTGTTAGGAACTTCTTCATCCAGACCACTTCTTTTGCGGCATCGCAAGCAGCAATATACTCCGCTTCCATCGTCGAGTCAGCAACGGTGTCCTGCTTAGAACTCTTCCAGCACACCGCCCCTCCATTGAGGGTAAAGACATAACCTGACATGGACTTGGAATCGTCCTTATCACTCTGGAAGCCGGAATCAGCAAAGGCCTCCATCTTGAGGTCTTTTCCGTCGTAAACCAAGAACATCTCCTTAGTCCTCCTCAGGTACTTGAGAATGGTCTTTACTGCTATCCAGTGCTTCTCCCCTGGGTCTGACTGATACCGGCTTACCACGCTCAGCGCGTAAGCTACATCTGGTCTGGTGCACAACATCGCATACATTATAGAGCCTACCGCAGAAGCGTAGGGTATAATAGACATGCGTTCCCTTTCCAAATCAGTCTTGGGAGACATCTCTTTGGAAAGGGTGATTCCGTAACAAGCCGGTAGATTACCGCGCTTAGAATCTTCCATACTAAATCTTTTCAGTACAATGTCGATATACCTGGACTGCGAAAGTCCCAACATCCTCTTGGATCTATCACGATAGATCCGGATCCCCAGAATGTAAGAAGCATCACCCAGGTCTTTCATGGAGAACCTGTGTGACAAGAATCCTTTGACAGATTGTGGCATAGGAATGTCATTTCCTATTAATAGAATGTCATCTACGTACAAGACGAGGAATACGACAGTTCTTGCTATAACTTTACAATATATACATGGTTCATCTGGATTTTTGATAAAGTCATATTCTTTGGCTGTTTCATCAAAACAGATGTTCCAACTCCGTGATGCCTACTTTAATCCATAAATGGATTTAAGCAACTTGCATACTTTCCCGCTGCTCCCACTCTGATTGAAACCCTCTGTCTGATCCATATAGACGCACTCTTCTAAATTACCATTCATAAAAGCCGTCTTTACATCCATCTGCCAAATTTCATAATCATGGAAGGCAACAATATCAAGAAGGACCCGAATGGATTTGAGCATAGCCACTAGAGAAAAAGTTTCGTCATAGTCCAAACCAGGTATTTGACGAAAACCCTTTGCAACAAGTCTAGCCTTATAGGTTTCCACCTGTCCATCTATACCAATCTTTTTCTTGAAGATCCATTTACATCCTATGGGTTTTACCCTATCTGGAGCAAAGTCCAAAGTCCATACTTTGTTGGTGTACATGGACTCCATTTCGGTCCGCATTGCATCTAGCCATCGTACCGAGTCGCCGCTCCGGATGGCCTGCTGGAAGCTAGTAGGTTCATCATCATCTATGATGCAATCCTCTATATCCCCATCTATGAGAAAACCGTAGTATCTCTCAGGCGGATGAGACGGCCTACGACTCCTGCGGAGGGGTGCGGGAATGTCCTGTTCTTCTTGAACTACTGGTTCTACCAAACTTTCAGTAGTAGTTTGTGGTTCTGAAATTTGTTCCAGTTCTATTTTGCTCCCACTTGTTTCCTTTTCTAAAAACTGATGTTTTAGAAAATGGGCATTACGAGAAACAAATACCTTTTGTTCCTCTGCGTAATAGAATAGATATCCCCGGGAGTTCTTTGGATATTCCACAAACTTACACTTTACTGATCGTGCCTCGAGCTTGTCCACATGCTGCTTTTTAACAAAATCTGGACATCCCTAAATTTTCAGATACTAAAGATAGGCTTTCTTCCCACTCCACATTTGATATGGTGTGGTAGGCACAGTCTTGGTAGGAACTATGTTCAAAAGATATACCGCTGATTCTAGCGCATAACCCCAGAAAGATCGTGGTAACTCAACATTACTCATCATGGAACGTACCATATCCAATAGGGTTCGATTCCGTCTCTCCGATACACCGTTATGCTGTGGAGTGTATGGAGGAGTAAGCTGAGAGAGAATTCCTTTCTCTTTTAGGTAACCTAGGAACTCGGCACTTAAGTATTCACTACCTCGATCAGATCTTAGTGTTTTGATACTTTTGCCGGTTTGGTTTTCTACTTCATTCTTATACTCTTGGAATTTCTCAAAAGCCTCGGATTTATGTTTCATCAGATAAATGAATCCGTACCTTGAGTAATCATCCGTAAAAGTAATGAAATAGGAAAAACCACCTCTTGCATGTGTAGACATTGGACCACATACATCGCTGTGTATGAGTCCTAAGAGCTCGCTCGCTCTTACTCCATGTCCAGTAAATGGAGTCTTTGTCATCTTTCCTTTGAGACAAGATTGACAAGTGGCATAAGTTTGATATTCGAACGAGTCCAAATATCCTTCTTTATGTAACTTAGTCAACCTTCTCTCATTGATGTGACCCAGTCTACAATGCCATAAGAAAGCTTTATTTAAATCTGGAGACTTTCTTTTTAGTGTGTTCTGGACATTGAAAATTTGGAGTTGGTTTAAGACATATATACCGTTATCCAGTGTACCGGACCCAATCAAACCATGATTAAGGTGGATGTTAACAACATCACTTACAAACGTGAAATCATAACCTTTATTTGATAACAAGGAAACAGATATGATATTACACGTTAAGCTGGGTACACAAAAATAGTTATGTAAAACCAAAATGTGTCCACTCGTCAATCCTAGGTGATAATCCCCTACGGACACAGCTCCCACGCTGGCTTCATTAGCAACCATCAGGGTCATATCACCATCCTTCAGCACTCTACGGTTTCTTAGTTCCTGCAATGAATTGCATATATGAGATCATGATCCGTTATCTAATACCCAGGATGTAGAGTTGATTGACAGACAATTCTCAATTACAAACACACCTGAAGTCGAAGCCACTGCTTGCTTCGGTTCCTGGTTCTTGGCGTTCCACGCCTTGCAATCTTTCTTCCAGTGCCCTTTCCTATGACAATGGAAACACTCATCCTGGGCCACTACCGGTACCGTATACTTTTTCTTTCCTTTCGCTCCCACCTTACTTACACCTCCTCTAGGTTTGGTGGCGGCCTTCTTTGTCCTTCCTTTGGCTCTAGCCTTGGACCCGGAAGAAGAAGCACCGCTAACAAACATAGCGGGTGTTTCCCTTGCCTTCTGCAAGGTGCCCTCTGCACTCCTCAACATGTTAAGGAGTTCCGGAAGTTCAACTTCTTTTCTTTGAATGTTGAAGTTCTGAATAAACTGGGCGTAGGTGGAAGGAAGGGACTGGAGAATAAGGTCTGTATAGAGCACATTATCCAAAGTCGTCCCAAGGTCTGCGAGCTCTTCTATGTAGCCAATCACCTTTAGGACATGTTCTCCTACCGATGATCCGACGGCCAACCTCGCTTGAAACAAGTTCTTAGAGGTCTCGTATCTTGCTATACGAGATTGCTCTCCATAAAATTCTTTTGTATGGAGAAATATGGCATCAAGATCCATATCCTCGTGCCTCCTCTGATGTTCATTGTTCATCGAGGCAAGCACGATGCACTTGGCCTTCGCACAATCATACTCCCAGGTTTTGCGGATTTCCTTATCCGCATTACTAGATTTGGGACCTGGGACTGCAGGTGCCTTAGCGGTGAGGACGTACCCCAATTGGTCATAGGTCAAAGCCATTTTGACATTCCGCAGCCAATCTTTATAGTTTGGCCCTGTCAGTATATTTTTCTCTAAAAGTAACTTAAGTCCAGTCATTTTCAGGGTCGCTGCAAGTAGGAGAGAGAGAAGAAACACTTTAGCTTGATGCTCTTGCAAGTTTAGAGTGGTTTTTAATTTATCTAAACTGGATGGCTCCCACTGTTCCTTCCTCAAACAATAAAAGAAAAATTAGCCAGGACTATTCTCACTGTACAATTCTTGCTTAACCGTTCAGCCAGGCTGGTGTCGGTACTTCGAGGGAGGTTTTACAATGCTTTCGCGAAGTTTCTTAATTAAATAACTTCTTTTCTCTGGGGGCGTAACCCCGCTGACACCTTTCTTGACACCTACTTGGTTTATAGCATTGATCATTAAGTGACGAATCTCCTGATGAGTAGCATATACTCACAGTAGGATCGGGATCCAAATATCATCGTATGATAATGTTGAAGGAATCCTACCAACATTCATCAAACTCCAAATGGTATGTATCTCTTTGCAAATTTCAGTTTCTTTAGAAATTCCCGATATTTATTTTTGCCCCGTGCTCTTATGACCTTGGCGTTAGGTCAAAATGTCATAAGTCACATGTCAGGTTCTACCCATCATTATCTTGTTAATTTGAACCCATCCGTACATATCCTTGACGTTCGGCCAAAATGATAATACGACTGTCCCAAACTAACTCATATATCTATGCGACAAATGAATACCCAGCAGCTACCAAACACTATGCCTTGGCGTTAGGTCAAAATACATAGCTTGAATACTACTGAATACCCAAACTCCCGAGGCATATTCATAACTAACACCCTCTATAATATACATCATATGTACAATAATGACTCTAGGGCATATTCATAACTAACACCCTACTCCCGAGGCCACCACGAGATGGCTAGGGGTTGAGGCAGATCCAAAACTACCTAAGGTGGGGCAGTTTCGGGTCCCCACTGCCAAGACCACCTTGTGATGGTCTTGGGGAGTGGGCCTAGCCATTCGGTCCCCCCTGGGGGGTCCCCGAGGTGCGCAAAATTCACCCCGCGGATTCTCGGTTCAAACCGTGAGCCCGCGGGATATGCAAACAACTCAAAACATCATTTTTGGAAACTGTTTTTATCGGCAGTTTTTTCGCGACAAAAATGGAGGATTTCTAACATTGATACAAGCCATCTAAGGTTTATAAGAGGCTCTGATACCACTGGAAGTCGATGTCGCGCACCCCACTGTTCGCGGGGAGGCGGAAATTGCAAAAAATGATTTTTTCGGGCTTTGCAACACCGACTAGAACCAAGGATTGTTCATAAACCCAAGCTAGCTACAACTTGAAGTTTAACTACTCGGATGAATATTATACCTCGTAGTATCGTGTCCTTCGGTTCTTCTCGCTGTCCTCCTTATCATCGTGGGCTCCGAGGATCGAAACGGATCAAAGCTTCCTCGTCGGCTTCCTCGAGTCAAAGACGATCCACCCGAGAGTCTATAGTCCGAGCTCCAACCTCAAATCCGAGGTAACTAGGGCAACTAGCTTTCTAAACTAGATGGCCTAGGAGATGTAGAGAATGAAGATGAGTTATTTTGTCTCTTGGAACCCTAGGTTTCTCAACTCATGAGACTTTAGGGTTGAGGAAAGAGAAAATGTTTTTCATTATGATAATTGAGATGGCTCTCTTCATATGACTACAAGCATGGCAAGAAAAATATCGAACCAAAAATATCTTGTGCCATGAAATATCTCACAAAATATCTAAGTCAAATAGTCAAACCAAGTAGCCATGGCACAATTATCATTTATAAAAATAACAAACAATTTTCTCCACCTCATAATTGTTTTAATCAAGTCAATGGTCAAACCCCTAATGAGGTGTCTCCTTCTAAAAAACAATCCTGAGTAATTACAAGAATGCCCCTCTCATCCATATATACATACCCGTATCAGTTTTTCGAGAAACACGAATACAATGAGACGAAACCGATCCATCAATACAATACTAGGATCTGGCTTAAACCAAAGCCCACTAGTATTAACTTTCCCATCACTTACGTGCACAAGTACACGTTGTTAGTTATATGTATGCCCTAGAGGCCATTACTATACATAGGATGTATATTGTAGTGGATGCTTGGACATATATAGGGATGACTTTCTTGCTCGATATGATAGTATGCTATATGGGTACTCTTTATCTTAACGTGTACACTGATTGTCTCTCTGTTACATGTTGGTAAAGCCCTTAGGATGTGTACTTGACTACCTGGACTATGATGTGGATCATACTAGAGGGGACGTGGTAGTCCATAAGTACATCCTTCAAAGTCCCTAGTCGTGGGTGTATCGAGACGGGGCATCGATATACCAGAGTAGACTAGTGTGTAGCTTCTCGACCCATATAGATGGGCGATGGATGATCCTATATCCATTGGTGTTTGACATCAGAAATGATATACGGGTGCTCAGTGGAGACTGGGTACGCTGGACGGACTCGCCGAGAACTCCCAGATGGTATTATACCTTACGTCAGATGGCAGTTCTCTGGTGACACTGGTACAGGTTAGTCTGTATACCCAAGATCGTCATAGAGTCTTGTGTGATTCCCACTGTGCTTTGATTTCCATCATACCTCCATGTCCAAGAGGGCGTGCAAAAAGGTGGCTTTTGGGTATAGTCCCGAGTCACATGGAGGCAATGAGCGATAGGAGGGGTTTCGTCTCTCCCGGTATAGGGAGTTGATGTTGCGCTGTGCTCGATTGGCTATAACAGGAAGTTCTTGGCCAAGGCTGCTTTAGTGATTTACTGGTAAGTGTTACCAGTAGTTTCTCGACCCGTTATGAGCCTCATATCGACATGACTTATCGAGTTATTGGGGTCTGACGTTTACCACCCCTAAACAAGATATGCGACATATCAGACGAACAGACCGGACTGTACGGTAGTGTTACTGATTGGATTCACAGGAGTGTGAGCGGGCTTGCCCGTTGATCTTCTGATCGCTCAATACCCGGGTGGCCGTTACGTTTAGCAGACCGCTTGCGGCTTGTGGGTATTTGATATGATCATCACCTACTGCCGGCGTATTGACGAGTCTTTAGAGTCCTATACAGGCGTTTCCTGGCTCAAGCGAAACGAAATAGGAGCGCATATGAGATATGTGCGGGACCGAGAATAATACCAGTATGTGATACTGAATTCTATTCTCGCGATTTGTATCATCAGTCGGTTATATGTGATATAGCCGGGTTACCGAATCAAGTGTTGATTCGATACATTGATACACTTGATATTAGTCGGTGATATGCGATATGACCGGATCGTTAAATCAAGTGTTGATTTAATGATTTAATGTATAATTATATATTTGATATATTACTTTACATTAACTAGTATTGGTTCACTTAAGATCGATTTTCTCACTTGAAAGTGCACATTGTTTATATGTGATATATGCAAGTGTACATGTTTGTATCATGCTTGATGATACAAACAAGTTGAGTGTATGAGACTTGAACCAAATCAAGGTTAAATTAGGGTTTACTATTTTCCTAGCATATAACAAAAGAGTGTGACTTTGGTCAAAGTTATCAAGCTTCATGAAACTTGATAAACATTGACAAAGTCAACTCTTTTGTCATTTGTTAAAAATATTAGTTAACCCAACCCTTAACCTAAAGCTTTAGTTAATTCTCTACATAAGTTAAGCATGAGGGCTTAACTCAACCATGGTGCCATTATTTATTGGAGAAGTTTCATTTGGATAATAATTCATATGATTCTTTTCTTCTTCTTCTCCTTCATCAAGCTCACAAAAGCTTGCTAGCTCCAATGGTGCCATGGGAAAAAGAGTGAGAAATCCAATTCTAAAGTGAACCCACTTCCTATTTCTTCATCCTCTACTACTTGCCATGTAGTATAGGGTGTTCTCTTCACAAAGTTTTTGACCAAGTGAAGGAATAGCTTGAGTTTGAGTCTCCCCGACGTAGATCATCTTCGGCCTCGAAGTCAATGACCTAGCCCGATCATTTCTCCGACGAAACCATCACTAGAGTCCGGGATCCGATGATCGCAGCGGAGGGACGTCAACACGGAGCTTTAGAAGTGGAGGACCAGATCTACAAAGGTTGTATTTCCATTCACTTTGTAGTTAAGTTGTTAACTAGCTTGTGTTTTCGCCTAATCTCTAGTTAACGATCTAGTTTAGAGTTTCTCGGCATCGGAAAATTTGAATTTGGCATGGTTGATGCCTTGTGGAACCTCTTGTGTGTGCCTAGTAACCCTACACATGTTAGTGATCGAAACTCTGCGGTAAAACCATACGGCCTCTACATCTTTTGCCCAATGCAGGGAAACTCTTTGTGTGGGACTCTAAAGACTCAACAGTACGGTGGCAGTGGATTTAACCACAAGCAGCAAGCGGTACTAGCTGCATGTAACGGCTACCCAGGTATCTGTTGATAAGAAGGCCGGTGAGCAAACCCATCCGAACTCTTACTGAGCCTGAATGTGACAATCATCATACAGTCAGGTCTGTTCGTCTAAGAGTATCGCATATCAGGCCGAAGGGGGCAGTAATCGTCAGACCCCTAATAACGCAATAAGTCGTGTCAAAGTGAAGCCCAAAACACCCAGAGAAACTACTGGAATACCTACCAGTAAATCTCGCTTGCCCTGGCCAGGGACTTTGTGTAATAGCTCTCCAAACACAGCGCGGTATCAACCCCCAATACCGGAAGAGACGAATCGTATCTAACCGCCACTGCCTCCAAGTGCTTCGGGACTGCACCCAAATACTACATGTTTGCACGACTCCTTTGAGCCGTGGTAGGGTAGTAATCAAAGTACAGTGGGAACACACTTGAGGCGAATCGCAGTATCAAGTCAAAGGAATAAGCTGTACTCATGTCACTTGGGAACTGCTACCCGACGATAGGTATAATACCCACCAGCAGTCTTCTACGAGTCATGTCCAGTGTACTCATAACCTTATGAGCACCTGCATACTATCTCCAGTACGACGTACTAATGGCTGTGGGATAGACCATCTCTCCTGCTGGGATGAGAAGCGTATACACTAGTCTACTCTGGAGTATCGATGCCCCGTCTCGATAATCCTACGACTAGAGACCTATATTAGGATGTGCTTGTAGACTACCCATCCCCCACTAGTGTGACTACCATCACAACGCTGGTAATCAAGAAAAGATCCTAAGGGCTCTACCAATATGTATGTCACGCCCCGCTTCCCAATATACGGCAGAAGGCGCGACGAGGCCGCTACCTATTTACAAAGAAGTAAACACGCTAAGCGTATCTAAGCAATATAAAATAGAATGTACACAAGAGACAAGATGTAAATAAAACAACAACTTTATTTATTAAACATTCTTTTACTATACAACTGAAATGAAAATGCATAGAATGAAAGCAATGCCTAAACAATGGCATAACAGAAATGAAAATGAAATGTAATGTACAAGTGAATCTAAAACTCTGGGTCTTTAGTAAACTGATCCAAGTCTTCGCTGCTGGGTTCGATCTCCAGTGGGTCCGAAACACCTGACGACATTCTAAAGAAGAAGAAAGATAATGTCGTCACCGAACAAGTCGCTCGGTAAGTCCCTAAGAGGAGGGAGAAGTAGAATAGACAGAGAAAGAGTATAACTATTATAATGTTGATTGTTATGTTAACGTAGTTGTTTGTAACTTGGTATAGAAAATACCTGTGTATTCGAGAAGAGTCCCACTTACACCGGAGACTTTGGTAACCCGTAATATAAGGCTCCGTCGATAATACCACGAAACAACGGCATGGATGTAATTACGTCTTAAGTGACCACCTCGTGCCACCTTTAACATGTTCCGTACCAGTCTACCCCTTTATAACCCCGTAGTGTTTATGTATTTATTGTATGGATTGTATTGTCTCGTCTTGTATTATAAATTGTATAGATGGATGACTTGCCGAGACCATGATATCAGTGAATGGAACGTATATAATGGATGAATATGTAGATGGAGTATATCCATGGTTCGGTACAGTTAAGTGGTATAGATTGATATAGATTAAATAGACGGATTCATGGATTCATGTTGCATTTGTAGTTTTATATTTGAATCACATTCATGTCAGATTGATGAGATTGAGACTCAGTCTGAGTCAGACACTTTTAAAAAGAAATTAAAGTCCTGATTATTTTGATGTTATCGGTAACTGCTGCACATGGACGACAGGATTTGTGTCTTTTTCCAAGACAATTACCGTGTTGATAACACCATTTGTTAAGTTGTCTACCTTAAATAGGGAAGCACCCATATCTCCGGCTCCCTGAGTCTTAAGAGACCGGTTCCGCTTAAACCAATGTTTACTAGGGTCCTTATTGTAATTTAGTATAACTTGAGGGGTTTTATTTAAAATAGTTTTGTTATACTTTCAAAATATACCTCAAGTATTTAATTATCGTCTTTAGAGTTTTTATAGATGTTTCTTTTATTCAATGTGAAATTTCTAGTGAATATGACTTAGTTTTTTTTAAAGTATAAGGTATTTATTTGAAATATTTGAATTGTATGGTATTTTCTTTTAAATGGGATATTTTTCTTGAATTTTGGAAATGTGGAATATTATAAATATTAAAAATAGATATTTTGATATTAATTACATATATATTTATTTATTAAAAATATAAGTTTTATTTATAATAGAAATCACATTTTCTAAAGAAAGATGTATTAAAAAAAACTTTCGAGATCGTATGCTCCATGAGGAGGTCTGCATCTCGCTCTACTAGGCCTGAGGATGTGCGATAATCCGCACCATACCAAACGGGAGTCCCCAAGAGTGGGTTGTAGAGGCGCAATTGCAAAGATTTGTTAAATACACTTCATATAGAAAAAAGGTTTTATAAATTGAAGGTAGTTATATGTAAAGTCGTATTTTCCCAAATTCCATCATGCTATATTAGATATGTGTGTTGTGAGGAGGTAGGTCATTATCTCATGAGTTTTCTAAAGATAACACGGTTAAAAGGTATAAATATGTCGATATGAAACATAAAGGTATTTTAATGTAAAATTGAAATACAACTTGATATCGTTATCATTTTGATGTCAAACTTATTCTATTGTTTTTGTTAATGATTACTAAACAATATATCAAAAGTTCTCGGTTTTTTATTAAGAAAAAGTTGTATTTTTAAAAGAAAAGATAATCGTAAGCCGGATAACTCCGCTTCCGACACGTTTTAAGAATGAAGAGTTTGGGAATAGAAAAAGAGAGAGAGAAGGGGGACTTACTGGCTTTGATGATAGGGAAGAGGTAGGAGGAGGTCTAGGATTCGTCGGTGCTTCGTTTTGTTGCCGGAAACTCCTTGTATCGCCGCCGGAACTTCGTCGGAGCTTCGCCCTTGGTTAACTCCACTTGCACATTATGGGAACTTGGAAATTTCTTGAGAGTTTTGGCATGGAATTGTGAGTGAGGAGGGGTGATATGAGGGTGGTATTTATAGGGAAAAATTAGGGTTTATGGTTGTTACATTCTACCCTCCTTATAAAAATTTCGTCCTTGAAATTTGTAAAAAGAAAGTGTAACAGATTCAAGGAAAGTTTGGTGATAGAAGTACTGATAGTGTATGAAAAAAATAATAAAGTGGTACAATGGTTTGAAATGGTTGAAGAGAATTAACAGTATTACCTTGGTCTACAATCTCGGCTTCTTCGGCTCCTAAGGTGAATGCCTGACGCCGGGGGACATTCTTCCTAGCTGGTGGCACATTCTTCTGTCCTTGGGGCATGTTTCTCTGCCCTCGAGTCTTGTTCCTCAGTGCCTGATGGAATCGACGAGTAGGCTGTGCAGGTGGTGGAGCTGGGAGTGCAAGACGAGGTGCAGGAGCCTGGATAGATGGTTGCTGCGGGTAGTTGGTGGGTGTGTGAGCTGAGTTGCGTCTATAGGGACAGGTTCCAATTCCATGATTGGATGCGCCATAAACTAAGCACAGGACTTTTGCGCGCCTACAGTCCTTCTATAAGTTTCCTTCCCTCTTGCAATAGAAGAAAAAATCTGGACTTGGCTGATTATTGGTTTCTTCTGGTCTCCTAGGTTCAACAGTTGACCTTGAAGAAGCTCCTCCTGTCATCTGAGTGGCAGGGTGCTTCACTCCGACAGATTGAGGTCTGCCCTTCCTCTTTACCACTGCCTCGTATCTTCGGGCAGCCTTCAAAGCCAAATCATGGGTTAGGAAATCCCCTATAGCTAAGGCGGCTTGGATCTTCGGATCTATCCCTTGGTGAAATCGTCTGGATATGATCTCAGCGGTCAGTATTAAATGTGCCGCGAATCGACTGAGCATGGTGAACTCAGTGTCATACTCATCCACGGACTTGGTCCACATCGAACCCTATTGTAGATGAATGAACTGCTGTTCCATGTCGAATCTGGCAGTCTCAGGGAAGTACTTCACGTCAAACATATAGCGAAAGGTCCTCCATTCGATAGGTTAGTCAAAACGGCTTTCTTCTGCCTTCCACCAGACCCATGCATTGTTTGTGAGCTGCAGCTTCGCAACTCGAACCCAAGCTATCTCTGGCACTTGTGCTGTTGCCAGGTCATCTTCAACGCTTTGAGCTCATTCTTCTGCTTCTAGAGGGCTCTCTTTTTCTGAGAATTGCTTGGGGTGTAAAGCTCGGAATTGCTTTACCCATGGGGCTTCTGCTTCGGAACGGTTCATCAAGATAGCAGTCTGTTGCTGCTGTCCTTCCAGGAGGCTGCAGATCGCCTCAAGCAAAACCGTCTGCTAATTGATCGGAGCAGCTACGGTAGGTGTAATCGGTAGGGGAGGTGGAATGTTGTTGAAGTTGGTGATAGTGTTGTTTGGGGAATCCATAACCTTGAAAGAAAAATTTGGGTTAGGACAGATTCAAAATATATGAAATGATAAGATTCAAGGAATATGAATTGTAAAGAATGTTTTCAGTTGCTGGTTCTTGTGTTATATTGCTTAGGTTGTCCATGCAGAGCTGACCTGTATGTCCATACAGAGCTGACCTGTATGGGCCACCGACAAATCCTGTCACGCCCCGCTTCCCAATATATGGGCAGAGGGCGCGACGAGGCCGCTACGTATTTACTCAGAAGTAAACACGCTAAGTGTATCTAAGCAATATAAAATAGAATGTACACAAGAGAAAAGATGTAAATAAACAACAACTCTATTTATTAAACATTCTTTTTACAATACAACTGAAATGAAAATACATGGAATGAAAGCAATGCCTAAACAATGTTATAACAGAAATGAAAATGAAATGTAATGTACAAGTTAATCTAAAACTCCGATTCTTCAGTAAACTGATCCAAGTCTTCGCTGCTGGGTTCAATCTCCAGTGAGTCCGAAACACCTGACGACATTCCAAAGAAGAAGAAAGAGAATGTCGTCAGCGAACAAGTCGCTCGGTAAGTTCCAAAGAGGAGGGAGAAGTAGAATAGACAGAGAGAAAGAGAGAGTATAACTATTATAATGTTGATTGTTATGTTAACATAGTTATTTATAGCTTGGTACAGAAAATGCCAGTGTATACGATTGGAGTCCCACTTACACCGGAGACTTTGGTAACCCGTAGTACAAGGCTCCGTCGATAATACCACGGAACAACGGCATGGATGTAATTACGTCTTAAGTGACCACCTCGTGCCACCTTTAACATATTCCGTACCAGTCTACCCCTTTATAACCCCGTAGTGTTTATGTATTTATTGTATTGTCTCGTCTTGTATTATAAACAGTATAGATGGATGGCTTGCCGAGACCATGATATCAGTAAATGGAACGGATATAATGGATGAACATGTAGATGGAGTATATCCATGGTTCGGTACAGCCAAGTGGTATATATTGATATAGATTTAATAGAAGGATTCATGGATTCATGTTGCATTTGTAGTTTTATACTTGAACCACATTCAAGTCAGATTGATGAGATTGAGACTCAGTCTGAGTCAGACACTTTTAAAGAGAAATTGAAGTCCTGATTGTTTTGAAGTTATCGGTAACTGTTGCACATGGACGGCAGGATTTGTGTCTTTTTCCAAGACAATTACCGTGTTGATAACACCATTTGTTAAGTTGTCTACCTTAAATATGAAAGCACCCATATCTCCGGCTCCCTGAGGCTCAAGAGACCGGTTCCGCTTAAACCTATGTTTACTAGGGTCCTTATTGTAATTTAGAATAACTTGAGGGGGTTTTATGTAAAATAGTTTTGTTATTCTTTCAAAATATACCCCAAGTATTTAATTATCATCTTTAGTGTTTTTATAGATGTTTCTTCTATTCAATATGAAATTTCTAGTGAATATGACCTAGTTTTTTTAAAATATAAGGTATTTATTTGAAATATTGGAATTGTATGGTATTTTCTTGTAAATGGGATGTTTTTCTTGAATTTTGGAAATGTGGTATTTTATAAATATTAAAAATAGATATTTTGATATTAATTACATTTATATTTATTTTTTAAAAATATAAGTTTTATTTATAATAGAAATCATATTTTCTAAAGAAAAATGTATTAAAAAAAACCTTCGAGATCGTATGCTCCGTGAGGAGGTCTGCATCTCGCTCTACTAGGCCCAAGAATGTGCGATAATCTGTACCATACCGAATGGGGATCCCCAAGAGTGGGTTGTAGAGGCGCAATTGCAAAGATTTGTTAAATACACTTCTTATAGAAAAATGTTTTATAAGTTGAAGGTAGTTATATGTAAAGTCGTATTTTCCCGAATCTATGTTCCCAAATTCTATCGTGCTATATTAGATATGTGTGTTATGAGGAGGTAGGTCATTACCTCGTGAGTTTTCTAAAGATAACACGGTTAAATGGTATAAACATGTCGATATGAAATATAAAGGTATTTTAATGTAAAATTGAAATACAACTTGCTATGGTTGTCATTTTGATGTCAAACTTATTCTATTGTCTTAGTTAATGATTACTAAACAATATATCAAATGTTGTAGGTTTGTTATTAAGAAAAGGTTGTATTTTTAAAAGAAAAGAGAATCGGAAGCCGGATAACTCCGCTTCCGACACGTTTTAAGAATGAAGAGTTTGGGAATAGCAAAAGAGAGAGAGAAGGGGGACATACTGGCTTTCGTTGCCGGAAACTCCTTGTATCGTCGCCGGAACTTCGTCGGAGCTTCGCCCTTCGTTAACTCCACTTCCACACTATTGGAAATTGGAAATTTCTTGAGACTTTTGGTAGGGAATTGTGAGTCAGGAGGGGTGATATGAGGGTGGTATTTATAGGGAAAAATTAGGGTTTAGGGTTGTTACAATGCATAAGCGATATGCTAAAATAAACACATGCACATATTGAGGTAAAAACAAACCAAATAGCATACTACCATTTTGAACAAGACTGTCAATACAACTGTGAATATCCAAAGCTTCCATTAAGTAATATACAAACCAGTATGATACAATAATGGCCTCTAGGGCATATATCACTAACAATCTCCCACTTTCACTAGGGCCATGTATTGGCATATCGCAGACCTATCATCTCGATTAGACTCTTGAACTTTTTCTGAGGGATGTCCTTCGTGAGTGGATCTGCAGTGTTATTCTCCGTATCTACTCTACTCACCTCAATCTCCTGGTGATCAATGATCTCCCTGATCAGGTGGTAACGCCTCAAAATGTGTCTGGACTTTTGATGGGACCTAGGTTCCTTCGCTAAGACTATAACGTCGTTGTTGTCACAATACATAGGTATTGGATCTACAATGGATGGAACCACCTGAAGTTCTTGTAGGAACTTCCTCATCCAGACTGCTTCCTTCGCGGCGTCACAAGCAGCTATGTACTCCGCTTCCATGGTCGAATATATATCACAAACCTAATCCGATTATATCACATATGACCAGCCAGTATCAAATATATATACATATAACATATCATTGAATCAACACTTGAATCAACAATCCGGTAATATCACATATAACCTAACCGATATCACATATCGCAAGATTAGAATACGGTATCACATACTCGTATTTAATCAAGCTCCTGCACATATCACCATATGTGCCCTATTTTGTTTCGCTTGATCTAAGAACCCTCTGTGTGGGACTCTAAAGACTCATCAATACGCCAACAGTAGGTAATGATCACATCAGTCATCCACAAGCCGTCAGCGGTCCTAGCTGGACGTAACGACAACCCAGGTATTGAGCGAATAGAAGATCAACAAGAAAGCTTGTCCAAACTCCTGCAAAGCCTATAAGCAACACTTACCGTACAGTCTGGTCTCTTCGTCTGATATGTCGCATATCAAGTCTAGGGATGGAATCGTCAGACCCTAGTAACTTGATAAGTCATTCCGATGTGTGGCCTATAACCGTTCGAGAAACAACTGATAACACTTACCAGTAAATCACATCAGCCCTGGACAGGGACTTGCTTTTATAGCCAATCGAGTATAGCGCAACATCAACTCCCTATACCGGGAGAGACGAAACCTCTGCTATTGCTCATTGCCTCCATGCGACTCAGGACTGTACCCAAAATCCACCTGTTTGCATGACTCCTTTGAGCCGTGGTAGGGAGGAAATCAAAGCACGGTGGGAATCACACAAGACTCTATGATGATCTCGGGTCTACAGACTAATCTGTACCAGTGTCACCAGAGAACTGCTATCTGACGATAGGTATGGTACCAACTAGGAGTTCTCGGCATGTCCTGTTCGGTGTACCCATTCTCTAATGAGCACCTGTGTACAATCTTTGATGTCAAACACCAATGGATGTGGGATCAACCATCGTCCCATACAGGGTCAAGAAACGTACACACTATTTTACTCTGGAATATCGATGCCCTATCTCGATACTCTCTCGACTAGGAACGGTTAAAGGATGTGCTTGCGGACTACCCAAGCCCCACTAGTATGATCTGCATCATAGTCCTGGTAGTCAATCTAACATCCTAAGAGCTTTATCAACATGTATCAGAGAGACAGTATAATAATACTAGTGTACATGTTAAGATAAAGAGCAACCAGATAGCATACTATCATGTCGAGCAAGAAATTCCTCTATATATATGTCCAAGCATCCACTATATTATACAATAATAGACTCTAGGGCATATATATTCCTAACACAATATACGGGCAAAAAAGAATATAAACAAACTCATGTTCCACATGGTGGATAACCTTTGTAAGTCCTCTTGACTTGCAAGGAGAAAAGTCCTCTTGTCGGATTCTTACGACTTACAAGATTCACTTAGGAGTCCTCACGATTCTTAGGGAGAAAATTCACCGATGAGATCCTCTCGACTCATAGGGAGAATATAATTTTATGAGACCCTCACGGCTTGTAAACTTTGAAAAGCCTTAGTTGACATAATCTTAACCCCGTCTTCTAAGCCACCTTTGTCCAAATAGACAATGGCATATGATGAGTCGCTCCTGGTAATATTCCAGTTGTAGCGATACTGATGCCAAAGTTGGTATCAGACTCCAAATTCCCAACTCACGGGAAAAAGCAGCGAGTAAAAATGAATGAAATAGCCGAAATGATTGGGCAACTCACAATAAAAATCAGCGAGTGAAAAAGAAATAGCCGAAATGATTGGGAAACTCATAATAAAAATCAGCGAGTGAAAAAGAAATAGCCGAAATGATTGGGCAGACGCGACTTTCACGATATGAAAATCTGAATTGGTAGAGTATCTCGGAGAATAAAAATGATAAAATAAAATTTTTTCTGCCCTGCAGATGATTCAAATCTCGACTTCTACAGGCAATTCATAAACGTCTGACTCACTCCGGTGAAGTACAATTACTACGTCGTCAAGGACCGAAGGGTCGAAATAATGCGAAGTGAGAAATGGCAACCGAACCGGGGAGCCGAGTGACATGCCAGCGCTACTACTTGACTTGAGTGCCAGAATCCATCAATAGGGCTTTCAGCAAGAATTTCACCATTGGGAGCCGGCGCCTTTCGAAGCACTTTCACGTGTGAACCGAAGTCGTGTTGCGTCACTCGTTGATGACATATTCCTAGCTTCAGATCTTGATGGCAATACATGCAAAGCCTAGAGACCATTGGTTGTTAAGCCATCTCGGACGGATGCGGCTCCGACTTCCTTGAGGCTCCTCAATGAAGAAAGTCTGACCTCATGGTAATGTGCCACGGTATCGCCTAACACTAAACCTTCAGACGGAAATACGAACATACCGGCCTAGAAAGGTTACTTGAGAGGTTGTATCCTGCAGCGGTAGGGTTGGGTGATACCGCAAGAACGCAGCTACTCGAGCCAGCGACCCGAGCAGACGTGGATCGAGAAGAAACATGCTGACATAATGGTGCGATGGACCAAACCCAGCACCACAAACCTAATGGACGCCTATATCGATAGGGGTTATTCATGTTTGTCATTAGGCTGAGTTTGTCTTTACCTAAGGGTGAGATGAATTGAACGCTCCGGAATGAGTAAATAAACTAAGCCAAGCCATTTCAAGGCAATTAGAAAAGAGAGAATACACAAATAAGAAAAGTCTTTTTATTCATATATCAAAGTTGTTGGAAAGATACAAAGGCGTATATAAAAAAGGAAAAAAAATAGAAGAAGGAAAAGCCTAAGACGGCGGATTCTTCAGTAGGTCAGCCAGATGAGCACTCTTCCATCGAACTTCCATTTCAAGCTCTATTAACGCAGCCAGCTGGGCTTCTGCTTGCCCTTGTTGTTGGTGATACAAGGAAAGTCGACGCTCGAGCTCCCCTTCTGCAGCCTTGTGACCCTCCACTACTTCTTCCGTGAAGGTAACGGCTCTATCGAAAGTCACCACTTCTGTCACAGCGTGTTGGAGAGCTCACCAGATCTTATAAGCTCGTGTGGCACTAGCTGCTAATTAAGCTCAGAGATCTTCTAATGCCTTCGAAGCTAACTTGCGCTCTGAAAATTTTTGAGTTAACTTCTTCTCACAGGACCGGAAATTGGCACTGCATCTCTTAACCCATTCGTTTAGCTGGGCCATTAGAGATGAGATTCCCGAGGGAAGACACTTATGCTCAAGTTCGTGAAGAAGGGCTTTAACTTGTCGACAATATTTGACCCAAGCATGGACCAACACCTCATTATGATAAGTACCAAGGGCAGATAAAAAGGTGTTAGCCCCAGTAGCAAACACCCCAACGGTAAATGAAGTGCCGGTACAAAGGTCTTCAATAAGATCGGTCAGCGAGCATATGCTGCTCTTTGCCATCCTTTCAGACACACGTCTCAAATAAGGACCCTCAGGAATACGTATATGAGGCACAAATGGGGTCGGGGCCGGCGAAGCTGTGCCAAAGTAAGGAAAACACAGAAAAGTTAGATGCATCTCCAAAATGAAAGACATATATATATTTGTGTGCGTGCGCGGGCGCGAAGGTCCGAAGAATCACTCACCCATGGTCACAGAAGGTAAATCTGGGAGATCCCCAGGCCCGTCCAAGATCTCGACTTCATCGTCAGGTTGCAATACTACAGTTGAAATAAACTTGTTAGTATCATTCTAGAAAGGATAATGGAGAGAGGTATAGAAGGATACCGACCATCTTCGGATGAGAGTATAATCTGCTAGGAAGTATCACATGCGGGGCCGCCATAAAAATTAGACACAAGAAAGTCTCCTCTGGAGAATGTTCCAGTATGAAAGAAACCAACTCTCGCAGCTCTAAAACATCATCAGTCAAGATAAGAGTTAGGCCTATTGAAAGATCGTCAAATAAAAGGTATAAAAGAAGGGGTTACCTTCAATACTCCTCCTACTCTCCGGAAAGGCCGGTTGAGACCCAGGATGGGATGAAGGGGCAGCGGCGTCGGGAATAACCTCCATATATTATGGCGCTTCAAAAGTAGGATTGAAACTATCTGTTCCCGACATGGTCGACAGAGGCACGTTTGTTGCACCGGTAATATCTAGGGATTCCACAAACGACATATGGGCTTCGGCCAAAGAAATCAGAGCCGTCCTAGGAATTTCCAAGAGAAGTTGCTGGCTCAAAACCTCACCTTCCATGGAAGTTGATTTATATGAATTTCCGGTTCGTGTCGGTAGAAAAATTGTATAGAAATCACAACCAAAAATATTTGACCGCAATCAATAACGGTGTCGATTTGTAGCGCGTTAGTAAGTGCGGATCGTCCACAGGGAAAGTGTAATCGTTCGTATTTCAAATTAGATGAGTCGAAAATTTAAAGAAACGAAAAGAAACAATTCATGATTTATAGAATTGAAGTTCAAGAACTAGTAAAATCTAGATCTAATAACTAGAAAACATTAAAATCAAGAATTGAGAAGTGATGATTTTCAATCCAAATTTCAAGAATCAAAGTGAGGCTTGTAGCAATCGATCGGATCTATAGATGTGCTGAAATCTAGCGATTACGTATTCTTATCCATCGATGAATTGATACTAGATCGATGATGATCAACGAGAATTAGGGATTTCTTGTGAAACTAGGGTTACATCTTCTATCACTTGTTCCTTCGCCGATATCATTCACATTCTAGCCTCTAGTAAATTCAAGAATCGATCGTGGATCCCTAATTTCGAGCGAACACAATCAAGAAAGCATCGCATCGAAACTAGGTCGTCGATTCTTCAATTTGGTAGGGTTTACAAACTCGTAGGACTTAAGAATTGTTTTAAGATTTGTTACATCATCATTCTATTGATCGTCTCGATTCCATTACGAGCAGAGTTTTACTCAAACATTATCACAAAGAACACATTCAAGAATCTAGATTGAATCATAATGCTTGAATTCAAAAGATAAGCAAGATAAAAGAATTGCCACCTTTATTATATCAACAATTAATTACAACTCTCAAGAACTACAAGAGGAAGGAACTTGATCGTTGAATTTGGCGTTGCTCGGCTCCTTGAGTCGCGGATCGGCTTGGATCACTTTCTCGGATGAAGTCCGGCGTTGCTCTCTAAAGGATCTAGGATTCTTGCTTTGATTGAACTCGGAATTCTTGATCTTGGATTGGAATTGGAATTAGGGTTAGGATTTTGAGGCACAAGTTGTGTCACTCAACTTGTGGGTGGAAGAGATGATAGAATCAACAACCTCCAACAACCATAGAAGTGAAGCCTAGGGTCCCTTTTATAGCCTTAAGAATGATTAGCTTCCTTAAGAAGCTTGGATTAGGTTAGCTTCCCTTGTAAGCTAGTTAGTTAGGTAGAAGCCTCTAGAACTAGTTAGTTAGGGTTTAGCTTCCACCTTAAGCTAGGAGGTTAGGGAGAAGGTTCTAGGCTTTAAGGTAGTTAAGGGGAAGCTTGAAGTGTTTAGCTTTGACAAGGGGCTTTGCTGTACTGAAGAAGCTTCTGGAGATTTCCTGAACTTGCAGTGGCTTGAATGAATGTACACCTTGACATAACAATTCTGCACTGAAGCTTTGCTGATGTCATGGTCACGTGACCGCGGATCCGCGGCACATGCCTACTCAGGCCGCGGATCCGCGGCCGCATAGGCGCTTTGCTTTATCAAATTTCCAGTGCTGCTTTCTGATAACTTCATGGTATTTTGCTGATATGTTGATTCTTATAATTAGTCCCTGCTCACTGCCAGATCTCTAGTATTTGAGTTGGCGTATTTTATCAGCATTATTTTCACTGATTTGGCTATTCTCCTGGAATTTCCTACACATACTTCGAAACAAGTGTTGCGCTATACAAAGATTATGCGATGCAATGATAAACACTCAATTTCCCTCAAAATATCGGTTTTAGTATACAACACAGGTAATCTGGTATTTCACAGCTGTTATGCTAATATGTGTAATATGCAAACCGAACACTGCTAGATGAGTGCAAATGATAGGGAAATTGACGTGTTAAAAATAAAATATTTTCGACTGATCAAATTCCCCCAAACTTATTTTCGGTCGTCTCGAACGAATTGTTTTATTAAAAAGAGAAGGAGAAAATAAAGAAAGAGAAAAACTAACTAGCACACTTTCGTAGGCAACACGATTGAGCTGAGCACGTGCAACAAGCCTTTAAACCACTAAGTGTCCCTAGTAGGAAGAGTGTTGTCTCCTGAGGGTTTTCAGCGGATTGCACCCACAAAATCCAATAATAAAAGGAAGACCGTGAATATTACATTTAAAGATAAGAATTGTAAAAGAAAGACTTTGAAAATTAGAGTTTCCAACTATGCTAGCTTTTCGGTTGTCATGAGCCCTATCTTAATAGTCATGAAAAGATGTTAGAAATCACATTATCCCTCAATAAAACATCGTCTTTATTCTTCATTCCTATCTTTCTTCCAAACATTGATCATATAAGCTTACGTGTGTGTGAAGAACATCCCTACACCCGGAGAATTCAATTCAAGCTATCATACTCTTGTCCATCTGCCTCAGTACTTTTTAATTAATGAATATTTAGATTTGCTCACACACTTTCATGCGACCGTTAATACTTCTTGAGGTACTAACCGACCGATTACTCATGTGCTTTCTTATACGGTGTTTTTCCTCGTCTTGCACCACCTAAGGCTTAGCAGCGACTCCCAAACAAGTTGGTCTAAGGCACTAGGTGAAGAGGCGCCCTCACTATATTTTTTTATTGCTGCCTTGGCGATAACAAAACCAGTGTTCATTTTTCTCACCATTTTATATTTTATTCATTTTTTTTATTTATTTCCTTCATACTTTGGCTTTTAGACAAGAGCATTTCAAGGTATCCTCTACTATCCCGAGTTTCAAGACGTGTGTAAGTGCGTATAGTAGGGTATCAACGTTCAAATGTTTGGCTTTCAGAATAGAAACTATTTTTCAGACTTATTTTTATCCTCAGATTAGTGACTTCCTTCATCTTACTAACCCTTGGGACAACGGCTCATAACTGCTTATTACTAGTTCGTATAAGAAAACTTCTAATTTTCTAGGTTTTCTTAAATTTTTCCAATCTTTTGGATGTAATTTTTCACTATCTAATCTTTTATTATCTTATTTATGTACAAAAAAAATTTATTTTTATTTTTTGAATTTTTTTAAATTTTTATAGGTTTTGAAAATGTTTTGTGCTTATGCACAGTATGATGCAAATAATGCGAAAATAAGCACAAACCTCCCCCAAACTTGTTTTCAACAGTGTCCTCACTATTGCCATCTGCTAAATCTCGAAAAACCTGTAAACTTGGGAGGAAATTTATTAATGGGGGCAAAATATTTAAGTGAAGATCCTCCCCCAAACTTATTTTTGGCTCATCATTTTATAAAATTTTTCTTTTCAAGAGCCAAATTATAACCCCCCCCCAAAATTTGAGTTAAAGAATGTTAATCTTTGAAAATCACAAGAGGGTGTCAAGAATCATTGGTCGATGCCAAGCTTTGCAAAGACCGAAGGTTAACACTAACCATTCGAAGATTTTATCAATGTAGTGCTCAGGTTGGTGGAAGAAGAAGTGGGGAAAGGGTAAGTGGTGGAATATAATGTGTTTGCGTCTCATTTTGGAGAGACGATGCAGTGAATGTGATAGATTACTCGCATCCTTTTTATAGTCCAGAAGAAGGGGTGGTGGTTCAATTTCATTGATTGGGAGATGATTCATCTCAACACCCGTGTCATTCAAAAATGCGAGTTCATTAGCGAAGATTTCCTCAAAAGTTCCATCAATACCCCGGAGAATAATGTCATCACAAAGCACGGGGTGATCTTCAGACTCTAAAAGCATTTCATAATCAGTGTTAGTTGTTGACCCGGACATCTCGGTGGAAGAGTCCGTATGTGTATGATACATAGTTGGGTCAAACAACAACGTATGAAAAGAGTCAAGATCAGTATCATGAGGATCATCAAATTCGCTGCTGTCGACATCCATTAAGTCGACAGAACATGCTTGAGCAGTAGGTTCGGAGGGTACACTTCCCAACTTGTAAATGTTTAGCTCAATTGACCTATTCCCGAAGGATAGGGTAATAGAACCATTACGACAGTTGATGATAGCATTGGAAGTGGCCAAAAAAGGGCGACCTAAAATCACCGGAATTTGATTTCGTGGGTTCGCTACAGGCTGTGTATCAAGTACAATAAAGTCTACAGGGAATATAAATTCCCCGACTTTTATTAACACATCCTCCAGTTCACCCCTAGGTTTGGTGATTGATCGGTCAACCATCTGGAGAGTTATGCTCGAGGGCTTTAGCACTCCGATACCTAACTGCTCGTAAACCGAGTATGGAAGCAAGTTAACACTAGCGCCAAGGTCAAGTAGAGCACGGTTGATGTGTTTTTCCCCGATAGAAATGGAAATAGTAGGATAGCCAGGATCCTTACGTTTCCTCGGTAATTGTTGGGGGAAAACTGTGTCTACTGTTTTTTCCATGAATATCTTCTTGGGTACTTGAGTCTTCCTCTTTCTAGTGCACAAGTCCTTAAGAGTTTTCGCATAAGCGGGGACTTGTTGGATTGCATCTAGAAGAGGGATGTTGATGTTAACCTGTTTCAAGATTTCAGTGATCTTCTCCATTTATGGACTTGGTCTGTTTCCCCTTAACCGATTCGGGTAAGGAGCTTAGGCAATAAGGTCGGGGTCCAACATTGGAGAAGATCGTGTGGGTGGGAACGATCTAAGAATAGGAATGGGGATCGTTTTCGGTGGACCAGAAGAGCTGGGCTGAGGTGTCGAGCCTTGGGGAAAACGGAGAATAGGCCCGGAAGAAGGTGGTGGGGTAGAAGAACTGGGGTTAGAATTAGAAGTAGAAGTGGAAGGAAAGGTTTCAGCTAGGGTATCATTGATAGATTTTTCAGTATCATCAATCTCTTCCCCAACGTGATTGTCAAGCACTCTTCCAGATCTCAACGTGATTGCATTCACATGATGTGAATAGCCAGGATTGGGTAAAGGTTGAGCTGGAAGTTTCCCTTTCTCTCTTGCACTCATTTCGGCTTTTAATTGTGCAATTTGTTCGTCCATCGATTTAATATTCTCATTTTGAGAGACAATGATCTTCATCACATTATCGAAGGAAGATTGCATTTTTGCCGTCCATTGGATGGATTGTTTCATGAAAGTATCCACGGTTTGTGCTAGTGCAGAGGTATTATCAGTACCGGTCAATTGCAAAGAGTTTTCATGTGGTGCAAAAGTGTTGGCCGGATTTTGAAAGTTTTGTGATTGGTAGGGGTGCTGACTCAATTGAAGTGGTTGCTGTTGTGGTGGAGAGACCATTTGGAAATTGTTTTGATTTGGAACCGTGTTTTGATTTTGTGATTGGTTCCAAGCAAAATTAGGGTGATTCTTCCAACCCTGATTATATATGGAAGAAAATGGATCGTTCCTAGGTCTTTGAAAAGTAGCATTGGTATGCTTATGACCTTGAAACGGAGAATTTAGAGGACATTCTTCCGTCAAATGAGAAGGATCAGAACATCATCCACATACAGTTTTGGAGAGTGACATTTGATTTAGGGCGGCAGCTAAAAATTTGTTTTCCATAGTATCGAGTTTCTTATGTTGGGCTGAAATGTCAGCTCTAACTCCTATGGAAACATCCGATTGGTTATTGCCCCCCCTAGACGATTGACTCACACCCTCCCACTGTAAAGACTTTTCAGCGAAATCTTCTAGGAATTTCCAGGCTTCCCCATCATCTTTGGTCATGAAGTTGCCTTGACACATTAATTCAAGGGTCTGTTTTGTGTTAGGATTAATGCCCTCATATATGATTCGGCACAGATCCCATCTGGGGATTCCGTGATGTGGACATTGAACTAACAGATCCTTAAAGCGTTCAAGACATTTTGAGAATGTTTCATTTGGAAGCTGGGTGAATTGATTGATTTCGCTACGGACTCGAGCTGTTTTATGATTGGGGTAGAATTTCTTTAGGAATGCTTTTAGGAATTCTTCCCAGTTTGAAATGGAATGTGCGGTTGTGTTGTAAAGCCACTTCTCGGCTATATCGCATAAGGTAAATGGGAGAAGACGAAGACGCATAGCATCCACAGAAATCTGTGAAGTACCCATCATTGCGCATACATTTTCAAATTTGGTGATAAAAACATATGCGTCTTCAGTCTCGAGACCGTGATATTTGGGTAGAAGGTTGATGTATTGGGGTTTAATCTGAAAATTGTCCCCGTTGGCTGGTGGAATGGAGAGACAGGTCGAAAGAGGACCTCATGTAGGATAGCACCTCTCTTGGAGAGAGATGCGGGGTGGATTCTGCGCACCAGCGGTCGATGGCAGAGTAGTGGTAAAGAAGTTCGATGGAGAATCGTCCATCGAAGTGGGTGTGGTGGTGGGTAAAGAAGAGGTAAATGTAGAAATACCGACTTTTAGGTCGATCAGGGGAACGCGGACTAAACGGGCACTAGAATCCCGTGTCCAGCCGAGCTTGCACTAAAAAGGGTTTAGTACAAGTGGCAGCGTGAATATAATTAGGGGAAAGAATGAATGTGGTTGGTGTTTGTTTTGAAAAATGATACGGATTTTTGAAAAAAAAATGATGCAATCACAACAAATGCAACAAGCAAAACCCTAATTCTAATGGTCACCTAGGTCAAAGCTCTAGACCGCTCCTAACTGCCAAAAGACAAGTCGCAGGATCAATCCTCCACTGCCTCTTTGTCTCTCCTGTGGCCAGGTAAGTGCCAGGTACGTGCCAGGTAAGTGGGAGGTTCTCCATTACGTAAGTAGTGGACCTAATTAAGTAACCACTAGCCTTCGACACACTTGCTTTAGACACCACAAAAGAAACGCGGATAAGCAATGAATTACCCACGGCCTTCTCTTGTCCTAAGTGAGCGCGACGGTCCTTAGAGTCATCTCTAGATTTCTTTTAGTTAATGAGGGTAATGCGAATGCAATTTTGTGATTTTCGGGGCTTAGGAAGGGTAATGAACTCCCCACCTAATTTGGATTTGGTCGTGCCCCTTAAATTCCGTATTAATATGCAAACAACCAAGAATCAAAACACGCATAATTTTTTATTGTTTTTTGCGGCACTGCGAATTTTGCAAAGAAACCTGCACAAAATTGTTATTGGAGCAGATGAGGAAGGAGATAAGAAAGTAGAAAATTTATAGAGGAGTTTTTGTGCTGAGATACTACTGTAGCGCCGCGGTTTAGCCGTACAAGTTGCCTAATGCCGCGGATGCGTGGCGGTTTAATCTCTTCTCTGCACAAAAATTTAACAGCAAGCTACTGTTCACTTCTTCAGTCCTCTGGAATACTCTGAAAATTTTTTCCACAGCTCTACAAATTCCAGATTTCCTCGCAACAAATCACAACAATATGTTTAGAGTTTGCGCGAATTTTGATCTAAAAATATAGATGGAATAAACTTTTCAACTCAAATTTCAAAAATACGAACAATTAGCGCACTATCCCTGGCAACGGCACCATATGATTGAAACGAATTTCCGGTTCGTGTCGGTAGAAAATTGTATAAAAATCACAACCAAAAATATTTGACCGCAATCAATAACGGTGTCAATTTGTAGCGCGTTAGTAAGTGCGGATCGTCCACAGGGAAAGTGTAATCGTTCGTATTTCAAATTAGATGAGTCGAAAATTTAAAGAAAAGAAAAGAAACAATTCATGATTTATAGAATTGAAGTTCAAGAACTAGTAAAATCTAGATCTAATAACTAGAAAACATTAAATCAAGAATTGAGAAGTGATGATTTCCAATCCAAATATCAAGAATCGAAGTGAGGCTCGTAGGAATCGATCGGATCTATAGATGTGATGAAATCTAGCGATTACGTATTCTTATCCATCGATGAATTGATACTAGATCGATGATGATCAACGAGAATTAGGGATTTCTTGTGAAACTAGGGTTTCGTCTTCTATCCCTTGTTCCCTCGCCGATATTATTCACATTTTAGCCTCTAGTAAATTCAAGAATCGATCGTGGATCCCTAATTTCGAGCGAACACAATCAAGAAAGCATCGCATCGAAACTAGGTCGTCGATTCTTCAATTTGGTAGGGTTTACAAACTCGTAGGACTTAAGAATTGTTTTAAGATTTGTTACATCATCATTCTATTGATCGTCTCGACTCCTTTACAAGCGGAGTTTTACTGAAACATTATCACAAAGAACACATTCAAGAATCTAGATTGAATCATAATGCTTGAATTCAAAAGATAAGCAAGATAAAAGAATTGTCACCTTTATTATATCAACAATTAGTTACAACTCTCAAGAACTACAAGAGGAAGGAACTTGATCGTTGAATTTGGCGTTGCTCGGCTCCTTGAGTCGCAGATCGGCTTGGATCACTTGCTCGGATGAAGTCCGGCGTTGCTCTCTAAAGGATCTAGGCTTCTTGCTTTGATTGAACTCGGAATTCTTGATCTTGGATTGGAATTGGAATTAGGGTTAGGGTTTTGAGGCACAAGTTGTGTCACTCAACTTGTGGGTGGAAGAGATGATAAAATCAACAACCTTCAACAACCATAGAAGTGAAGCCTAGGGTCCCTTTTATAGCCTTAAGAATGATTGGCTTCCTTAAGAAGCTTGGATTAGGTTAGCTTCCCTTGTAAGCTAGTTAGTTAGGTAGAAGCCTCTAGAACTAGTTAGTTAGGGTTTAGCTTCCACCTTAAGATAGGAGGTTAGGGAGAAGGTTCTAGGCTTTAAGGTAGTTAAGGAGAAGCTTGCTTTGGAAGCTTGAAGTGTTTAGCTTTGACAAGGGGCTTTGCTGTACTGAAGAAGCTTCTGGAGATTTCCTGAACTTGCGGTGGCTTGAATGAATGTGCACCTTGACATAAGAATTCTGCACTGAAGCTTTGCTGATGTCATGATCACGTGACCGCGGATCCGCGTCACATTCCTACTCAGGCCGCGGATCCGCTGCCGCATAGGCGCTTTGCTTTATCAAATTTCCAGTGCTGCTTTCTTATAACTTCATGGTATTTTGCTGATATGTTGATTCTTATAATTAGTCCCTGCTCACTGCCAAATCTCTAGTCTTTGAGTTGGCGTATTTTATCAGCATTATTTTCACTAATTTGGCTATTCTCCTGGAATTTCCTGCACAGACTTTGAAACAAGTGTTGCGCTATACAAAGATTATGCGATGCAATGATAAACACTCAATTTCCCTCAAAATGTCGGTTTTAGTATACAACACAGGTAATCTGGTATTTTACAGCTGTTTTGCTAATATGTGTAATATGCAATCCGAACACTGCTAGATGAGTGCAAATGATAGGGAAATTGACGTGTTAAAAATACAATATTTTCGACTGATCAGAAGTCCCTACAAAAGAAAAAGAGAATGTAAGGGCACAGATTGATCTTCTTTTTGTGTGTATGGAAAAGGTTAAAATCACAACCAAAGAAATTTATACCGCAATCAATAACGGTGTCTATTGTAGTTTCGTTAGCGAGAGCGGATCGTCCACTGAGATGTGGGTTCTGATCGATCTTGTTTTAGATGAGTCGAAACGAAAAGATAAAAGAAAATTCAAGAAATAGATTTTAGATTTAATTAAGTTGTTATTTCAAGAAAATAAAAAAAAACATATTCAAGAATTTAAAATCAAGAAAGTGTCCAATGTCAATTTGGTTTATCAAGATTATGAAGAATAGCTTGTAGGATTCGATTGAGTTAATAGCTAATGATGAATCTAATAATTCCTAATCTTATTGATAATTTTTAGCTAGATTGATGATGATGATTGAAGATTAGGGATCAATTGAAGAAACTAGGGTTTCTCCTTCACTATCCCTTGTCTTTTCAATCATAATCATTCGGATCTAGCCTCTTGCGAAGAAAATCATCAATTGTTTGATCCCTAATTTGCAATGAAATAATCAAGATGTGATCTCGCTCCTAATTAGGTCACCAACGATTCTTTTTGCTAAGGTTCACAAATTTCATAAGATTTAAAATTAGTATTAAGATTTGTTCATCATTAGATCTATCAATTCTCTCGAATCTTCCACAAGCGGAGAATTTACTCAAGCATCATGAAAATAAAAGATTCAAGATCTAGAAATTTCATAGTGCAAGAATGTAATGAAAACGAGATTTAACAATTTATCACCTTCATTAAATCTTCTTCAAATTTACACAACTCCTCAATTCGAGGTACAAGATTAAGCTCTCGATCGCTCCTTTGAATTGGTGAATTTGTCGTCGATCTTTGCGAAGCTCGATCGCCGTGAGTCGCAGATCATCGTGGATCTCTTGCTCGGATGATGATCGGCGTTGTGATGAACGATCGTTGATTTCTCGCTTGAATTGCTTCTCAATGGATCTTGATTTCTTTTTGGATTTGATCTCAAGTTGTGTCACTCAACTTGAATTCGAATTGTGGCTCAATGTGTAATTATGAACAACTATTGAACAACCCCTAAATTTTAGATCTAGATCCCCTTTTATAATTTCAAATGAATTTTCCCTCCAAAGCATGGTAGTTATGCATAGCCTTCCAGAAGATGCCACGTGGAAATGGAGCATCTTGAGGAAGCTAGGCCATTACAAGGAAGGCTCTGGAAAAGTTCGGATCGCCGACGAGTCAACACGGCGGCGGAACCACGGTGGATCGGCCTGGATCGGCCGCGGATCCGCGGCCGTTCGATGAGTTTGATGGCTGGTTTTCTCTGTGTCTCTTGACGTTGGCTTTAGGGTTCTACTCTGATACCTGGAATTTTACTATTGTTTCTTGGTTGCTGCCAGATTTCATGTCTTTGACTTGATGCATTTTATCAGCACTTTTGTGATTCCGGTTCTTTGACCTGAAGAATTTTCTGCACACAATCTCGATAAAATGTGTTGAGAGATACAATATCATGCATGTAGTAATGAACACACAATTTCCCTCATAATGCTGGTTATAAAGTATAACACATGTTATTTGATATTTTGCAGACGAATTGCTAATATGTGCTATATTTATACCAAACAACTTTAGATGATTATAAAGAGTAAGGAAATTGATATGTTAAGAATGAAATATTTTCGACTGATCAAATTCCTCCAAACTTAATTTTGGTCGTCTCGAGCAAACATCTTTTATTCAAGAGAAGGAGAAAATATAAGAAAAAGAAAAACTAACTGGTACACTTTCGTAGGCAACACGATTGCACTGAGCAAGTGCAACAAGCCTTTAAACCTCTAGGTGTCCCTAGTAGGAGGAGTGTTGTCTCCTGAGGGTTTTCAGCGGATTGCACCTACAAAATCCCATAATAAAAGGAAGACTGTGAAATTTACATATAAAGATAAGAATTATAAAAGATAGAATTTGAAAATCAGAGTTTCCAACTACACTAGCTTTTCAGTTGTCATGAGCTCTATCTTAATAGTCATGAAAAGATGTTAGAACTCACATCATCTCTCAATAAAACATCGCCTTTATTCTTCATTCCTACCTTTCTTCTAAACATCGATCATATACCCCTACGTGTGTGTAAAACACATCCCTACACTCGGAGAATTCAATTCAAGCTATCATACTCTTGTCCATCTACCTCAGTACTTTTTAATCGTTGAATATTTAGATGGATTTTCTCACACATTTTTCATGCGACCATTAATACTTCTTGAGGTACTAACCGACCGATTACTCATGTGCTTGTTGATTAGGCGTATTTAATATTTTCCTCGTCTTGCAACACCTAAGGCTTAGCAGTGACTCCCAAACCATTTGGTCTAAGGCACTAGGTGATGAAGCACCCTCGCTATATTTTTTTACTGCTGCTTTGGTGATAACAAAATCAGTGTTCATTTTTCTACACAATTTTCTATTTTATGCTTCATTTATTATTTCCTTCATACTTTGGCTTTTAGACAAGAGCATTTCAAGGTATCCTCTACTATCCCGAGTTTCAAGACGTGTGTTAGTGCGTATAGTAGGGTATCAACATTCAAATGTTTGGCTTTCAGAATAGGAACTATTTTTCAGACTTATTTTTATCCTCAGATTAGTGACTTCCTTTATCTTACTAACCCTTGGGACAACGGCTCATAACTACATTATTACCAGTTTCGTTTAAGAAAACTTCTAACTTTCTAGGTTTTCTTAAATTTTTCTGATCTATTGGATGTAATTTTTCACTTTCTAATCTTTTATTATCTTATTTATGTAGACAATTTTTTATTATTTTATTATATGTTTTGTGCTTATGCAAAGTATGATGCAAAGTGATGCGTAAATAAGCACAAACCTCCCCCAAACTTGCTTAGAACAGTGTCCTCACTGTTGCCATCTGTTAAAGCTTGAATACCTGTAGGCTTGGGAGGAAATTTATTAACGGGGGCAATAAAATATGAATCATGAAAATCCTCCCCCAAACTTATTTTTGGCTCACAATTTTGAGGACAACTTTTATTTTTCAAGAGCCAAAAATATAACCCCCCCAAACTTGAGTTAAACAATGTTAAGCTTTGAAAATCACAAGTGGGGGTAAAGTTATTGGTCAATGCCAAGCTTTGCAAAGACCGAAAGTCAACACCAACCATTCGAAGATTTTATCAGTGAAACGCACCGGTTGGTGGAATAACATGTTGTAGAGAGGCAGGAAGAAGTAGGGAAGAGATAAGTGGTGTGATAGAAAGGGTTTGCGTCTCAAGTTGGAGAGACGACACAGTGATTGTGATGATGGATTACTCGCATTCTTGTGATTGTCAAGAAGAAGGGGTGGAGGTTCAATTTCTTTTTGAAGTTGATTCATCTCAACACCCATGTTTGCTAAAAATGCGAGTTTATCAGCGAAGCTTTTATCGATATCCCGAAGAATAATGTCATCAGAAAGAGCGGGATGATCTTCAGACTCCGTGAAAGGTTCAGAATAGGCGTTAGATGTTGACCCGGATCACTTAAAAGAAGGGTCCGTATGTATATATAACATCGCTGCATCAAACAACAACGTACTAAGGAAGTCTGGATCTGTATCGTGAAGCTGATCAAATTCGCTGCTGTCGACATCCATTAATTCGACAGAACATACATGAGCATAGGGTTTGGAGGCTTCACTTCCCAACTTGTAAATGTTAACTTTAATTGACCTATTCCCGAAGGATAGGGTCATAGAAACGTTTCGACAATTGATTACAGCGTTGGAAGTCGCATGAAAAGGTCGACCTAGAATCACCGGAATTTGGTTCCGTGGGTTTGCTACAGGCTGTGTATCTAGAACAATAAAGTCTACAGGGAATATAAATTCCCCGACTTTTATCAGCACATCCTCAAGCATACCCCTAGGTTTGGTGATAGATCGATCAGCCATTTGTAAAGTATATTGCGATGGGTTTAACTCTCCGATACCCAATTGCTCATATACAGAATATGGAAGCAAGTTAACACTAGCGCCAAGGTCAAGTAAAGCACGGTTAATATTTTTACCCCCAATAGAAATAGAAATTGTAGGACAGCCAGGGTCCTTACGTTTCCTTGGTAATTGTTGGGGAAAAGCTGTATTTACAGTACTCGACATGAAAACTTTTTTCGGCACTTTAGTCTTCCTCTTCCTAGTGCATAAGTTCTTAAGAATTTTCGCATAAGACGGAACTTGTTGCATAGCATCTAGGAGAGGGATATTGATGTTAACTTGCTTAAACATTTCCACAATCTTCTCCATTTGCAGACTTGGTCTGTTTCCCCTTAACCTATTATGATAAGGAGCTTGAGCAATAATAGCTGGGTCCAACATTAGAGAAGATGGTGGGAGTGGAAAGGATGAGGTGGGTGGAGGGTTCGAGCCTTGGGGAAAACGGAGAATAGGCTCAGAAGAAGAAGGTAAACTAGGCGAAATAGGATAAGGAGTAGAAGTGGGAGTGGAAGTGGAAGTGGAAGCCGGGGTTTCAATTAGTTCCTTATTATCAATTTCAATTTGTTCACCCACATGGTTATCCATCACTCTTCCAGATCTCAACGTGGTAATAGCACACACATCATTATAATGCGAGGGACCTGGATCAGGTGGTGGTTGAGCTGGAAGTTTCATTTTTCCTCTAGCACTCATTGCTGCAGTCAGTTGTGCAATTTGTGCTTCTATCAATTTGATATTCTCACCGTGGGAGACAGTGTTTTGCACTAACGTCTTGATAGAAGATGTTAAAATGTCATTTGTTTGCGTGGACTGTGCAATGAACAAGTCGAGTGCAGAGGGTTTATCAGTACCGGAAAAAGAATGATCAAAGTTGTTGGCCGGGTTTTGAAAATTTTGTGTTTGAAAGGGGTGCTGACTTATTTGTGGTGGTTGTTGTTGCTGTGGAGGGACCCATTGAAAGTTATTTTGATTTGGAACCGTATTTTGAGTTTGGTATTGGTTACAAGCAAAATCAGGGTGATTCATCCAACCTTGATTATCTGTGGAAGAAGAAGGATCGTTTCTAGGTTGTTGCTGAAATGCAGCATTAGTGTGACCTTGAAACGGTACATTCAAAGGACATTCTTCCGTTAAATGTGATGGGTTTGAACAGCAACCACACAGAGTTTTGGGAAGTGTGTATTGGTTTAGGGAGGCTGAAGAGATATTGTTTTCTATAGCGTCGAGTTTCCTTTGTATTGCGGCCATTTCGGCTCTTATTGTGACGGAAACATCGAGCTGATTGATATCTTCCCCAGACAGTGGTTGACTAACACTTTCCCATTGTAAAGTGTTTTGAGCAAGATCTTCTGGGTATTTCCAAGCTTCACCATCATCTTTCGACAGGAATTGACAATGACACATTGTTGGATATAGTGCCCTGAAAGTCAATTATTGGATCGTAGGCACGTGATTGCAATGATTGAGGAGGACCTATGCCGGTAGGGCAGTCTTACTCGAGATGATAGTATGCTATCTGGTTTGCCTTTATCAGTCGTGTACAGCTTTAGGTGACGTTACTGTTCACTATTACACGTTGATAGAGCCCTTAGGATCCTGCTTGACTACCAACAGTATGATGGCGATCATATACGTGAGAGTTGGGTAGTCTATAAGCACATCCTTAAAAGTGGTCCCTAGTCGTGGGAGTTTCGAGACAGGGCATCGATACTCCGGAGTAGACTAGTGTATACAGTCGAGACCCCGACAAGGAGCGGTGGCCGGTCTCATAATCCATTGGTGTCAGTTGGATCACCTAAGATGTATACAGGTGCTCATTGGGTTATGAGTGCACCGGACAGGACTCGCCGGGAACCTGCTAGTTGGTATTATACCTAGCGTCAGATAACAGTTCCGTGGTGACATGTGCACAGGTTAGTTCATCGACCTGAGGTCGTCATTTGTCTCGTGTGAGTTCCCACTGTGCTTTGATTACTACCATACCATGGCTCAAAGGAGTCGTGCAAACAGGTTTTAGTTGGAAAGAGTCCCGAGCCACATTGAGGCAGTGAGCGGATCGACAGGGGATTCGTCTCTCCCGGTATTGGGGGTGAGATCGCGCTGTGTCTAGGAGAGCGATTACACCAAATCCTTGGCCAAGGCAGGTGAGAATTACTGGTAGGTATTCCAGTAGTTTCTCAGGGTGTTCAGGGCTACTCTCCGACACGACTTATACCGCTATTGGGGGTCTGACGTTACCTTCCCCCCTAGGCCTGATATGCGATGCTCATAGACGAACGGACCGGACTGTACGGATATTGTCACTGAAAGGCTCAGTAGGGTTCTAGGATGAGTTCGCTCATCGGCTTCCCTTTCGGTCAGTACATGGGCAGCCGTTACGCACAGCTAGTGCCGCTGACGTGCTTGTGGTCAAACCTACTGCCAGGGTACTGACGAGTCTTTAGAGTCCCCCATAGATAGTTTCCCTAGTTCGGGTGAAACGTTGTAGAGGCCGTATGGTTTTATGGCAGGGTTCGAACATGCACGTGAACTTGTGCACGTGTCATGGTTCGGACAGATACAGGTATGTATTTACAGGTGAGGGGTATTCTGTCATGGTTCGGACAGATACTGGTGGGCTTTGGTTTAAGCCGGATCCAAGTATTATATTGAGTCGGAATATTTAAATCTCATCTTATTTGTATTCGGTCGGAATACGGATACAGGTATGTATTTACAGGTGAGGGGTATTCTCGTAATCCGTTACGAGATTACTTTAGAAGATGCATTTCTTTTTGGATTAATCATTTTGGTTTAAATGATTAATGGAAAGTGTGACTCATAGTAGTGACTCATTAATTCTAGAATGTTCACTAATGACTCATGTAATGAGTTATCTAGTGAGTCATTAAAGAATTAATGAGTTTTGTTTTGGGTGTGGATATTTGAGGAGATATTTTTATGAGATATTTTCTTGGTTTTTTCATAACAAAACCTCATATATCTACTCACTAAAAGAAGAGGGCAGACAAAGGGTTCTTTTTGGTGCTTGTTTTTTTTTTGCTCTCTTGATAGTTTCTTGAGCTCACAATTTCCATCTCTATGCATCTTCTTCAACCTCCACTCTTACCCTCTCATGTGATGAGAACCAAATAGTGTTTGAGACAAAATATTCTACTCATTCTCTACTTCATCTTGGACATGTCGGTTGATATACTTCATGTCCTAGTTGCCTCGGTATAGAGGCGGGACCCATATAAAGACTCGTTGACGTGGTGCCACCTCGACGAGAAGATCAGAGTCGCAGCGAGGAGCGTGGGATGATGGCTAAAGACCGAAGGACACGGATCGATCGGTATAGTCTTTCTACCTCTTTACAGTTTGTTAGTTTAGCGTTAATGGCTATATCCGGGTTATAGTTTGCGATAGCGCCAGTTGTAAAAGTTTTTGTTCCGCGTTTGGCGTCGGATTGATGCCCGGGGTGCTACCGTAGACTTACATGGTATCACAGCCACGCCATTAAGCTTTACTAGCTTGTTCTAACGTGTTTAAAACATAGATCGAACGAAATTTCCAAAACGGCATTTTCAATGTTAAAGTTTCTGTCGAATTTTTAAACTGGTCAAAAAATTATTTTGGATATGTCAGAAAATCGTGTAGGCTTTTTTAAGACTACTGTAGAATTTGGTCGACTGAACCCTCAAGAACGTCGTGGAACCGCCGCACAAGCCATGTATTGGCCGCGGTTCCGCCGCCGTTTTGGGGCTTCAGTGCACCATTTTTCTTCTGGGTGTCTTTCATGTGGAATTGTGGTTTATGGAATATTTTGTTTGGGCCCGGATTTTGTTTGAGTACTAGAGTTGTACTTGGGGCCCACTTCGGGGAGTTTTGTCGATCGGATTTTTAAATGTGTTAGGTTACAGTACTTACATTATATCTCCGACCGTGAATGTCATTCGAGCGGTAAATCGTGTCTAATTGCTATAGCCCTTTTAGAAGGGTTTGCGAACGTGACATTCGCGTTGATGTTCTGTGTTGTGCTGTGATGTTGCGGATTTGTCGTGGTGGATAGCTGTGTGCAATGATAGTGCAGTTTGGATTTATTTGTACATTTGATATTGCGGGGCGAGCGTCCAACATGTGGACTGCCGTCACTGCCTGTTTGTATATTATTCTTTGGGGGAACGACCGGGTTGAGGTCGATGTACCATTTGTACATATTTTCATTTCTGTACTAGGTTTACCCCGCGACGGAGTGCACGGATAGCCGGGTTCTAGAGGGCAACGGGTCCGCATCTCATGGCTTTGAGAAGGAGGGGGCCTCACTTTAGAATTGGCAGACTATTCGCCGCACTCGTAGGGGTTACAAATTGACCCAAGAGAGGTGCTCAAGTTACCGGATTCCGTGAAGTGCAGGGTGGTCCATTCACTTTGCTGTAGGGGGCTGCCTCGCTTCAAGTTTTGGCGGGAAACTTGCCACACTCGTAGGGGTCTAGGTTTCATTGCACATGCTATCCACACGACCAGGGGAACGTCGGGTTTCAGTTGTGGCTCTGTGAAACCCGAGAATCCCAGATTATCTGTATTGTTCTATGATGCTTATTACTTTTCTGTAATGTTGCATTTATCATGCCTGGAGCGATTATTGTATATTGGTATATATACTAGTAGATGTTGTATATGTTTTACACCCGCGCTAGTCCAGTCCCCGCTCTGTCGTTGGTTAAGTAACCTAACGGGTGATGACGGGACCCATTGACGAATGCAGATGGCATATACGTACATTTTATTTTCGTTCTTTTCTGGTGTGATTAATTTATGGGACTGCGTTGATTCTGATCAATGCAAAGGAAAACAAACCTGTTTGACGTTGTTGGAACAGTTTTCAAAAGGTGTTATTACAAAGACATTTTCTTTTGTTTCGCACAGTGGTATTCAGTTGGAATATCCTGCACCTCATTCGACGAGGCAAGGGCCGAGATCCTTTCACAGGGAGTGACTCCTTGGGCAGAAGTTTGCGTCAGGGTAATAACTTCACTATAGTCGATTACTTGTTGCTTTGCATCGCGGTATTCAGTTGGAATATCCTGCACCTCATTCTACGGGGAAAGAGCCGAGATCCCTTCACCGGGAGTGACCTCTTTAGCAAAGGTTATTGCCACTATTTTTGTAAAAAGCTATCAGGTTCCTTCAACGATATCAAGTTCGTTACGTTAAAGGTTTTTCGATAAAAACCAGCCGTAACCTCCGTCATTTCAGTTGGGTTTTCAGTAGTATTCAAGCTATGTATTTTGACCAACGCCAAGGAATAGTGTTTGGTAGCTGCTGGGTATTCATCTGTTGCATAGATAGATGAGTTGATTTGGGATAGTCGTTCTGCCATTTGGCCAACGTCAGGGGCATGTACGGGTGGGTTCAAATTGACAAGATAATGATGGGTAGAACTTGGCATGTGACTTATGGCATTTGGCCAACGTCAGGGTCATAAGAGCATTGGGCAAAAATCCTTATCCGGAGTTTCTAAAGAAACTGAAACTTGTCAGGCTTGCGCATACCTTCTTGAGTATGATAACGTGAGTGGATTCCTTTACGTTATCATGCGATGAGAGTTGGATCCTGATTCCCACTGATGAGTTGGTTTACTCTTCAGGTGATCCCGACTAATTCTTCTTTCAGGTTTGGAGGAGAATTTGACGGTACAGTGGGAGGTTTCCTGCTTAGATAAAGTGATAACTATTCTGATCTAGGTTAGAGTGCAGGCAGAGTGTTTCTTTTCTCTCTCTCTTTGGTAGCGACCTTTGAACGACCCTAGACTATGTCTCAGTGACCAAGTTGACCGAACTTTCTTAAAACACTGGCTTTTGGATTGTCTAAGTTGCATAAGTCATTGCCGCTCCTTCTTTTACCCTTTGCATTTCTCCAGAACATATCGTATTACTACAAACATCCACTTCCATTGAATAAATCCATCGTATGGTTATATACGAACTCGAAGGGACTTCTTCGAGGATGGATTCAGGTTCAGGAGAAATTGAATCGGTTTATTCAGTTGTCTTTTATTATCACCTTCTCTCAGGTTGCGAGGGCTCCTTGGTTTAGGAGAGTACACCTATTATGCTTATTGGATAGTCTTCTTCCAAACCATAGGCAGGTGACGAAAAGTAGGGAATGAAGAAAACCAATTAGCCTAAGTAAAGTGTACAGAAGGTAATAAGTAAAGACAAAATAAAGGGATTAGAAAGAGGGCAAAGTAAATTGCGACTGCTATCATTCACGACCAAACCGCGTAGTTCATCGCCACTCCTACTTCACCTTTGCTTTTCTCCAGTTGAGGAGGAATAGAATAATGTTTATTCAGGTTGTCTTTTATCATCACCTTCTCTCAAGTTGCGAGTACTCCTAGGATTAGGAGTATACACCTATTACGCTTATTGGATAGTCTTCTTCCAAACCATAGGCTGTTGCCGAACGGTAGGGAAGGAAGAAAACCATTTAGCCTAACGATGGTGTACAGAAAGTAATGACTAAAGACAAATAAAGGGATTTGGAGAGACGGCAAAGAAATATACGGTTACAGTCATAAATTGGATTACGGAAGAGGCATTACTAGGAATACCAAGATACCCCTACGAAACATTTTCATGTTTCAGTTACACTGTGCATTGTTAAAGGAAAACTGATTTCCCGATTAGATCCTTACTCCAGGGTATGTATTTACCAGGTATGATTCTCACATCTGTATGGTTTTACAGATGATGAGTAGGAGTAGGTTATTGGGAATAAGGTGATCATCCTCATTATATCGGAATTCGTTGTAATTGGTGATATTTGAGGAAATCGCCTGAGTTTTTGCTGGACGGCAAGTATTTGGTTTTGAGTATCCATTGTTGTGCACCAATTTCTGTAACGCCTTAGATTTCGGTTAGTGTTCGTTTAGACGTTAATGCGGGTTTACTGTAAAAAGTTTACTAATTCGGGTTCCTCGCATTTTATAATATTTAATTAATAATTTCTTATTATTTGTTATGGGCATGCACGCACGTGTGCACGTAATTGTGAGGATTTGTTTGTGCTAATTTTGTTCTTAGCAACCTTAACACTTAACCTAATCTAATCCCTTTACTTTAATCCTTAATCTTTTCCTAGATATTTTGAGTGAGAAGATGAGATATTTGTTATGGATGTGATGAGGTGTGTGTGAATGCATTAAAGGAGAGTTAATGCAAAGGTTACACTTACCCTTCACCCTTAACCTCACCTCCCTCTCTCATTTCTTATTACTCTCTCCCTCTCTCACTCTCTCTCACACATTTCCCTTCTCTTTTTTCTCTCTCTCACATTTACAAACTGAACACTCTCAAGTTCTTCACAAAATTCACAAAGTTCATCAAAATCACATCTTTATCTTGGTTTTGCCTCTTGAATGCCTTGAAGCATGCAAAGCTTGGATCTTTCTGTGCTTTTGGCTAGGTATTGATCTCTTTCTGTTGTTTTTGTTGTTTTTGTGTAGCTTAGCTTGTTAGATTTAGTTTTGATTGTTTAAAGTTAGGTTTTGTGTGTAACATCGTATTTTTAGTGTCGATTTGTGATATCTGTATTCTGCTGTGACCCGGAGATTTTACTAGGAAACTAAACAATTTTGTTGTGTTGTACCTGTGACCATAACACCTCACCTGGAGCACGAACCCCATCAGCTCGGACTCGGCCGGCGACGTTTGAAGGCATTTCCGGCGAGATCGGCCCCTTGGTTGAGTTGTGATTTGGGATTTTCTAGGTAGGTCTCTGCTTTGGTTTGGGTAAGTTTGGTCTTGTTTGATTTTTTATTTTTCTCAGTATGCAAAATCTGGGATCACCTGGGAAGTTTCTAGTGTTTTGTGTTCGCGCGATATGTTATACGACACGGATCGTGCACTTTGTGTGGTTTTACTTTTAGGTTGTTTTCGTCGTGTCGCTAGGCGCGTTAGCCACAATACGAACACTTGAGAGTATGTTTTGTGTTGTTGCGTTGATTAAATGTAGTTAGCACGTGTTTATGATCTATTATTAATATATACTTGTTTTATTGTTTTAATGTTGCAGGTTCGCTGGCGGGGACTTCGGACACTGCTACAAAGGGAAAACAGGTGGTTGGCTTCACTTAGCCAGGAGCGTTGGTGAGTAGATTTAACATCTACAGGGGAATCGCCCGCATGGCGTTATGCGTCTGGGCTCGAGATGTTAAATCTTGTCACATATTCTATTTTATATTTAGAATTGCGCATTCACCCTACTGCTTAGTTATGGTTGTGCTTGGACTAGTATCCTTAGGACACTGCACTATTATTGACGGCTCATGTTGCACGAGCACTGATTGCATACCACACACACACCGTCAATAATTGCCATGTCACGCACAACCCACATATAGAAATGTTATTATTTGGTTAGGGACATTGAGACATTGATTCATATTTCTTATCGCATATGACTTATAGCATACCTGTATACCTATATGCTTACACATATGCCTTGACATACTTACATGCTAGTTACCTGTATACCTATAGAGTATTGTACCATTAGCGATAGGTACATACACACTTCATGACATAGCTACAGGTATACCTTGCACACATACTTCATTTATACCCATGGGGTATATTACATCATTACTTATAGGTAGATACATATACCTTGCTATACCTTTATGTTTACACATATATCTGGTTATAGCTACATGTTTACCTTTACTTGATGTTATTTAGAATTGGAGAAATTAGGAACCACATTATATTTATATTAACTTGTGGCAGTTAATTAGCGGCTTTTCATTTATATGCTTACATTACAGTTTTCTGTTGCATATATTACATTCATGGATTTCATATGATGTCTCTGATATTTTTACTCCTGTATATATAACAGTGAAATGGGACGCTGTTATATATGCCTATGCATATATATTAGTGGAATGGGACGTTAATATAAGTGTATTGATTCATGCATTTGTATTTATTCTTTACTTGATATTTGTATGCATCCACTGTGAGATTTGTTATATACCGATACGTGGATCAAGAGTGTCGATTCCGGACACTTGCGATTCGAGGAACGTATAAATATGAGAAAGACCGATACGTGGATCACGGGTGTCGATACCGGACACATACGATTTGAGGAACATATAGATTGTGTATTTTGTGTCGATGCTTGACACATTGTTTTCATGATATTTTATTCCTATGTATATATAACTGTGGAATGGGACGATGTTATATATGCCTTTACACATATATTAGTGGAATGGGACGCTAAAATATGTGTATTGATATCAATTTATATACATCATCATATTTATTCATGCAAATATACCTAGGTTATAAGAGATTCATTTGATATTGGATATAGGACATTTGAGATTACTTGATATTGTACATAAAGGATATATGTGATTTACTTGATTTTGTACATTCAGGATATATGAGATTTATTCGATATTGTACATTCAGGATTCGTGAGACTTATTGTAAGTCCATGTTACCTCTCCCGGTTCTTTTGGGCTTGCGGAAATGACGAAAAACAATTTTTTCGGTAAAGGTAACTTGGACTAGAAATACGGATCTAGGCTAAACTACACACTAGCAACCTAACTAGAGAGTTGTCTACTCGGTTAGGGGTTATACCTCACTTGAACTCCTTCTTCTTGGACTCTATGTAGTGGTGGGATGGTGCTTTCCTCGTCGCCCTCCTTCGTCAAAGATGGATCCACCTGAGGGCTTCTTCCTTTGAGCTCCTTTCTCGAACTTTGAGAGAACTAGGGTATCCGGCTTGCTAAACCTTCTACCTTAGAGAGAGTAGAGAGTGTCTTAGGGTGTTTTATCTTCAAGGAGATGTTTCTCAACACATGAGATTTTGTTCTCCTTAAACAAGAGGAGGAAGAAGATGAAGAGAAGAGAGAGAAACAATATGATAGAATGAGATTGTATTTTACAACCATAACATATAAGTGATTTATCTAATAATAATATTAATTGAAAATGAAAAAGGTGATGGATAGTTTGAAGAGACCATTATCATATCACAATAAATGTATTTTGCAAAGATCAAAGAGCATCTTGAAAAGTAATGATGATGGTCAATGTTTCAAACCTAGTCAACTAGTCAACCTTGGTCAACAAGTCAACAAACCCAATCCATGACACAATTTTATTTAATTAATATTATTAATTGATAAATCACAAGATCATTAGGGTTTGGAAAAAGACGACTGTCATCTGTGCATACACACCCGTTCCAAAACCCTAATGAAAAACCTCTTCCTCCGCCTCAATCAACTGTGCATAAACACCCGCATTCATGTTCCGAGGAACATGAACACAATGAGATAAAACTAACCCCAAAGCATATACTAGGATCTGGCTCAAACCAGAGCCCGCTTGTAATGACTGTCCGGACACCAAACGTGCACAAGTGCGCGGATGTGAACGAACCCTGCCGCAAAACCATGCGACCTCTACTCTGTTTTGCCCAAAGGCGAATAACCCTCTGTGTGGGACTCTAAAGACTCGACACTACACTGGCAGTGGGTTTTACCATAGACCGCAAGCGGCACTAGCTGTACGTAACGGTCCCCAGGTAGATGCCGATAAGAAGACTGACGAGGTAAACCCATCTGAACTCCTACTGAGTCTGAATGTGACAATCTCCGTACAGTCCGGTCTGTTCGTCTAAGAACATCACATGGCGGGCCTAGGGGGGCGGTAAACGTCAGTCCCCTACTAACGGTACAAGTCGTGTCGGAGTGTAGCCCAGAACACCTGAGATAACACTGGAAACCTACCAGTCTATCTCGCTTGCCCTGGCCAGGGACTTTGTGTAATGGCTCTCCTAGACACAGCGTGATATCAACCCCCAAAACCGGGAGAGACGAATCCTGTCTAACCGTCACTGCCTCCAAGTGCTTCGGGACTGCACCCAAAAACTACCTGTTTGCACGACTCCTTTGAGCCGTGGTAGGGTAGTAATCAAAGTACAGTGGAAACACACTCGAGGCGAAGTGACAGTGTCAAGTCAACGGACTAAGCTGTACTCATGTCACCTGGGAACTGATAACTGACGATAGGAATAATACCAACCAACAGTTCCCAATGAGTCCTGTCCAGTGTACTCGTAACCTAACGAGCACCCGCATACTATCTCAAGTACGACGTACTGACGGCTGTGGGACAGACCGTCTCCTAAGCTGGGATAAGAAGCGCATGCGCTAGTCTACTCCGGAGTATCGATGCCCTGTCTCGATAGTCCTGCGACTAGGGACCTGCATAAGGATGTGCTTATAGATTACCCAGCCCCCACGAGTGTGACTGCCATCACAACGCTGGTAATCAAGCAAAGATCCCATGGGCTCCACTAATGTGTAAAGGCGATATGCTAAAAGAAACACATGCACACATTAAAGCAGAAATAAACCAAGTAGCATACTACCATTTTGAGCAAGAATGTCAATACAAGGTGAATATCCCAAGCTTCCATCAAGTAATATACAATCCAGTATGATACAATAACAATCTCCCACTTGCACTAAGGCCATGTACTGGCGTATCGAAGACCTATCATCTCGATCAGCCGCTCGAACCGAGTCTGGGATAAGGCCTTGGTGAATGGATCAGCAGTGTTATCTTCCGTAGCAACTCTCTGAACCTCGATCTCCTGGCGACCCACGATCTCCCTGATCAGGTGATACCGCCTCAAGATGTGCCTGGACTTCTGATGGGACCTGGGTTCCTTCGCTAAAGCTTTAGCTCCGTTGTTGTCACAATACAGCGGTATTGGATCAACAATGGTAGGAACCACCTGAAGCTCCGTGAGGAACTTCTTCATCCAGACGGCTTCTTTTGCGGCATCTGCAGCAGCGATATATTCCGCTTCCATCGTCGAGTCATTAACGGTTTCCTGTTTGGAACTCTTCCAACACACCGCCCCTCCATAGAGGGTAAAGACATAACCCGACATGGATTTGGAATCATCCTTGTCACTCTGGAAGCTGGAGTCAGCAAAGGCCTCGATCTGGAGGTATTTTCCGCCATACACCAAGAACATCTCCTTAGTCCTTCTCAGGTACTTGAGAATGTTCTTTACTGCTATCCAGTGTTTCTCCCCAGGGTTTGACTGATACCGGCTTACCACACTCAGTGCATAAGCTACATCTGGTCTGCTACACAACATCGCATACATTATAGAGCCTACCGCAGAAGCGTATGGTATAATAGACATGCGATCCCTTTCCAAATCAGTCTTGGGAGACATCTCTTTGGAGAGGGTGATCCCGTGAGAAGCCGGTAGATTACCACGCTTGGAATCTTCCATACTGAATCTTTTCAGTTTGGTGTCGATGTACCTGGACTTTGAGAGTCCCGGTATCCTCTTGGATCTGTCACGATAGATCCGGATCCCCAGAATGTATGAGGCATCACCCAGGTCTTTCATGGAGAACCTGTGTGACAAGAACCCTTTGACAGATTGTAGCATAGGAATGTCATTTCCTATTAAGAGAATGTCATCCACGTATAAAACGGGGAATACTACAGTTCTCGCTACAAATCTACTATAGATGCATGGTTCATCTGGATTTTTGATAAAGCCAAATTCTTTGACCGTCTCATCAAAACAGATGTTCCAACTCCGCGATGCCTGCTTTAGTCCATAGATGGACTTAAGCAACTTGCACACCTTTCCGCTGCTCCCACTCTGAATGAAACCCTTTGGCTGGTCCATATAGACACACTCCTCTAAATTACCATTTAGAAAAGTGGTCTTTACGTCCATTTGCCAAATCTCATAATCGTGGAAGGCAGCAATGGCAAGAAGGATCCGAATGGATTTCAGCATAGCCACTGGAGAAAAGGTTTCGTCATAGTCCAAGCCAGGTCTTTGACGGAAACCCTTTGAAACAAGTCTAGCTTTATAGGTCTCAACCTGTCCATCTACACCAATCTTCCTTTTGAAGATCCACTTGCATCCTACGGGTTTTACCCCATCTGGAGCAATGTCCAACGTCCATACTTTGTTGGTGTACATGGACTCCATTTCGGTCCGCATTGCATCCAGCCATTTTACCGAGTCAACACTCTGAATGGCCTGCTGGAAGCTAGTTGGCTCATCACTATCAATGATGCAATCCTCTCTATCCCCGTCTATGAGAAAACCGTAGTATCTCTCGGGCGGATGAGACAGCCTACTACTTCTGCGGAGCGGCGTAGGAATGTCCTGATCTTTCGAACCCTCTGGTTCTACTAAGCTTTCAGTAATAGCTTGTGGTTCTGGAATTTCTTCCAGTTCTATTGCGCTCCCACTTATCTGATTCTCCAAAAACTGAGTTTCCAAGAAGTGGGCATGCCTAGAAACAAAAACCTTTTGTTCCTCTTCGCAAAAGAAGAAATATCCCTTGGAGTTCTTTGGATATCCCACAAACTTGCACTGTACTGAGCGTGCCTCGAGCTTGTCCGCATGCTGCTTTTTGACAAAAGCTGGACATCCCCATGTCTTAATATGATTAAGATAGGGTCTCTTCCCACACCACATCTGATATGGTGTAGTAGGCACAGTTTTAGTTGGAACTCGGTTCAAAAGGTATGCAGCTGATTCTACCGCATATCCCCAGAATGATCGCGGTAACTCAGCGTTATTCATCATGGACCGTACCATATCCAATAGGGTTCGGTTCCGTCTTTCCGATACACCGTTATGTTGCGGAGTGTATGGAGGAGTAAGCTGAGAGAGAATTCCATTCTCTTTTAAGTAATCCAGGAACTCGGCATTCAAGTATTCACCACCTCGATCAGATCTCAGTGTCTTGATACTTTTGCCTGTTTGTTTTTCTACTTCATTCTTGTATTCCTGGAATTTTCCAAAGGCTTCGGATTTATGTTTCATTAAGAAGACATAACCGTACCTTGAAAAGTCATCCGTAAAAGTAATGAAGTTAGAATAACCGCTTCTTGCATGCGTAGACATTGGACCGCACACGTCGCTGTGTACGAGTCCCAAGAGCTCGCTCGCTCTCACTCCGTGTCCAGTAAACGGAGTCTTTGTCATCTTTCCTTTGAGACAGGATTGACAAGTTGCATACGATTGATATTCGAACGGATCCAAATATCCTTCTGTATGTAACTTCGTCAACCTTCTCTCATTGATGTGACCCAGTATACAATGCCATAAGAAAGTCTGATTTGTTTCCGGAGACTTTCTTTTGTGTGTATTCTGGACATTAAAAATCTGTGGTTGGTTTAATACGTATATACCATTGCTCAATGTACCTGACCCAATCAAAACTTGATTAAGGTGAATGTTTACAATATTGCTTACAAACGCAAATTCATAACCTTCTTTAGAAACCAAAGATACAGAAATGATATTACAAGTTGCATTGGGAACAAAAAAGCAATTACGTTAAACCAAAACATGTCCATCTAACATTCCCAGGTGATAGTCCCCCACGGCCTCAGCATCCATGCTAGCACCGTTTGCAACTTTGAGGGTCATGTCATCTGCTTTCAAAAACCTACGCTTTCTCAACGCCTGCAAAGAATTACAGATATGAGATCCTGATCCGGTATCCAATACCCAGGACGTAGAGTTTATTGATAGACAGTTTTCAATAACATACACACCTGAAGCTGAAGCGGCAACCTGCTTCAGATCCTGTGTTCTGGCTTTCCAAGCCCTGCAATCTTTCTTCCAGTATCCACTCTTGTGACAGTAAAAGCATTCTTCCTTATCCACAAGCTTCCCGGCTACCTTTGTTGCTTTTGCCTTTCCCTTCGTATCCTTCTTACTAACACCGCCCCTTGGTTTGGCGGGGGTTTTCTTCTTCTTTCCCTTGGCTTTCGCCTTGGACCTAGAAGAGGAAGATCCTCCTACAAACAAAGTGGATGTTTCCCTACCTTTCTGTAGGGTGCCCTCTGCACTCCTCAGCATGTTGAGAAGCTCTGAAAGTTCAACTTCCTTTTCTTGCAAGTTGAAATTCAGGATGAACTGGGCGTAAGTGGAAGGAAGGGACTGAAGAATCAAGTTCGTATAGAGCTCATTCTCCAACGTGGTCCCAAGGTCCGCGAGCTCCTCTATGTAGCCAATCATCTTAAGCACGTGTTCCGCTACCGATGATCCGACGGCCAATCTTGCCGAAAACAACTTCTTCGACACTTCGTATCTTGCGATACGAGATTGCTCTCCATATAGTTCTTTTGTATGGAGAAATATGGATTCGAGGTCCATATTCTCATGCCTCCTCTGATGTTCGTTGTCCATAGAGGCAAGCACGAGGCACTTGGCCTTCGCGCAGTCGATTTCCCAGGTCTTACGGATTTCCCTATCCGCGACGCTGGTTTTGGGACCTGGGATAGGGGGAGCTTTCATGGTAAGAAGATACCCCAACTTATCATAAGTGATTTCCATTTTGACATTCCTGAGCCAATCTTTGTAGTTTGGCCCTGTCAGTATGTTTTTATCTAGTAGTAACTTAAGTCCAGTCATGATGTTTAGTCGCTGCAATTAGGAGAGAGAGAAGAAACACTTTAGCATGATGCTCTTGCAAGTTTAGAGTGGTTTTTAGTTTGTCTAAACAGGATGGTTCCCACTGTCTCTCGAATCCCTCCTCAAACCATAAAGGAAGAACTAGTCGGGATCAATCTCACCGTACAATACTTGCTTAACCGTTCAGCCAGGACAGTGTCGGTACTTCGAGGGAGGTTTTCCAACGCTTTCGTGAAGTTCCTTAATTAAGTAACCTCTTTTCCCTGAGGGCGAAGCCCCGCTAACACCTTTCTAGACACCTACTTGGTTTATAGCATTGATCGTTAAGTGAGAAAGTTCCGGAGGAGTAGCATATACTCACGTAGGATCGGGATCCAAATATCATCGCGTGACAAAACTGAAGGAATCCTACCAGAATCATCACACTCCAAATGGTATGCAGCGCTAGCAAGTTTCAGTTCTTTTGAAACTCCCAATGTGGATTTTTGCCCCATGCTCTTATGACCTTGACTTTGGCCAAAATATCATAAGTCACATGTCAAGTTCTACCCGTCATTCTCCAGGTTAATTTGAGCCCACCCGTACATACCCTTGACTTTGACCAAAATGGTAGAACGGCTGCCCCAAACCAACACATTTATCTATGCTGCACATGAATGCCCAATAGCTACCAATCACTATGCCTTGACTTTGGCCAACATAGATAGCTTGAATACTTATTGACCATTCATATGAAACGACGGAGGGCTACGAATGGTTTTGGCGAAACCGTGAATGTAGTGAACTTGATATAATTAAAGGAACGAGATAGCTTTCAAAAGGAGTGGTTCAAGCTCCACATTTAAAAGTTTGGTTTTGAAAAGAACCGAGTGGTTTTCAAAGTGTTCCAACGAATTTTATTTGGTTTATTTTTATCTTGCATTAATTCCAATGCGTCCCATTATTTAATCCTACCATTGTAGAAAACAACGAAAATATGACGTACGCTTATGCCATCCGCATTCGCCACGGGGTCCCGTCATCACCCGTTAGGTTACTTAACTAACGACAGAGCGGGGGCTGGACTAGCGCGGATGCAAAACATAAGCAACGCCTAAATAGATATCATATAGATATATATAAACATTCTTCACATGCAATGATAGCCATTCCAGATCACAGATGAATACATTGGATATACTAGGAATCCGCAATTCGTACGAGCTTGTAACGAAAAGCGGATTACACGGTCGCGATGAATAGCCACACCCCACCCTAGACCTCTACGGGTGCGGCAAACTACCCGCCAAGTACCCGAAGCGAAGCAACCTCCCTCAACTCGTGAGTAGGCCACTCGGCACTTCGAGATACCCGGTAGTTTGTGCACCCCACCTTGGGTCTATCCTAGGAGAAAAAACAGTAAAAAGAAATTATACAATGACGGTTACAACCCCGACCCGGTTGTGCGGCCATACAAATAATATTACATCAATTTACATATTACAAGAATTGAAAGATAAACAAAACTCTCATCTCACAATTCCCCCGGCTATTCATCCGCGACAATCCAACGAATTCATATACATAAACCATCAACATCACAGATCACAGATATGTATAACCCCCACTAATCGACGTATAGCGATTAGTAGACGTTTAATACATATAGAACATTACAGATATAACCATTAGCCAAAGTCTTCAGAACATCGACCGAAAATACGGATTTGTAACCACCCTACAAACCAACTTGTTCTCTGGAAATACTGGGCAGAAACAAACATTCCCAAAAATCACAAAAACACACCAGAAACAAACTGCAACAAAATCGATCCACGGCCGAGTCAACTCGGCCGCGGATCCGCGGCAGAAGCAAACTTCTGCCGCGGAACCGCGGTGAGTTGGTCGACTCGTTTGATCGTTTTTCTTTCCTGTTCTTAGAAAAGCCTGAGCCGATTTTTAAGACATGATTTTTTATTTTTAGAGCAGAAAAAAAAATCGGCAGAAACTTAGGGTTTCTGGGGTGTTTTTCGGTTTTTTCGTTCAGTCGATATTCTAAATACTTTGCTAACATGTTATGGTGTGTTTAGTTAGGCTCTGATACCACTGTAAGTCCATGTTACCTCTCCCGGTTCTTTCGGGCTTGCGGAAATGACGAAAAACAATTTTTTCGGAAAAGGTAACTTGGACTAGAAACACGGATCTAGGCTAAACTACACACTAGCAACCTAACTAGAGAGTTGTCTACTCGGTTAGGGGTTATACCTCACTTGAACTCCTTCTTCTTAGACTCTATTTAGTGGTGGGATGGTGCTTTCCTCGTCGCCCTCCTTCGTCAAAGATGGATCCACCTGAGGGCTTCTTCCTTTGAGCTCCTTTCTCGAACTTTGAGAGAACTAGGGTATCCGGCTTGCTAAATCTTCGACCTTAGAGAGAGTAGAGAGTGTCTTAGGGTGTTTTATCTTCAAGGAGATGTTTCTCAACACATAAGATTTTGTTCTCCTTGAACAAGAGGAGGAAGAAGATGAAGAGAAGAGAGAGAAACAATATGATAGAATGAGATGGTATTTTACAACCATAACATATAAGTGATTTATCTAATAATAATAATATTAATTGAAAATGAAAAAGGTGATGGATAGTTTGAAGAGACCATTATCATATCACAATAAATGTATTTTGCAAAGATCAAAGAGCAACTTGAAAAGTAATGATGATGGTCAATGTTTCAAACCTAGTCAACTAGTCAACTTAGGTTAACAAGTCAACAAACCCAATCCATGACACAATTTCATTTAATTAATATTATTAATTGATAAATCAAAAGATCATTAGGGTTTGGAAAAACACGACTGTCATCTGTGCATACACACCCGTTCCAAAACCCTAATGAAAAACCTCTTTCTCCGCCTCATTCAACTGTGCATACACACCCGCATTCATGTTCCGAGGAACATGAACACAATGAGATAAAACTAACCCCAAAGCATATACTAGGATCTTGCTCAAACCAGAGCCCGCTAGTAATGACTGTCCGGACACCAAACGTGCACAAGTGCGCGGATGTGAACGAACTCTGCCGCAAAACCATGCGACCTCCACTCTGTTTTGCCCAAAGGAGAATAACCCTCTGTGTGGGACTCTAAAGACACGACACTACGCTGGCAGTGGGTTTAACCATAGACCGCAAGCGGCACTAGCTGTACGTAGCGGTCCTCAGGTAGATGTCGATAAGAAGACTGACGAGGTAAACCCATCTGAACTCCTACTGAGTCTGAATGTGACAATCTCCGTACAGTCCGGTCTGTTCGTCTAAGAACATCGCATGGCAGGCCTAGGGAGGCGGTAAACGTCAGTCCCGTACTAGCGGTACAAGTCGTGTCGGAGTGTAGCCCAGAGCACCTGAGATAACAGTGGAAACCTACCAGTCTATCTCGCTTGCCCTGGCCAGGGACTTTGTGTAATGGCTCTCTTAGACACAGCGCGATATCAACCCCCAAAACCGGGAGAGAAGAATCCTGTCTAACCGTCACTACCTCCAAGTGCTTCGGGACTGCACCCAAAAACTACCTGTTTGCACGACTCCTTTGAGCCGTGGTAGGGTAGTAATCAAAGTACAGTGGGAACACACCCGAGGCGAAGTGATAGTGTCAAGTCAACGGACTAAGCTGTACTCATGTCACTTGGGAACTGATAACTGACGATAGGTATAATACCAACCAACAATTCCCAACATGTGCTGTCCAGTGTACTCGTAACCTAACGAGCACCCGCATACTATCTCAAGTATGACGTACTGACGGCTGTGGGACAGACCGTCTCCCATGCTGGGATAAGAAGCGCATGCGCTAGTCTACTCTGGAGTATCGATTCCCTGTCTCGATAGTCCTGCGACTAGGGACCTGCATAAGGATGTGCTTATAGATTACCCAGCCCCCACGAGTGTGACTGCCATCACAATGCTGGTAATCAAGCAAAGATCCTAAGGGCTCCACTAATAAGTAAAGGCGATATGCTAAAAGAAACACATGCACACATTAAAGCAGAAATAAACCAAGTAGCATACTACCATTTTGAGCAAGAATGTCAATACAATGTGAATATCCCAAGCTTCCATCAAGTAATATACAATCCAGTATGATACAGTAATGGCCTCTAGGGCATATACACTAACAATCTCCCACTTGCACTAAGGCCATGTACTGGCGTATCGAAGACCTATCATCTCGATCAGCCGCTCGAACTGAGTCTGGGGTAAGGCCTTGGTGAATGGATCAGCAGTGTTATCTTCCGTAGCAACTCTCCGAACCTCGATCTCCTGGCGACCCACGATCTCCCTGATCAGGTGATACCGCCTCAAGATGTGCCTGGACTTCTGATGGGACCTGGGTTCCTTCGCTAAAGCTATAGCTCCGTTGTTGTCACAATACAGCGGTATTGGATCAACAATGGTAGGAACCACCTGAAGCTCCTTGAGGAACTTCTTCATCCAGACGGCTTCTTTTGCGGCATCTGCAGCAGCGATATATTCCGCTTCCATCGTCGAGTCAGCAACGGTTTCCTGTTTGGAACTCTTCCAACACACCGCCCCTCCATAGAGGGTAAAGACATAACCCGACATGGATTTGGAATCATCCTTGTCACTCTGGAAGCTGGAGTCAGCAAAGGCCTCGATCTGGAGGTCTTTTCCGCCATACACCAAGAACATCTCCTTAGTCCTTCTCAGGTACTTAAGAATGTTCTTTACTGCTATCCAGTGTTTCTCCCCAGGGTTTGACTGATACCGGCTTACTACACTCAGTGCATAAGCTACATCTGGTCTGGTACACAACATCGCATACATTATAGAGCCTACCGCAGAAGCGTAGGGTATAATAGACATGCGATCCCTTTCCAAATCAGTCTTGGGAGACATCCCTTTCCAAATCAGCTCACAGTGTGCAGTTTGCTTAGGTGGGTTTTGTGGTTATTCGTTGTTGTATTGTTTATTCGTTGTATTCTTGTACTCTCCATCTACTACTTTCATATTGATTTAGAGACTTAGTGTGAGGACGATATTGTATATTATTTTGTGACTTGGTTATCTTTTATACAGTTTCCTTTTTATCGTCTTCTTTTTCTTCGCTACGGTGTCGTATATCTGTTGTGGTGGTTGTTTTCCGCCTTTGGGCATGTATCTGCTCCCGTTTGGGGATGCTTTATTTATATTTATGTTGTACCCATTTTTGGGGCTAGTTTTTACAAAGGAGGTGCTGCCAAAATTTTAAAGGAAATAAAGTTGGACTTTTAAAGAATTTGGGTTGCGATTTCAAATGTTTCAAAACTTCTATTATCTTTTCTTGTCTTTTAATGGTTTAGATTTCTGGGTTTTGGCTTTCTTTTACTGCGTTACGCCTGTAGACGCTGCGTAGTATTAGGGCCGCCACGTGCCAATTTCGGGTCGTGACAAAGTTGGTATCAGAGCGCTAGGTTTTACCTTTCGGAGTGTACGATGACCTTGGTATGATGGAGTAGGTAGCTTAAGCAGAGTAACGTAGTGTGTGTATGTCTGCAGCATACCCACGATGCGGTACTCCGCCTAAAGTGACTTAAGTACAAATTGCTTGAAATTCCTTCCTTGATAATTCATATCCTTGTGATTCGATTTCCGTGTTCATACCGAATCCTATCTCTATTTATAGCCTTTGCCTCCGCCGACTATGGGGACTCAGAGTGGTGCGGCGAGGGCCGTGGTCAGAATTGACTCGGGTGGGTCAAGGACTGACCAGGATGGCGCGCTCGTTGCACAGGAGTAGACGGATCCGCCTTCGAAAAATAGTATTGCTAGGCCTGTGGCAGAGATGCAGGACATGCGCAAGACGATGAGTTCTTTGGTTGAGGCCATTCGAGCGCAGCGACAGGAGGTTTTCACCCCTGTTACCCAGTTCTTCTTTGCAATCAGCACACAGCATTCCGTCACCTATATAGCATCATAGGATGCAGCCCAGTTACGAGACACGTCTTCCAAAGACTTTGGGAGTTCCGAAACCGTGGAGGACCCTTACCGGTGTACCAGCCCAGAGACAGAGGCTTAGTCGTCGAGGCAGGTTTCGTGACCGTCGCGGGAGTAGCAGAGGTTTGGGACGAGGAGAGTCATGTTAGCTAGATTATTCGTTCATTGTGTTAATTTCTGTCAGCGATTCTTTTGTTGCGCAACACGTATTTCAGTCGTGTGCCAATCGGTTAGGAGATTCATCCGTCACTTGATCCATCTAGAGATGTTGGATTTTATGTTCTCCTGGCAACGGACCGGTTAGCTACGTGCTAGGCGTCTGTGGACTACAACGAGAAAACAGTCAGGTTTGTTTTCCCGGCAAGTCAGTTCTTGTTGTGCAGGAGGACAGTGGTGCCGCCTCTCACAGCTTGAATTCAGCCTTTTTCGCTAGTCGGCTTTTGAGGAGAGGATGTCGAGGATTCTTGGCGTTCATTTGTGATATCGGAGCCACAGTAGGATTGTTGGACCGGGTTTCTATCGTGCAAGAGTTTTCCGACGTTTTTGCAGATGAGCCGGCGACGCTTAAGGAGATTAAAGATCAGCTGCAGAGTTGTGTGTTGGGGGGAGTTTTTGTGCGTCTGAGTGTTTCGCATTAAGGAGCCCCTATTTCTGTTCGTCAAGGAGAAAGACGGCAGATTGAGGTTGTGTATTGATAGATCGTCAGCTGAATCGGCTTACGGTGCGAATAGGTATCTTTTACCTCGCATTGACGATTTCTTCGATCAGCTCCAGAGTGTGAGAAATTTTCTAAGTTTGTTCGTGATTAGGTCATCATTGTTGCGGGTTCCGAGTGATGATATTCCGAAGACTGCCTTGTGTGTGCTACGGGCTTTGTGTGTTTTGGTGGTGTCATTGGACTCACCAATTCCCTAGCAGCATTTGTAGATATGATGAACCAGATTTCTTCAGGCTGTTCCTCGACCAGTTATTGTTGTGTTATTGACGACATTCTGGTCTACTTAATGTGTCTTGAGGGACAGGAGCAGCGCTTGAGGATTTGTTTTGCAGACATTGGGAGAGCCCCAGCGGTTCGCTAGATTCTCGGAGTGTTCCTTCATGCTTGTTTGTGTTGACTCCTAGGTCTTGTAGTTACGGGAGACGGTTTTTGTATGGTTTCGAGGGAGATCGAGGCCATACAGCTTTGGCCCAGACTTGTGCACGGACGGAGGTCCGCAGATTTTTGGGGCTTAGCAGGTTTTTACCGCCGTTTCGTGCAGTATTGCTAGTGTAGTGCTGCACCGTTGACTGAACTGACCGAAAAGGAGGTTTCTTTTCTTTGGACTGAGGCATGCGTGCGGAGTTTTTCTGCAGTTGAAGACTCGGTTAACAACTGCATCAGTTCTTTCTTTGCTTTCTGGTTCGGGCGACTTTGTTGTTTTACTGTGATGTTTCGTGAGTGGAGCTCAATTGTGTACTGAGGTGACGCTATAGAGTTATTGCTTTTGCTTCCTTTCATTTGGAGGAAGTACTAGCAGGATATCCCACTCCTGATCTGGAGATGGCCGCGGTGGTCGTGCGTTGGAGATTTGGAGACACTACTTGTTCGAGAGTCGTGTCAGATTTTCACGGACCACCAGAGCTTATAATGTACATCTTCCTGCAGCGGGTTTTGATTGTTGAGATAGTCTTCTGCAGATTTACAGCTCTTGTGCGATCGTTGAGTACAGCTTAAGTTTGCCTCTACTGAGAGGACAGCTTGCTCATGTCTGCACCCGACCACTTTTCCTTATTCGCTTTCGCGAGGTACAGCCCACCGATGGTCGTTCGTCAGAGATACTTGAGCATAGTCGGCTGGGTAATGATTCCGAGTCCTTGATTTGTGACCCGATGTGCTACGTTTAGGGGCGCGTTTGTGTGTACCTGTTGCTGTTTTACTGACACGCGGAATCCTAGAGCAGGCACATCTGTCAACTCTCTGTACTCATTCAAGTTCTACCAACATTTGACGTGACTTGTGAGATAGTTACTGGTGGACAAGGATGTAAAGAGAAATTTCGGATTTCGTTTCGAAGTGTCTGTCTTGTTGTGTGCTTTGGTTGAGCATCTACGACCGGCTGGAGAGTTGCAATCTTTAACCGTTCCGAAGTGGGAATGGGAGCAGATCTCCATGAATTTCGTTATGGTGTCTACCCAGGTTTAGTCAGGGTATGACTCCATTCAGATACTTGTTGTCTGGTTATGCTCAGTTTGCTCAGTTGTTCTCTGTTAAGTCTGTGCGTTGCACGGAGTTCCTTCATAAGTCGTATCCAAATAAGGCACCCTGTTTGCTTGCCGTCTTGGGCAGGAGCTTCAGGAAGCCTTGGGTACTGGTTGAGCTTTAGCTCCATTTTTCCATCGGCGGGATGATGGTTTTGTGAGAGCGGGATATACCGACTCTGAAGGATATGCTTGTGCGTACGTACTAGTTGTTGTCGGCAGTTGGGGATCGTCACTTGCTATTGTCAGGATTCTCCTTCGATAGCTGTTATCAGGAGTCACTCCAATTGGCAACTTTTAGGTTTAGGGGTTAGGTCGTGTCGATCACCAGTCTTTTTCTGACTCTACGTATTAGGATTTTTTGACCCCAGCTAGTCTAGAGACTTCGGAAATGATCCATTTGGTTCAGGTCAGGATGATGATAGTCCTGTGCGGACAGAGGTCTTATGCCGACCGTGATGGTCGCAGACTTGAGTTCGCAGTCGGAGATCATGTATTCCTACGGATTTTTCCGATGAATTACGTGTTGAGTTTTGGAAAGCTTATCCTAGGATTATAGGTCCTTTAGAGATCCTTAAAGCGAGTTAGTTTCGTTGCCTTTAATTTGGCACTTCCGCCCAGATTATTGAGTATTCACCACGTATTTCTTGTGTCGATACTTTGCAATTACCTTCATGACCTTTCTCACATGATTCAACACCAGACCATTTAGCTTGGACGCGATCTTTCATTCACCAGCAGCTAATTGTGTTAAGGGCTCGGCAAGTGGAGAAACTTCGGTTAAGGGTCTTGCCATCTGTAAAGGGTTTCTTGGACGTAGCCATATAGTGAGGTAATCATTTGGGAGGCTGCGAGAGAGATATTAGAGTTTTGTAATTTTCTCTTTGAAGGTACGCTTAGTGAGAATTTTAAATTCGGGGACAAATTTTTTAGAAAGGGGGAGATTGTAACGCCTTAGATTTCGGTTAGTGTTCGTTTAGACGTTAATGCGGGTTTACTGTAAAAAGTTTACCAATTCGGGTTCCTCACATTTTATAACATTTAATTAATAATTTATTATTATTTGTTATGGGCATGCATGCACGTGTGCACGTAATTGTGAGGATTTGTTTGTGCTAATTTTGTTCTTAGCAACCTTGACACTTAACCTAATCTAATCCCTTTACTTTAATCATTAATTTTTTCCTAGATATTTTGAGTGAGAAGATGAAATATTTGTTATGGATGTGATGAGGTGTGTATGAATGCATTAAAGGAGAGTTAATGCAAAGGTTACACTTACCCCTCACCCTTAACCTCACCTCTCTCTCTCATTTCTCCTTACTCTCTCTCTCTCTCACTCTCTCTCACACATTTCCTTTCTCTTCTTTCTCTCTCTCACATTTACAAACTGAACACTCTCAAGTTCTTCACAAAATCCATCACAAAATTCACAAAGTTCATCAAAATCACATCTTTATCTTGGTTTTTCCTCTTGGATGCCTTGGAGCATGCAAAGCTTGGATCTTTGTATTCTTTTGGCTAGGTATTGATCTCTTTCTGTTGTTTTTGTTGTTTTTGTGTAGCTTAGCTTGTTAGATTTAGTTTTGATTGTTTAAAGTTAGGTTTTGTGTGTAACATCGTATTTTTAGTGTCGATTTGTGATATCTGTATTCTGCTGTGACCCGGAGATTTTACTAGGAAACTAAACAATTTTGTTGTGTTGTACCTGTGACCATAGCACCTCACCTGGTGCACGAACCCCATCAGCTCGGACTCGGCCGGCGACGTCTGAAGGCATTTCCGGCGAGATCGGCCCCTTGGTTGAGTTGGGATTTGGGATTTTCTGGGTATGTCTCTGCTTTGGTTTGGGTAAGTTTGGTCTTGTTTGATTTTTAAGTTTTCTCAGTATGCAAAATCTGGGATCACCTAGGTAGTTTCTAGTGTTTTGTATTCGCGCGATACGTTATACGACACGGATCATGCACTTTGTGTGGTTTTACTCTTAGGTTGTTTTCGTCGTGTCGCTACGCGCGTTAGCCATAATACGAACACTTGAGAGTATGTTTTGTGTTGTTGCGTCGATTAAAGGTGGTTAGTACGTGTTTTTGATCTATTATTAATATATACTTGTTTTATTGTTTTAATGTTGCAGGTTCGCTGGCGGGGACTTCGGACACTCCTACAAAGGGAAAACAGGTGGTTGGTTTCACTTTGCCAGGAGCGTTGGTGAGTAGATTTAACATCCACAGGGGAATCGCCCGCATGGCGTTATGCGTCTGGGCTAGAGATGTTAAATCTTGTCCCATATTCTATGTTATATTTAGAATTGCGCATTCACCCTACTGCTTAGTTATGGTTGTGCTTGGACTAGTATCCTTAGGACACTGCACTATTATTGACGGATCATATTGCACGAGCACTGATTATATGCCACACACACACCGTCAATAATTGCCATGTCACGCACAACCCACATATAGAAATTCTATTGTTTGGTTAGCGACATTGAGACATTGATTCATATTTCTTATCGCATATGACTTATAGCATACCTGTATACCTACATGCTTACACATATGCCTTGATATACTTACATGATAGTTACCTGTATACCTATAGAGTATTGTACCATTAGCGATAGGTACATACACACTTCATGACATAGCTACAGGTATACCTTGCACACATACTTCACTTATACCCAGGGGGTATATTACATCATTACTTATAGGTAGATACATATACCTTGCTATTCCTTTATGTTTACATATATATCTGGTTATAGCTACATGTTTACCTTTACTTGATGTTATTTAGAATTAGAGAAATTAGGAACCGCATTATATTTATATTAAGTTGTGGCAGTTAATTAGCGGCTTTTCCTTTATATGCTTATATTGCAGTTTTCTGTTGCATATATTACATTCATGGATTTCATATGATGTCTCTGATATTTTTACTCTTGTATATATAACAGTGGAATGGGACGCTGTTATATATGCCTATGCACATATATTAGTTGAATGGGACGTTAATATATGTGTATTGATTCATGCATTTGTATTTATTCTTTACTTGATATTTGTATGCATCCACTGTGAGATTTGTTATATACCGATACGTGGATCAAGGGTGTCGATACCGGACACTTGCGATTCGAGGAACGTATAAATATGAGAAAGACCGATACGTGGATCACGGGTGTCGATACCGGACACTTACGATTCGAGGAACATATAGATTGTGTATTTTGTGTCGATGCTTGACACATTATTTTCATGATATTTTACTTCTATGTATATATAACAGTGGAATGGGACGTTGTTATATATGTCTTTACACATATATTAGTGAATGGGACGCTAATATATGTGTATTGATATCAATTTATATACATCATCATATTTATTCATGCAAATATACCTAGGTTATAAGAGATTCATTTGATATTGGATTTAGGACATTTGAGATTACTTGATATTGTACTTAAAAGATATATGAGATTTACTTGATGTTGTACATTCAGGATATATGAGATTTATTCGATATTGTACATTCAGGATTCGTGAGACTTATATGATATGAGAGCCAATTTAAGGCATGATTTGAGAAATTGGGATTTGGATTGTCTTGATGGATTGTGATCCTACCACGATGTCAGGATTCCGTGGAAATGACATGTTTCATTCCATACTCCACACTTATTGTTTATGCACTGATTCATGTATTAGTTGTACCTGATAGAGTACCTTTCATGACTGTTGCATTTACATACCTTTATTTATATGCATTACTTCATGTGTTAGTTGTACCTGCTAGAGTACCTTTCATGACTGTTGCATATATACATTGTCATATCATTACTTCATGTATTAGTAGTACCTGATAGAGTACCTTTCATGAATGTTGCATTTACATACCTTTATTTATATGCATTACTTCATGTGTTAGTTATACCTGCTAGAGTACCTTTCATGACTGTTGCATATATACATTGTCATATCATTACTTCATGTATTAGTAGTACCTGATTTAGTACCTTACATGATTGTTGCATACAAATTGTCATATTATTGCTTCATGTATTAGTTGTACCTGCTAGTATACCTTTCATGACTATTGCACACATATGACTTTCATTGCTATTAATTGCATATGTTAGATTCGCGTTGTACGTGCATACTTGCGATTACCTGCATATGTTATTTACTATTCGCGAGTTGGAAACCCACCCCCGTTGTGCCACAGTTGTTTTGCAGGTCTTTATTCACAGTAGTCAGAGACAGGGCTATATTATCATCTATCCTACCATCTTTTGCTACGGATACCGCATCAGCTCACAGTGTGCAGTTTGCTTAGGTGGGTTTTGTGGTTATTCGTTGTTGTATTGTATATTCGTTGTATTCTTGTACACTCCATCTACTACATTCATGTTGACTTAGAGACTTGGTGTGAGGACGATATTGTATATTATTTTGTGACTTGGCTGTCTTTTATACAGTTTCCTTTTTATCGTCTTCTTTTTCTTCGCTACGGCGTCGTATATCTGTTGTGGTGGTTGTTTTCCGCCTTTGGGTGTGTATCTGCTCCCGTTTAGGGATGCTTTATTTATATTTATGTTGTACCCATTTTTGGGGCTAGTTTTTACAAAGGAGGTGCTGCCAAAATTTTAAAGGAAATAAAGTTGGACTTTTAAAGAATTTGGGTTGCGATTTCAAATGTTTCAAAACTTCTATTATCTTTTCTTGTCTTTTAATGTATTAGATTTCTGGGTTTTGGTTTTCTTTTACTGCGTTACGCATCTAGACGTTGCGTAGTATTAGGGTCGTTACGTGCCAATTTCGGGTCGTGACAATTTCAAACTGATATATCTGTATGTTTATTTTTATAAAGTGAGATATAACCTTTTGAAATTATCTCCATGACATTTACCTATATCAGTTGACGATTGGGTAAGGAGCATTGAAAAGCGGAGTAGTTCTTAACCATAAGTACAGTTTTCAACCTACGATGCACAGGTTTTGAGTTATTCAACTCAACGGACTTATACAGAGTATTGTATGTTGTCCAGTGTCCATTAGGACAAAGGGGTTGGTCCTCGTACTATGTTCTGTTTACTTGTGACTTCTCTAGTTTTTAGACAAGTGTTTCGTAGAAATACAAGGTCTATGTTTTGAGAAGTTATGGGTATGAGAAGAACAAGGTATCGCAAGTATCGGGATTCTTCAAAGAGATCGAAGATGTGGATACTTGTGATTGGTAATCAGTTGATAGTAATGGTTTTGAAAAACTTGTTTCTCCTTCAGTTTACTCATAATTGGATGCATTCCTAAGTTGAGTAATGCTGATTAGCCTCTCTCCATTAAGTTGACATGCACTGGAGACATCTGCATGTTTTGAATCTGGTTCCAATTAAATAAGTGCCAAAGTTTCTATATCGGATATAGAATGGTTCATATCTTAACGATGTTAAGGTACGAGGAGTTGTCCGGCTTATGCTTAAAACCAGACTCTGGATAACTCAAGACACATTTCTGTAATGGCAGTTTGCAAGTTGGCCCAGGCTACGATGAGGGTTGATTTTCTACCATCTGGAAGATCAATGCTGATATTGTTCTTGACTCTCCACAGTTTTAGTAAAATGGATTTTTTCAGAAAACAGTATTGGGAGTATGGTAGAACTGGAAGAGATTCCAGAACCGCAAACGATTACGGAAAATTTAATAGGACCTATAGATTCAATCAGGTTTGACATTCCATTAGCCACTCCGCAGATATGGTGGGTAACCTCAGGCACCCGAGAGGTACTCCGGTAGCCTCAAGGACGGTGACAGGGAGGTTCTTGTTTACCCAGACTTGACACTACTGTTGTTCTAGGCTATGAGACCCGGCAGGAGGATGGGTATAGCATCGTTCTAAACTAGCTTTAGAAGTGCACGTGTATATGATTCTGCCAGAGGGTTGTTGTAGTCAGTGGGAGCAGCGGAAGCATGGTGGGCAAGTAGCTTATGTCTATTTATAGACTAGAGAAGATATAGCGTAGATAGATCATCTAATTTTGATGTGACTGTCATGGGTTTGACTTCATCAGAATAGAGGATAGATCTGTTAAGAAGGTATTAGGGTGTGATGTCCTGGTATTTGGATGACATACGCAGAGTAGGAAGTAAAATTCCTATACTACGATCGGTTATACTATGGTTGACACACAGTTGTTTCTCCTTACAGGATATGGATATAATATCAAACATTCTGGTTACTAGATCTATGGTTTTAGATCTAGATTTGGGTAGTTTCCCAATCTGGGTACTTAGACGGTATTCTAATAGTATTTTAGAATGGACGACTCCTGGCATGGTGGTGTACCTGCAGGTGATGGAGTCTCCCTCTCTAAAGGTGTCTTACAGACTAAAGGGGAGAGGGATGTGCATGATTGGCATATCACTTGCTTAGGCAATTGAGTCAATCGTGAGGTGTCAAGTACCACACCAGATGTTGTTTTTGCATTAGATGCAATAAGTTTATATTAATCCAATCCTGTAGAAACATTCGGAAGCAGTTTTAGAACATAAGTGGATGTTCTACGGATTTGATGACGGCAGCCTCCTTCGGGAGACGATTATCATTCCAGGCTTCCAAAGGTGACATGGATGACAGAGTGATTGTCAGAGTTATAGTTTTCCCTTTGACGAAGGGGGCAGTATTATGGACGGGTGGTCCAAGAGGATACTGTGGGAGGTATGGTGCATGATACTGATTAGTTTCAGTTGTCGATACAGTCTAAGAAGTTTGGATTTGGAGTTTATTTATGAACTAGGTCCCATCAGATATCCAGACATATTCTAAGGCAGGTATTAATTAATTCGGGAGATGGCTTTCTCCGCGAACTTGAGATTAAGAGAGACATAGAAAGAAACGTCAGGGCGGATCCACTCATTGAGGCTATTTCTCGAACACAAGAGTTTTTACAAACAAGCTTTGTGAAACTGATTAGTAGAGGAGTTGGATATTCGGTATCACACGGGCTGTGAGTATGCAACATCGCAATAATTAGCCTTAAGTGCAAGTGGGAGATTGTTGGATATAGTGCCCTCAAAGTCAATTATTGGATCGTAGGCACGTGATTGCAATGATTGAGGAGGACCTATACCGGTAGGACAGTCTTACTCGAGATGATAGTATGCTATCTGGTTTGCCTTTATCAGTCGTGTACAGCTTTAGGTGACATTAATGTTCACTATTACACATTGATAGAGCCCTTAGGATCCTGCTTGACTACCAACAGTGTGATGGCGATCATATACGTGAGAGTTGGGTAGTCTATAAGCACATCCTTAAAAGTGGTCCCTAGTCGTGCGAGTTTCGAGACAGGGCATGATACTCTGGAGTAGACTAGTGTATACAGTCGAGACGCCGACAAGGGGCGGTGGCCGGTCTCACAAGCCATTGGTGTCAGTTGGATCACCTAAGATGTATACATGTGCTCATTGGGTTATGAGTGCACCGGACAGGACTCGCCGGGAACCTGCTAGTTGGTATTATACCTAGCGTCAGATAGCAGTTCCCTGGTGACATGTGTACAGGTTAGTTCATCGACCTGAGGTCGTCATTTATCTCGTGTGAGTTCCCACTGTGCTTTGATTACTACCCTACCACGTCTCAAAGGAGTCATGCAAACAGGTTTTAGTTGGGTACAGTCCCGAGCCACATAGAGGCAGTGAGCGGATCGGCAGGGGATTCGTCTCTCCCGTTATTGGGGGTGAGATCGCGTTGTGTCTAGGAGAGCCATTACATAAAGTCCTTGGCCAAGGCAGGTGAGAATTACCGGTAGGTATTCCAGTAGTTTCTCAAGGTGTTCAGGGCTACTCTCCGGCACGACTTATACCGCTATTGGGGGTCTGACGTTACCTGCCCCCTAGGCCTGATATGCGATGCTCATAGACGAACGGACCAGACAGTATGGATATTGTCACTGAAAGGCTCAGTAGGGTTCCAGGATGAGTTCGCTCATCGGCTTCCCTTTCGGTCAGTACATGGGCAGCCGTTACGCACAGCTAGTGCCGCTGACGTGCTTGTGGTCAAACCCACTGCCAGGGTACTGACGAGTCTTTAGAGTCCCCCACAGATAGTTTCCCTAGTTCGGGCGAAATGTTGTAGAGGCCGTATGGTTTTATGGCAGGGTTCGAACATGCACATGCACTTGTGAACGTATCATGGTTCGGACAGATAATACTGGTGGGCTTTGGTTTAAGCCGGACGATGGCACGCCAAAAAGCGTGTCAGATATTTAAAAGTTCTAAAGTTTAACCGCGATCGGGACGGTGTCGGTTTGCAGCTAGCCTCGATGAGCACGGGTCGATCCACAGGGAGATGGTAAGTTTTTAGGCTTGTTTTAACGAGTTAACAACGTGGCGGATTTGTTCGTTATCTAACCTATGTGTTATATTCAAGTATAAGGCTTGTTAGAAAACGATAGGATAGTGTAAGTTAATGGATTCCGTATTCAGGTACTTTGAGCTGAACTTAACCAATGAAGCTAGAACAATCGGCAACAACGTGGATTAGGGGACTTAGGCATGGTATTCATAGAATCCGGCTTATTGACCCTTGTCCGTCCGTTCTTGTCTCTTACTTTCGCCTCCGGCCAAATCGAATGCAACCGGTCACGGTTAGGAATCACCTTTACCTTGGTAGGGTAGGGTGCCTAACGGAGCATTTGCATAGGGTATGGGGGGAGTTTGAAATGGAAAAGACGGGAAAAGGAAATGAAAAATTAAACGTTAACTTACAATATCTTTCTCTTTTCCTAACAACAATATTCACACCATTCACAAAACAATCCACAAAGAGATAACAAAAGAGAGGAACAAAGAAAAGAAAAGATTACAAGCAAGTAATTAAAGTGCATGGAATTTAAGTGCGAGAATTAAAAGAGCAAGAATAAAATGCAAGTAAGTAAAAGATTAGGAACCAAAGAACATATTGCAAGACATGGGTTCAATAACCCAAACTTAAACATGCAAGCTCAATAAAGAGGTTTCAAGATCAAGAAAGGGCAAAGAACTCATGGTGAAGAAAGCACAAAAGAACACTTTATTAAACTTCAAGAATGATACAACCCCTTGAGATCAATAACCAACCCTTAAACTTTCAAGCTCAATGAAGAGGTTGAAGGATCAAGAGAAGGTTAAGAACTCAAGAGGACTAAGCTATTTACATGAAAGGAGAATAGAAAACTTGGACAAAGAATGGCAATCCAAGACTAAAGAATGACCCTTGAACCATTGCCCACTGCCTGCTATTTATAGGCAGAAAAGAAAAGAAAATTGTAGCGCCTTGAAAAGTCGTTTTGGAGTTTTCCCAAAAAACGGTGAAAATTTGGTATTTTTCCGTAAATCATCTTTTTTGCTATTTTGCAGTTTAGGCCTAATTATAACTAATTTGGTAGGTAATTGCTTGTTTTTAGTATCTAATGAGTTACTTATGAAATTCTGATCGTTTAAAATTTTTCCCTAATTTTTTCAATTTTTTTATATTATTTTAAGCCGGTAAAAAAATACATTAAATTAGCGATAAATACAAATTTAAATGGGCTAATTTTAATCTTTAAAATCATTTTAATTAAAATCTAATTTTAATATAAATTTTTAGTATTTTATTTCAAGTTTTAATGGGTTTTTATGATGGAAAACAAAAATATAATTTTTTTGAACTAAAACTTGCAAATATGAACTTGTGGGGGGTCTTTTTGCATAGAACCTTTTTGTATTCACTCCCACTCACCCCCACTCCCCAAGGCCGTCCCCACTACTACTGAAGTAGCCCCCATCCCTCTCTTTTTTGACCTTAAGTCTTGTGAATGAATGGTTTTGAATAGGATTTAAATATAGTATTTAGGTGGGGGTATTATGGTATTTTTGGGGGGCGGGGGTTGACTAAGACTTTTTGCACCATCCCCTCACATCCCCCATCCCCCTCTCTCTCCACCGAATTCCTGCAGTTTGCAGCAGCCCCTCCCCCATTTTTTGCCTCATCTCTTTTCTTCATCAAAGTTAATCCAAAAATTGCTCCAAAAATCAACAATTTCCTTCACCATTTCAACACAAAACCTTATTCTATCTCTTCTCAAGCCAAATTGGGTTAAATTTTGGAGAAAAGTGGCAACTTTGGAGGCTAATTGCAAGAGGTTCAAAACAAGTGAGGTGAAAATTCTAATCTAATTGTTAAATTGTAGCTAAACTTGCTAAATTAGAACTTGAAAGTGTTAATTTTAGTGCTAATTTCTAATCTATTTTTTTTTAGTTCATGGTTTGAATTTAAACTAGGGTTTTAGAAAACATTAGTAGGTTAATTAAATCTATTTTGTTATCTAGTTATTTTGTTAGCCTAATCTAAGTGGTTAACTTGCCTTTTGGACTTTAAATTAGAGTTAAATTAGTGTATCATGTATGATTTGGGTTGGATTTTGCTAAGTTTGAAAAATCAAGAAAGGGTTGTTTATGAAAACATAGGATTTGAAGCTTTGTAATGTATTTTAATCAATGTGATTGTGGTTAACTAGTTATGCGGTTGGATGTTAGGCTAGGCTGTAGTCCTTTTTGTCGCAAATCGGCGATATTTGCACCGATTTTGGAATGCAAATGCTTACTAGTTTTGTTATAAAATTATGTGATGAATTATTTTTGATATCTTGATGATTGTAATGGCTTCTCCTATGACTTTTAGGATGTGTGAGTGAGGATTTTTTAGTGATCGGGTTTTAGCTTTCCCGGGCGACCAAATCGACGATTCTAGTTAGTTTTTGCGGTTTTCGTGTGTGTTCCGCGCACCTTGTACACGTTGTGCCTAACTCGTGAGCGTTGATATTTTCATTTGGGATTTGAGTTATTTCATGATATGTAACCTTATATTTTGTATTTGTGCAAATTCCAGGTTCGGTCGCGGAGACTTCGGACGCAGCACGAAAAGGGAAAGCGGCGATTGGACGTAGCTAGCTAGGGATTTCCGTGAGTAGATTTAACATCTACGGGGGACTATCGTTCGGATGGCGCAAGTCGCCCGATAGTTTAAGTAGTTTAAAGATTTCTAGTGATATTAGTAATTAGGAGTAAATGCTTGCGTAACATCTTGCTACATCCATGCTTTATATTTTCAGACATATGCGAACCCATTCTATAGGACACCTGCACCATTGCCAGGGTTTTTATATGCAGCACGAGCACTATTCATGCGTACACACACGCCATGGTAATTGTCATGCCACGACACTAGATAACTTATAATCTAGAATATTGTCACCTTATTTGATATCTAAACCTATACTATTGCAATAAATCCTTAAAATAACATCGTAGAATTGCTATTCATGTGCATGTATATCATTATATCATTTGCTCATGCCTAGTCTATTAATCATACATTGTAACTTGAACCTTAATACCATATGCATTCATTATCATTGACGTATGCATTCATGATGATTTCTTGAGATTTATGATATTTCTGTATTTCGGGGGAAAGCCGCAAAATTTCTAAAACTTATTACCCTTTTTAAAATATGCAAAATTGCGGTTTTCTAGTGATGTAAAGTGTCGTCCACCATGAGTTTGCTGTGGTTTTCGAGATCCGTGTCGAGGAGTGGAGGAACCGTCACGGGTACATGGTGGGCCCGGTAAGGTACCCCGGGGCAAGAGGAATGTGTTGTTGACGTTGAGCCTGGCAGGGGATGGACTACCTACCGGTGACTGTTTTGGCACGGCGAATATCGAGAGGATACCGACCGTGGCCGCGAGATGATGAGATATTGATATTTGAGATGGGTCAGCCGGACGGCTGAGGCCAGAGATACTTTGATATGAGATTTGAGACAGTTTTGAGGTGTCGTTGCTGGACACGGATTCTGGTTGATTCTATTTGTATTGTGCTGATATTTCAAAAGAGATGCCTAAAGGAAAAAGATGATTTCTTATATTTACACATGCAGATCACGAGTATATTCATATTGCATACATACCTGTTAGTATATTCATATTGCATACATACCTGCTATTATATCCTGCCATACCTGTATTATAGATGCTAGGATACTTGTGTGCATACTTGCGATAGCCTCTATAGTTGTTATTTATTACTCAAGAGTTGGCAACTCACCCCCGTTGTGCCATAGTCTTTTGCAGGTCCGCTCCGTTAGCACAGTAGCGGCGGGCGCACCGCTTCTTTTGCCTCTTTTTCCAGGACTCGAGGTTTTTGCTCGTAGGTGGGTTGTGTTATTATTTTTGTACCATCTTGTATATTATTTGTATCTAGAGTACTCCATCTATTGTATCTACCAGTATTGTTGTATATTGACCTAGAGACGAGACTGTGAGATTTGTGGACTTTTCATACTGTATTTTGGGGTCGAGCTCACTTGAGCCGACATGTTGCTTTTTACTTATGCTTATTTTGCACATTGCTGATTTACATTGCGTGGGATTTGTGACCGCCTTGTGGCGAAGAGCTAGCTCCCGCTTGGGGATGCCTTATTTGTTGTATTCATATTTATTCTTGTTGTACCCATTTTGGGGGCCAGTATTTACAAAGGAGACTCTGGCGAAATTTTCGGAAAAATTGATATTGCTTTTAAAAAGGCTTGATATGACTCATTTGATAAACCCGCTTTCAATTGATTGGTTTTCCTTCATTCTTCTGCTTAATTGGTTTTGATTTCTGGGCTTTGGCTTACTTATTTTACGGACGCCTTGAGACGTTTCGTAATTTATATGCCAGTCACGTTCCGTACCTTTCAGGTCGTGACAAAGTTAGTATCAGAGCGATAGGTTTTACCTTTTTGAGTGTAGGATGACCTTGGTAGATGGAGTAAGTGACTTAAGCAGTGTAACGTAGCGCGTGTATGTCCGCGGCATACTTGCGATACGGTACTCCGCCTAAGTGACTTTAGGATATACTTGCTTGAAATTCCTTCTTCAATTCCGTGTATCCTATGATTCTATTGCATTGTTCTTATTATCCTGTTTCCTGTACCGGCCACTATGCCGTCGAAGGCTACGAGAGCGCAGAGGGCTGCCACACGTGATGAGGTCCGAGCAGGCTCGTCCGAGACGAGGACTGAGCAGGGTGGTATACCTACGCCTCAGGGACAGACTGATCCGCATTCCTCAGGCCGCATGGATAGGTTAGAGTCTGGTATGCAGGAGTTATGACAGATGGTGGAATCTTTAGTAGAGGTCAATCGAGCACAGATATCGGATATTACCCCCCTGCGGTCGTTTCGAGATCGAGTCGGATTCGCACTGGTATGTTAGCACCTAGAAGGGTTCGCAGAGGCCGTGGCTGATTCTTTAGGGGCCAGTTGTATCGCCTTCACCCATTTGGTTAGCAGCCATGGTTAGGATGTTTTTGGTGTGGTAGCCTACATCATCGTATCAGAGACTGTCCGGTGAGACGACAGGGAGCGGCGATAGTTCCACATGTGACCTTACCGCCATCACCACCTCCTCCTTAGAGAGCTCTACTTCCTACCACTGGCGATGCTTCACGTCAGATAGGTGCACCCAGAGGCCGTGGACGCGGCGGTCCTATCCAGAGGGGACGAGGAGGCCGAGGCCGAGGACAGCCCACTATCGGTAAAGGACAGGCCCGAGTGTTCACTTTGACACCGCAGGATGCGCAGGCATCCAACGACGTTGCGACAGGTACCTTTCCAGTTTGTTCTTTCGATGCATGGGTATTATTCAACCCAGGTTCCACACATTCGTATGTATCTACACACTTTGCACCGATGTTGGGCCATGAGTCGTCGTCGTTAGATCAGCCACCTGTTGTTATTACCCCGGTAGGCGAGTCGTTTGTCGCTCGTTTTATGTTTCGTTTGTGTTCCGTTCGTATCGGGGAGAGGGATTCATCGGTTGATTTGATTCTCCTCGATATGTTAGACTTTGATGTGCTTCTGGGCATGGATTGGCTAGCCACTTGTTATGCTTCTGTGGACTGCAGTGAGAAAGCTGTCAGATTTAGCTTTCCGGGAGAGCCAATCCTTGTTATTCAGGGAGACCGCAGCGTCACCCTTCCCAGCTTGTTTTCGTCTCTTCGCGCTGGTTAGCTCTTGCGGAAGGGATGTCAGGGATTCTTAGCGTATATTTGTGATACTCGAGCTGTAGAGGTTCCGTTGGACCGGGTCCAGATTGTTTGTGAGTTCCCTGATGTTTTCCCTGATGAGCTGCCTGGGCTACCGCCTGAGCGCGATGTTGAGTTCTGCATCAATTTGATTCCCGGCTCGGGGCCTATTTCTATACCGCCTTATCGGATGTCCCCGGCAGAGCTTAGAGAGCTGAAGGATCAGTTGCGGGATTTGTTAGATAAGGAGCTTATTCGACCTAGTGTTTCTCCGTGGGGTGCTCCGGTCCTGTTTGTCAAGAAGAAGGACGGAAGTTTGCGCATATGTATCGACTACCACCAGCTGAACAAGGTTACCGTGCGGAACAGATATCCGTTTCCATGCATTGATGATTTGTTCGCCCAGATTCAGGGTGCGGGGTATTTTTTTTCGAGGATCGACTTGCGATCAGGGTACCATCAGCTGCGAGTTCAATAGGAGGATATACCGAGGACAGCTTTCCGCACGCGCTATGGCCACTATGAGTTTCTGGTGATGTCGTTCGGACTCACCAACGCCCCAGCTGCATTCATGGATTTGATGAACCATACATTCAGGCCGTATCTTGACTTGTTCATCATCGTGTTTATCGACGATATTTTGGTGTATTGCCGGAGCAGAGAGGAACATGAGCAGCACTTGCGGATTACGTTGCAGACTTTGAGGGAGCACCAGCTTTTCGCAAAATTTTCCAAGTGTGCATTCTGGTTGGATAGCGTCGGATTCTTGGGTCATGTGATTACGAGAGATGGCATATGTGTGGACCCGAAGAAAATTGAGGCTGTTCCGCAGTAGCCCAGGCCGACATCAGTTACGGAGATCCGCAGTTTCTTAGGCCTGGCTGGCTACTACAGGCGATTCGTTCAGGATTTCTCCCGTATTGCTGCACCTATGACCGGATTGACCCGGAAGGGAGTTCCTTTCGTTTGGACGGAGCAGTGCGAGCACAGTTTTTAGCTGCTACGGACTTGTTTGACTACGGCGCCGGTATTATCTTTGCCTTCAGGATCAGGCGGATTCGTGGTTTATTGTGACACTTCACGAGTGGGGCTAGGGTGCGTATTGATGCAGTATGACAGGGTGATCACGTATGCTTCACGGCAGTTGAAGAAACATGAACAGAACTACCCCACTCACGATTTAGAGATGGATGTAGTGGTCTTTGCACTTAAGATCTGGCAACATTACCTATACGGCGAGTCGTGGCAGATATTCACTGATCACAAGAACTTAAAGTATATATTTCAGCAGCGAGACCTGAATCTGAGACAGCGCCGTTGGATGAAACTAGTAAAGGACTACGATTGCGAGATTTTGTATCACCCGGGCAAGGCTAATGTAGTGGCGGTTGCTTTGAGCAGGAGGCCCGGGGGTAGTCTATCTTATTTGCGCACAGTACAGAGGCAGTCGTCAGCAGATTGGCAGATTTTATGCGACAGCCGAGTTGAGTTCGGGTTCACTCCAACAGGGGGCAGCTTGCGCATGTTCGTGCACGTCCGCAGTTACTTGACCGTATTCGAGAGGCACAGCCCAGCGATGACCGACTTTCAGAGATCATGGAGCAGATTAGGCAGGGCAGAGATTCCGAGATCGTGATCGATGATCAGGGAGTATTGCGATTTGGGACTCGACTGTGCGTACCAGATTCTGAGGGACTACGACGTGAGATTCTTGAGGAGGCGTATAGATCGACATACAGCGTTCATCCGGGTTCCACCAAGATGTACCGCGATTTGAGAGATGTGTTTTGGTGGGACAGGATGAAGAGGGACGTTACAGACTTCGTATCGAGATGCCTGACTTGTCAGCAAGTCAAGGCCGAGCACCAGAGGCCCGCGGGAGAGTTGCAGCCTTTGCCCATTCCGGAGTGGAAATGGGAGCAGATTTCTATGGACTTCATTGTGGGTTTACCCAGGACCAGTCGAGGGTACGACTCTATTTGGGTGATCGTGGATCGATTGACGAAAGCGGCTCACTTCCTGCCGGTGAAGACGACTTTCGGTTTTGCTCAGTATGCCCAGGTATACATCGATGAGATCGTACGACTGCATGGAGTCCCGACGTATATCTTGTCCGACAGAGGCACCCAGTTTACCAGCCGATTTTGGCAGCGACTTCAGGAGGCATTGGGCACCCGTTTGAGTTTCAGCACAGCATTTCATCCGCAGACCGACGGCCAGTCAGAGTGGACTATTCAGACTCTCGAGGACATTCTCCGAGCGTGCGTTTTGGACTTTGGTGGTAGCTGGGATCGTCATTTACCGTTAGTGGAGTTCTCCTACAACAACAGCTTCCAGGATACTATTCAGATGGCACCTTTCGAGGCATTGTATGGGAGGAGATGCAGATCGCCCGTCTGTTGGACAGGGCTCAGCGAGTGCAGTATATTGGGGCCGCAGCTTGTTGAGGAGACGACAGCGAAGATACAGTTGATCCGAGACCGGATGAGAGCGGCTCAGAGTAGGCAGAAATCGTATGCAGACAGGCGCCGTCGCAGACTAGAGTTCGCAGTTGGCGATCATGTTTTTCTGAGGGTCTCTCCGATGAAGGGCGTGATGCGTTTTGGGCGAAAGGGAAAGCTTAGTCCCCGATTTGTGGGTTCCTTCGAGATTCTCGAGCGTGTCGGCGCAGTTGCATATCGTTTGGCTCTTCCACCCAGCTTTCCCGATGTTCACCCCGTCTTCCATGTTTCGATGCTCTGCAAGTACCTTCACGACCCTTCGCATGCGATTCAGCACCTGACAGTCCAGCTAGAGCGCGACCTTTCTTTTGCAGAGCAGCCGGTGGCTATCCTGGATCGGCAGGTGAAGAAGTTGAGATCGAAAGTTATACCGACCGTCAAGGTCCTTTGGCGTGGCCCGAGCAGCGAGGAGGTCACCTGGGAGACCGAGGACGAGATGAGGAAGAAATATCCCCATCTCTTTGAAGGTACGTGTAGCTATATTTTTAAATTCGGGGACCGAATTTCGTTAAGGGGGGAAGATTGTAGCGCCTTGAAAAGTCGTTTTGGAGTTTTCCCAAAAAACGGTGAAAATTTGGTATTTTTCCGTAAATCGTCTTTTTTGCTATTTTGCAGTTTAGGCCTAATTATAACTAATTTGATAGGTAATTGCTTGTTTTTAGTATCTAATGAGTTACTTATGAAATTCTGATCGTTTAAAATTTTTCCCTAATTTTTTCAATTTTTTTATATTATTTTAAGCCGGTAAAATAATACATTAAATTAGCGATAAATACAAATTTAAATGGGCTAATTTTAATCTTTAAAATCATTTTAATTAAAATCTAATTGTAATATAAATTTTTATTATTTTATTTCAAGTTTTAATGGGTTTTAATGATGGAAAACAAAAATATAATTTTTTTGAACTAAAACTTGCAAATATGAACTTGTGGGGGGTCTTTTTGCATAGAACCTTTTTGTATTCACTCCCACTCACCCCCACTCCCCAAGGCCGGCCCCACCACTGCTGAAGCAGCCCCCATCCCTCTTTTTTTGACCTTAAGTCTTGTGAATGAATGGTTTTGAATAGGATTTAAATATAGTATTTAGGTGGGGGTATTATGGCATTTTTGGGGGGGGTTTTGACTAAGACTTTTTGCACCATCCCCTCACATCCCCCATCACCCTCTCTCTCCACCGAATTCCTGCAGTTTGCAGCAGCCCCTCCCCCATTTTTTGCCTCATCTCTTTTCTTCATCAAAGTTAATCCAAAAATTGCTCCAAAAATCAACAATTTCCTTCACCATTTCAACACAAAACCTTGTTCTATCTCTTCTGAAGCCAAATTGGGTTAAATTTTGGAGAAAAGTGGCAACTTTGGAGGCTAATTGCAAGAGGTTCAAAACATGTGAGGTGAAAATTCTAATCTAATTGTTAAATTGTAGCTAAACTTGCTAAATTAGAACTTGAAAGTGTTAATTTTAGTGCTAATTTCTAATCTAGTTTTTTTTAGTTCATGGTTTGAATTTAAACTAGGGTTTTAGAAAACATTAGTAGGTTAATTAAATCTATTTTGTTATCTAGTTATTTTGTTAGCCTAATCTAAGTGGTTAACTTGCCTTTTGGACTTTAAATTAGAGTTAAATTAGTGTATCATGTATGATTGGGGTTGGATTTTGCTAAGTTTGAAAAATCAAGAAAGGGTTGTTTATGGAAACATAGGATTTGAAGCTTTGTAATGTGTTTTAATCAATGTGATTGTGGTTAACTAGTTATGCGGTTGGATGTTAGGCTAGGCTGTAGTCCTTTTTGTCGCAAATCGGCGATATTTGCACCGATTTTGGAATGCAAATGCTTACTAGTTTTGTTATAAAATTATGTGATGAATTATTTTTGATATCTTGATGATTGTAATGGATTCTTCTACGACTTTTAGGATGTGTGAGTGCGGAGTTTTGAGTGATCGGGTTTTAGCTTTCCCGGGCGACCAAATCGACGATTCTAGTTAGTTTTTGCGGTTTTCGTGTGTGTTCCACGCACCTTGTGTACGTTGTGCCTAACTCGTGAGCGTTGATATTTTCATTTGGGATTTGAGTCATTTCATGATATGTAACCTTATATTTTGTATTGGTGCAAATTCCAGGTTCGGTCGTGGAGACTTCGGACGCGGCACGAAAAGGGAAATCGGCGATTGGACGTAGCTAGCTAGGGATTTCTGTGAGTAGATTTAACATCTACGGGGGACTATCGTTCGGATGGCGCAAGTCGCCCGATAGTTTAAGTAGTTTAAAGATTTCTAGTGATATTAGTAATTAGGAGTAAATGCTTGCGTAACATCTTGCTACATCCATGCTTTATATTGTCAGACATATGCGAACCCATTCTATAGGACACCTGCACCATTGCCAGGGTTTTTATATGCAGCACGAGCACTATTCATGCGTACACACACGCCGTGGTAATTGCCATGCCACGACACTAGATAACTTATAATCTAGAATATTGTCACCTTATTTGATATCTAAACCTGTACTATTGCAATAAATACTTAAAATAACATCGTAGAATTGCTATTCATGTGCATGTATATCATTATATCATTTGCTCATGCCTAGTCTATTAATCATACATTATAACTTGAACCTTAATACCATATGCATTCATTATCATTGACGTATGCATTCATGATGATTTCTTGAGATTTATGATATTTCTGTATTTCGGGGGAAAGCCGCAAAATTTCTAAAACTTATTACCCTTTTTAAAATATGCAAAATTACGGTTTTCTAGTGATGTAAAGTGTCGTCCACCATGAGTTTGCTGTGGTTTTCGAGATCCGTGTCGAGGAGTGGAGGAACCGTTACGGGTAAATGGTGGGCCCGGTAAGGTACCCCGGGGCAAGAGGAATGTGTTGTTGACGTTGAGCCTGGCAGGGGATGGACTACCTACCGGTGACTGTTTTGGCACGGCGGATATCGAGAGGATACCGACCGTGGCCGTGAGATGATGAGATATTGATATTTGAGATGGGTCTGCCGGACGGCTGAGGCCAGAGATACTTTGATATGAGATTTGAGACAGTTTTGAGGTGTCGTTGCTGGACACGGATTCTGGTTGATTCTATTGGTATTGTGCTGATATTTCAAAAGAGATGCCTAAAGGAAAAAGATGATTTCTTATATTTACACATGCAGATCACGAGTATATTCATATTGCTTACATACCTGTTAGTATATTCATATTGCATACATACCTGCTATTATATCCTGCCATACCTGTATTATAGATGCTAGGATACTTGTGTGCATACTTGCGATAGCCTCTATAGTTGTTATTTATTACTCACGAGTTGGCAACTCACCCCCGTTGTGCAATAGTCTTTTGCAGGTCCACTCCGTTAGCACAGTAGCGGCGGGCGCACCGCTTCCTTTGCCTCTTTTTCCAGGACTCGAGGTTTTTGCTCGTAGGTGGGTTGTGTTATTATTTTTGTACCATCTTGTATATTCTTTGTATCTAGAGTACTCCATCTATTGTATCTACCAGTATTGTTGTATATTGACCTAGAGACGAGACTGTGAGATTTGTGGACTTTTCATGCTGTATTTTGGGGTCGAGCTCACTTGAGCCGACATGTTGCTTTTTACTTATGCTTATTTTGCACATTGCTGATTTACATTGCGTGGGATTTGTGACCGCCTTGTGGCGAAGAGCTAGCTCCCGCTTGGGGATGCCTTATTTGTTGTATTCATATTTATTCTTGTTGTACCCATTTTGGGGGCCAGTATTTACAAAGGAGACTCTGGAGAAATTTTCGGAAAAATTGATATTGTTTTTAAAAAGGCTTGATATGACTCATTTGATAAACCCGCTTTCAATTGATTGGTTTTCCTTCATTCTTCTGCTTAATTGGTTTTGATTTCTGGGCTTTGGCTTACTTATTTTACGGACTCCTTGAGACGTTTCGTAATTTAAGTGCCAGTCACGTTCCGTACCTTTCGGGTCGTGAAGAAAATAAACAATAAAATTAGGGCTACGTGGCAGCAAAGAAGTCACTTGTGAGGAGCTGGGGCCCACTGGAGCCTGTGGGGTCGGCCAGGCCGGTTTATAACATGATGTGGCCGGCCACATCATGTTGGAACGGTCTCGTACTTGGTATGTTGACTTGTTAGGTCCCCTGCATTACTTTCGTCCAGTTTGTTTTCTCTGTTTTGACTTGATTTGCACCCAATGCTTGGAGGGAAATTCGAATTTCTAAATCAACACCAAATTTTTAGCATTAAATGGTCATAACTTCATTCCCACATGTGCCTAAATCATCGCTGCCCCCCGTTATGTTTTGTTGATTTGTCCATTTAATTTTATTTTGCACTTATTATTGGAGGGAATTTTTGAATATAATTCAACACATGATCTTCAGTATTAAATTCTCATTACTCCATTCCCACATGTGGCTAGATTCATGGCTGCCCCTTTATGGCTCATGCTGATTTGTTTAATTGACTTTGATTTGATTTCAGTTTTGGAAGGAAAAAAATCAACACATGATGTTTAGCCTTGAATGCATATAATATTTTTCCTTGAATGCATATCCACATGTGCCTAAAAGTCTTGTGTACACATTTGTTGTGTTGGACCATTTAGATAGAAAAATGTATACACAAACTTGTTGCAAAAAGGAACTTCTGAAGTATCGGTCGGATTGCGGTTCTGGTTGCAGTGTCGGCTCTCAATTGATATATCCATGCTTTTAAATGTATTTCTAGTATTTTATCATGGATACCTGTAATCTGTATTACTGAGCAGACACTGGTTAATAGTACTGATAAATACAACAAATAGATAATGAATAGGCGGTATTAGAATGCAATTTTCTGATATGAACACCGAATCGAAGTATTATATTGAGTCGGAATATTTAAGTCTCATCGTATTCGTATTCGGTCGGAATACGGATACATGTATGTATTTACAGATGAGGGGTATTCTCGTAATCCGTTACGAGATTACTTTAGAAGATGCATTTCTTTTTGGATTAATCATTTTGGTTTAAATGATTAATGGAAAGTGTGACTCATAGTAGCGACTTATTAATTCTAGAATGTTCACTAATGACTCATGTAATGAGTCATCTAGTGAGTCATTAAAGAATTAATGAGTTTTGTTTTGGGTGTGGATATTTGAGGAGATATTTTTATGAGACATTTTCTTGGTTTTTTCATAACAAAACCTCATATATCTACTCACTAAAAGAAGAGGGCAGCCAAGGGGTTCTTTTTGGTGCTTGGTTTTTTTTTTTTGCTCTCTTGATAGTTTCTTGAGCTCACAATTTCCATCTCTATGCATCTTCTTCAACCTCCACTCTTACCCTCTCATGTGATGAGAACCAAAGAGTGTTTGAGAAAAAGTATTCTACTCATTCTCTACTTCATCTTGGACATGTCGGTTGATATACTTCATGTCCGAGTTGCCTCGGTATAGAGGCGGGAGCCCTTATAAAGACTCGTTGACGTGGTGCCACCACGACGAGAAGACTAGAGTCGCAGTGAGGAGCATGGGATGATGGCTAAAGACCGAAGGACACAGATCGATCGTTATAGCCTTTCTACCTCTTTACAGTTTGTTAGTTTAGCGTTAATGGCTAGATCCGGGTTATAGTTTGCGATAGCGCCAGTTGTAAAAGTTTTTGTTCCGCGTTTGGCGTCGGATTGACGCCCGGGGCGCTACCGTAGACTTACACACATGGTTTCAAGCATCTATTTTGTCGTGAGATCAATACCCTCATAAATAACTCGACACAGATCCCATCTAGGGATTCCATGATGAGGGCATTGTAAAAGGAGATTCTTGAACCGTTCAAAGTATTTCCAAAATGGTTCATTGGGAAGTTGGGTAAATTGGATGATTTCGCTCCGAACACGGGCGGTCTTATGATTGGGATAAAATTTCTTAAGGAATGCTATGACGAATTTGTCCCATGTTTAAATAGAATGTGCGAGTGTGTTATAAAGCCACTTCTCGGCTAAATCTGAATGGGAGAAGACGTAAACGCATAGCATCCACAGACAGTTGTGAAGTACCCATCATAGCACATACGTTTTCGAATTTGGTAATAAAAACGTATGCGTCTTCAAACTCGAGCCCGTGAAATTTGGGTAAAAGTTTGATGAAATGAGGTTTGATTTTAAAATTTTCCCAGTTGGCAGGTGGAATAGAAAAGCAGGTGGGAAGGGGAACACGTGTAGGATAGCATCTCTCTTGGAGAGAAATACGTGGAGGATTCTGCGCACCTGCGGGCGGTGGCAGAGTGGTGTTAATGTTTGATGGAAATCCATCCATCGCGGTCGTGGTGGGTGGTGGGAAAAAGAAAATGTAGAAATACAGACTTTGGGGTCGATAAAGGAGACGCGGACAAGACGGGCACTAGAATCCCGTATCCAGCCGAGCTTGCACTAATGGTTTAGCACAAGTGGCAGTGTTTGTGCTAATTAGAGGAAAGATGGATTTGGTATTTGTTTTGAAAAATACGTATTTTGAAAAATCAAATCACACAAAAAATGCACACGCAACCCTAGATCTAATGGTCACCTAGGTCAAGTCACTAGACCGCTCGACTTCCAGAAGACAAATCGCAGGATAAATCCTCTACTGCCTCTTTATCCCTTCTGTGGCCAGGTAAGTAGGAGGTTTTTTCACTACGTAAGTAGTAGGCCTGATTAAGTAACCACTTTCCTTAGACACACTTGCCTTAGACACCACAAAAGAAAAACGGATAAGCAATAGATTACCCATGACCTTAGTCTGTCCTAATTGAGCGCGACGGTCCTTAGAGTCTTGTCTAGATATTTTTTAGTTAATGAGGGTGATGCAGATGCAAGTTTTGTGATTTTTTGGGGCTTAGGAAGGGTAATGAAATCCCTACCTAATCTGAATTTGGTCTTTGCCCTTTAATTTCCGTATTAAAATATGCAAAACAACCAATTTCAAGAATCGCAATAAATTTATTTTTTAGCGGCGCTGAATTTCGCAAAGAATCCTGCAAGAAATTAATTATTGGACAAGATCAGAGAGGAGAGAAGAGAACGGAGAGTATACCACAGAGATTTTATGCACCGATTCACCTAAACGGCGGCGGAATCGCCGCAAAAACCATACTATGGCCGCGGAACCGCGGTCCTATGGGGGAGATAGGCGATCAAATTTTTTCTGCAGCTGTTTGTACTCCTCTGGAATCTGTAGATCTTCTCTGAATCTTGATCGCACTGCTAAAATGATTCCAGATTCCCTCGCAAAAATTCAAACACTAATCGTTAAGCACATAAAACGATTCATGAATTAAAATTTGATGGAATAATAAATTTTCAACTCAAATAACAAAAGCGAACAAAATAGCACACATCCCCGGCAACGGCGCCATTTGATTGATCTTCTTTTTGTGTATATGGAAAAGGTTAAAATCACAACCAAAGAAATTTATACCGCAATCAATAACGGTGTCTATCGTAGTTTCGTTAGCGAGAGCGGATCGTCCACTGAGATGTATGTTTTGATCGATCTTGTTTTAGATGAGTCGAAATGAAAAGATAAAAGAAAATCCAAGAAATAGATTTGAGATTTAATTGAGTTGTCATTTCAAGAAAATAAAAAAAACATATTCAAGAATTTAAAATCAAGAAAGTGTCCAATGTCAATTTGGTTTATCAAGATTATGAAGAATAGCTTGTAGGATTCGATTGAGTTAATAGCTAATGATGAATCTAATAATTCATAATCTTATCTATCGATAATTTGTAGCTAGATTGATGATGATGATTGAAGATTAGGGATCAATTGAAGAAACTAGGGTTTCTCCTTCACTATCCTTTGTCTTTTCAATCATAATCATTCGGATCTAGTCTTTAGCGAAGAAAATCATCAATTGTTTGATCCTTAACTTGCAACGAAATAATCAAGAAGTGATCTCGCTCCAAATTAGGTCATCAACGATTCTTTTTGCTAAGGTTCACAAATCTCATAAGATTTAAAATTAGTATTAAGATTTGTTCATCATTAGATCTATCAATTCTCTCGAATCCTCCACAAGCGGAGAATTTACTCAAGCATCATGAAAATAAAATATTCAAGATCTAGAAATTTCATAGTGCAAGAATGTAATGAAAACGAGATTTAACAATTTATCACCTTCATTAAATCTTCTTCAAATTTACACAACTCCTCAATTCGAGGTACAAAATTAAGCTCTCGATCGCTCCTTTGAAGAGGTGAATTTGTCGTCGATCTTTGCGAAGCTCGATTGCCGTGAGTCGCGGATCGTCATGGATCTCTTGCTCGGATGATGATCGGAGTTGTGATGAAGGATCGTTGATTTCTCGCTTGAATTGCTTCTCAATGGATCTTTATTTCTCTTTCGATTTGATCTCAAGTTGTGTCACTCAACTTGAATTTAAATTATGGCTCAATGTGTAATTATGAACAACTCTTGAACAACCCCTAAATTTTAGATCTAGATCCCCTTTTATAATTTCAAATGAATCTTCCCTCCAAAGCTTGGTAGTTATGCAGAGCCTTCCAGAAGATGCTACGTGGAAATGGAGCGTCTTTAGGAAGCTAGGCCGTTACAAAGAAGGTTCTGGAAAAGTTCGGATCGCCGACGAGTCAACACGGCCGCGGAACCGTGGCGGATCGGCCTGGATCGGCCGCGGATTCGCGGCCGTTTGATCAGTTTGATGGCTGGTTTTCTCTGTGTCTCTTGATGTTGGTTTTAGGGTTCTTCTCTGATACCTGGAATCTTACTATTGTTTCTTGGTTGCTGCAAGATTTCATATCTTTGACTTGATGTATTTTATCAGCTCTTTTGTGATTCCTGTTCTTTGACCTGAAGAATTTTCTGCACACAATTTCGATAAAATGTGTTGAGAGATACAATATCATGCATGTAGTAATAAACACACATTTTCCCTCATAATGCTGGTTATAAAGTATAACACATGTTATTTGATATTTTGCAGATGAATTGCTAATATATGCTATATTTATACCAAACACCTATAGATGATTAGAAAGAGTAGGGAAATTGATGTGTTAAGAATGCAATATTTTCAACTGATCAGACACTAGCGAGATAAATCATCCGCCAAAGAATATAAAAGGATATTTACTGATGCCTCAAGAAGCACGGAGTATAGATTCCTCGGTTCTTTGCTCTTTCCATGTAATCCATGACCGCCGAGCTTCAATTGATAGAGGAGCCTTGCCTGCTCTCCGAGTAGCTTCATCCTTGGAAGCGGCCCATACCTGTCGTTTCAATGACCTCTCCTCTGCCAGCGTTAAAGGAGCTGGCGACAATGAAAAATGAGGCAGGTCAACGTCCCGGAAAACAATGGGAGCAAAGTATCCTCTTCGTGGTCACACATCCTCGTTTTCATCCTGCGGCCTTTTAGGGACCTCAGCAATTTGAGCGTCTTCCTCTACGGCTGTGTCCGGAAAAATAAGGCCATCATCTGGTTCATACTCTAGTATGCTATCACTATAAGAATCATGAGCCTTAGAGTCGAGCAGTGCGTCGATCGAAAACATGGTGGGCTTCCTCTTCTTTCAAGAACCTGAACTAACTCTCAAAGAGGAACGTTTTCTCCCTTTAGAAATCTTTGGTCAGTGTAGCCCGATCCCAGCTTCATGATCTAACTCGGATAAAACCGAGGTCCTTGTGGTGCTCCGATTATTTACACCAGATTATGTGTGAATTGGCATACATGCCGAGCGAGGGGACGGCATCGCTGGAGGAGCCCTTAGAATTACTACCGCACCATTCTCCCTTAAAAATGGACGGACGACCGATCGCAGACTTAGCGGGACATCGATGGCATGGGAACCTTATGGTTAAGGAGCACCCGTTTTTCCTCTACATTGACCGGATCCACCCCATGCTAGTACCGACATTTACAAGGACCTAAGAGCCTCGGAATACAGTCAGGCTTAGAGATCATGAAGCAAGAACCTGTGCCTGCACGCATGAAGTGATGAATGACATCACAAGCAGTTTCCAGCACGGCAACATAGTCAACCAAAAATGCCTCAAGGGACACACCCTGATCATAACCCAACTGTTGGGCAAAGCTGTATGGTTTTTACTGCAAGTCCATGATGCACACCCCACGGGTCGCAGGGAGGCGGAATACTTTAAAAACGGTTTTCTCACTTCAAAAGAAACTAGTTTTTGCTTAGCATCATGAACTTTTTCCCACTTTAGGATCTTTATTAAGCCTCATCTAACAAAACTAAACTAAGAGAGAGAGTTAACTACTATGTAAAGGAGTTATACCCTCGTTCCTAGTCCTTCGGGTCTTCAAGTTTCTCCTTGCTCTTTTGTTCAAGCTCCTTGTTCTTGATCTCCTTTCTTTGGCTTCTTCTAGGTTTTGGAAGAGTTCGGTTGCCGGTCTCCTTCGCGTCAAAGATGGATCCACCCGAGGGGCCTTCGATCAAGCTCCAACCTCCATGAGATACCTTAGTGATCTTACTTGCTAGGAGAGATTACTAAGGGGATGTAGAGAGAGTGTGTATTGAACTAATTGATCTCAAAACTCATTGATTTGAAACACATGCAAGTGTATGAGTTTCATGAAGAAGGAGAGAAGAAAACCTAGGAGAGAGAAAGCATTTGTGTGAATGATAAGAAAATGAGCTATGAGAATGGCTAAGTATTTTCACAATAATTCAACCTTGGAATTATTTAATCAAATAAAATGCAACCTTACTTGAATAGTAATTCCAAAGTGAATAAATAAATCCATAGCCATGCTTTCAACCCATGCTTCATAACTCTCCTAATTCCACCTCATTAATCCTTTAATGAAAAAGAATAAAACTATAATGAGGTGTCTCCTTCTAGAAGGTCAAACTTGTGAATTTACAAGAATGCCCTTTTCCGTATTTTCATATCCGTATCCGTATTCCAAAAAATACGGATACACTAAGATCAGTATAATCCAATACTACAATACTAGTATCCGGCTTAAACCAAAGCCTACCAGTATTATACGTCCGATCGTCATTCGAGTAGCCAGTACACGAATGCGATCGAAACCCTGCCGTAAGACTATACGACATCTACATCGTCTCGCCTGATCCAGGGAATCCCTCTGTGTGGGACTCTAAAGACTCGACAGTACGCTGGCAGTGGGTTTAACCACAAGTCCGTCAGTGGCACCAGCTGTACGTAACGGCAAACCCAGGTACGTGTCGAAAAGGAGGCCGACGAGCGAACTCGTCCGTAACCCCTACTGAGCCTATCCGTGACAATATCCGCGCAGTCCGGTCTGTTCGTCTGAGAGTATCGCATGTATGGTCTAGGGAGGTGGTGAACGTCAGACCCCTAACAACCGTACAAGTCATGCCGGTGTGGCTCAAGACCATGCAAGAATCTACTGATCAGTCCACCAGTAATTCTCAATCATCCCTGGCCAGGGACTTATGGTAATGACCAACCGATCACAGTGCGATATCGACTCCCTATACCGGGAGAGACGAATCCGTAACAGTCGCTCACTGCCTCCATGTGGCTCGGGACTGTACCCAACTAAAACCTGTTTGCACGACTCCTTTGAGCCGTGGTAGGGTTGTAATCAAAGCACAGTGGGAACTCACACGAGACAAATGACGACCTTAAGTCAACAGACTATCTACACACATGTCACCTGAGAACTGCTATCTGACGTTAGGTATAATACCATCCAGTCAGTTCTCGGCGAGTCATATCCGGTGTACTCACACTCAGTGAGCATCTGTATACAATCTTAGGTGTACATCACCTGGCTGCGGGACCAATCCATCGCCCCTCGTCAGGATCTAGATATGTATACACTAGTCTACTCTGGAGTATCGATGCCCAGTCTCAATACTCCTGCGACCAGGGACATTTATGGATGTGCCTATTGACTATCCAGCTCCCACAAGTATGACTGCCATCACAACGCCGGTAGTCAGGCAAACACCCTGTGGGCTTTATCAACATGTATATAAATACAAAGTAAAATATATCACATGTTAAGATAAAGACAAACCAAATAGCGTACTAGCATATCAAGCAAGATTGTCATGTACATACATATCCCTAGCATCCTATACAATGAAGGCCTCTAGGGCATATATATCCAACAATCTCCCACTTGCACTAAGGCCTATAATTGGCGCAATGAGTACCCACTGTCTGCACTAGATCCAGTTACTGGCGTACCGCATGCCCAACATCTCAAACAGCCTCTCGAACTGGACTTTAGGGATGGCCTTGGTGAATGGATCTGGCGTGTTGTCTTTTGTGTCGACTCTCCGCACCTCGATCTCCTGACGATCCACGATCTCCCTGATCAGGTGATACCGCCTCAAGATATGCCTAGATTTCTGATGGGACCTTGGTTCCTTCGCTAATGCTACAGCCCCATTGCTATCACAATACAAAGGTATTGGATTGGCAATGGACGGAACCACCTGAAGTTCAGAGATGAACTTCTTCATCCAGACAGCTTCTTTCGCGGCATCGTTAGCAGCTATATACTCAGCCTCCATAGTTGAGTCTGCGACGGTATCCTGTTTGGAACTCCTCCAACATACCGCCCCTCCATTGAGGGTAAACACAAAACTCGAAACGGATTTAGAGTCATCTTTGTCACTTTGGAAGCTGGAGTCGGTAAAAGCCTCGACCTGGAGGTCCCTATTACCGTAAACCAAGAAAATCTCCTTAGTTCTTCTCAGGTACTTGAGAATGTTCTTTACCGCTATCCAATGCTTCTCACCTGGGTCAGACTGATACCTGCTTACCACACTAAGTGCGTAAGCTACATCTGGTCTGGTACATAACATCGCATACATTATGGATCCTACTGCCGAAGCGTAGGGTATAATGCCCATGTGAGCCCTCTCTTCATCAGTCTTTGGAGACATCTCTTTGGAGAGGGTGATCCCGTGACAAGCAGGTAAATTACCGCGTTTGGAATCTTCCATACTAAATCTCTTTAGTATAGTGTCAATATACCCGGACTGTGAAAGTCCCAACATCCTTTTGGATCTATCACGATAGATCTTAATGCCCAGAATGTAGGATGCATCTCCCAAGTCTTTCATGGAGAATTTCTGTGACAAGAAGAGCTTTACAAATTGTAGCATAGGGACATCATTCCCTATCAATAGTATGTCGTCGACGTACAAAACGAGGAAGACTACCTCTCCTTCTACAATCTTCCTATAAATGCATGGTTCATCTACATTTTTGATAAAGTCAAATTCTTTGACCGTCTCATCAAAGCAGATGTTCTAACTCCGCGATGCTTGCTTTAATCCATAAATGAATTTAAGCAACTTGCACACTTTTCCGTTGCTCCCACTGTCTAAGAAACCTTCTGGTTGATCCATGTAAACACTCTCTTCTAAATGTCCATTTAGAAAAGCTGTTTTTACGTCCATCTGCCAGATTTCATAGTCATGGAAGGCAGCAATGTCAAACAGGATCTGAATGGATTTAAGCATAGCTACTGGTGAAAAGGTTTCATCATAGTCCAATCCTGGTGTTTGACGTAAACCTTTTGCAACAAGTCTAGCTTTGTAGGTTTCCACTTGTCCAAATGCACCAATCTTCTTTTTGAAGATCCAGCTGGTTTCACCCCAAGAGGAGCAACTTCTAAAGTCCATACTTTATTGCTATACATGGATTCCATTTCGGATCTCATAGCATCCAGCCACTTCACCGAGTCTTTACTCGTGATAGCCTGCTGAAAATTAGTAGGCTCATCATCATCGATGATGCAATCCTCTCGATCCCCATCTACAAGAAACCTATAGTATTTTTCGGGAGGATGAGAAATCCTACTAGATCTGCGGAGTGGTGTTGGTTCATCGGGCTCCATTGAAACCTGAGGTTCTACTAAATCATCGGCAGTTGTTTGAGGTTCTGGAATTTCTTCCAGCTCTACCGCGCTCCCACTAATTTCTTTTGCAAGAAATTCGCTCTCTAAGACGACAATGTGGCGAGCGACAAACACCTTTTGTTCTTCAGTGTGGTAGACCAGATACCCCTTGAATGCTTGGGGTATCCTACAAAATTGCACAAAACCGATCGTGCCTCGAGATTTTCCGGATTATGCTTTTTAACATATGCCGGACACCCCCATATCTTGATATACTTGAGACATGGTCTCTTCCCGCTCCACATTTCATATGGAGTGGTTGGCACAGATTTAGTCGGAACTCTATTCAATAGGTATGTTGCTGATTCTAGCGCAAAACCCTGAAGGAAAGTGGAAACTCAGCACTACTCATTATTGAACGCACCATGTCCAGTAGCGTGCGATTCCTCCTTTCTGATACACCATTATGCTGAGGTGTAAAAGGTGGAGTAAACTGAGAGAGAATTCCATTCTCTTTTAAGCATTCAAGGAAACTGGTACTTAAGTATTCTCCACCTCGATCAGATCGAAGTGTCTTGATGCTTTTACCAGTTTGTTTCTCCACTTCATTTTTATATTCCTTAAACTTCTCAAAGGCCTCGGATTTATGCTTCATTAAGAATACATGTCCATACCTAGAGAAGTCATCAGTAAAAGTGATGAAGTAGGAGTGACCGCTTCGTGCATGTGTAGACATTGGACCACATACATCATTGTGTACAAGTCTCAAGAGTTCCGTGGCTCTTTCTCCGTGTTCGGTGAACGGAGATTTGTTCATTTTTCCTTTGATACATGATTGACAAGTTTCATATGATGAATATTCAAACGGATCTAAATATCCATCCTTATTTAACTTAGTCAACCTTGTTTCGTTTATATGACCAAGTCTACAATGCCATAGGAAGGCTTGGTTTGAATCTGGAGCCTTTCTTTTAAGCGTGTTTTGAATATTGAAAACTTGAGATTGATTAAGTATGTATATGCCGTTTTCCAGTGTGCCAAACCCAATCATTTCTTGATTTAGGAGAATGTTCATGACATTTCTTTCAAGCGCAAAATTATATCTTTCATTAGATAACAAAGATACTGATATAATATTACACAGCATACTGGGAATACAAAAACAGCTGTACAACACCAAAATGTGCCCACCAGTCAACCCCAGGTGATATTCCCCTATTGCAATAGCATCTACGTGCATTCCATTGCCCATCCGGGGAGTCATATCACCTGTATTCAATGCTTTATGGTTTCTCAGAGCCTGCAAAGAATTACAGATGTGAGAACCAGAACCGGTATCAAGTACCCAAGATGTAGAGTTTACTGAAAGACAATTTTCGATTACAAACACACCTGAAGCAGAAGCAGCAGCTTGCTTCGTGTCCTTGGCTTTGAAAGCCATGCAATCCTTCTTCCAGTGCCCTTGCTTGTGACAATAGTAGCATTCGTTCTTATCTGCCTTCACCCTTCCTGCTTTGTTCGTTCCCTGCACCTTCTTGACCCCACCTTTCGGTTTGGTGGCTTTCATCTTCTTCTTCAATTTAGCTTTCGCTTTAGATTTAGAAGAAGATGATTGGCCAACATACAGAACGGGGGTCTTCTCCTTTTTCAAGGAGGTCTCTGCCACCCTCAACATGTTGTGGAGCATTGGAAGATCATCTTCCATTTCGTGCATGTTGAAGTTCAGCACGAACTGAGAGAAGGTGTGGGGAAGGGACTGCAAAATCAAGTCGATGTAAAACTCATTCTCTAGCACGCATCCCAGGTTTGCGAGTTCCTCAATGAGGCTGATCATTTTCAGGACGTGCTCTCCTACAGGTGATCCTGGAGCTAACCTCATATGGAAGAGTTTCCTTGAGGTCTCGTACCTCACGATACGGGAGTGCTCCCCATACAATTCCTTGCAATGGAGAAAGATTGATATAATATCCATACCCTCGTGCTGTTTCTGGAGTTTATTGTTCATGGACGCCAGCACGATACACTTAGCTCTCTCACAGTCTAGATCCCAGGTTTTGCGAACCTCCTTGTCCGCAACTGAGGAATCTGGTCCTCGGATAGGGGGAGGAATAGCGGTGGTAACATATGCCACTTTGTCATAAGTCAGTGCAATGTTGACGTTCCTTAGCCAATCTTTATAGTTTGGCCCGGTCAGTGTATTTTTTTCAAGGAATAGTTTTAGTCCTGTCATGGTAGCTGCCAGAGAGAGAGAAAAGTAACACTCAGCATATGCTCTTGCAAGTTTAGATTGGTTTATTAGTTTATCTAAACAGGATGGCTACCACTGTTTTCTCAAATCCTTCTTCAAACCCTAAAAGAAGAATTAGTCAGGATTTAATCACACGTCACAATACTTGCTTAACCTTTCAGCCAGGCCAGTGTTGGTACTTCGAGGGAGGTTTTCCAACGCTTTCGCGAAGCTCCTTAATTAAAGAACCTCTTTTCCCTGGAGGCGTATCCCCACTAACACCTTTCTAGACACCTACTTGGTTTATAGCATTGATTGTTAAGTGAGAAAATTTCCCGAGAGTAATCATACTCATCAATGGGATCGGGATCCAACTATCATTGCATGATGCCCTAGATGGAAGCCACTCTAGTCACCACACTCCAGAAGGTATGCTAAATCTGCAAGTTTCCTTTATGTTTGAAACTCCCGATGTGATTTTTACCCCAAGCTCTTATGACCTTGACGTAGGCCAACAAATCATAAGATACAAGTCAAGTTCTACCCGTCGTTGTCCTGATTAATTTAGATCCATCCGTACTCGCCCTTGACGTAGTCCAACAAGGCTGTACGACTGTCCTAAACTAATGCATCTATCTATGCAACAAATAAGCAACACATTGCTACCATACACTATGCCTTGACGTAGGCCAACAAACATAGCATGAATACGATGTATTGTTTATTTGAAATGACGGAGGGTTACGGCTGGTGTTTTGCAAAAACCGTTAACGTAGTGAACTTGATATGATCGAAGGAACCAAGATAGCTTTTTAAAAGGAGTGGTTTAAGCTCCGCATTTAAAATTTGCTTTTTGAAGAAAACCGAGTGGTTTTGAAATTGTTCCAACGATTTAGTTTAGGTTTATTTTCTTTGCATTAATGAATTAATGCTGTCCCATCATTTAATCCTACCATTGCAGAAAACAACGAAAATACAACGTACGCTTATGCTACCCGCATTCGCCACTGAGCCCCGTCATCACCCGTTAGGTTACTTAACTAACGACAGAGCGGGGGCTGGACTAGCGCGGGTGTAAAACATAAGCAACGCCTAATAAATATCATATATAGATATATCCATTCGTCGCACGCAATAATAAGCATTCCAGATCACAGATGAAGATATTGGATATACTAGAAATACTGCACTTCGTTTAAGCCGGCAACGAAGGACGGGTTCCACGGTCGTGATGAATAGCCAAAACCCCACCCTAGACCCCTACGGGTGCGGCAAACTAACCGCCAAGTACCAGAAGTGAAGCAGTCTCCCTCAACAACGTGAGTAGGCCACTAAGCACTTTAAAATACCCGGTAGTTTGTGCACCCCTCCTTGGGTCTATCCTAGGAGAAAAAACAGTAAAAAGAAATAATACAACGGTGGCTACAACCTCATCCCGGATGTGCCCCGCAAAAATAATATTACATCACACAAATTACATTGAATGAAAGAAAAGAAAACACTCGTCTCACATCCCCCGGCTATTCATCATCGACGGTCCAATAACATTCATATACACAAACCAATCATTACAGATATGTGCAACCCCCACTAATCGTCTTATAGCGATTAGCGGACGTTTTAAAAAACATAAAACATCACAGAAGAACCGATTAGCTAAAGCAATTAGAATTTCGATCGATTAAGCAATTTTGAATCTACCCTCAGTTCAACAGATTACAGAAAATATCTGGGCAGAATCAAAATATCCCAAAAATCACAAAAACAAAAAATAAGAATAAAAGAGAAATTTGGACCGAGTCAGAGCCAACTCGGCCGTGGATCCGCGGCAGAACGCTGGGTTCTGCCGTGGTTCCATGGTGAGTTGATCGACTCAGAGGCCCAAATTTCTTCAGTTTTCCTATAAAAAAATGCCTGTATTTTTAAGCCCTCTGAAAAAATTTTAGGACCAGATTTCAAAATCGACAGAAAGTTGGTTTTCCGGGCGCGTTTTTGGGATTTTTCCGGCGATCGAATTTCTAACACTTTGCTAACAAGTTAGATAAGGTTTAATATGGCTCTGATACCAGTGTAAGTCCATGATGCACACCCCACAGGTCGCGGGGAGGCGGAATACTTTAAAAACGGTTTTCTCACTTCAAAAGAAACTAGTTTTTGCTTAGCATCATGAACTTTTTCCCACTTTAGGATCTTTATTAAGCCTCATCTAACAAAACTAAACTAAGAGAGAGAGTTAACTACTATGTAAAGGAGTTATACCCTCGTTCCTGGTCCTTCGGGTCTTCAAGTTGCTCCTTGCTCCTTTGTTCAAGCTCCTTGTTCTTGATCTCCTTTCTTTGGCTTCTTCTAGGTTTTGGAAGAGTTCGGTTGCTCGTCTCCTTTGCGTCAAAGATGGATCCACCCGAGGGGCCTTCGATCAAGCTCCAACCTCCATGGGATACCTTAGTGATCTTACTTGCTAGGAGAGATTACTAAGGGGATGTAGAGAGAGTGTGTATTGAACTAGTTGATCTCAAAACTCATTGATTTGCAACACATGCAAGTGTATGAGTTTCATGAAGAAGGAGAGAAGAAAACCTAGGAGAGAGAAAGCATTTGTGTGAATGATAAGAAAATGAGCTATGAGAATGGCTAAGTATTTTCACAATAATTCAACCATGGAATTATTTAATCAAATAAAATGCTACCTTACTTGAATAGTAATTACAAAGCGAATAAATAAATCCATAGCCATGCTTTCAACCCATGCTTCATAACTCTCCTAATTCCACCTCATTAATCCTTTAATGAAAAAGAATAAAACTATAATGAGGTGTCTCCTTCTAGAAGGTCAAACTTGTGAATTTATAAGAATGCCCTTTTCCGTATTTTCATACCCGTATCCGTATTCCGAAAAATACGGATACACTAAGATCAGTATAATCCAATACTACAATACTAGTATCCGGCTTAAACCAAAGCCTACCAGTATTATACGTCCGATCGTCATTCGAGTAGCCAGTACATGAATGCGATCGAAACCCTGCCGTAAGACCATACGACATCTACATCGTCTCGCCTGATCCAGGGAATCCCTTTGTGTGGGACTCTAAAGACTCGACAGTACGCTGGCAGTGGGTTTAACCACAAGTCCGTCAGTGGCACCAGCTGTACGTAACGCCAACCCAGGTACGTGTCGAAAAGGAGGCCGACGAGCGAACTCGTCCGTAACCCCTACTGAGCCAGTCCGTGACAATATCCGCGCAGTCCGGTCTGTTCGTCTGAGAGTATCGCATGTATGGTCTAGGGAGGTGGTGAACGTCAGACCCCTAACAACCGTACAAGTCATGCCGGTGTGGCTCAAGACCATGCAAGAATCTACTGATCAGTCCACCAGTAATTCTCAATCATCCCTGGCCAGGGACTTATGGTAATGACCAACTGATCACAGTGCGATATCGACTCCCTATACCGGGAGAGACGAATCCGTAACAGTCGCTCACTGCCTCCATGTGGCTCGGGACTGTACCCAACTAAAACCTGTTTGCACGACTCCTTTGAGCCGTGGTAGGGTTGTAATCAAAGCACAGTGGGAACTCACACGAGACAAATGACGACCTTAAGTCAACAGACTATCTGCACACATGTCACCTGAGAACTGCTATCTGACGTTAGGTATAATACCATCCAGTCAGTTCTTCCTGTTCGGTGTACTCACACTCAGTGAGCATCTGTATACAATCTTAGGTGCACCTCACCAATGGCTGCGGGACCAATCCATCGCCCCTAGTCAGGGTCTAGACATGTATATACTAGTCTACTCTGGAGCATCGATGCCCAGTCTCGATACTCCGGCGACCAGGGACATTTAAGGATGTGCCTATTGACTATCCAGCTCCCACAAATATGACTACCATCACAACGCCGGTAGTCAGGCAAACACCCTGTGGGCTTTATCAACATGTATATAAATACAAAGTAAAATATATCACACGTTAAGATAAAGACAAACCAAATAGCGTACTATCATATCAAGCAAGATTGTCATGTACATACATATCCCTAGCAGCTTATACAATGAAGGCCTCTAGGGCATATATATCCAACATGTACAACATGAATAATGTGACGTCATCCAACCAAACACCAGATAGCCGGGTCTGGTCGAGCGAAGATGCATGATCTCCTCAGGCTTTAAGCTAGCACTCCCTTTTTCAGCACATCATGCAATTGCTGAATGGCCTCCGCGGGTGTAGAAAGAACTCAATCAATAAAGACTATACCACCTTCCTTCGAGTACAGGCAAAGAAGCACTCGCAAAGAGGCCAACTGTGTCAGATCATGAGCGGAAGCGTCAACCAGCTCCATAACTCACGGAAAGGGATAAGAGTCATAAAAGGTAGGCCTCTAGTGCGCGGTGAATGCACCTAACACATGCATCTCAATCCAAGACGTGAAGTAGTGGAGAGAGAAATTCATGGGATCTACACCCGGATGGGAAGTGTTGGCAGCAGTGCTCAAACTATGGTATAGGTGAGATAACCCTCAATGCCAATAGCTAGACGTGCTCCCTCAGCTATGCGATGAGCATGGTAAAAAACAAATGCCCTCATGAAGCGACGATGTATGAGCATCGCGAACCAGCTGAGCCACAGACCGATGAAACCTATAAAGAATGTTTCTTCATCCATACCAGGAGCAGCGATCTCCTCAAAGGCAACGGTCGATGTATTCGGAAAGTAGAACCGCAACAAATCCTTCTCATCAGCCGGTAGGTTCTCCAAGCCAAACCCAAAACGATCTTCATTCCTTGCAAATTTTGGGCTATTTTTAGACAAAACATCGGCGCGAAGGAAGTGGGCAATGAAATCCCCAAAGCTGACTCCTTTTCCTCCGGACGCCACGAATAGGCTCTCATAAATGCTTAATAATTTGATTAGGCTTGGAAACTTATGCTGGGCAGCGTTCTCGGTCATCAGGCCTTCCAAATTAACTGGCGCTGTAGCAAAGACATATTCGTCTGGGGGTAGAAACTCATCATAATGCTTTCTCTTGATCGGTAATCTGGAAACCTCCCAGAATTCCTCCAGTGAGATGGAAACCCCCCGATCTCCTAATATAACTATGTGGGTTGGAAAGTTCCATTGATTCACAAACTCCTTGACCCACCAGACGTGAGGAGTATGGTAGTAAAATAAAGAAGCATACACCGCCTGGTAAAAACCAACTTTTTGCAACCGTAACCGTTGGGCGGATAGAATATAGCGAGACCAATTAAGATAGCCCACCGGATGCCGTGGGGTAACGCCTATCTTATAAACCTGTCCCCAGGGTCGCGCTTTGCCATAACATATATGGCATCCTAAAATATCGATAGCCACAGTGGATTGGTTGGGCATCCCCGCCGACGACGGTTCGAGCCGGCCTTTAAGGGTCCAATTAACTACTTTAGTTGCGTAAGCAGTGTGCGGAGCAATCTAACTGATAGGTTCTTACGGCACTCTGCAAGTGAAATTGTGATGGCCCTGTATGATTTGACCATACCAGGTTCCCCACAAAAGGAGGTTCTCTTAGTTTCTATCGTGTTTTCGAATCATAGCCAGAACTTGCTCATAAGAAGACGATTGCGGGAAAGCGACTTCCGAATGAGCCTAAGGGAAGAAAGGAACTGTTGGGAATATGTACGCCCTAAAGGCCATTATTGTATATTATAGTGGATGCTTGGACACACACACATACACACACGCACACACATATATATAGAGGACTTTCTTACTCGACATAATAGTATGCTATCTGGTTGCACTTTATCTTAACATATGCATTTGTTTTAGTTTACTATCTCATTGATACATGTTGATAAAGCCCTTAGGATGTTTGCTTGACTGCCAGGACTATGATGCAGATCATACTAGCAGGGCTTGAGTAGTCCACAAGCACATCCTTAACAGTTCTTAGTAGAGAAAGTATCGAGACAGGGCATCGATATTCCATAGTAGACTAGTATGTACATTTCTTGAGCCTGTATGAGGCGATGGTTGATCCCACAACCATTGGTGTTTGACATCAAAGATTTTACACAGGTGCTCATTGGAGAATGAGTACACCGAACAGGACTCGCCAAGAACTCCTAGATGGTACCATATCTATCATCAGATAGCAGTTCTCTGGTGACACTTGTACATGTTAGTCTGTAGACCCAAAATCGTCATAGTTTCTTGTATGGTTCCCACTATGCTTTGATTTCCTTCCTACGACGACTCAAAAGAGCCATGCAAACAGGTGGTTTTTGGGTACAGTCCCAAGTCACATGGAGGAAGTGAGCGATAGGAGGGGTTTTATCTCTCCCGGTTTTAGGAGTAGATGTTTGCTCTATACTCGATTAGCTATAACAGCAAGTCCCTGGTCAGGGCTGATAAGATTCACTGATAAGTGTTATCAGTAGTTTCTCGAAAGGTTATAGGTCATACATCGGCATGACTTATCGAGTTATTGGGGTCTGACGATTCCACCCCCCCTCCCGACTCGATATGGAACATATCAGACGAAAAGACCGGACTGTACGGTAAGTGTTGCTTATAGGCTCTGCGGGAGTTTGGACAAGTTTGCTTGTTGATGTTCTATTCGTTCAATACCTGGGTAGCCGTTACGTCCAGCTAGTACAGCTGATGGCTTGTGGGTATTTGATGTGATCATTACCTACTGCTAGCTTATTGGCGAGTCTTTAGAGTCCCACATAAAGGTTTCCTAGCTCAACAGAAACGAAGTAGTGCATGTATAGAGATATGTGCGGGAGTTTGATTAAATACGAGTATATGACCACTGTAGGGTTTCTATGCACACTCATGAGGTTCTACAACTGATCAACCATGCCAAAATCAAAAATTTCCATGTGCCAAAGAACCCTAATGCTAGATCGTTACTAGAGGTAAGGTGAAACTAAGCAAGCAAACTACTTTTCTACTAAGTGAAAGAGACTACAACCTTTGTAGATCCGGTCTTCCACTTCTCTAGCTCCGTGTTGACGTCCCTCCGCTGCGATCATTGGAATCCCAGACTCTAGCGTCGGTTTCATCGAAGAAATGGGCGGGCTAGGTCGATGACTTCGATGCCAAAGATGATCTATGTCGAGGAAACTCTAACTCAAGCTCCATCTTCACTTGGTCATAAAACTTGTGAAGATAACACTCTCTACTACATGGTAAGTGGTAGAGGATGAAGAAATAGAAAGTGGGTTCACTTTAGAATTGTATTTCTCACTTGGATTCATCACTTGGAATTTTTCAAGAGAGCTTTCTTCTCTTCATGAGGAAGAAGAAGAAGAAGAAAAGAAAAATGAATAATGAATTATCTCCAAAAATAAAATCAAGTGATGTCTATCATTTAGCAACCATGGGTGAGTAAACTCATGTAGAGAGTAAACTAGGGTTTAGGCTAATGGTTGGGTTAAGGAAAGAAACAAAATGGTTAAGACTTTCAAAGCTTCATGAAGCTTCAAGAGTACAACAAAACAAGCCACCATTTTATTTCTTGCCAAAAATAAATAAAGAAAATAAATAAAACAAATGAAACCCTAACCATTAACTAAACATGGTGTATATCATACACACACCCAAGTTTGCATGTATCATCAAACATGATACAATCAAGTGCACAAAAATATATGACATATACTACTTGTGCACATCAAGTGAGAAAATCAATCTTAAGTGAGCAAATAATAGTTAATGTAAAGTAATATATCATATATATAATTATACATTAAATCATTAAATCAACACTTGATTTAATGATCCGGTCATAACGCATATAACCGACTAATATCAAGTGTCTCAATATATCGAATCAACATTTGATTCGGTAACCCGGCTATATCTTATATAACCGTCCGATGATACGAATCGCGAGAATAGAATTCAGTATCATATACTGGTATTATTCTCGGTCCCGCACATATCTCATATGCGCTCCTATTTCGTTTCTCTTGAGCCAGGAAACCTCTGTGTAGGACTCTAAAGACTCGTCAATACGCCGGCAGCAGGTGATGATCATATCAAGCACCCATAAGCCGCAAGCGGTCTGCTAAACGTAACGGCCACCCGGGTATTGAGCGATCAGAAGATCAACGAGCAAGCCCGCTCACACTCCTGTGAATCCAACCAGTAACACTTACCGTACAGTCCGGTCTGTTCGTCTGATATGTCGCATATCTCGCCTAGGGGTGGTAAACGTCAGACCCCAGTAGCTTGATAAGTCATGCCGATGTAAGGTCCATAACAAGCGTGAAACTACTGATAACTCTTACCAGTAAATCACTGCAACCCTGGCCAGGGATTTCCAGTTATGGCCAGTCGAGTATAGCGCAACATCAACCCCCAATACCGGGAGAGACGAATCCCCTCCTATCGCTCATTGCCTCTATGTGAATCGGGAATGTACCCAAAAACCACCTGTTTGCACGACTCAGTAGAGCCGTGGTAGGGTGGAAATCAAAGCACAGTGGGAGACACACAAGACTCTATGACGATCTCGGGTCAACAGACTAAGCTGTACCAGTGTCACCTAAGAACTGCCATCTGACGTGAGGTATAATACCATCTGGGAGTTCTCGGCGAGTCCGTTCAGTGTACCCAGTCATCACTGAGCACCCGCATACCATCTCTGATGTCAAACACCAATGGATATGGGATCATCCATCGCCCATCACATGGGTCGAGAAGATATACGCTTGTCTACTCTGGAATATCGATGCCCCGTCTCGATATTCCCACGACTAGGAACATTGAAGGATGTACTCATGGACTACCCAGGCCCCACTAGTATGATCTACATCATAGTCCTGGAAGTCGAGTACACATCCTAAGGGTTTTATCAACATGTAACAGAGAGACAGAAAGTATACATGTTAAGATAAAGAGCAACCAGATAGTGTACTATCATGTCAAGCAAGAAAGTCCTACCCATATATGTCCCAGCATCTACTACAATATACATCCTATGTACAGTAATGGCCTCAAAGGCATACATATAACTAACAATACCGTATTCTAATCTAGCGTTATATGATATTAGCCGGGTTATATATGATATAACCGGATTATTGAATCAAGTGTTGATTTAATAATTTGATATATATATATATATATTAACTAATATAAAGCTCACTTAATTCTTTTCTTCTCATTATATATTTGATATATATACATAATGTATCATGGTTGATGATACATAGAACATGGATGTGTGAGAATCACATTAGAGATAAAGATGAGAAGATAATGATTTATATATATGAATTAAAGAAAAGAAGAATGAGTCATTCTTTGGTTGCTTTGAGGAGCATTAAGAAGTCATGATTCATTTCTTTTCTTTGTTTTATTCATACATATTCATCATTTTTCTTGATCTCATCTTATCCTCAAGGTTCATTCTCGTACTTCCAAGTTCATCTTCTTTATCTCCTCTTTAGATTTTCTAGTTTGAGAAAAAGAAAAGAAAGATTTTTAGTAAGCAAAATCCCTACTTTATCAACCTACACTACTCTAGCAAATTCGTATAGGTTGTTCTCTTCACTAATTCATAGATTAGTGAAGTGTGAGCTTGAGTGTGAGAAGCTTTAAGGTGGACCATCTTTGACGACGAAGACATCGAGCAAGCTCGTTCCATTCTTCAAGTAGAGTCGAAGACGAGTTCTAGGACTACTACTCGGAGCTTTTGAAGTGAAGGACTAGACTACAAAGGTTGTAGCCTCTCTTCACTTAGCTTACTTTCTTGTTTTGTTATGTTTTTGAAACCCTAATCTCTAGTTCGATTATTGTTTAGTATACTTAGCCCTCTAGATTTTTTAAAACTGCATACTTGATGTTCATAGAAAACTAGTAGAGGTGCTAAGATATACTTTCATGGTATCATAGCCAAACTAAAGGCTTATGAGTAGTTTAGACGAAGTTAAAGTGTTTGATCAATATTTTAAATCCGACTTTTGCTAGTTTCTGTCCATTTTTCAAAACTGTGACTTTTTGAAGATTAAAATGCCTGTTGAGAGAATCAAAAAAGATTCTCATTATATGAACAGATGGAGTTAAACTCCTAAGGTCCTAAAAAGTGGGTCCTTTAATAACAAAAAGTTCAAATCTGTGAAATATGGATTAGACCCCCAAAAATGGAAAAATATTCAAGAACAGGAAAAGAAAATTTAAATGGAATTAAATTCCCAAAATTCCTAAAATGGAAAACTGTTCAAAGAATCAAATCATAGCTAAGCTCTATAAACGAGAAGGTGATAATGGGATTAAATCCCAGAGTTCCCACTTGGGAAGCTTATAGGTTAAGCATCAAAACAATGGAATTAAATTCCAAAAATCCCCAAGAACAAGAAATGTCAAGATTCACAGAAGGGTTTAAAATTCTTAAAAGAAAATAAAATCGGAGTTAAGACTCCAAAAATTTCCATCGATTAGGATCTTGGACCAAAACATCAAGATATGTAATCTGCATTAAAAAGGCTTTTTTTAAGATCTCCAAAGAGGGAGATGATTGGTCCAAATAAATAGCTAAGCTCTGTCAATGATCCTTACTAAAAATTTGGCAGAGTCGACCTTATTTGAAAAGATTTTGAAGGCAGAGAACCAAGCTCTAAAAGAGAATTAAATTCTCAAAAGAAAATAAAACCAACTTAGAAGAAGAAGGAAACTGTGGCCACTTCAGAGATAAAGGCTTAATTTATAAGGGATGATGGATCGGTTCGACTCCCCTATTTCCCTAGGTGATCCGACGGCTATGAGGCTGGCACCATTGCATTCACGTGCAAAGCACGTGAGAGCAATGGTGGAGGGGGCATTTGTTCCCATATAAAAAGTTGAACGGTAGCCATCATGTGTTAAACACGTGAGCACTCACATGAAAATCATGTGAGTACTGGTTTCAGATAGGATTAAATCTTATGACAGTCCCCACGTATTAAACAGGTGAGTAAAAGCATGCGAGTACCAGCTTCAGATAGGATTAAGTCCTAAAAAAACCACGTGTTAAACACGTGAGCACTCATATGCAAGACATATAAGTACCCTGGTCATAATTATATAGCAGCGCCCAAGTGATAGGCACGTGAGCGCCGCTGCCATAGATGTATATGACCACACTCACATGATTGCATGTGAGCGCATCAGTTTGAAGCGGTGGCTTCTAATAGAATTAAATTCTATATGATAGAATTAAATTCTATATGGAAAATATTTCCTTTGATCTTTCTAATATAGAAAGATTTTCTCTATTAAACAGAGAGCCTTTGGATTTAAAATCCAACGGTGATTATAATATCACCGATCAGATCATCTGATAGAATAAAATTCTATGTTAGAAAAACATTTTCCTAATATTGTTAAAAATAACAAGAAATATTTTCTGTTAAACAGAAAGTGCTAAATAAAAGATCAAATGGTGAATAAAAATCCCCGAATGATCTTTAAGGTCAATTAAATCATTTGATATCTCTCAATGAGAGATTTTCTCAAACTAATCGATAGGTTTTCCTCTCCTATATAAAGGACCCGAGACTTCAAGTCTCAGATACAAAATACTTCCCATAAGCTTCTGCGAGATACAAAATCCCCTCCATAAGCATCCACAAAAACAACCAAGAATTTAATTCTCCTTTGAAGAAGATCATCCCATGTTCAAACCCCAAGTAAAAACAGAGATAAAATATCTCCCTTATGCCTTTTTTATGTATGATATAAGGGTTTAACCCTTTTAAAGAACTTAATTCTTCTTTTTGATATGAGATCTACAAGACAAATCTCTCATAAAAAAATAGAATTTAATTCTTATCGGGAATATCTTGTTCTTCAGACTCAAGATTCAGGGAAACACTAGGATATTTTGCCACCCCATATGAACAAAAAAGAAAAGAACATGAAAGTAAGAAAGAGATAGAATTTATATTCCAGGATCTTAGAACTTAGTTCTCATATAAAAAAGAACTTAGTTCTTGCATAAACAAGATCTGCAAAAGAAAATTTGAGATTTTAGTGTTTAACTTTATTAATCTCTGCATGAATATGGTAGAGTCTCACGTGAAACACGTGAACACCCAAGAAAACATGTCTTATGTGAAATACACACGAAAATCCAAGAAAATAATGTCTCACGTGAAAGACACGTGAAAACCTGATGAAACAAAGTTTCATGTGATATCCACACGAGCATCTAAAGAAACCGTGTCTCATATGAAAAGCACTTGAGCACTCAAAAGAAAACATGAAATGGTGTCTCATGTGATATCCACATGAGTGCTCAAAAGAAACCATAAAACATCATCTCACGTGATATCTACACGAGCGCTCAAAAAGATGCCATCTGAGACTTAAATTTTCACGTAAAGGACACGTGAGTGCCGGGGAGAAAAGGAAATAGAAGTGTGTCACGTGATGTCCATATGTGCGCTTGAAGTCAAAGACATGCGCGTCACGTGATATCCACATGAGCGCTTGAAGCTAAAAAGAAAGTGTGCATCACGTGAGGGCCTGAAGCTAAACAGAGAGTGGGCATCACGTGATATCTACGTGAGCACTGTATGAACGAGTGCATAGAACTACTCACGTGAAAGGCATGTGAACACCAATATGCATAGTTACTCACGTGATAGTATGTGAGTGCCAAAGAAACCAAAGTACTCACATGATATCACGTGAACAATGAAGCGGGAAGGATATTATATCCTATGATGAGGCTTAAGCTTCCGGGTCTAGTGCTTAGCACTGTTGGGTTATGGAAAGCCCAAAACAAAATGTATGGGCTAGTGCTTAGCATAGTTGGGTAACACAAAACCCAATATTTAGTCTAAAAATAGACTAAGTCTCTGAAGTTTTAAACATCTTTGGTTGTAAAAATCAATCAAGCTCATATGTTTATATATTTTAAGTCGAACTTAATCTAAAACAAGATTAACGGTCCTTAACCATATTTTAAGTTGACCATAATCTAAAACAAGAATAACGGTTCTTAACCATATTTTAAGTCGAACTTAGTCCAAAACAAGATTAACGATCCTTAAACAAGATTTATGGATTTAGACTAATCCGCGCCCTACGAGCAACAAAGTTTGTCTCCGTATAAAATCTAAGGGCAACCCCATAATAAACAACATACGACACGACACGAAGTGATATTCATGGAGCAGGAGAAAGTTGTTATCGCTTTACGATAACATAATTAACTGCAGGGGCTTGCGTCTGCAGGAAAAAGCGTCCCCACAATCAAAACCCCTTACGTACGAGGGGGAATCTGATAAGTATGTTATATTGGTCGTATCCATCCAAATCTCTGATAGACGATGCCATAAATCAACTTTGTATCTTCGGAGAGGTGGATGGATATATTCCATATAACATCTGCCCTCAAATTTAGGCATGACGTCCTATCCTAGTTCGTCTCCATTTTCGGCGGTAAAATATCACCATGATGCAAACCTCCTTGTCACCATCTATGAAGAAACTGAAGTATCTCTCGGGTGGTTGAGGTTACTTACTAAATTAGCAGAGTGGCTAAGCTTTGTCTGGGCCAATTTAATCTACAAGTTCTTTTAAATTTTCAGTAACCGTTTTTGGTTCTGGAATCACTTTCAATTCTACTATACTCCCACTAATTTCTTTTGCAAGAAATTCATTTTCTAAAAAGGTGGAGAGTCAAGAAAAAAAACAACTTTTGAACCTGAAAATGATAGAAGTTAAACCCTTGCAAAAGTTTGGGATAACCCACAAATTGCACATTACTGAAACGTGCCTTGAGTTTGTCCAGATTTCGGTTTTAAGCATATGCTGAATAACTCCATATACCTTAACAACCTTAAGATATGAATCTATTCTATATCAAATATAGAATCTCAGGCACTAATTTAGATGGAACCATATTCAATTGGTATGCAATTTTTTCCAGTGCATATCCCCGAATTGAAAAAGTCCGCTCAACATTACTCATCATGGAGCGCACCCACGTAGGAGTAATCTGAGAGAGAATCAAAATCTCAATACGGAATACCGAGAATAAGTATCCACATCTTTGATCACTTCGAAGAATCTTGATACTTTAACGTTTGATTCTCTACTTTATTCACATACTCTATGAACTTCTCAAAATCTTCTGACTTTTGCATTTCAACTAGAACGCGCGTCTAAAACTAGAGAACTCATAAGTAAACGAAATGAAGTATGAGTACCAACCCCTTGTCCCTGTGGATATCGGACAACATACATCGCCATGTATAAGTCCCTAAGAGTTCACCAACTCATACTCCGTGTGTTATAAGTTGAAAACTGTATTTTAGTTAAGAATGTCTATACTGTTGTACAATGCACCTTACCCAATCATCAAATGATAAAGGTAAATATTCATAACATAATTTTAAAAAATTATATTCCACTTTATCAAATAAAGAGACGGGTATATCAGTTTTTAAAAATTGGTGCATAACAACAGATATTCAAAACCAAATATTTGCCGTTAGGCAAAACAATGTGATTTTCTCCAATAGCAACAATTGCTCCGATTTCCGATATTGAGAATCAAAATCACCCTTTTCCAATTCTCTATTCCATCTCAGTATCTATAATAGTTTACAGACGTGGAATTCTAATCCGGTATCCATATACCTAAGAGTCAGAATAAATTGAAATCGGTTTTCAATTACAACTACACATGAAAACTGAAACAACAAAAATGTTTCAAGAAGGTGGCCAGGTATTCCCAGTAATGCCTCTTCCAATGCCCAGGCTCATGATAGTAGTTGCAATTTCCTTTCCCTCACTTCAACCCCTTTTGATGTCTCTCCATCTTAACTTCTGTATACCGAATTTATGCTAGTTGGTTTTCTTCTTACCCTTTCTTTCAGCACCAGCCTTGGGATTGGAAGAAGACTATCCAACAAGCGTAACTGATATATTCTTTTTATTTAAAGGATATCAAACTTGGGATAATGTGTAGGGGAGAGAAAAATGAAAAATTCACTTTCTCCAGAACCGGTGGCCTTTCTCAGACTGAAACAATTTCTTCGAGTTTGTATCTTAATATATGAGATGGCCTTACCAAATAATATTGATCCCCGTATGTGATACAGACGGTTATGGAAAAACAAAGTGGAAGAAGGAAGAGCAAGGACATATGAGACATTGTCATGAAATAGGGCAATCATGACATTCCAAAGCCAATGATGTAAAATGGTTCGGTTAACTTGGTTTACGAGTTTATGTTTAAGGTCAGTTATGGTCGCTGCCAGAGAGAGAGAGAGAAGAAACACTCAGCATGCACTCTATCAAGATTAGATTGGTTTATTAATATATCTAATCAGGATGGCTCCTACTGTTTCTTCAAATCCTCCTTAAAATCCTAAAAAAAGAACTAGCCGGGATCATTTACACCCACAAGTTTGCTAATTGTTCAACCAGGCCAGTGTTGGTACTCCAAGGGAGGTCCCCCATACTTTCACACAAACCCAATTTAATAACCCCGTTTCCGCAAAGGAATAACCCCGTTAACACCATTCTTGAAACCTAATGGGTTAGCAATTCTGAAGTGAAATCTCCCGAGAGTAACTATTACTCACAGTAGGAATCGGGACCGAAACTATCATATAGAATGGTATGCAATCACATTGCAAGTTTCAACACTTGAAACTCCCGATATTGGTTTTTACCCTTAACGACCTATGACCTTTACGAATGCCAACAAATCATAGGTCGCTAGTCAAGCTCTGCCCGTCATTTCTGTTGGCTATAGTTCCCTCAAGTTAATTATTGTAATCGCAGGCACGCGATTGTGATGATTGAGGGAGGACAAATATGGGTAGAACAGTCTGACTCAAAATGATAGTATGCTATCTGATTTGTCTTTATCATCATGTATATGCATTATGTAGTATTAAAGATCATTATTACATGTTGATAGAGCCTATATAATTCTTTCTTGACTACCAGCATTATGATGGAGATTATATACATGGGAGATGGGTGGTCTATAAGCACATCCTTAAATGTTCCTAGTCGAGGGAGTATCGAAACTGGGCATCGATACTCCGGAGTAGACTAGTGTGTACTTATCGAGACCGCAACGAGGGGCGGTGGCTGGTCTCAGAAGCCATTGGTGTCAGTTATTCACCTAAGATAGTATACAGGTGCTCATTGGGTTATGAGTACACTGGACGGACTCGCCGGAAACATGCATGTTGGTATTATACCTATTGTCAGATAGCAGTTCCTAGGTGACATGAGTACAGATTAGTCTATCGACCTGAGATCGTCATTTATCTCATGGGAGTTCCCACCGTGCTTTGATTACTACCCTACCACGACTAAAAGGAGTCGTGCAAACAGATTTTAGTTAGGTACAGTGGATTGATCTGTGAAAGAGAGTTTTAGTACTAACCGCAATCAATAATGGTGTTGCGTGTAGCTAGCAGAGATGAGTATGGGTCATCTGCAGGGATGCGTGGAATTTCTAATCTTTCTTTAGATGAGTTGAATAAAATAAAAGAAGAAAGGAGAATAGATTCAAGATCTATGTTAAACACGGATGTAGAATATATAAGAAAAGGGCTTGTAGGGTTCGTTAGGATTTAGTAGTTATGGATGAGTAATAAAGATGACTCATTTTATCTTTTGATAGATTTAAAACTAGATTGATAGTGATGAATGAAGATTAGGTTTCTTGGAAGAAACTAGGGTTTCCCCACTATTGACCCTTGTCCCTTCATTGATCTTTATTCATGTCTGGCCCTTAACAAAACAATTGTTAATCTGATCTCAAATCGCGGTCGAGACTATCAATAAATTGGTAGCGCGCCCGATAAGGATATTAACGATTCTTTCGCTAAAGTTTATAAACTTCATAAGATGTAAAAGAAGTTAAAATATCTTCTCATCCATTGATCTACCATAATCTTACGAACCCTATCAACCGAAGAATTACTTGCGATATTCGAATACTTTTTACTTTGCAACGCGATATTCAGTGGGAATATCCTGCACCTCATTCCACGAGGAAAGAACTGAGATCCCTTTACCAGGAATGACCTCTTTAGCAAAGGTTTTCGCCACTATATATTTATAAAAAGCCATCCGGTACCTTCAATGATACCAAGTTCATTACGATAAAGGTTTTTCTCCAAAAACCATTAGTAGCCCTCCGTCATTTCAGACGGGTAGCACTTAGTATTCATGCTATGTATGTTGGCCTTCGTCAAGGCATAGTGTATGGTAGCTATTTGTTACTTTTCTATTGCATAGATAGATGTGTTGGTTTAGGACAATCGTACTACTATTTTGTCCTTCGTCAAGGGTATGTACGGGTGGGGGGTTCAAATTAACCAAGATAATGATGGGTAGAACTAGACATGTGACTTATGATATGTTGTCCTTTGTCAAGGTCATAAGAGCATGGGGTAAAAATCACATCGGGAGTTTCAAACATACAGGAAACTTGCCAGGCATGCGCATACCTTCTGGAGTGTGATAACTTGAGTGGATTCCATCAGGTTATCATGCGATGATAGTTGTATCCCGATTCCCACAGATGAGTTGGTTTACTCCGAGGGTGATTTAGATGATTCCGACTAATTCTTCTTTCAGGTTTGGAGGAGAATTTGAGGAAACGATGGGAGAAATTCTGATTAGATAAAGTGATTGACCATTCTGATCTAGGTTAGAGTGCACGCTGAGTGTTTCTTTTCTCTCTCTCTTTGGCAGCGACCATGTCCTGACCCTAGACAATAACCCAGTAACCAAGTTAACCGAAACTTCTTAAAACACATTGGCTTTTGAATTGTCAGAGTTGCATATATCGTTACCACTCCTACTTTTACCCTTTGCTTTTCTCCAGAACATTGCGTATCACTATGAAGATCCACATTTATTGGATATGACCGTCGTATAATTACATACGAACTCGAAGAAACTTGTTTCAGATTCGAGAAAGGTTTCCGGTTCTGGAGAAATTGACTAGGACTATTCAGTTGCCTTTTCCTTTTACCTTCTCTCAGGTTATGAGGGCTCCTAGGATTAAGAGAGAGTACACCTATTGCGCTTATTGGATAGTCTTCTTCCAAACCATTGGCAGCTGTCGAAAGGTGGGGAAGGAAGAAAACCAATTAGCCTAAGTGTGGTGTACAGAAGGTAATAAGTAAAGACAAATAAAGGGATTAGAAAGAGGGTAAAGTAAAATGCGACTACTATCATTCACGACCAAACCGCGTAGCTCATCGCCACTCCTGCTTCACCTCTGCATTTCTCCGGTTCAGGAGAAATTGAATAAGATTATTCAGGTTGTCTTTTATCATTACCTTCTCTCAGGTTGTGAGGGCTCCTAGGATTAGGAGAGTACACCTATTAATCTTATTGGATAGTCTTCTTCCAAACCATAGGCCGGTGCCAAACGGTACGGAAGGAAGAAAGCCATTTAGCCTAAGGGGGGTGTACAGAAGGTAATGAATAAAGACAAATAAAGGGATTTGGAGAGCAGCAATGAAATATACGGTTACAGTCATGAATCTGGATAGGGGAAGGGGCATTACTAGGAATAACCGGCTACCCTTTCGAAATATTTTCATGTTTCAGTTTCACTGTCCGTTGTTAATTGAAAACTGATTTCCCAATTAGGTCCTAACTCCAGGGTATGTATTTACCAGGTTTGATTCTCACATCTGTATGGTTTTACAGATGATGAGTGGGAGTAAGTTATTAGGAATTAGGTTATTATATCCTCATTATATCAGAATTCGTTGCAATTGGTGATATTTGAGGATATCACCTGGGTTTTTTTCTGACGGCAAATTTTGGTTTTGAATATCCGCTGTTATGCACCAATTTGAAACTGATATATCTGTACATTTATTTTATAAAGTGAGATATAACTTTTTGAAATTATGTCCATGACATTTACCTATATCAGTTGATGGTTAGGTAAGGAGCATTAAATAGCGGTGTAATTCTTCTTAACCATACAGTTTTCAACCGACGATGCACATGGTTTGAGTTATTCAACTCAGGGACTTATACAAAGTATTGTATATTGTCCAGTTTCCATTAGGACAGAGGGGTTGGTCCTTATACTATATTCTGTTTATTTGTAACTACTCCAGTTTTGGACAAGTGTTTCGTAGAAATACAAGGTCCAAGTTTTGAGAAGTTATAGGTACAAGAATAAACTAGAGAATCATGTGTTGCAAGTATCAGGATTCTTCAAGGTGATTGAAGATGTAGATACTTGTGTTTGGTATTTAGTTGATAGTAATGGTTTTGAGAACTTGCTTCTCTTTCAGGTTACATATATCTGGATGCACTCCTAAGTTGAGTAATGCTGATCGGCATCTCTCCATTTTGTTGACATGCACTGGAGACAGCTGCATGATTTCAATCTGGTTCCAATTAAATCAGTGCCTCTATTTCTATATTGTATATAGAATGGTTCATATCTTAACGATGTTAAGGTATATGGAGTTGTCCGGCTTATGCTTAAAACCAGACTCTGGATAACTTAAGGCACGTTTCAGTAATGGCAGTTTTTGGGTTATCCTGGGCTACGACGAGGGTTAACTTTTACCATCTGGAAGATTAATAGTGATATTGTTCTTGACTCGCTACAGTTTTAGCAAAATGTACTTTTTCATAAAACAGTAGTGGGAGTATGGTAGAACTGGAAGTGATTCCAAAACTACAGACAAATACTGAAAATTTAAATAGAACCTAACAATTCAATCAGATCTGACATTCCATTGGCCACTCCTCAGATATGGTGGGTAACCTCAGGCGCCCGAGAGGTACTTCAGTATCCTCAAAGACGGTGACAAGGAGGTTCTTGTTTACCCAGACTTGCCATTACTGTTGTTCTAGACTATGAGACCCGGCATGAGGATGGGTATAGCGTCGTTCTAAACTAGCTTTAGAAGTGCATGTGTATATGACTCTGCCAGAGGGTTGTTGTAGTCAGTGGGAGAAGCGGAAGTGTTGGATGTAGTGCCCTCAAGGCAATTATCGTAATCACAGGAAGATGATTATGATGATTGAGGCAGGACCTACACCGATAAAACAGTCTTACTCAAGATGATAGTATGCTATCTTGTTTATCTTTATCATCATGTACATGTTGATAGAGCCCTTAGGATTCTTGCTTGACTGCCAGAATTTTGATGGTGATCATATATGTGGGAGCTGGGGTCTATAACCACATCCTTAAATGTCCCTAGTCGTTGGAGTATCGATACCGGGCATCGATACTCCAGTATAGACTAGTGTATACTGATCGAGACCCCGATGAGGGGTGGTGGCCAGGTCTCACAAGCCATTGGTATTAGTTTATTCACCTAAGATAGTATACAGGTGCTCATTGGGTTATGAGTACACTGGACGGACTCGCCGGGAACCTGCTAGTTGGTATTATACCTATTGTCAGATAGCAGTGTTGGAGATAGTGCCCTCATAGTCAATTATTGGATCGCAGGTACGTGATTGCAATGATTGCGGAGGACCTATCCCAGTAGGACAGTCTTACTCTAGATGATAGTATGCTATCTGGTTTGCCTTTATCAGTCGTGTACATATTCAGGTGACTGATTGCATGTTACACTTTGATAGAGCCCTTAGGATCTTGCTTTACTACCAACAGTATGATGGCGATCATATACGTGAGAGTTGGGTAGTTTATATGCATATCCTTAATTGTGGTCCCTAGTCGTGGGAGTTTCGAGACAGGGCATCGATACTCCGGAGTAGACTAGTGTGTACAGTCGAGACCCCGACGAGGGGCGGTGGCCGGTCTCACAAGCCACTGGTGTCAGTTGGATCACCTAAGATGTATACAGGTGCTCATTGGGTTATGAGTACACCGGACAGGACTCGCCGGGAATCTGCTAGTTAGTATTATATCTACCGTCAGATAGCAGTTCCCTGGTGACATGTGTACAGGTTAGTTCATCGACCTGAGGTCGTCATTTGTCTCGTGTGAGTTCCCACTGTGCTTTGATTTCTACCCTACCACGGCTCAAAGGAGTCGTGCAAACAGGCAGTTTTTGGGTACAGTCCCGAGCCAAATGGAGGCACGTGAGCGGATCGGCAGGGGATTCGTCTCTCCCGGTATTGGGGGCGAGGTCGTGCTGTGTCTAGGAGAGCCATTACACAAATCCATGGCCATGGTAGGAGATTTACTGGTAGGTACTCCAGTAGTATCTCAGGGTGTATTGGGCTTCACTCCGACACGACTTATACTGCTATTGGGGGTCTGACGTTACTAGCCCCCTAGGCAGATATGCGATACTCATTGACGAACGGACCGGACTGTATATACATTGTCACTGTTAGGCTCGGTAGGGTTTTCAGAGGAGTTCGCTCATCGGTCTCCCTTGAGTTCGCTCCTCGGCCACCCTTGAGGTCAGTCCATGGGCAACCGTTACGCATAGCTAGTGCCACTGACGGTTTGTGGTTAAACCCACTGCCATGGTGCTGACGAGTCATTAGAGTCCCCCGCAGACAGTTTCCCAAGTTCGGGCGAAACGTTGTAGAGGCCGTATGGTTTTATGGCAGGGTTCGGAAAATGCACGTGCGTTTACGCACGTGTCAGTTTTCGGGCAGATGATACTGGTCGGCTTTGGTTTAAGCCGGATCCGAGTATTATATTGAGTAGGTATAATATCTTTGTCTCAGTTGCATTTGTATTCGGTCGTAATACAAATGCGGGTATATTTATACAGTTTCGGGGTTATCCTGAAAGTCGTTTCAGGATCACTTTTGGAAGTTGCCAGTTTCCAGTTTTCTATCAGCCGTCTTTTAACATTCGGTTAAAGACGGATTTATCTTTTCTTGGATGAGAGTGTGTCATGCTTCTAGAAGGTTCTAGAAGGTTCTTGATTTGGTGAGGTGTCTTGTGACTCATGCTTTGATTTTAACCACTTCTTGTTTTGGTTAAGATCTTTTATTTAGCTAAAGATATTTTGTAAGAAGCTTCTTGACTTAAGGTCACCTCCCTCCTCCTACGGTCACCTCCCTCCATCATATAAAGAGGCCGGCCCCTCTCTCTCCTCCTCACTTCACTTGTTGATTTCATTTTAGAGAGAAAAGATTATGATAGGTTTTATCGGTGTATGGAATTTCACAGTCCATTTCATTCCATCACCCGATTTCCACGGCAACTTCATTAACCGATCGTCCACGGATTTGGACGAAGTGAGACAAAGTCATCTACTCATTCTCTACATCAATCTTGGTCGTCTCTTTTAGCAAACTTTACGATCGAGTTGCCTCGAGTCAGAGGCGGGAGCCCGTTTAAAGAACCGATCATGTGGTGCCACCTCGACGAGGAGATCGGAGATCGACGAGATCGGAGCAGCCGCAACGGAGCGTGGGATGATGGTTGAAGAACGAAGGACTCGGATCGTTCGGTACAATCTTTCTACACTCTTTACAGTATGTTAGTTTAGCAATAATGGCAGATCCGGGTTAAAGTATACGATAGCGCCAGTTAAAAGTTTTGTTCCGCATTTTGGCGTCTGTAGACTGCCGGGGCGCTAGCGTAGACTTACAGTGGTATCAGAGCCTCACCATTTTGCTATTCTAACTTGTGCTAACGCGTTTAAAACATCGATCCGACCGAAAATCGAAAAACACAAAATCCTAGCTCGACAGTTCTGTTAATTTTAAATGGTCTCAAAATCAATTTCTGCATGTCTTAAAAATCCGTCCAGGGAATTCTAAGAGCCACGACAAAATTTGGGGTCGTGATCCCTCCAAGACGCCGTGGAAGGGCGGCCAAACCCATGGTTTGGCCGCGCATCCGCGGCCACGTGGGGAGCACGTGCTCCCAAATTTGGTCAGTGGGTTTTCTGTTAGATTTTGTGATTTTTGGTATATATCTTTTTGTCCCAGGTTTTGTTACTGTTTACCAGTAAGCAGTGGGGCCCACTTTTTGATATTTGGACTTTGGTCGATCGAAATTTAAACACGTTAGTTTACAGTGCTTACATTATATCTCCAACCGGGAATGTCATTTGATCGGTAAACCGCGTCTGATTGCTATAGTTCTTTTAGACGGGTTTGCGAACGTGACTTTCGCGTTGATGTTCTGTGTTGTGCTGTGATGTTGCGGATTTGTCGTGGTGGATAGCAGTGTGCAATGGTAGTACAGTTTGTGTTTATTTGTACATTTGATATTGCGGGGCGAGCGTCCAACTTGTGGACTGCCGTCACTGCCTATTGTATAATATTCTTTTGGGGCACGACCAGGTTGCGGTCGATGTACCTTTTGTACTATTTTTCATTACTGTACTAGGTTTTGCCCCGAGACGGAGTGCACGGATAGCCGGGTTCTGGAGGGAAACGGGTCCGCATCTCATGGCTTTGAGAGGCAGAGGGGTCCCACTTCAGAATTGGCAGACTATTCACCGCACTCGTAGGGGGTACAGGTTGACCTAAGGAGGGGTGCTCAATTTACCGGATTCCGTGAAGTGCCGGGTGTTCCATTCACTATGCTGTGGGGACTACCTCGCTTCAGGTTTTGGCGGGTAACTTACCGCACCCGTAGGGGTCTAGGTTTCATTGCACAGGCTATCCACACGACAGGGGAACGTCGGGTTTCAGCAGCGGCTCTGTGAAACCCGGGGATCCCAGATTATCTGTATTGTTCTGTGATGCTTATTGCTTTTCTGTAATGTTGCATACTATCACGCCTGGAGCGATTATGTATATTGGTTTATATACTATTAGATGTTGTATATGTTTTACACCCGCGCTAGTCCAGTCCCCGCTCTGTCGTTAGTTAAGTAACCTAACGGGTGATGACGGGACCCAGTGACGAATGCGGATGGCATATACGTACATTTTATTTTTGTTCTTTTCTGGTGTGATTGATTGATGGGACTGCGTTGATTCTGATCAATGCAAAGTAAAACAAACCTGTATACAGTTGTTGGAACAATTTAAAAAGTGTTATTGCAAAGACGTTTCCTTTTGTTATGCATAGCGGTATTCAGTGGAATATCCAGCACCTCATTCGACGAGGCAAGGGCTGATATCCCTTCACCGGGAAAGACCCCTTGGACAGAAGTTTGCGTCAGGGTAATAACTTCACTATAGTCGATTACATGTTGCTTTGCATAGCGGTATTCAGTGGAATATCCTGCACCTCATTCCACGAGGAAAGAGCCGAGATCCCTTCACCGGGAGTGACCTCTTTAGCAAAGGTTTTCGCCACTATATTTTAAAAAGCTATCAGGTTCCTTCAGCGATATCAAGTTCACTACGCTAAAGGTTTTTCGCCAAAAACCAGTCGTAGCCCTCCGTCGTTTCTTTTGGATGGTCAGTAGTATTCAAGCTATGTTTGTTGGCATACGTCAAGGCATAGTGTTTGGTAGCTGCTGGGTATTCATTTGTTGCATAGATAGATGAGTTGGTTTGGGACAGTCGTATTACCTTGTTGGCATACGTCAAGGGTATGTACGGGTGGGTTCAAATTAACAAGATAATGACGGGCAGAACTTGACATGTGACTTATGATTTGTTGGCATACGTCAAGGTCATAAGAGCATGGGGCAAGAAAATCATATCGGGAGTTTCTAAAGAAACTGAAACTTGCCAAGTATGCGCATACCTTCTGGAGTATGAGTAACGTGGATGCATTCCATCACGTTATCATGCGATGAGAGTTGGATCCCGATTCCCACTGTTGAGTTGGTTTACTCTTCGGGTAATCCCGATTGATTCTTCTTTAGGTTTGGAGGAGAATTTGACAGGACAGTGGGAGGTTTCCGGATTAGATAAAATGATGACCATTCTGATCTAGGTTAGAGTGCACGCAGAGTGTTTCTTTTCTCTCTCTCTCTTTGGCAGTGACCTTTGACCGACCCGAGACTATGACTCAGTGACCAAGTTGACCGAACCTTCTTAAAATACTGGCTTTTGGATTGTCTGAGTTGCATAAGTCATTGCCACTCCTTCTTTTACCCTTTGAATTTCTCAGAACACCCGTATTATTACGGATATCCACTTCCATTGGATAGATCCATCGTATGGTTATATACAAACTCGAAGGGACTTCTTCGAGGATGGATCCAGGTTCAGGAGAAATAGAATTGGTTTATTCAGTTGTCTTTTATTATCACCTTCTCTCAGGTTGCGAGAGCTCCTTGGTTTAGGAGAGTACACCTATTACGCCTATTGGATAGTCTTATTCCAAACCATAGGCTGGTGCCGAAAGGTAGGGAATGAAGAAAACCAATTAGCATAAGTAAGGTGTGCAGAAGGTAATATGTAAAGAAAAAATAAAGGGATTAGAAAGAGGGCAAAGTAAATTGCGACTGATATCATTCACGACCAAAACCGCGTACTTCATCGCCGCTCCTATTTCACCTTTAAAAAGAATAAGGTATTATTCAGTTGTCTTTTATCGTCACCTTCTCTCGAGATGCGAGTACTCCTTGGTTTAGGAGGGTACACCTATTATGCTTACTGGATAGTCTTCATCCAAACCATAGGCTGGTGCCGAACGGTAGGGAAGGAAGAAAACCAGTTAGCCTAACGATGGTGTACAGAAGGTAACGACTAAAGACAAATAAAGGGATTTGGAGAGATGGCAATAAGATATACGGTTGAAGTCATGAATTGGATTATGGAAGAGGCATTGCTATGAATACCAGGATACCCCTACGAAACATTTTCATGTTTCAGTGCATTGTTAAAGGAAAAACTGTTTTCTCGATTAGACACTTACTCCAAGGGTATGTATTTACCAGGTTTCATTCTCATATCTGTATGGTTTTACAGATGATGAGTGGGAGTAAGATATTGGGAATTAGGTGATCATCCTCATTATATCGGAATTCGTTGTAATTGGTGATATTTGAGGAAATCGCCAGGGTACAGTTTTCCACCTACAACGCACAGGTTTTGAGTTGTTCAACTCAGCGGACTTATACAGAGTATTGTATGTTGTCCAAGTGTCCATCAGGACAAAGGGGTAGGTCCTCGTACTATGTTCTGTTTACTTATAACTTCTCTAGTATTTAGACGAGTGTTTCGTAGAAATACAAGGTCTAAGTTTTGAGAAGTTGTGGGTATAAGAATAAAGTAGAGAACCAGGTATCACAAGTATCGGGATTCTTCAAAGAGATCGAAGATGTAGATTCTTGTGATTGGTATTCAGATGATAGTGATGGTTTTGAGAAACGTGTTTTTCTTTCAGGTTACTCATAATTGGATGGATTCCTAAGTTGAGTAATGCTGATTAGCCTCTTTCCATTAAGTTGATATGCACTGGAGACAGATGCATGGATTGAATATGGTTCCAATTAAATAAGTGCCAAAGTTTCTATATTGGATATAGAATAGTTCGTACCTTAAAAGATATTGAGGTACGTAGAGTTGTCCAGCTTATGATTAAAACCAGACACTGGATAACTCAGGGCACGTTTCTGTAATGGCTGTTTGTGGGTTGACCCTGGCTATGACGAGGGTTGATATTCTACCATTTGGAAGATCAATAGTGATATTGTTCTTGACTCGCCACAGTTTTAGTAAAAATGGATCTTTTTCAGAAAACAGTAGTGGGAGTATGGTAGAACTGGAAGTGATTCCAGAACCGCGAACGATTACGGAAAAATTTAATAGGACCTATACATTCAATCAGGTTTGACATTCCAATAGCCACTCCGCAGGTATGGTAGGTAACCTCTGGCGCCCGAGAGGTACTTCGGTAGCCTCAGAGACGGTGACAGGGAGGTTCTTATCTACCCAGACTTGACACTACTGTTGTTCCAGGATATGAGACCCGGTAGGAGGGTTGTCGTAGTCAGTGGGAGCATCGGAAGCATAGTGGGCAAGTAGCTTATATCTATTTATAGACTTGAGCAGTTATAGCGGAGATAGATCATCTAATTTTGATGTGACAGTCATGGGTTTGACTTCAATCAGAATTGGGGATGGATCAGTTAAGAAGGTAGTAGGGTGTGATGTCATGGTATCTGGATGACATACACAGAGTAGGAAGTAAAATTCCTATACTACGATCGGTTGTACTGTGGTCGTCACACAGTTGTTTCTCCAGACAGGATATGGATATAATATTTGACATTCTAGTTTCTGGATCTATGGTTTTAGATCTAGATTTGGGTGGTTTCCCAATGTGGGTACTTTGATAGATATTCTAATGGTTTTTGGAATAGTTGACTCCTAGCATGGTGGTGTACCTGCAGGAGATGGAGTCACCCTCTCTAAAGGTGTCTTACAGACTAAAGGGGAGAGGGATGTGCATGATTGGCAGATCACTTGCTTAGGCAATTGAGTCAATCATGATATGTCAAGTACCGCACCAAATGTTGTTTTTGCACTAGATGCAATAAGTTTGTATTAATCCAATCCTGGAGAAACATAAGGAAGCAGTTTTAGAACATTGGTACATGTTCTACGGATTTGATAACGGCAGCCTCTTTCGGGAGACGATTATCATTCCAAGCTTCAAAGGTGACATGGATGACAGAGTGATTGTCAGTGTTTTTAGTTTTCCCTCTGACGAAGGACAGTATTATGGACAGGTGGTTCCAGAGGATACTGTGGGTGGCATGGTGCCGGATACTGATTAGGTTCAGTGATCCATACAGTCTAAGAAGTTTGGATATGGAGTTCATTTATGAACTAAGGTCCCATCAGATATCCAGACATTCTAAGACAGGTACTACTCAATTCGGGAGATGGCTTTCTCCGCGAACTTGAGATTAAGAGAGATACAGAAAGAAACATCTAGGCGGATCCACTCACCGAGGCTATTTCTCGAACACAATAGTTTTACAAACGGGCTTTGTGAAACTGATTAGTAGAGGAGTTGGATGTTCGGTTTCACACGGGCTGTGAGTAGTCGACATCGCAATATTAGCCTTGAGTGCAAGTAGGAGATTGTTAGAGATAGTGCCCTCATAGTCAATTATTGGATCGCAGGTACGTGATTGCAATGATTGCGGAGGACCTATCCCGGTAGGACAGTCTTACTCGAGATGATAGTATGCTATCTGGTTTGCCTTTATCAGTCGTGTACATGTTCAGGTGACTGATTGCATGTTACACTTTGATAGAGCCCTTAGGATCTTGCTTTACTACCAACAGTATGATGGCGATCATATACGTGAGAGTTGGGTAGTTTATATGCATATCCTTAATTGTGGTCCCTAGTCGTGGGAGTTTCGAGACAGGGCATCGATACTCCGGAGTAGACTAGTGTGTACAGTCGAGACCCCGACGAGGGGCGGTGGCCGGTCTCACAAGCCACTGGTGTCAGTTAGATCACCTAAGATGTATACTGGTGCTCATTGGGTTATGAGTACACCGGACAGGACTCGCCGGGAATCTGCTAGTTAGTATTATATCTACCGTCAAATAGCAGTTCCCTGGTGACATGTGTACAGGTTAGTTCATCGACCTGAGGTCGTCATTTGTCTCGTGTGAGTTCCCACTGTGCTTTGATTTCTACCCTACCACGGCTCAAAGGAGTCGTGCAAACAGGTAGCTTTTGGGTACAGTCCCGAGCCATATGGAGGCACGTGAGCGGATCGGCAGGGGATTCGTCTCTCCCGGTATTGGGGGCGAGGTCATGCTGTGTCTAGGAGAGCCATTTCACAAATCCATGTCCATGGTAGGAGATTTACTGGTAGGTACTCCAGTAGTATCTCAGGGTGTATTGGGCTTCACTCCGACGCGACTTATACTGCTATTATGGGTCTGACGTTACTAGCCCCCTAGGCAGGATATGCGATACTCATTGACGAATGGACCGGACTGTATATACATTGTCACTGTTAGGCTCAGTAGGGTTTTCCGGATGAGTGCGCTCATCGGCATCCCTTGAGGTCAGTCCATGGGCAGCCGTTACGCATAGCTAGTGCCGCTGACGGTTTGTGGTTAAACCCACTGCCAGGGTGCTGACGAGTCATTAGAGTCCCCCACAGACAGTTTCCCAAGTTCGGGCGAAACGTTGTAGAGGCCGTATGGTTTTATGGCAGGGTTCGGAAAATGCACGTGCGTTTACGCACGTGTCGATTTTCGGACAGATAATACTGGTCGGCTTTGGTTTAAGCCGGATCCAAGTATTATATTGAGTAGGTATAATATCTTTGTCTCAGTTGCATTTGTATTCGGTCGTAATACAAATGCGGGTATATTTATACAGTTTCGGGGTTTTCCTGAAAGTTGTTTCAGGATCACTTTTGGAAGTTGCCAGTTTCCAGTTTTCTATCAGCCGTCTTTTAACATTCGGTTAAAGACGGATTTATCTTTTCTTGGGATGAGTGTGGAAGCTTCTAGAAGGTTCTAGAAGAGGTGACTAGGATTAATTAGTGTTGAGTTTTCATTGGTTACATTTAATGGTTCATTAATGCATGATGACTAGGTTTGTGAATCATGCATTATCATTAAAGCTTTTTGTTTACTTAAGGATATTTTCTTCTTGATCTTTTAAAAGTGAGAAGCTTTCTTAAGGTCACCACTTGCTCCTACACTCACCCTCCTTCTTGATATATGAATGGATGGCCTCCTCTCTCATTCACTCTCTCACTTGATGTTTCATTTTGATTAGAAAAGATTATGATAGATTTTGGGGTGCATGGAATTTTACAGATCATTTCATTCCATCACCCGATTCCCACGGCAACTTCATTAACCGATCGTCCACGGATTTGGACGAAGTGAGACAAAGTCATCTACTCATTCTCTACATCATTCTTGGTCGTCTCTTTTGGCAAACTTGACGATCGAGTTGCCTCGAGTCAGAGGCGGGAGCCCGTTTAAAGAACCGATCATGTGGTGCCACCTCGACGAGGAGATCGGAGATCGACGAGATCGGAGCAGCCGCAATGGAGCGTGGGATGATGGTTGAAGAACGAAGGACTCGGATCATTCGGTATAACTTTCCTACACTCTTTACAGTTTGTTAGTTTAGCAATAATGGCAGATCCGGGTTAAAGTATACGATAGCGCCAGTTTAAAAGTATTTGTTCCGCATTTTGGCGTCTCTAGACGGCCGGGGCGCTAGCGTAGACTTACAGATCGGTCGTGGGGGATAGCCTGGATGCAATGCTAGTACAGTTGTGGTTTTATCATGTACATTTGATATTGCGGGGCGAGCGTCCGACATGTGGACTGCCGTCACTGCATGATTGTATTATTATTTTGGGGCACGACCAGGTTGCGGTCGATGTACCCGTTGTATGTATATTTTACTTTCTGTACTAGGATTACCCCGCGGAAGAGTGCACGGATAGCCGGGTTCTAGAGGGCAACGGGCCCGCATCTCATGGCATTGAGACGGAGGGGGCTTCACTCTAGGATTGGCGGGCCATTCGCTGCACTCGTAGGGGGTACAGGTTGACCCAGGAGGGGTGCCCAAGTTACCGGATTCCGTGAAGTGCTGGGTGGTCCATTCACGGTACTGAAGGGGGCTGCCTCGCTTCAGGTTTTGGCGGGTAACTTGCCGCGCCCGTAGGGGTCTAGGATTTCATTGCACAGGCTATCCACACGACCAGGGGAACGCCGGGTTTCAGTAGTGGCTCTGTGAAACCCGGGGATCCCAGATATCTGTATTGTTCTGTGATGCTGTACATTTCTGTGATGTTGCATTTCTTATCACGCCTTGAGCGAATATAATATATTGGTATATATATTAGTAGATGTTGTATATGTTTTACATCCGCGCTAGTCTAGTCCCCGCTCTGTCGTTAGTTAGCTAACCTAACAGGTAATGACGGGACCCAGTGGCGAATGCGGATGGCATATACGTACGTCAGTATATTTTCGTTCTTTGTGGTGTGATCTATTGATGGGATTGCATTGATTCGGATCAATGCAAGTTAAAAACAAACCTAATCTGATGTTGTTGGAACACTTTTCAAAAAGCTGTTATTACAAGGACGTTCACTTTTGTTTTGCATCGTGATATTCAGTTGGAATATCCTGCTCCTCAGTCGACGAGGCAAGGGCCGAGATCCCTTCACCGGGAGTGACCCCTTGGACAATAAAGTTTGCGTCAGGGCAATGACTTCACTATAGCCGATTACTTTTGCTTTGCACCGTGGTATTCGGATGGAATATCCTGCACCCCATTCTACGGGGAAAGAGCCGAGATCCCTTCACCGGGAGTGACCTCTTTAGCAACGGTTTTCGTCACTATATTTTCAAAAAGCTATCCAGTTCCTTCAACGATATCAAGTTCTTTACGTTAAAGGTTTTCGCCAGAAACCATTCGTAGCCCTCCGTCATTTCATATGGATAGTCAATAGTATTCAAGCTGTGTTTGTTGACCATAGTCAAGGCACAGTGTTTGGTAGCTATTGGGTGTTCATATGCTGCATAGATAGATGCGTTGGTTTGGGACAGTCGTATAGCCTTGTTGGCCCTAGTCAAGGGCTTGTACGGGTAGGTTCAAATCAACTTGGATAATGACGGGTAGAACTTGACATGTGACTTATGATTTGTTGGCCTTAGTCAAGGTCATAAGAGCTTGGGGTAAAAATCACATCGGGAGTTTCAAAAGAACTGAAACTTGCCAGATATGCGCATACCTTCTGGAGTGTGATAGCGTGAGCGGATTCCGTCACGTTATCATGCGATGATAGTTGGATCCCGATTCCCACTGATGAGTTAGTTTACTCCTCGGGTGATCCCGACTAATTCTTCTTTCAGGTTTGGAGGAGAATTTGACGGTACAGTGGGAGGTTTCCAGATTAGATAAATTGGTAACCATTCTGATCTAGGTTAGAGTGCACGCTGAGTGTTTCTTTTCTCTCTCTCTTTGGCAGCGACCATTGACCCGACCCTAGACTATGACTCAGTGACCAAGTTTACCGAACCTTCTTAAAACACTGGCTTTTGGATTGTCAGAGTTGCAAACCTCATTGCCACTCCTACTTTTACCCTTTTCTCCAGGACACCCCGTATTGCTACGAACGTCCATTTCCATTGGACAAAACCATCGTATGGTTATATACGAACTCGAAGGTATTTATTCGAGGATGGTTTCCGGTTCTGGAGAAAACGGATAGGATTATTCAGTTGTCTTTTCCTTTTACCTTCTCTCAAGTTGTGAGTACTCCTTGGTTTAGAAGATAGTACACCTATTATGCAAATTGGATAGTCTTCTTCCAAACCATAGGCAGGTGCCGAACGGTGGGGAATGAAGAAAACCAATTAGCATAACGATGGTGTGCAGAAGGTATTAAGTTAAGACAAAGCAAGGGATTAGTAAGAGGGCAAAGTAAGTTGCGACTGATATTCACGACCAAACCAAGTATTCCTTCGCCAATCCTAAATCACCTTTGTATTTCTCCAGGACACTCCGTATCACTACGAAGATCCACAGTTTATTGGATACTCCATCGTATGGTTATATACGAACTCGAAAGGAACATGTTCCAGTTCGGGGATGGATTCTGGTTCAGGAGAAATAGGAATAAGATTTATTCGGTTGTCTTTTATCTTCACCTTCTCTCGCATTGCGAGTACTCCTAGGATTAGGACAGTACACCCATTATGCTTATTGGATAGTCTTCTTCCAAATCATAGGCTGGTGCCGAACGGTAGGGAAGGAAGAAAACCATTTGGCCTAAAGGGGTGTGCAGAAGGTAATGACTAAAGACATATGAAGGGATTTGGAGAGGTGGCAAGGAATTACACGGTTAAAGTTGTGAATCTGGATAATAGAAGAGGCATTACTAGGAATACCAGAATACCCCTACGAAACATTTCAATGTTTCAGTTTCACTATGTACTGTTAAAGGAAAACTGATTTCCCGATTAGACACTTGCTCCAGGGTATGTATTTACCAGGTATGATTCTCACATCTGTATGGTTTTACAGATGATGAATGGGAGTAAGTTATTAGGAATTGGGTGATCATCCTCATTATATCGGGATTCGTTGTAATCGTTGATATTTGAGGAAATCACCTGGGCTGTTTGTCGGTCGGCAAATATTTGGTTTTGAATATCCGTTGTTATGCACCAATTTCAAATCGATATATCTGTACGTCTATTTTCATAGAGTGAGATATACCCTTTTAAAATTATGTCTACGACATTTACCTATATCAGTGGATGGTTAGGTAAGGAGCATTGAACAGCGGTGTAATTCTTCATAACCAAAAGTACAGTTTTCAACCTACGACACACACTGAATGCGTTATCAAACTCAAGGGACTTATACAGACTATTGTATGTTGTCCAGGGTCCATCAGGACAGAGGGGTTGGTCCTCGTACTATATTCGGCTTACTTATGACTTCTCTAGCTTTTAGACAGGTGTTTCTTCGAAACACAGGGTCCGAATTTTTGAGAAGTTATAGGTATTTGAATAAAGTAGAGAACCAGGTATCGCAAGTATCGGGATTCTTCAAAGTAATCGAAGATGTAGATACTTGAGTATGGTATTCAGTTGATAGTAATGATTAAGAGATCTTGCTTCTCTTTCAGGTTACTCATAATTGGAAGCATTCCTAAGTTGAATAACGCTGATTGACCTCCTTCCATTTAGTAGACATGCACTGGAGACAGTGCATGATTTGAATCTCGTTCAATTAAATCAGTGCCTCTGGTTCTATATTGGATATAGAACAGTTCATATCTTAACGATGTTAAGGTACGGGGAGTTGTCTGGCTTATGCTTAAAACCAGACACTGGACAACTCAAGGCACGTTTCTGTAATGGCTGTTTGTGGGTTGACCCAGGCTATGACGAGGGTTGACTTTCTACTATCTGGAAGATCAATAGTGATATTGTTCTATACTCGCCACAGTTTTATTAAAAATGGATTTTTTCAGAAAACAGTAGTAGGAGTATGGTAGAACTGGAAGTGATTCCAGAACCACAAACGATTACTTAAGATTTGATAAGGAACCTAAAGATTCAATCTGGATTGACATTCCATTGGCCACTCCGTAGATTTGGTGGGTAACCTCAAGCACCCGAGAGGTACTCCGGTAGCCTCAAGGACGGTGACAGGGAGGTTCTTGTTTTTACCCACACTTGCCATTGCTGTTGTTCCAAGCTGCGAGACCCGGCAGGAGGATGAGTATAGCATCGTTCTGAACTGGCTTCAGAAGTGTACGTGTATATGACTCTGCCAGAAGGTTGTCGTAGTCAGTGGGAGCAGCGGAAGCATTGGTGGACAGGTAGCTTATGTCTATTTATAGACTAAAGCAGTTATAGCGGAGATAGATCATCAATTTCTGATGTGACAGTCATAGGTTTGACATCATCAGAATAGGGGATGGATCTGTTGAGAAGGTAGTAGGGTGTGTTGTCATGGTATTTGGATGACATACACAGAGTAGGAAGTGATATTCCTACACTACAATCGGTTATACTTTGGTCGTCACACAGTGTTTTCTCCACACAGGACTTGGATATTATATCAGACATACTGGTTACTCGATCTATGGTTTTAGATCTAGATTTGGGTGGTTTCCCAATCTGGGTACTTAGACAGCATTCTAAGAGTATTTAGAATGGACGACTCCTGGCACGGTAGTGTACCTGCAAGTGATGGAGTCACCCTCTCTAAAGGTGTCTTACAGAATAAAGTAGAGAGGGATGTGCATGATTGACAGATCACTTGCTTAGGCAATTGAGTCAATCATGAGATGTCAAGTACCACACCAGATGTTGTTCTTGCACTAGATGCAATAAGTTGACATTGATCCAATCCTGGAGAAACAGTCGGAAGCAGTTTTAGAACATAAGTGGATGTTCTAGGGATATGATAACGACAGCCTCATTCGGGAGATAGTTATCATTCCAGGCTTCCAAGGTGACATAGACGACAAGGAGGTTGTCAGAGTTGTAGTTTTTCCTTCTGACGAGGGGCAGTATTTTGGACAGGTGATCCAAGGCAATACTGAGGGTGGCATGGCGCAGGATACTGATTAAGTTCAGTTGACGATACAGTCTAAGAAGTTTGGATTTGGAGTTCATTTACGAACTTGGTCCAATCAGACATCCAGACACATTCTAAGACAGGTATTACTCATTTCGGGAGATGTCTTTCTCCGCGAACTTGAGATATAGAGAGACATAGAAAGAGACATCAAGGCGGATCCACTCACTAAGGCTATTCCTCAAACGCAATAGTTTCGCAAGCGAGCTTTGTGAGACTGACTAGTAGAGGAGTTGGGTGTTCGATATCACACGTGCTGTGAGTATGCGACATCGCAATAATTAGCCTTGAGTGCAAGTGGGAGATTGTTGGAGATAGTGCCCTCAGATTCAATTATTCGATCACAGGCACGTGATTACAATGGTTGATGGAGGACCTATCCCGATAGGACAGTCTTACTCAAGATGATAGTATGCTATCTGGTTTATCTTTATCATCGTGTACTGCTTTAGGTGACCTGACAGGTCACTATTGCACGTTGATAGAGCCCCTAGGATTCTTGCTTGACCACCAGCAGTATGAGGGCGATCATATACCTGGTAGTCTATAAGCACATCCTTAAATGGTCCCTAGTCGTGTGAGTTTCGAGATAGGGCATCGATACTCCAGAGTAGACTAGTGTGTACATTCGAGACCCTGACGAGGGGCGGTGGCCGGTCTCACAAGCCACTGGTGTCAGTTCGTTCACCTAAGATGTATACAGGTGCTCATTGGGTTATGAGTACACCGGACAGGACTCGCCGGGAACATGCTAGTTGGTCATATACCAGACGTCAGATAGCAGTTCCCTGGTGACATGTGTACAGGTTAGTTCATCGACCTGGGGATCGTCATTTGTCTTGTGTGAGTTCCCACTGTATTTTGATTACTATCCTACCACGACTCAAAGGAGTCGTGCAAACAGGTTTTAGTTTGGTACAGTCCCGAGCCACATGGAGGCAGTGAGCGTATCTTCAGGGGTTCGTCTTTCCCGGTATTGGGGGTGAGGTCGCGCTGTGTCTAGGAGAGCCATTACACGAAGCCCTCGGCCGAGGCAAGGAGATTTACTGGTAGGTATTCCAGTAGTATCTCAGGGTGTTCTGGGCTACACTCCGACACGACTTGTACCGCTTTTAGGGGTCTGACTTTTACCAACCCCCTAGGCCCGCCATGCGATGCTCATAGACGAACGGACCGGACTGTACGGATATTGTCACTGACAGGCTCAGTAGGGTTGTCAGGCTGAGTTCGCTCACAGACGTCCCTTTTAGTCAATACCTGGTAGCCCGTTACGTATTGGCTTATACCTCTGACGTACTAGTGGTTAAATCCACAACCAAGGTGTTGACGAGTGTTTAGAGTCCCCTACATTCAGTTACTCAGCTTTCGGGCGAAAAGTTGTAGAGGCCGTATGGAGATATGGCAAGGTCCGATCAGATACGTGCGGTATTGCACGGATCAGGATCAGACAGTTTGTACTATAGGCCGTATGGTTATATGGCAGGGTTCGATCAGATACGTGTGGTATTGCACGGATCAGGGTCGAACAGATATTACTAGCCGACTTTGTTTTAAGCCGGATCCTAGTATAGTACAGTGTAGATTTTGTCTCATTGCATTTGTATTTCGGTCGGAATACAAATGCGGGTGTGTATGCACAGTATCGGGGTTTTCCTGTAATTTATTACGGGAGCAGTTTTCTGAAGTTGCCAGTTTGCTTTTCTTTTCGGCCGATTTCCTTTGTATCGTTCATTGGCCGAAGATTGGTGGAGGAGGGCTTATTTGCATTGTTGCAAATAGGCATTTGTGGAGGGGGTCTTTTGCATATTGCCATGTCATGATCACTTGACTTTTTGACTTCATGATGAGAGCTCCATACCTTGACTTCATGATGGTTCATGATGGGTGGACTTTGTTTGTGATGAGTGATAGTTGAGTGTTGGTTTTGCCTTGTTATCATTGGTTCACATGATTTCTTTTTCCTCTCTCTTGCATGATAGAGTTGACCACCCATTTCTTTTGGTCTCTCTCTCATTCTCACTCTCCCCATTCAAGAGAAGTTGCCGGCCAAGACATGGCAAGGGGCTGTCCAAATTTTTGGGAGTGGGTTTTTGCTTCATTTCATGCTCCAAAAATCCCCTAGTTCCTCCACATAATTCTTGTATCATCCCCCCACTAAAATGACACCTCCATGAATCCCAAAATGAGACACAAGTTCTACACAACCTTCTACAGCAAATCTTGGGCACGTCGACTAGCCAGCTTCGTGCCCGAGTTGCCTCGGCATTGAGGTGGGAGCCCGTAAAAGAAGTAGGCGATGTGGTGCACTTCCGGCGACGAGGTGGAGACCGGAGCTTCCGCAGGAGATCGGGACGACGACGAGAAGACCGGAGGACTTGGATCAGTCGGTATATCTCTCTTCCCCATCTTGTTGTTAGCTAGGACTAATTAATGGTTCGATCCGGGTATTAGTGCGCGGCGGTTTGCCAGTTCAAGAAAAATTAAAGTTTATCACCGCTTCCGCATTTGGCCGTCGGATTGACGGCCGGGACGCCGCCGTGCACTTACACGTAGGGGTCTAGGTTTTCATTCCACAGGCTATCCACACGACAGGGAATGTCGGGTCTCATTTGCGGCTCAAGTGAAAGCCGGGGCTCCAGATCATCCGCCATTCTGTGTTGTTTCTGTGATGTTTCTGTGATGTTGCTTTATATCAAGCCTGGGATGATTGTTATATATATTTATATATATACTAGTAGATGTTGTATATGTTTTGCACCCGCGCTAGTCCAGTCCCCGCTCTGTCGTTAGTTAAGTAACCTAACGGGTGATGACGGGACCCAGTGGCGAATGCGGATGGCATATACGTACATTTTATTTTCGTTCTTTTCTGGTGTGATTAATTGATGGGACTGCATTGATTCTTATTAATGCAAGGATACAACAAACCTATATATGATGTTGTTCGAACCAAGTTTTTAAAAACTGACATTATAGACGTTCTCTTTTGCTTTGCATCGTGGTATTCGATTGGGAATATCCTGCACCTCATTCGACGAGGCAAGGGCTGAGATCCCTTCATCGGGAGTGACCCCTTGAGTAAAAGTTTGCATCAACGTAATAACTTTACTATAGTCGATTATTTTTTTCTTTGCATCGTGGTATTCAGTTTGGAATATCCTGCACCTCATTCTACGAGGAAAGAGCCGAGATCCCTTCACCGGGAGTGATCTCTTTAGCAAAAGTTTTCGCTACTATATATTTGTAAAACCACTTGGATTCCTTCAACAATATCAAGTTCATTACGTTAAAGGTTTTTCGCCAAAAACCAGCCGTAGCCCTCCGTCATTTCAGATTAGTATTGCTTAGTATTCGTGCTACATATGTTGTGCATTGCCGAGGCGTAGTGTTCGATAGCTCTGTAATGCTTTTCTGTCGCATGGATATGTGGATTGGTTAGGACAGTCGTACGGTTATGTTGGCATTGTCAAGGACTCGTACGGGTGGGTTTAACGCAATCATGATAATGACGGATTGAACTTGACTAGGACTCTTTGATATATTAGCATTGTCAAGGTCACTTGGGTCCTAGGGGTAAAAATCACATCGGGAGTTTCAAACATACAGGAAACTTGCCAGGCATGCGCATACCATCTGGAGTGTGATGACTTGAGTGGCTTCCATCAAGTTATCATGCGATTATTGTTGGATCCTGATTCCCACTAATGAGTAGCATTACTCCTCGGGTGATTCCGATTAATTCTCCTTTTGGGTTTGGAGGAGAATTCGAGGAAACAGTGTGAGCCATCCTGATTAGATAAAATGATTAACCATTTTGATCTAGGTTAGAGTGCACGCTGAGTGTTTCTTTTCTCTGTCTCTCTGGCTGCGACTATGACCCGACCTTTGACTAAAACTCATGAAACCAAGTTAACCGAACCTTCTAGAAACACTTTGGCTATTGGAATGTCACGGTGTCGCATACATCATTGCCACTTCTATATCACCTTTGCATTTCTCCAGAACACCCCAACGAAGAATTCTTCATTTTTATGATTCTTCATTTTTATGGTCCAGCTTCAAGAATTCCTTAGATTCGGGACTTATCACTACGAACATCCACTTCCATTGGATAAATCCATCGTATAGTTACATACGAACTCGAAGGAACTTTTTAGAGGATGGCTTCTGGTTCTAGAGAGATTGAATAGGATTATTCGGTTGTCTTTTCTTTTTACCTTCTCTCAAGTTGTGAGGGCTCCTTGGATTATGATAGGGTACACCTATTGAGCTTATTGGATAGTCTTCCTCCAGACCATAGGCAGGTGCCGAACGGTAGGGAAGGAAGAAAACCAATTAAGCTTAAGTGTGGTGTACAGAAGGTAATAAGTAAAGAAATATAAAGGGATTAGAATAATGGCAAAGGAAATTGCGACCACCATTTTTCACGACAAAGACTGTGTATACCCCTGCCACTCCTACATCCACTTTGCATTTCTCTAGAACACTTCGTATGACTACGAATATCCACTTCCATTGGATATGCCATCATATAGTTACATACGAACTCGAAGGAATTCATTCCAGATTCAGGGATGGTTTTCGGTTCAAGAGAAATTGGATAGGATTATTCAGGTGTCTTTTCTCCTTACCTTCTCTCAGGTTGCGAGGGCTCCTAGGATTATGAGAGTACACCTATTATTCTTATTGGATAGTCTTCTTCAAAGCTTAGGCTGGTGTCGAAGGGTAGGTAAGGAAGAAAACCAATTAGCCTAAAGAAGGTGTACAGAAGGTAATAAGTAAAGACATAATAAAGGGATTGCAGTGAGGGCAGGTAAGTATATGGTTACTGTCATGAATCAGGATAGTGGAAGAGGCGTTACTAGGAATTCCAGTTAACCCCTTTTGAAACATTTTCATGTTTTCAGTTTTACTGTGCGATGTTAATTGAAAACTGGTTTCCTAATAAGAATCTAACTCCAGGGTATGTGTTTACCACATCAGTTTCTCACATCTGTATGTTATTACAGATGGTGAGTGGGAGTAAGCTATTAGGAATTAGGTGATTAGATCCTCTTTATATCGGAATTCGTTGTAATTGGTGATATTTGAGGAAATGATCTGGATTTTGCCAGATGGAAAATATTTAGTTTTGAATATCCGTTGTTATGCACCAATTTCAAACTGATATATCTGTATATTTATTTTATAAAGTGAGATATAACTTTTTGATATTATGTCTATGACATTTACCTATATCGGCTGGTGATTAGGTAAGGTGCATTCAACAACGGTGTAATTCTTCTTAACCATAGTACAGTTTTTCAACCTACGACGCATAGAGTTTGAGTTATTGAACTCAGGGGACTTATACAAAGTATTGTATGTTGTCTAGTGTCCATTAGGACAATAAGGTTGGTACTCATACTATATTCTGTTTACTTGTGATTTCTCCAGTTCTGGACAAGTATTTTGTTGAAATGAAAGGTCCAGATATTGAGAAGTTATAGGTATAAGAATAAAGTGGAGAACCATTAGTTGGAAGTATCAGGATTCTTCGATGAAGTCGAAGATGTAGATACTTGTGTTTGGTATTCCATTGATAGTAATAGTTTTGAGAACTTGCTTCTCTTTCGGGTTACTCATATATGGATGCACTCCTAGATGAGTAATGCTGAATGGCCTTTTTCTATTTGGTTGATATGCACTGGAGACAGCTGCATGATTTTGAATCTGGTTCCAATTAAATTAGTGCTTTTGTTTATATATTAGATATATATAGAATCAATTTATATCTTAACGATGTTAAGGTATAGGGAGTTGTCCGGCTGACGCTTAAAACCAGAATCCGAATAAACTTAAGGCATGTTTCAGTAATGGATGTTTGTGGGTTATCCCAGGCTTTGACGAGGGTTGACTTTCTACCATCAGGAAGATCAATATTTATATTGTTTTTGACTCGCCACAGTTTTAGTAAAATGGACTTTTTCAGAAAACACAAGTGGGAGTATGGTAGAACTGGAAGTTATTCCAGAACCAAAAACGATTACTGGAAATTTAATAGAACCTAAGAATTCAATTGGATTTGATGTTCCATTAGCCACTCCGCAGATTTGGTAGGTAACCTCAGGCACCCGAGAGGTACTTTGGTCTTCTCAGTGACGGTGACAGGGAGGTTCTTGTTTACCAAGACTTGCCAATGCTACTGTTCTAGACTATAAGATCCGGCAGGAGGATGCGTATAGCGTCGTTCTAAACTAGCTTTGGAAGTGCACGTATATATGACTCTGCCAGAGGGTTGTTGTAGTCAGTGGGAGCAGCGGAAGCATAGTAGGCAGGTAGCTTATGTCTATTTATAGACTAAAGCAAGTATAGCGGAAATAGATCATCTATTTTTGATGTGACAGTCATAGGCTTTGACTTCATCAGAATAGGAGATGGATCTGCTAAGAATATAGTAGAGAGTGATGTCCAGGTATTAGGATGACATGCACTTGATAGGAAGAGATATTCCTATACTACGATCGGTTGTACCGTGGTTGTCATAAAGTTGTTTCTGCACATACGATATGGACATAATATCAGGGTTTCTGGTTACTAGATCTATGGTCATAGATCTAGATTTAGGAAGTATCCTAATCTGGGTACTATGACATTAAATGGACGACTCCTGGCATGGTGGTGCACCTGCAGGTGATGGAGTCACCCTCTCTAAAGGTGTCTTACAGACTAAAGGAGAGAGGGGTCTGCATGATTAGCATATCACTTGCTTAAGCAATTGATTTAATCATGAAATGTCAAGTACCACACCAGATATTGCTTTTGCACTAGATGCAATAAGCAGATATATTAATCGAATCCCGGAGAAACATTGGGAAGCAGTTATTGAACATAAGTGAATGTTCTAGGAAAATGATTACGGCAGCCTCCTTCAGGAGGCGGTTATCATTTTAGGCTTCCAAGGTGACCTGGATAACAGAGTGACTGTCAGAGTTATAGTTTTTCCCTCTTTTGAGGGACAGTATGTTGGACAGGTGGTCTAAGCGGATACTGAGGAAAGGCATAGCGCAGGATACTGATTAAATTCAGTGGACGATACAGTCTAGGAAGTTTGCTGGAATTGGAGTTCTTTTGTGAACTGGGTCCCATCAGATATCCATACAAACTCTAAGACAAGTATTGCTCATTTCGGGAGGTAGCATTCTCCGCGAAGTTGAGATATAGAGAGATACAGAAAGAAACATTGGAGCGGATCCACCCACTAAGGCTATTTCTCGAACGCAATCATTTTCGCAAACAGGCTTTGCGAAACCGATTAGTAGAGAAGTTGGGTGTTCGGTATCACACGGGCTGTGAGTATGCAACATCGCAATAATTGGCCTTAAGTGCAAGTGGGAGATTGTTGGCTGTAGTGCCCTCAAGGCAATTATCGTAATCACAGGAAGATGATTATGATGATTGAGGCAGGACCTATACCGATAAAACAGTCTTACTTAAGATGATAGTATGTTATCTGGTTTGTCTTTATCATCATGTACATCTTGATAGCCCTTAGGATTCTTTCTTGACTGCCAGCATTATAATAGCGATCATATATGTGGGAGCTGGGGTCTATAAGCACATCCTTAAATGTCTCTAGTCGTAGGAGTATCTAGACCAGGCATCGATACTCCAGTATAGACTAGTGTATACTGATCGAGACCCCGACGAGGGGCGGTGGCCAGGTCTCACAAGCCATTGGTGTTAGTTTGTTCACCTAAGATAGTATACAGGTGCTCATTGGGTTATGAGTACACCGGACGGACTCGCCAGGAACCTACTAGTTGGTATTATACCTATTGTCAGATAGCTGTTCCCAGGTGACATGTGTACAGGTTAGTCTGTCGACCTGAGATCGTCATTTGTCTCGTGTGAGTTCTCACCGTGCTTTGATTACTACCCTACCAAGGCTCAAAGGAGTCGTGCAAACAGGTTTTAGTTGGGTACAGTCCCGAGCCACATGGAGGCAGCGATCGGATCGTCGGGGATTCGTCTCTCCCGGTATTGGGGGTTGATGTCGCGTTGTATACGGATTGTCATCGACCGTTCTATCTTCTGTTCGTAAACCTTCGCATAAATCCATGGCCACGGTGGACGAGAATTATCGATCCAGGATCGATAGTTTCTCAGGTGGTGATGGGTTTCATCCCGACGCTAAATGTCGCGTTGTTAGGGGTCTGACTTTTTCCGCCCCCTTAGACTTGATATGCGATACTCTTAGACGAACAGACTGGACTGTACGGATATTATCACTGTCGGGTTCAGTAGGGGTTCTGCATGAGTTTGCTCGTCGGCCTCCCTTTCACTCAATACCTGGATAGCCGTTACGTACAGCTAGTGCCGCTGACATACTTGTGGTTAAACCCACTGCAAGCGTTTTGACGAGTCTTTAGAGTCCCACACAGAGGGTTTCCCTGGTTCTGGCGAAATGATGTAGTAGCCGTATTGGATACGTGCAGGGTTCCGAACGATTGATGTACATTGTATTCGGACTTTCGATTGGACAGTTGATAATACTAGCCGGCTCGGGTTAGAGCCAGATTATTAAATCAGGTATTGATTTAATAATTTACCTATACGTATTTCGGTACGTATATTCTAGTATTATATTCTTTGTGTTATTCTATCTCTTTGGGTATTCGTATTTCGGTTTGAATGCAGATATATTTATAGTAGAATGTAATCCGTATTTTTTACCGGATAACATTCTAGAAGGTGCCACCTCATTTCTTGATTTGACCATTTACATAAAATGGTTAATGAGGTGGATATTTGGAAATGGATGTATGGTGAGAACCATACTTGAAATAGTGCACACAAATGAATTGTTAATTCATTTGTGTCCACTATTCAAGTATGGGAGGATTTTAAAATTGGAAAATTTTGATTTTACAAAACCTATCATGTTATTTTTTTCTTTCCTAAGAGAGCTCATTTTTGCAAGCATGATAGTTTTTCTTCACTTAAATTTTTCTTGAGCTCCTCCCTCACCATTTGCTTCACCTCCTCTAGATTTCCATGGATGCCATCACCTTCTTTGTTTTGAGATAGCTAACACTAAGATCATACACACTACATCCTAGGCTCTCTAGGGTAGCATCCTAGAGACCCTAGTTGCTCCATTTGCATCATGTCGTGGAGCTAGAGCCGGAGTTACATCCCTCGGGTGGATCATCGGAGATGGAGGAAGACCGGCAACCAAACATCATCAAAGAATCACTAGGAGCTTGGAATGAAGACCGAAGGACACGAATCAACACGGTATAACGATTCTAACTCTTAGTTTATCATGCTAGATTAGGATTTAAGGTCGATCCGTAAATCGGGTGATGGTAGCGCCAGTTTAATAAAATTTTGTTCCGTATTTTGGCCGCGTTTTAATGGCCGGGGCGCTGCCGTAACCCTTCAGGAAGCATAGTGGACAAGTAGCTTATTTCTATTTATAGATTAAAGTAGATATAGCGGAGAAAGATCATCTATTTTTGATGTGACAGTCATAGGCTTTGACTTCATCAGAATAAGAGATGGATCTGTTAAGAAGGTAGTAGAGTGTGATGTCCTGGTAATTGGATGACATGCACTATGTAAGAAGTGAAATTCCTATACTACGATCGGTTATACTGTGGTTGTCACACATTGGTTTCTCCACATAGGATATGGATATTATATCTGGCATTCTGATTACTATATCTATGGTTCTAGATCTAGATTTGGGTAGTTTCCCAATCTGGGTACATAGACAGTATTCTAAAGGTGTTTTAGAATGGACGACTGCTGGCATGGTAGTGTACCTGCAGGTGATGGAGTCACCCTCTCTAAAGGTGTCTTACTGACTAAAAGGGAGAGGGATGTACATGATTAGCATATCACTTTCTTAGGCAATTGAGTCAATCATGAGATGTCAAGTACCACACCAGATATTGTTTTTGCACTTGTTGCAATAAGTTTATATTAACCCAATCCTGGAGAAATGTTCGGAAGTAGTATTAGAACATAAGTAGATGTCCTAGGGATTCGGTAACGGCGGCCTCCTTCAGGAGACGGTTATCATTCCATGCTTGCAAGGTGACCTGGATGACAGAGTTACTGTCAGATTTATAGTTTTCCCTCTTAAGAGGGGCAGTAGTTTAGACAGTTGGTCCAAGCGAATACTGAGGGAGGCATAGCACAGGATACAGATTAAATTCATTTGACGATACAGTCTAAGAAGTTTACTGGATTTGGATTTCATTTGTGAACGGGGTCCCATCAGATATCCAGACAAATTCTAAGACAGGTATTGCTCATTTCGGAAGATGGCTTTCTCCGCGAACTTGAGATAAAGAGAGACATAGAAAGAAACATTAGAGCGAATCCACTCACTGAGGCAATTTCTCGAACGCAATAGTTTTACAAACGAGATTTGTGAGACTGATTAGTAGAGAAGTTAGGTGTTCGGTATCACACGGGCTGTGAGTATGCGACACCGCAATAATTGACCTTAAGTGCAAGTGGGAGATTGTTGGTTATAGTGCCCTCAAGTCAATTATTGGATCGCAGGCACGTGATTGCAATGATTGAAGGAGGACCTATAGCGGTAGAACAGTCTTACTTGAGATGATAGTATACTATATGGTTTGTCTTTATCATCGTGTACATGCTTCAGGTGACATTGCCGATAACTATTACATGTTGATAAAGTCCTTAGGATTCATGCTTGACTAACAACAGTTTGATGGCGATCATATACGTAAGAGTTGGGTGGTCTATAAGCACGTCTTTAAAGTGTCCCTAGTCGTGAGAGTTTCGAAACTGGGTATCGATACTTCAAGAGTAGACTAGTGTATACGGATCGAGACCCCCACGAGGAGCGATGGCCGGTTTCACAAGCCATTGGTGTCAGTTGGTTCACCTAAGATGTATACAGGTGCTCAATGGGTTATGAGTACACCGGACGGACTCGTCGGAAACCTGCTAGTTGGTACTATACCAATTGTCAGATAGCAGTTCCCTGGTGATATGTGTACAGGTTAGTCTATCGACCTGAGATCGTCATTTTTCTCGTGTGAGTTCCCACTGTGCTTTGATTACTACACTACCACGGCTCAAAGGAGTCGTGCAAACAGGTTTTAGTTGGGTAAAGTCCCGAGCCACATGGAGGCAGTGAGTAGATCGTCAGGGGATTCGTCTGTCCTGATATTGGGGGTTGAGTCGCGTTGTGTACAGGTGGCCATGACCAGAAATCCTCGGCCGGGGTAGACGAGAATTACTGATTTAGATCAGTAGTTTCTCAGTTGGTGATAGGCTTCATACCGATACTAAATGTCACGTTATTAGGGGCCTGACTTTATCAACCCCCTAGACTCGATATGCGATACTCATAGAAGAACGGACCGGACTGTACGAATATTGTCACTGTCAGGCTCAATCGGGTTTCAGGATGAGTTTGCTCGTCGGCCTCCCTTTCGCTCAATACCTGGGTAGCCGTTACGTACAGCTAATGCCACTGACGTGCTTATGGTTAAACTCACTGCTAGCGTATTGACGAATCTTTAGAGTCCCACACAGAGGGTTTCCCTGATTCAGGAGAAGCGTTGTAGAGGCCGTATGGTTTTATGGCAGGGTTCGATCATATACGTGCACTTGTGCACGGATCATGATCGGGCGGATAATACTAGTGGGCTTTGGTTTAAGCCGGATCCTAGTATTATATTGTTGGATTATTTTCATCTCGTAGTATGCGTATTCAGTCGAAATACGGATGCGGGTATGTATATACGGATGAGGGGTATTCATTTAATTCGTTATAAGTTCACTTTTGAAGTTGCCGTTTTCATTTGTGTTAAACATTTTGGTTTAAGTGTTTATTAGTGAGAAATGTGAGTCATGGAATTTTGGCTAATTCTTTTTGGGCATGGGCAATTCGTAAGCATTGGCTGGGCAATTTCGTGAGTCATGTTTATGCATTGATGGTTTTTGTTTTGCTTTGGATATTTTGTATGAGATATTTTGTTGGAGTGGGTGGCTGATATTTGTTGTGGTGTGTATTTCTTGAGTTGCTTAATTAATCACATAGACCTCACCACTACACAAAAAACCATAGAGAATGTTTTCATTGCTCAGCCCATTTTTTCCTCACAAGAAAAAAATTCTTAAGCTCACATTTCTCACTCTTGGCAACTTCATTCACCTCCACTAAAATCCTTGGGTGCATTGAGACAAAGTTTTCACACACTATCTCTACTTCACCTTGGGTATCTAGGCTAGCAAACTGGATGCCTGAGTTGCTTCGGTTTTGAAGCGGGAGCCCTTATTACTAATCTTCGACGTGGATCATCTTTGATGTGGGGAGACCGGAGATCAAACTTGACCGAGGAAGCCACGAGGAGCTTGGGACAGAGGTTGACGACCGAAGGACTCGGATCGATCGGTATAACCTCTCTAAACTCCTTTTACAGTTAACTAGTATAGGGTTAATGGTTTGATCCGGGAATCGGGTTCCGTTAGCGCCGGGTTTTAAAAGTTTTTGAACCGCGTTTAGCCACAGATTGATGGTCGGGGCGCTGGCATAGCCTTACATGGTATCAGAGCCAACCCATTAACTGCATACTAGTTGGTTTAGACAATGTTAAATTATCGAAACCGAAAAAACTCCAATTCAATACCAACCGTATTCTAGTTTCTGTCAAAATTTTCTGTGTCTTCTAAAAAATTTTTAGCAACTGCAGAAGACTACCTAGGCGACCACTAGAGCACACACCAAATACGAGCCACTTCTACCTGTAATGGGCCGAGCACAAGTGCTATTTTTCCGAGCCGGCCGGCCAAAGGAAGAAGTTTGGGTTTCGTATTTGGTTTGTGGTTTTGTCTCTGGAATGTTGGTTTAGTGGTATTGCTAGTTTAGCCCAGTTTTGATATGGTTTTATCTAGGTGTTTGGGGGCTATTCGGGGTTATTTCGAACTCGATATTTCTAACATTGTTTAAAGTTTACAGTACTTACATTACTATCTGCGACCGTGAATGCCATTAGAGCGGTACAACTTGTCTAATTGCTATAGTTCTTTTAGACGGGTTTGCGAACGTGACATTCACGTTGATGTTCTGTGTTGTGCTGTGTTTGTTGCGGATTCTTCTTGGGGATAGCTTGGCTGCAATGTTAGTATAGTTTAGTTTTATTTGTACATTTGATATCACGGGGCGAGAGTCCGACATGTTGACTGTCGTTACTGCCTGTTTGTATATTATTTGTTTGGGGCACGACCGGGTTGAGGTCGATGTCACCGTTGTACATATTTTCTTTTCTGTACTAGGATCACCCCGCAATGGAGTGCATGGATAGCCGGGTTCTGGAAGGCAACAGGTCCGCATCACATGGCGTTGAGAAGGAGGGGGCCTTACTCTAGAATTGGCGGGCTATTCTCCGCACTCGTAGGGGGTACAGGTTGACCCAAGGTGGAGTGCTCAAGTTACCGGATTCCGTGAAGTGCCGGGTGGCCCATTCACTTTGATGAACGGGGATGCCTCGCTTCTGGTTTTTGCAGGTAACTTGCCGCACTCGTAGGGGTCTAGGTTTTCATTGCACAAGCTATCCACATGACCCGGGGAACGTCAGGTTTCACTTGCTGCTCAAAGGAAACCCGGGGCTCCCAGATTATCTGTATTATTCTGTGACGCTTATTGCTTATTTATGATGTTGCATTTATCACACCTGGAACGATCATTATATATTGTTATATATATATCTATATATATATATATATATATACTAGTAGATGGTGCATATGTTTTACTCCCGTGCTAGTCCAGTTCTCGCTCTGCCATTAGTTAAGTAACCTAACGGGTGATGACGGGATCCAGTGGCGAATGCAGATGGTATATACGTACATCATATTTTCGTTCTTTTATGGTGTGATTAATTGATGGGACTGCGTTGATTCAGATCAATGCAAGAAAAACAAACCTATTCGATGTTGTTGGAACAATTTTCCAAAGAAGTTATTACAAGGGTGTTTTCTTTTGTTTTGCACAGAGGTATTCGGTTATGAATATCCAGCACCTCATTCGACGGGCAAGAGCCGAGATCCCTTCACCGGGAATGACCTCTTGGGCAGAAGTTTGCGTCAGGGTAATAACTTCACTATAGTCGATTACTTTTTGCTTTGCAACTCGATATTCAGAGGGAATATCCTGCACCTCATTCCACGAGGAAAGTGCCGAGATTCCTTCACCGGGAATGACCTCTTTAGCAATTGTTTTCGCCACTATATATTTATAAAAAGCTATCCGGTTCCTTCAACGATATTAAGTTCATTAAGTTAAAGGTTTTTCGCCAAAAACCATTCGTAGACCTCCGTCATTTCAGATGGGTAGCACTTAGTATTCATGCTATGTATGTTGGCCTTCGTCAAGGCATAGTGTATGGTAGCTATTTGTTATTTTTCTATTGCATAGATAGATGTGTTGGTTTGGAACAGTCGTACTACTATTTTTTCCTTCGTCAAGGGTATGTACGGGTGGGTTCAAATTAACCTGGATAATGACGGGTAGAACTTGACATGTCTCTTATGATATGTTGGCCGTCGTAAAGGTCATAAGAGCATGGGGTAAAAATCACATCGGGAGTTTCAAACATACAGGAAACTTACCAGGCATGCGCATACCTTCTAGAGTGTGATAACTTGAGTGGATTTCATCAGGTTATCGTGCGATGATAGTTGGATCATGATTCCCACTGATGAGTTAGTTTACTCCTCTGGTGATTTTAGATGATCCCGACTAATTCTTCTTTCAGGTTTGGAGGAGAATTTTAGGAAGTAGTGGGAGACATCCTAATTAGATAAAGTGATTGATCATTCTGATATAGGTTAGAGTGCACGCTGAGTGTTTCTTTTCTCTCTCTCTTTGGCAGCGACCATGTCCCTACCCTAGACTATAACTCGGTAACTAAGTTAACCGAACCTTCTTAAAACACATTGGCTTTTGAATTGTCAGAGTTGCATATATCATTGCCACTCCTACTTTTACCCATTGCTTTTCTCCGGAACATTCCGTATCACTACGAAGATCCACATTTGATGGATATGATCGTCGTATAGTTACATACGAACTCAAAGAAACTTGTTTCAGATTCGAAAAGGTTTCCGGTTCTGGAGAAATTGAATAGGACTATTCAGTTGTTTTTTTCCTTTTACCTTCTCTCAGGTTATGAGGGCTTCTAGGATTAGGAGAGAGTACACCTATTGCGCTTATTGGATAGTCTTCTTCCAAATCATTGGCAGGTGCCGAAAGGTGGGGAAGGAGGAAAACCAATTAGCCTAAGTGTGGTGTACAGAAGGTAATAAGTAAAGACAAATAAAGGGATTAGAAAGAGGGCAAAGTAAAATGCGACTGCTATCATTTACGACCAAACCGCGTAGCTCATCGCCACTCCTGCTTCACCTTTGCATTTCTCCAGTTCAGGAGAAATTAAATAAGATTATTCAGGTTTTCTTTTATCATTACCTTCTCTCTAGTTGCGAGGACTTCTAGGATTAGGAGAGTACACCTATTAAGCTTATTGGATAGTCTTCTTCCAAACCATAGGCTGGTGCCGAACGGTAGGGAAGGAAGAAAACCTTTTAGCCTAAGGGTGATATACAGAAAGTAATGAATAAAGACAAATAAAGGGATTTGGAGAGACGGCAAATAAATATACGGTTACAGTCATGAATTTGGATAGTGGAAGAGGAATTACTAGGAATACCCGGCTACCCTTTCGAAACATTTTCATGTTTCAGCTTCACTGTCCGTTGTTTATTGAAAACTGATTTCCTAATTAGATCCTTACTCCAGGGTATGTATTTACCAGATTTGATTCTCACATCTATATGGTTTTACAGATGATGAGTGGGAGTAAGTTAATAGGAATTAGGTGATTATATCCTCATTATATCGGAATTCGTTGCAATTGGTGATATTTGAGGATATCACCTGGGATTTTGCCTGACGGCAAATATTTGGTTTTGAATATCCGCTGTTATGCACCAATTTCAAACTGATTAATCTGTACGTTTATTTTATAAAGTGAGATATAACTTTTTGAAATTATGTCCATGAAATTTACCTATATCAGTTGATGGTTTGATAAGGTGCATTAAACAACGGTGTAATTCTTCTTAACCATAGTACAGTTTTCAACCTACGACGCACAGGGTTTGAGTTATTTAACTCAGGGGACTTATACAAAGTATTGTATGTTGTCCAGTGTCCGTTAGGACATAAGGGTTGGTTCTCGTACTATATTCTGTTTACTTGTAACTTCTCCAGTTTTGGACAAGTGTTTCGTAGAAATACAAGATCCAAGTTTTGAGAAGTTATAGGTACAAGAATAAAGTAGAGAACCATGTGTTGCAAGTATCAGGATTCTTCAAGGTGATCGAAGATGTAGATACTTGTGTTTGGTATTCAGTTGATAGTAATGGTTTTGAGAACTTGCTTCTCTTTCAGGTTACTCATATCTGGATGCACTCCTAAGTTGAGTAATGCTGATCGGCCTTTCTCCATTTAGTTGACATGCACTGAAGACAGCTGCATGATTTGAATCTGGTTCCAATTAAATCAGTGCCTCTGTTTCTATATTGTATATAGAATGGTTCATATCTTAACGATGTTAAGGTATATGGAGTTGTTCGGCTTATGCTTAAAACCAGACTCTGGATAACTCAAGGCACGTTTCAGTAATGGCAGTTTGTGGGTTATCCCAGGCTATGACGAGGGTTAACTTTCTTCCATCTGGAAGATCAATAGTGATATTGTTCTTGACTCGCCACAGTTTTAGCAAAATGGACTTTTTCAGATAACAGTAGTGGGAGTATGGTAGAACTGGAAGTGATTCCAGAACCACAGACGATTACTAAAAATTTAAATAGAACCTAAAGATTCAATCAGATTTGACATTCCATTGGCCACTCCGCAGATATGGTGGGTAACCTCAGGCGCCCGAGAGGTACTTTGGTATCCTCAAATACTGTGACAGGGAGGTTCTTGTTTACCAAGACTTTCTATTACTGCTGTTCTAGACTATGAGACCCGGCATGAGGATGAGTATAGCGTAGTTCTAAACTAGCTTTAGAAGTGCACGCGTATATGACTCTGCCAGAGGGATGTTGTAGTCAGTGGGAGCAGCGAAAGCATAGTGTACAAGTAGCTTGTGTCTATTTATAGACTAAAGCAGATATAGCGGAGATAGATCATTTATTTTTGATGTGACAGTCATAGGCTTTGACTTCATCAGAATAAGAGATGGATCTGTTAAGAAGGTATTAGTGTGTGATGTCCTGGTAATTGGATGACATGCACTTTGTAAGAAGTGAAATTCCTATACTACGATCGGTTATACTATGGTTGTCACACATTGGTTTCTCCACATATGATATGGATATTATATCTAGCATTCTGGTTACTATATCTATGGTTTTAGATCTAGATTTGGGTAGTTTCCCAATCTGGGTACTTAGACAGTATTCTAAAGGTGTTTTAGAATGGACGACTCCTGGCATGGTAGTGTACTTGCAGGTGATGGAGTCACCCTCTCTAAAGGTCCCTTACAAACTAAAGGGGAGAAAGATGTGCATGATTGGTATATCACTTGCTTAAGCAATTGAGTCAATCATGAGATGTCAAGTACCACACAAGATATTGTTTTTGCACTAGTTGCAATAAGTTTATATTAATCCAATTCTGGAGAAACGTTCGGAAGTAGTATTAGAACATAAGTGGATGTTCTAGGGATTTGGTAACGGCAGCCTCCTTCGGGTGACGGTTATCATTCCAAGCTTCCAAGGTGACCTGGATGATAGAGTGGCTGTCAGAGTTATAGTTTTGCCTCATAAGAGGGGCAGTAGTTTGGACAGTTGGTCCAAGAAGATACTGAGGGAGGCATGGCACATGATACTGATTAAATTCAGTTGACGATACAGTCTAAGAAATTTACTGTATTTGGAGTTCATTTGTGAACTGGGTCCCATCAGATATCCAGATATATTCTAAGACAAGTATTTCTCATTTCGGGAGATGGCTTTCTCCGCGAACTTGAGATAAAAAAAAGACATAGAAAGAAACATTGTAGTGAATCCACTCACTGAGGATATTTCTCGAACGCAATAGTTTTTCAAACGAGCTTTGTGAGACTGATTAGTTGAGAAGTTGGGTGTTCGGTATCACACGGGCTGTGAGTATGCGACACCGCAATAATTGGCCTTAAGTGAAAGTGGGAGATTGTTGGCTATAGTGCCCTAAAGTCAATTATTGGATCGCAGGCATATGATTGCAATGATTGAAGGAGGACCTATACCGGTAGAACAATCTTACTCGAGATGATAGTATGCTATCTGGTTTGTCTTTATCATCGTGTACATGCTTCAGGTGACATTACCGATCACTATTACATGTTGATAGAGCCCTTAGGATTCATGCTTGACTACCAACAGTATGATGGCGATCATATACGTGAGAGTTGGATGGTTATAAGCACGTCCTTAAAGTGTCCCTAGTCATGGGAGTTTCGAGACTAGGCATCGATACTCCAAGTGTAGACTAGTGTATATGGATCGAGACCCCGACGAGGGGCGGTGGCCAGTCTCACAAGCTATTGGTGTCAGTTGGTTCACTTAAGATGTATACAGGTGTTCATTGTGTTATGAGTACACCGGACGGACTCGCCGGGAACCTGCTAGTTGGTACTATACCTATTGTCAGATAGCAGTTCCCTAGTGACATGTGTACAGGTTAGTCTATCGACCTGAGATCATCATTTGTCTCGTGTGAGTTCCCACTGTGCTTTGATTACTACCCTACCAAGGCTCATAGGAGTCGTGCAAACAGGTTTTAATTGGGTACAGTCCCGAGCCACATGGAGGCAGTGAGCGGTTCGTCAGGGGATTCGTCTCTCCCTGTATTTGGAGTTGAGTCGAGTTGTGCACAGGTGGCCATCACCAGAAATCCTCGGCCGGGGTAGACGAGAATTACTGATTCGCATCAGTAGTTTCTCAGTTGGTGATAGGCTTCATACCGACACTAAATGTCGCGTTATTAGGGGTCTAACTTTATCCACCCCTAGACTCAATATGCGATACTCATAGACGAACGGACTGGAATGTACGGATATTGTCACTGTCAGGCTCAGTTGGGTTTCAAGATGAGTTTGCTCGTCGGTCACCCTTTCGCTCAATACCTGGGTAGCCGTTACGTACAGCTAGTGCCACTGACGTGCTTATGGTTAAACCCACTGCCAATGTATTGACAAATCTTTAGAGTCCCACACAGAGGGTTTCCCTGATTTGGGCGAAACATTGTGGATGCCGTATGGTTTTATGCCAGGGTTCGATCATATATGTGCACTTGTACATGGATCATGATCGGGTGGATAATACTAGTGGGCTTTGGTTTAAGCCGGATCCTAGTATTATATTGTTGGATTATTTTCGTCTCGTAGTATGCGTATTCAGTCGGAATACGGATGCGGGTATGTATATACGGATGAGGGGTATTCTTGTAATTCGTTACAAGTTCACTTTAGAAGTTGCCTTTTTCATTTGTGTTAAACATTTTGGTTTAAGTGTTTATTAGTGAGAAATGTGAGTCATGGAATTTTGGCTAAGTCTTTTTGGGCATGGGCAATTCGTGAGCATTGGCTGGGCAATTTCGTGAGTCGTGTTTATGCATTTATGGTTTTTGTTTTGCTTTGGATATTTTGTATGAGATTTTTTGTTGGAGTGGGTGGCTGATGTTTATTGGTGTGGATTTCTTGAGTTGCTTAATTAATCACATATACCTCACCACTACACAAAAAAACCACAGAGATTGTTTTCATTGCTCAGCCCATTTTTTCCTCACAAGCAAAAAATTCTTAAGCTCATATTTCTCACTCTTGGCAACTTCATTCACCTCCACCCAAATCTTCTTCTCTATCCGAATCGAGCACACCGAGAACGTTCTGCTTCAAGTTCGCCAGCGAGGGAAATCTTTCTCGACTCACAGAGTTAGGATGTAGGATTCCCGATCCTCGGTTTTCTTCCTTTTCTTTATTTGAAGGCCTTTACCTTGGGTGAGTTCCCTCAGACGTAACCCACTGCGCCGGAGAAGCTGCTGGTGCTAATCACTATCTTTCTCCGGGGGAAGGGTCATGCTCAACGCCAGGCGGTCCGCCTGATCTAAATGAACCGGCTCCGACCGCTGGTGCTTCAAACCCCAACCTTCTCGACCAATATGGTCAACGCCTTGAGTGCATTGAGAAAATTTTTTCACACACTATCTCTACTTTACCTTGGATATCTAGGCTAGTAAACTGGATGCCTGAGTTGCTTCGGTTTGAAGTGGGAGCCCGTATTACTAATCCTCGACGTGGATCTTCTTTGATGTGGGGAGACCGAAGATCAAACTTGATTGAGGAAGCCGTGAGGAGCTTGGGATAGAGATTGAAGACCGAAAGACACGGATCGATCGGTATAACCTCTCTAAACTCCTTTTACAGTTAACTAGTATAGGGTTAATGGTTCGATCCGGAAATCGGGTTCCGTTAGCGCCGGGTTTTAAAAGTTTTGTTCCACGTTTGGCCATGGATTGATGGCCGGGGCGCTGGCTTAGCCTTAAAGTTTGTAGCAGTGTCCTCACTGATGTCATCTGTTAAGCTTAAAAAAAATTGCAGACTTGGGAGGGAAAGTTAGTAATGGGGACATGAATTAATGACAGTGAAATCCCCCCTAAACTTATTTTTGGCTCACAATTATGTAAAAATTTATTTTCTTTTCGTTCAAGAGCCAAAATATATTTTTCTCCCCACAAACTTGAGTAAAATAGTATTAAGCATTTAAAATTATGAGGGGGGTTAATGTTATTGGTCAATATAAATCTTTACAAAGACCAAAAGTCAACACCAAACATTCAAATATTTTATCGATGTAACGCACTGGTTGGTAGAAGATCATGTCACCTATCGACGTGAAGAAGTAGGGAGGAGATAAGAGGTGTAATAGAACGGTTTTGTGTCTCGGTTTGTAGAGACGAAACAATGATGATGAATTACTCGCATTCTCGTTTTTGATAAGAAGAAGGGGTGGCGGTTCAACTTCTTTGTGTTGGGGTTGATTCATCACAACGCCCATGTCTTCTAAGAATGTGAGTTCTTCAGCGAAGATTTCTTCAAAACTTTCATCGATATCCCAAATAATAATCTCATCGAAAAGAACGGGATGATACTCGGACTCCATAAATGGTTCATGTTTAGCGTTAGGTGTTGACCCGGACAGCTCGATAGAAGGGTTTGTATGTGTATAATAAATAGCAGGGTCAAACAACAACGTACTAGTGGAGTCAAGATCAGTATCGTGAAGCTGTTCAAATTCGCTGCTGTCGGAATCTATCGCTTCGACAGATAATACTTGAGTATAGGGCACTTGTAAATGTTAAGCTCAAATGACATCTTCCCAAAGGATAGGGTTATAGAGCCGTTTCGACAATTGATTGCTGCGTTGGAAGTCGATAGGAAAGGTCGACCTAAAATCACCGAAATTTAGTTTCGGGGGTTTGCTACTGGTTGTGTATCAATAAAGATAAAGTCCACTGGGAATATAAATTCCCCGAATTTGATTATCACGTCCTCTAGCTCACCCCTACGTTGGGTGATAGATCGATCGGCCATCTGAAGAGTGTAGTGCGCCGGTTTTAACTCTCCGATCCCTAATTGCTCATAGACAGAATACGGAAGCAAGTTAACACTAGCACCTAAATCGAGTAGAGCACAATTGATATTTTTACCCCCAATAGAAATAGATATGGTAGGAATTCTGAGGTCCTTTCGTTTCTTGGGTATTTGTTGTGTAAAAGCAGTGCTTACATTACTCGCAAAGACAACTTTTTTAGGCACTTGAATTGTTTTCTTCCTAGTGCACAAGTCCTTTAGGATTTTCTCATAAGACGGAACTTGTTGAATAGCATTTAGGAGAGGAATATTTATGTTAACTTGGATAAAAATTTCCACAATCTTCTCCATTTGTGGACTTGGTGTGTTGCCCCTTAACCTGTTTGGATAAGGAGCTTTATCAATAAGGGCTGGGTCCAACATTGGAGAAAATTGTGGGGATGGAATGGATCCCATAATTGGAGTTGGGATCGTTTTAAATTGACTCGAGGAAGTGGGCTGAGGGTTCGAGCCTAAAGGAAAACGGAGAATAGGCTCAGAAGAAGGTGGACTAGACGAGATAGGGTTAGAAGTAGAAGCCGGGGTTTCAATTGATTCCTCATCATCAATCTGTTCACCGACTTGATTGTTCAACAATCTTCCTGATCTCAACATGGTAATGGCACTCACATTATGACTTTGTGAGTGGCCAGGATTCGGTACGGGTTGAGATGGAAGTTTCCCTTTCTCTCTCACACTCATCGCGGCATTTAACTGTGCAAGTTGGGCTTCTATCGATTTTATACTTTCACCGTGGGAGGCGGTGTTTTGCATTAACATCTGGATAGAAGATTTTAAATTAGTCGTCGTTTGTGTGGAATGTTTAATAAACGTATCCAAGCTTCGTTCGAGTGCAGATGAGTTTTCGGTACCGGCCATTTAGAAAGAATTATTATAAGTTGTAGAATTGTTTGCCGGATTTTGAAAAGGTTGCGATTGAAAGGGTTGTTGATTTTGTTGTCGTGGTTGCTATTGCTGTGGAGGATGTCTTTGATAGTTGCTTGGGAACTGGTTTTGATTTTGAGTTTGGTTTTGGTTCCAAGAAAAAATATGATGATTCCTCCATCCCTGATTGTATGTAGAAGAATAAGGATCGTTTCTAGGTCGTTGCTAAAAAGTAGCGTTAATTTGTTCTTGACCTTGAAACGGTGGACTCAAAGGACATTCTTCCGTTAAGTGTGATGAGTCGGAACAGCAACCACACATGGTTTTAGGAAGCGTAACCTGGTTTAGAGAGGCTGATGAAAATTTGTTTTCCATAGCTTCGAGTTTTTTCTGCATCACTGCCATTTCGGCTTTCATTGCGATGGAAATATCGAGCTGATGGATACCTCCCCTAGACGATGTTGGTCTAACGCTTTCCCACTGCAATGTTTTTTCAGCGAGATCTTCTAGGAATTGCCAAGCTTCATTATCGTCTTTAGACATGAAATGGCATTGACAAATGGTTTCAAGCATCTGTTTTTTCACTGGATTAACATCCTCATATATAATGCGGCAAAGGTCCCATCTATTAATTCCGTGATGAGGGCAATGGAATAGCAGATCTTTAAACCGTTTAAAGCATTTCTAAAATGGTTCATTGGGAAGCTGGGTAAACTGGTTGATCTCGCTCCGAACACGTACGGTCTTATGATTGGGATAAAATTTCTTAAGGAATGCTATAACGAATTCATCTCAATTGGAAATAGAGTGTGCGACAGTATTATAAAGTCATTTTTTTTCTAGATCGCACAAAGTAAAAGGGAGAAGACGTAAGCGCATAGCATCCACTGAAAGTTATGAAGTGCCCATCATTGCACATACCTTTTCGAATTTGGTGATAAAAACGTTTGAGTCTTTAGATTCAAGCCCGTGAAATTTGGGCAACAGGTTAATTAAGTGGGGTTTAATTTCAAAATTATCACCATTGGCTAGTGGAATAGATAGACAAGTAGGAAGAGGACCGCGTATCGGGTAGCATCTCTCTTGGAGAGAGATGCGCGGTGGATTCTGTGCACCTACGGGTGGTGGCAGAGTGGTGTTATTAAAATCTGATGGAGAACCATCCATCTCTGTCGATGTAGTGAGTGGAGGGGAAAATGAAGATGAACAAGTACCGACTTCGGAGTCGATAGCAGAAACGCGGACAAGACGGGCACTAGAATCCCGTGTCCAGGCGAGCATGCACTAAGCGGGTTTAGCGCACGTGGCAGCATGTGTGAGAACTATTGAAAATGGTTTGTTTTGAAAATTGTCGGACGTGAGACAAATCACACAAAAAATACAAAATCAACCCTAGAACTAAGGTCACCAAGGTCAAGTCACTAGACCGCTCCTAGACTTCCAAAGGACAAGCCGCAGAATCAATCCTCTACCATCTCAATATCACACTTGTGGCCAGGTAAGTGTTAGGTAAGTGGGAGGTATCTGCTATACGAATCACCGAAAATAGCGGGTCTAATTAAGTAACAATTTTCCTTAGTCACACTTGCCTAACCACCACAAAAGAAATGCGGATAAGCGATAGATTATCCACGACCCTCCTCTGTCCTAATTGAGTGCGACGGTCCTTAGAGTCTTGGTCTAGATATTTTTTTTAAATTAATATAGGGTTATGCAGATGCTCGTTTTGTGATTTGTGGGGCCTAGAAAAGGTAATGAAATCCCCACTTAATCTGAATTTTGGTCTTGCCCTTTAAAGTCCGTATTAAAAATATGTAAAAACAAACCAATTTCAAAACACGCAAAAACATTTTTGAGCGGCGATATTTTGCAAAGAATCCTGTAGAAAAATATATTATTAGATTTCTAGAGAAGAGAGAAAGAGTTATGGAAGTTACCAGAGGATTTTGGCTAGGCAAGTCCACCAAGTGGCCGCTATTCCGCGGCTAAATGAACAATATTGCGGTGGTTCCGCCACACTATGGTGCTTTCTTCTGATGATTTTTCTTTAGTAGCCTTCTAAGTTTCTCTGGGTCTTGATGAATGTCTCTGGATCTTTTCTCTGAATCTTTATCTCCTCGCTACAGTGACTCCAAATTCCCTTGAAAAAAATTTGCATGCTAATCGTTAAATATGCAAGTTGCGGTTTTTTCTTATTTTTATGATATGGATCGAATAAGAATTCAACCTGAATAGCAAGAAAAAAATTTGCGCACGTATCCCCGGCAACGGCGCCATTTGATTGGTCTGTGAAAAAGAGTTTTAGTAGTAATAGCAATCAATAACGGTGTCGTATGTAGCTAGCCGAGATGAGTACGAGTCGTCCACAGGGATGCGTGGAATTTCTAATCATGCTTTAGATGAGTTGAATAAAATAAAAGAAGAAAGGAGAATAGATTCTAGATCTATGTTAAACACGGATGTAGAATATTAAAAAGAGAGCTTGTAGGGTTCGTTAGGATTTAGTAGTTATGGATGACTAAAAAAGATGACTCATTTTATCTTTTGATAGATTTAAAACTAGATTGATAGTGATGAATGTGGATTAGGGTTCTTAGAAGAAACTAGGGTTTCCCCACTATTGACCCTTGTCCCTTCATTGATCTCTATTCATGTCTAACCCTTAACAAAACAATTGTTAATCTGATCTCAAATCGCGGTCGAGATTATCAATAAATTGGAAGCGTGCCCAATAAGGATGTTAACGATTCTTTTGCTAAAGTTTATAAACTTCATAAGATGTAAAAGAAGTTAAAATATTTTCTCATTTATTGATCTACCCTAATCCTACGGACTCTATCAAGCGGAGAATTACTCGCGCATGATGGAGATAGAAGAAGAAAGGATAGAGAATGAGATCTTAAATATAATGAAGAAATAAAGTGCAGAAATTAAATGCGAAATAATTAATCTAATGATCTACCTTTATTAATCAACTTTACAAGTATAAATCCGTCGAGTTTAGATTACAAGAAGAAGAAGTTGCTCTCGATCTTTGCCTCATAGGAAGTAGATGTTCCGTCGATACTCACGTAGCTTTATCACGTTGAATCGCGGACCTGTCTTAGATCACTTGTTCTTTGACGGTGATTTGCTTCGTATAAAAGGTGATGATTTCTAACTTTAGCCATCGGTCCTTTATATAGCCCTGGAAGTAGAAACCCTAGATGTCATATGTGAGGGTTTGTTGAGAAGATCCTACCCACAAAATCCCAAACCCTAATTACTCAGAACGGCCGCGGATCCGCCGCGTTTATGGGGCATTTACCGCGGTTGGGCGGTGGATTAGTGGGATCAGTTGAGGAAAATTCTTCTGTAGTCTCATATTGACACATGGAGATTTTTGTAATATCTGGAATCTTCATATCTTCTTTGAGTCTCTACCTATATTGATTCTACGATTTTATTTAAATTTATTGGTAGATTTTTTATTCCGACATCTCGATATCCCGATCTCCTGACCTGAGCTAAATCTTGCACAATATCTCTATGTATAATGTTAGTAATATTTGTTATAGAGATATAATCTTAATCATTTTATATGGTAATAAATCTTTAAGCAATTTGATTAAGATTATTTGATATGATATGCATAATAAAAATATTATATGCATATATTTTCTTTCATAATATTAATTATAATATATAATTATACGGTAAATAGTATTTTGCAGATAAACCCCAAATATGTTCTATATTTATAATAAACACTTTTAAATATTTAAGAAAAGTAAAGAAAATATTATATCAAATGAGCGATATTTTCGACTGAACAACAGTCCCGAGCCACATGGAGGCAGTGAGCGGATCGTTGGGAATTCGTCTCTCCCGGTATTGGGGGTTGATGCCGCGTAGTGCACCGGTGGCCATCACCATAAATCTTTGACCAAGGTAGACGAGAATTACTGATTTGGATCAGTAGTTTCTTAGTGGGTGATGGGCTTCATACCGACACAAAATATCGTGTTATTAGGGGTCTGACTTTTTCCACACCCCTAGACTCGATATGCGATACTTTTAGACGAACAGACCGGACTGTACGGAGATTATCATGACAGGCTCAGTAGGGGTTCAGATGAGTTTGCTCGTCGGCCTTCCTTTCGCTCAATACCTGGGTAGCCGTTACGTACAGCTAATACTGCTGACATGCTTGTGGTTAAACCCACTGCTAGCGTATTGACGGGTGTTTAAAGTCCCACACAGAGGGTTTCCCTGGTTCTGGCGAAACGATGTAGTAGCCGTATTGGATATATGCAGGGTTCCGATCGATTGATTATACTATGTACCCGGACTTTCGATTAGACGGTTGATAATACTAGCCGGCTCGGGTTTGAGCCGGATTCTTAAATCAGGTATTGATTTAATAATTTACGTATATGTATTTCGATATGTATATTCTAGTATTATGTTCTTTTTGTTATTCTATCTCTTTGTGCATTCGTATTTCGGTACGAATACAAGTATGTATATACTGTAGAATGTATTTCGTATTTATACGGAAAACATTCTAAAAGGTGGACACCTCATTTTGATTTTATCCATTTATTTTAAATGGGATATGGTGGAAATAGGAAAGAGGGGAGTATGGTGAGAACCATGCTTCTATAGTTGCACAAATGAATTGTTTATTCATTTGTGCAAACTAATCAACCATGGTGTGAATTTAAAATTGGTAAAATGGTTTTTATAAAACATGGCTTCATTTTTACTTGAACTCTTGATGAAAGTGAAAAGACAAATGAGATGGTTCATTTTTGTTGGAGTTTCATTCTCACCATCATGCTTCACTTCCCTCTCTAGTTTCTTGAGCTCCACCACCTTCATCTTAAACCTCCTCTCTACGCTCTCATGTGTTGATTATCAAGAGAGGAGGTGAGGTAGAGATACACTTAGAACACTTCACTATATCCTAGGTATTCTAGACTATCCATTTAGAATCCCTAGTTGCTTCACTTGATCTTTTATATGGAACTAGAGCCATGAGCTACATCTCTCAGGTGGATCATCTTCGACGGAGGAAGACCGGTGGCCAAGCTCGATCCAAAGGACCTCAAGGAGCTAAGGGAGATGGTGGAAGACCGAAGGACATGGTTCGTTCGGTATAACACTTTATCACAGTAGGCAGACACCTTTAGATTGCTATTTTCATGTTTGGATTCGATTCTAGGTAGTTGTTTCTAGCGCCAAGATTTCTAAACGCCAAAATTTTTGTTCTGCAATCGGCCATGGTAGATGGCCAGGGCGCTAGGAACCCCAACATGGTATCAGAGCCACCCGAACATTAGAAACTAGTAGTAGACGATGCATTAATTTCAAAACCGAAAACTCCGATTTCAAAACTCACTCTCTGTTCTGAAATTTTTTTGATCTCTGAAAATTTTAAAAAAGTGCAGAGACTTAGTTTAGACATGAGTATGACACAGAATGAAAGCGAGGCAATTTCATGCAAACTTGGCCGGCCAGATCCTTGAAAATTGGCATCACCTTTTCACTATTCACTTTAGGGCCTCATTTTCATCAAGTGTCTGGGGTTTTGTAAAATGGTGTTTTTGGTCTCGTTTGTTTTCCCCAGATTTCACTTAGTGTTGTCTTTGCTTTGGGGGGAACTTGGTAAGTTTCAAAAGTTGAAATTTTGCATCGTTGATATCCGTGATATGGTGTATGTTTTTTTCAAACGTCGTCTATTTGCTACATGTCGTTTAGACGGGGTTCCACATACTTTCTTATACTGCTGTGATGCTGATATTGTGGTTGGATTGTCGTGGTGGATAGCCTATGGTGCAATGGTAGTAGTGCAATTCAGATTCATTTGTATATTCAGTATTGCGGGGCGAGCGTCCGACATGTGGACAGCTATCTCTGCCAGATTGTATATTCTTTTATTAGGGCACGACCGGGTTGAGGTCGATGTCGCCGTTTTATATATACTTTTCTTTTCTGTACTAGGATTACCTCACGGTGGAGTGCTCGAATAGCCGGGTTCCAGAGGGCAACGAGCCTGCATCTCATGGCATTGAGACGGAGGGGGCCTTAATATAGAATTGGCGGGCTATTCGCCACACTCGTGGGGGTTATAGGATGACCCACGGTGGAGTGCTCAAGTTACCGGATTCCATGAAGTGTTGGATGGCCCATTCACTTTGTTGATTGGGATTGCCTCACTTCTGGGATTGGCGGGTATCTTTCCGAGCTCGTAGGGGTCTAGGTTGCACGGGCTATCCACACGACCGAGAATGTCGGGTTTCATTTGCGGCTCAAAGGAAACCCTGGGCTTCTAGATTATCCACCATTCTGTGTTGCTTGTTGATGTTATGTGATGTTGCTTATATCATGCCTGAGACGAATGTTATATATATATATATATATATATATATATTTATATATACTAGTAGATGTTGTATATGTTTTACTTCCGCGCTAGTCCAGCCCCCGCTCTGCCATTAGTTAAGTAACCTAACGGTGCATGACGGGGCCCTGTGGCGAATGCGGATGGCATATACGTACATTGTATTTTCGTTCCTTTTTCTGGTGTGATATGGATTAATTGATGGGACTGTGTTAACTTTGATTAATGCAAGGAAAAACAAACATAAATGATGTTGTTGGAACCAATTTTGAAAACTGTTATTTCAGACGTTTCGGTTCTGAATATCCAGCACCTCATTCGACGAGACAAGAGCCGAGATTCCTTCATAGGGAGTGACCTCTTGGGCAAAAGTTTGCGTCTGTGTAATAACTTCACTATAGTCGATTCTTTTGTTTTGCATCGTGGTATTCAGTTAGGAATATCCTGCACCTCATTCGATGAGGAATGATCCGGGATCCCTTCACAGGGAGTGACCTCTTTAGCAAAATTTTATGCCACTATATATTTGCAAAACCGCTCGGGTTCTTTCAACGATATCAAGTTCATTATGTTAAAGGGTTTTTCGCAAAAAACCCAGTCGTATCCCTCCGTCATATCGGATTGGTAGTGCTTAGTATTCGTGCTACGTATTTCGATCTTTAGTCGAGGTGTAGTGTTCGGTAGCTATGTAATACTTTTCTGTTGCATGATAATGCGATTGGTTAGGACAGTCGTGCGATCATTTTGATCTTTAGTCAAGGCTCATATCGGTGGGTCTAATGCAATCAAGAAAATGACGGGTAGAACTTGACTAGGACTTTTTGACATTTTGATCTTTAGTCAAGGTCGCTTGGGTCCTAGAGGCAAAAACCACATTGGGAGTCTCAAACATACATGGAACTTGCCAGGCATGCGCATACTTTCTGGAGTGTGGTGACTTGAGTGGTTTCTATCAAGTTATCATGCGATGATAGTTGGGTCCCGATTCCTACTAATGAGTAGGTATTACTCCTCGGGTGATATTCAGATGATCCCGACTAATTTTCCTTTTAGGGTTTGAAGGAGAATTCAAGAAAACAGTGGGAGCCATCCTGATTAGATAAAGTGATTAACCAATCTAATTTAGGTTAGAGTGCACGCTGAGGGTTTATTTTCTCTCTCTCCTTGGCAGCGACCATGGCCTGACCTTAAAAACTCATGAACCAAGTTAACCGAACCTTCTTAAAACACTTTGGCTTTTGGATTGTCATTAAGTCGCATATATCCTTGCTGCTCTTATTTTCCCTTTGCATTTTTCCAGAACACTCCGCATCATTATGAAGATCCATATTGATTGGATATTCCATCGTATAGTTACATAAGAACTCAGAGAAACTTGTTTCTGTTTGAGGATGGATTCCGGTTCTAGAGAAATTGAATAGGATTATTCGGTTGTCTTTTCTCTTTACCTTCTCTCAGGTTGCAAGGACTCCTAGTATTGGGAGAGTACACCTATTGCGCTTATTGGATAGTCTTCTTCCAAACCATAGGCAGGTGCTGAAAGGTAGGGAAAGAAGAAAACCAACTAGCCTAAGTGTGGTGTACAGAAGGTAATAAGTAAAGAAATATAAAGGGATTAGAGTAAGGGCAAAGGAAATTATGACTACTATCATTCAAAACGAAGCTGTGTATACCCCTGCCACTCCTACTTCCCATTTGCATTTCTCCAGAACACTACATATCACTATGAAGATCGCTTGGATATGCCATCGTATAGTTACATACGAACTCGAAGAAACTTGTTTCAGTTCGAGGATGGTTTCCGGTTCGGAAGAAATTGAATAGGATTATTTTTTTGTCTTTTATCTTTACCTTCTTTCAGGTTGTGAGGGTTCCTGGTATTAGGAGAGTACACTTATTGCGCTTATTGGATAGACTTCTTCCAAGCCATAGGCAGGTGCCGATAGATAGGGAAGGAAGAAAACCAATTAGCCTGAGTGTAGTGTACAGAAGGTAAGAAGTAAAGACATATAAAGGGATTGGAGTGACGACAAGGAAATATACGGTTACTGTCATGAATCTGGATAGTGGAAGAGGCATTACTAGGAATACCCAGCTACCCCTTCGAAACATTTTCATGTTTCAGTTTTACTGTTGTAACAGCCCTAATTTTCTATACACTTTTCTATACAATTTTTTTTTTCAAAATCCATAAAAGAGTATTTTAACCTGAGCACAATATATAAGTAATTATTTTGTTTTTAAATAACTCCATTTTTAGTGTACATAAAATTGCTTTAAAATTAAAGTATACTTGGGGTATTTAATATTGCTGTTACCACTTTAAGTAATTATTTCACACCATAATTACAAGAAGGAGCTTGTAGCTCATTGGTAACTCCTTGCACTGCTGAACCAAGCCACCAGAGTTCCCATACCCCACATTATTTTTAATATTGATTTTTTTAAAAACCTTTAGAATTCCAAGAGGTTACACGTGCATATCTCACAAAACCCCCACTACACCCAAAGATGTAACACTTCCAGGAGTTAGATGAACCATCGGGGGGGATCCTGGCCGCCGGACTCGGCCGGGAATCGTCCAACTCGGCCTTGACTCGGCCGACTCAGTGCTCCGACCGAGTCACGGCCCAGTCACCCCCGAGTCGGCCGATTTCGGCGACGGCCCCAACATGAAAGTTGTGTATTTTCATATTCCCTATGCACCTGCAAAATTTCAGCCTCAGACCACTTCCAGAGCTCTTAAAAAACCCCAATTACTCCACTTTTAATACATTTTTTTTTACATTTTATCATATTTTTATTTTAAACCTTTCACCTACCCTACCCTAGCCTACCCTATAAATACACCCCCTACCCTCTACCCTCTCATCCCAAAACCCTAAGCCCACTTTCTCAAAATCTTCTCAAGAGTTGTGTACTTTGAAAACAAGTTCGCGGCGAAGCTCCGACGAAATTCCGGGGGAAATTCCGGCGGCGTTTTAAGGAACAACCGGCGACGAAGCAACGCTTCGGCAACCCTTCTAGTCCCCCTTCACTCCTTTGCTTAATCAAAACCCGTAAGTCCCATTCTATTTTTCTTTCTATTTCTTTAAAATACGAATTTACGAAACCCGACGGAATCGGAACAAATCCGATTTTCGACTCGGTCTTCTATAAAATTTCACTTCTAATCAATTCAATCATACTTAAACATCTCTATGTTGACTATTAAACATTAAACGAATAATTTGAACAAGTTTTCTCACATGAAATGATAACCTTTCAAATTTATCGTATTTTTCACCTTAATACCATCATGTTTCGATTTCACATTTAACCCCTAAACTTTACTATACATTTAAAGTAGAGCACGAGGTAATGACCTACCTCCACACACACGCAAATACAACCTTAAACGACATCATCAAAAACTTAGAATACGATAAAACTATACTTTCATTTAAATAACATATTCTTAATAAAATCATTTCTAGAAGTTTTAGCTTTGACACACTTTTAAATAAATACCTCTCATTAGGAAATACGATAAGTTGTGGACATCGATCGTTTATCTAAACCTGATTTTGTGGTGTCTAGGCTAGGCAAGTGAGCTTAGGTAATTTTAAAAGGCCCGCCTCACGATTCGTGAGCGGATCCCTCCTTCCTCACTTGTACTTACCTGGCCACAATTGGCGGTGAAGAGGAGATTTGAGGCTTCTAACGACTTGTCGTTTAGATTATTTAGAAATAGGCTAGTTGGCTTAGGAAACCCTAGAATCTAAAATACGGAAAATTTACACCTTTAAAAATAAATACCTTTTTCTTTATAAAACCGTTTTCTAAAGGATTAGTATTTACAATCTTTGCAAAGCACCGCTACAACCCACCTTTGGGGAACCCGTTAGGGATAGTACGGTTTATCGTGCACCCTCGGGCTTAGTAGTGCGAGATTCAGACCTCCGCAAGTAGCATTCGGTCTCGAAAGGTTTAAAATACGACATCTTAAGAAAATGAGATTTTAGGAATATAAAATATTTATTAAAATTATTTTTGTATAAACATATGCATATTTATCACTTAAATATCTATTTTATTACAATATAAATTTTCCACCTTTTCCTAAAAATCTTAAGAATAAATTTTACAATAAATACCATGAACTTCAAATAAATTAATATTATAGATAAATACCTTTATTTATAAAACTAGGATATTTTCATGTTACAACATAAAATCCACCCTCATTACAACTCTAAAGACGAACAATAAATATTTAAGGTGTATTTTGAAAAGTATATAAAAGTATTTTTACATAAAACCCCCTCAAGTTTTATAAATTACCCTAAGGACCCTAGCAATTATAAGACTTTGATTCACATTTCTGATTGTCTGACTCGGGTTTGAGTTTGATTAATCTGACTTGAATATGATTCAAGTCAATCTATAAACTACAAGATTCCTTTTCAATATGAACACATGAAACCATGAATCCAGTTATCAATCTATTCAACTTGACTGAACCGAACCATGGATATATATTCCTTTTACATGATTCCCAGTATTCCACTTACATGATTCTACGGTTACATCCGTTTACTGATATCATGGTTTCGGTCAGTCAATCAATTATACAATCAATACAATTTACAAGACAAACAATACAATCAAGACACTACGGGGTTTAAGGGGTAGATTGGTACGGAAGGTGTTAAAAGTGGCACGAGACGGTCAGACTTAAAACACCTAACATGAATCCAATTGCCGTTGTTCCGGGCTTTCTAACGGAGCCCTGTACTCTATATTCCGTTTGCCCTGGTCTCTAGCATATAGAGACCCCTCTCGTATACACTGGCATTCTTCTGTACCAAGCTACAAACAACAGCGTTAATACAACATTACAACAATACAATACAACATTAAGAGCTACTCTCTCTCTCTCTCCTACTCTTTGTCTATTTCTCCCCTATCTTTGGGACTTACCGAGCGACCTGTTCGCTGACGACATTCTATTTCTTTCATCTTTGAATGTCGTCAGGTGATTTGGACCCGGCAGAGATCAAGCTATCGCAAGAAGACTTGGAGAAGTTTGCCGAAGACCCTGCACTTTTGTTTCATTATACACTTTTCTTTTCAGTACTTTTCATTTCCTGTTATGCCACTGTTTAGGCATCTTTTATTTCAGTTGTATTTCTTTTTTCATGCATTGTACAAAAGAATGTTAATAAATAAAAGTTGTTGTTTTTATTATCTCTTGTCTCTTGTGTATTTATTTTATATTGCTTAGATACGCTTAGCGTATGTACTTTTGAGTATATACGTAGCGGACCTCGTCGCGTCCCCTTCGCCGTACAATGGGAAGCGGGGCGTGACAACTAAAATAGTGAGTGGGAGTAAGATATTGAGTGGGAGTAAGATATTGAGAATTGGGTGATTAGATTCTCATCATATCGGAATTCTTTGTAATTAGTGATATTTGAAGAAATCACCTGGGTTTTGCCTGACGACAAATATTTGGTTTTGAATATTCGTTGTTATGCACCAATTTCAAACTGGTATATCTGTATGTTTATTTTATTAAGTGAGATATAACTTTTTGAAATTATGTCTATGACATTTACCTATATCAGTTGATAGTTAGGTAAGGTGCATTCAACAACGGTGTAATTCTTCTTAACCATAGCACAGTTTTCAACCTACGATGCACAGGGTTGAGTTATTAAACTCAGTGGACATATACAAAGTATTGTATGTTTTCCGTTGTCCGTTAAGACAAAAGGGTTGGTACTCGTACTATATTCTGTTTACTCTTGACTTCTATAGTTTTAGACAAATATTTTATTGAAATACAAGGTCCACATTTTGAGAAGATATAGGTATAAGAATAAAGTAGAGAACCATATGTTGCAAGTATCAGGATTTTTAAAGGTGATCGAATATGTATATACTTGTATTAGGTATTCCATTATAGTAATAGTTTTGAGAAATTGCTTCTCTTTCAGGTTACTCATGTGTGGGTGCATTTCTTGATGAGTAATACTGCTTGGCCTCCTTCTATTTTTTTGATATGCACTGGAAATGGCTGCATGTATTTTGAATATGGTTCTAATTAAATTAGTGCCTTTTTTCTATATTAGATATAGAATGGATTCATATCTTAATGATGTTAAGGTATATGGAGTTGTCCAGTTTATGCTTAAAAACCAGAATCCGGATAAATTCTAGGCATGTTTCAGTAATTGCAGTTTGCGGGTTATCCCGGGTATTGACGAGGGTTACCATTCTACCATTTTAGAAGATCAATAGTTATATTGTTCTTGACTCGCCACAGTTTTAGTAAAATGAATTCCTTTCAGAAAACATTAATGGGAGTATGGTAGAACTAGAAGTGATTCCAGAACCACAAACGATTACTGAAAATTTAGTAGAATCTAAAAATTCAATTGGATTCAACAATCCATTAGCCACTTCGCAGATTTGGTGGGTAATCTCAGGCACCCGAGTGGTACATCGGTCTCCTCAAAGACGGTGACAGGAAGGTTTTTGATTACCCAAACTTACCACTACTGATGTTCTAGAATATGAGATCTGGCAGGAGGATGGGTATAATATCGTTCTAAATCTGATTTAGAAGTGCACGTGTATATGACACTGCCAGAAGGTTGTTGTAATCAGTGGGAGCAGCGGAAGCATCGTGGGAAAGTAGCTAATGTCTATATATAGACTAAAGAAAGTATAGCGGAGATAGATCGTCTAGTTTTGATATGACAGTCATAGAGTTTGATTTCATCAGAACAACAGATGGACCTGGTAAGAAGGTAGTATGGAGTGATGTCCTGGTGTTTAGATGACATGCTCTTGATAGGAAGTGATTTTCCTATACTATGATCGGTTATACCGTGGTTGTCATAAGGTGTTTCTCCACATAGGATCTGGATAAAATATCAGGGATTCTGGTAACTAGATCTATTGTTTTAGATCTAGATTTAGGAAGTGTCCCAATACGGGTACTTGACACTATTCTAAAGTGTTTTAGAATGGACGACTCCAGACGTGGTGGCGTACCCGTAGGTAATGGAGTCACCCTCTCTAAAGAGATGTCTTTCAGACCGATGAGGAGAGAGATTTGCATGATTGGCATATCAATTGCTTAGGAAATTGAGTCAATCATGAAATGTCAAGTACCACACCAGATATTTCTTTTGCACTGGCTGTAATAAGTATATATTAATCCAATCCTGGAGAAACATTAGGAAGCAGTTGTGAACATAAGTGGATGTTCTTGGTATATGGTAACGACAGCCTCCTTCGGGAGGCTGTTATCATTTTAGGCTTCCAAGGTGACCTGGATGACAGAGTGGCTGTCAGAGTTATAGTTTTCCCTCTTTTTGAGGGGCAGTATGCTGGTCAGGTGGTCCATGCGGATATTGAGAAAGGCATGGCGCAGGATACTGATTAAATTCAGTGGATCCTACAGTCTAAGAAGTTTGTTCGATTTGGAGTTCATTTGTGAACTGGGTCCCATCAGATATCCAGACAAATTCTAAGACAGGTATCACTCATTTCGGGAGATAGTCTTTCTCCGTGAAGTTGAGATATAGGGAGATAAAGATAGAAACATTAGAGCAAATCCACTCACTGAGGCAATTTGTCGAACGCAATAGTTTCGCAAACAGGCTTTGTAAGACTGATTAGTAGAGAAGTTTGGTATTCGGTAACACACGGGCTGTGAGTATGCGACACCGCAATAATTATCCTTAAGTGCAAGTGGGAGATTGTTGACTATAGTGCCCTCAAGTCAATTATTGTAATCGTAGGCACGCGATTGTGATGATTGAGGGAGGACCAATATGGGTAGAGCAGTCTTACTCAAAATGATAGTATGCTATCTGTTAGTTGTATGTATGCCCTAGAGGCCATTACTGTACATGAGATGTATATTATAGTGGATGCTGGGACATATATAGGGAGGACATTCTTGCTCGACATGATAGTACGTTATCTGGTTGCTCTTTATCTTAACATGTACACTTATTGTCTCTCTGTTACATGTTGATAAAACCCTTAAGATGTGTACTCGACTTCCAGGATTATGATGCAGATCATACTAGTGGGGCCTGGGTAGTCTATGAGTACATCCTTCAATGTTCCTAGTTGTGAGATATCGAGACGGGGCATCGATATTCCAGAGTAGACTAGCGTATATCTTCTCGACCCATGTGATGGGCGATGGATGATCCCATATCCATTGGTGTTTGACATCAGAGATGGTATGCGGCTGCTCAGTGGAGACTGGTTACACTGAACGGACTCGCCGAGAACTCCCAGATGGTATTATACCTCACGTCAGATGGCAGTTCTCTGGTGACACTGGTACAGCTTAGTCTGTTGACCCGAGATCGTCATAGTGTCCTGTGTGTCTCCCACTGTGCTTTGATTTCCACCCTACCACGGCTCTACTGAGTCGTGCAAACAGGTGGTTTTTGGGTATAGTCCCGATTCACATGAAGGCAATGAGCGATAAGAGGGGATTCGTCTCTCCCGGTATTGGGGGTTTATGTTGCGCTATGTTCGATTGGCCATAATTGGAAATCCCTGGCCAGGGTTGATGTGATTTACAGGTAAGTGTTATCAATAGTTTCACGCTCGTTATGGACCTTACATCGGCATGACTTATCAAGCTATTGGGGTCTGACGTTTACCACCCCTAGGCGAGATATGCGACATATCAGAAGAACAGACTGGACCGTGCGGTAAGTTTTAATGATTGGATTCGCAGGAGTGTGAGCTTGCTTGCTCGTTGATCTTCTGATCGCTCAATACCCGGGTGGCCGTTACATTTAGCAGACCGCTTGCGGCTTTTGGGTGACTGATATGATCACCACCTACTGCCGGCGTATCGACGAGTCTTTAGAGTCCTACACAGAGGTTTCCTGGCTCAAGGGAAACGAAATAGGAGCACATATGAGATATGTGCGGGACCGAGAATAATATGAGTATGAGATACTGTATTCTATTCTCGCGATTTGTATCATCCGTCGGTTATAAGCGATATAGCCGGGTTACCGAATCAAATGTTGATTCGATATATTGATACATTAGATATTAGTCGGTTATATTCGATATGACCGGATCATTAAATCAAGTGTTGATTTAATGATTTAATGTATAATTATATATATATTTGATATATTACTTTACATTAACTAGTATTGGTTCACTTAAGATTGCATTTCTCACTTAATGTGCACATGTTATATATGTGATATATGTTTGTGCACTAGATTGTATCATGCTTGATGATACATGCAAACTTGGGTGTATGGGTGACATATACCATATTTAAGTTAGTGGAAAAGGTTTATATTTATTTTGTAATTCAAAATTAGTGTGCACTTTGTCATGCTTGAAGCTTCATGAAGCTATTAGCATCATTTGACCAAGTCCACTAAGTTTGTCGCACTAAAGATATTTATTAACCAAACCACTAACTTAAACTATTGTTTAGTCTCTACAAAGGTTAGTGGATGATATTAACCCACCCATGGTTGCATAATTGATCACTATCTTCACCTATTATTCTTTTCTCATTATTCATTTTCTTTCTTCTTCTTCTTCATCAAGAAGAAAACCTTGCTAGAATTTTTCAAGTGAAGAAATCAAAATTTAAAGTGAACTCATTTCCTATTTCATCATCCTCTACTACTTTCCATTTAGTTTAGGGTGTTCTCTTCACAAAGTTCTTGACCTAGTGAAGTGGGAGCTTGAGTTTGAGTCTCCTCGACGTAGATCATCTTCGGCCTCGAAGTCAACGAGCTAGCCCATTCATTTCTCCGAGGAAACCATCAATAGAGTCCAGGATCTCGATGATCGCAGCGAAGGGACGTCAACACGGAGCTTTAGAAGTGAAGGACCGGATCTACAAAGGTTGTATTTTCATTCATTTCTCTTTGTAATGTTAGATTACAAGTTTTGTTACCCTTGTTTTCTAGTTCGATTCGTAGTTTGATTACTTAACACTCCCTAAAATTCTTGTTGTGGCATGTGTGATACTTGCAAACCCTAGGCTTGCAAACCATAGCTAAGGTCATAAGTGCTAGGGGTAAAAACCTTTATCGGGAGTTTCAAGTGTTGAAATTTGTAATGAGATTGCATACCTTCTATGAGATAGTTGGATCCTGATACCCACTGCGAGTAATTGTTACTCCTGGGAGAGTTTTGCACTTTACAATTATCCGATCAAGTAGGTGTCTAGAAAGGTGTCAATGGGGTTACGCCTCTGGGAAAACGAGGTTTATTTTAATTAGGTCCGTGCGAAAGCACGGGGAACCTCCCTCAAAGTACCGGCACTGGCCTGGCTGAAAGATTGGCGAACTTGTAAAGTGTAATTAATCCCGGCTAGTCTTTCCTTTTAAGGCTTGAAGGAAGATTTGATAAAAACAGTGGGAGCCATCCTGATTAGATAAAATATATAACCAATCTAATCTTGCAAGAGCGCACGCAGAGTGTTTTCTTCTCTCTCTCTCCACGTAGCAACCATGTCACGCATTAATCAAGATAATAATATGGATGTATTGACCGAACCCGCTTGATATAATGAGCTGGGGAACGTTGGTCCCGCTCCAAATTATAATTGTTATAAGACCGAGCAGGAAATAGGGGAATACCAGGATTCCCATGCCGCCCAAACGAAGAAAATGCATGATGATGCATCTCCTTCGGGTGTGTTCATTACAAAGAACTGTTTCTTAATATCCTCTGCGTCCTGGGTATTTGATACCGGATCAGGATCCCGGATATGTAATCTGTTACATGGGCTATAGAGAGGCAGAGAACTGAGAACGGGTGATAAGTTTCAAGAGTTGAAAACGGTGCAATTGTTGCAGCCAAGGTATTGGCAGTTATCACCCTGTATCACCAAATACATTGATTCTGAACGAATGCTATTAGATACCGAACCTGATATACAACATCATATCAATCTCTTTATTTAGTAAAGAAGGATATAATTTTGTATTGTTGGATAATTTTTTGAAAATTTCCAATATCAAGAGTTGATTGGTTCAGGCACGTTATCTAAAAGCATATACATTCTAAATCAAACCACAGTTCTTAACGTACAGAACACACAAGAGGAAGAATTCAGAAATGAACGAATCCTTCTTGAGGCATTGTTGACTAGGTCATATCAATGCGACCCGACTAGCGAAGTTACATTAAGATGCATATTTAAATCGGTTTGGATTACATCTTGTGAAACTTGCCAGTCATGTCACAAAGATAAGATGACCATAGCTCTGTTTACTTGAAACAGAGAAAGGGTTAGTGAACCCTTGGGACTGATACATAGTGATGTATGAAGGTCCCCAGTCTACAAATGCCAGGACTGGTTCTTTATACTTCCTTACATTAACTGATGATTTCTCAAGATTCGGACACATGTTCCTGTTGAAACACATGTCTGAAGCTTTTGAGAACATCAAAGAGTATAAGATAGAAGTAGAGAACCAATACAGGAATAAGTATTAGGTCCTATGATGTGATCAGGGAGGAGAATACTTGGGCATTGAGATCCTGGACTATTCTAAAGGAGAATAAGATTCTCTCTCAGCATTACTCCTCCGTATACACCATAGCAAAATGGTATATCGGGATGGGGCAATCGCACCCTATATGATATGATGCGCTCTATGATGAGTAATACTGAGTTACATATTTCTTTTTAGGGAGTTATGCACTTGAGGAAGCTGCATACCTATTGAATTGGGTTCCAATCAAATCAGTGCTTACCACTCTATATGAGATATGGTATGGGAAGAGCCCATCTCTTAAGTGAGTTAAGATTTGGGGTTGTCCGGCCTATGTCTAAAAGCAAAATCCGGACAAGATCAAGGCAAGGTCAGTATCTGTAGAACTGGAAGGAGTTCCAGCTATACAAACTACAACTGATGATTTGATAGAACCAAAGGATTTAATAGTCCCCGATGAACCTCACCCTCTCCGCCGATCTGGCAGGGTTCCTTATCCGCCTGAGAGATACTTCGGTTTCTCGATGACAGTAGAAGCGAGGATTGCATCATGAAATGATGACCCAACTAGTTTCGAGCAGGCCATCAAGAGTGGGGACTCTGTAAGAATGGTTGTATGCTTAGCGATCTGAGATAGAATCCATGTACACCAACAAAGTATGGACTTTGGCTGCTATATCTGAAGGGTTAAATGCCCATCAGGAGCAAGTATATCTTGAGAAGATTACATGGTGTAGATAGAAAAGTTGAGACTTTCAAAGCTAGACTTGTTAAAGGTTATCGTCATTGACCAAGCATGGATTATGATGAAACCTTTTTCTCCAATAGCTATGCTTAAGTCCATCCAGATCCTACTTGCCACTGCTACATACCATGACCACGATATCTGGCGGTTGGGTGTCATGACTGCTTTTCTAAATATTGATTTAGAAGAGAGCGTCTATAAGTACACAGCCAGAGGGCTTCGTAGATAGTGGGAGCAACGGAAACGTGTGCAAGATGCTTTAAAAGTTAAAGCAGGCATCGCGGAATTGGAACGTCTGTTTTGATGTAGTAGTCAAAGAGTTTGACTTCATCAAGATGGTAGATGAACCTTGTATATAAAAAGAGGGCAGTAGAGAGTATGGTGGTCATTCTCGTATTGTACGTAAATGCCATACTCTTGTTAGGAAAGGAGTTTCCTATGCTACGCACGTTCAATCTTCTCTTAACACAAGGATTCTCCATATAGGATCAAAGCGATACCTCCTAAATCCTGGGTTTTGGATTTATGAGTGTCACGACCCACCCCCAATACAGAGAGTATTGTCCGCTCTGGCCGAAGCCGCACGGTTTTGTCCTTCGGGGTGAACTGGACCTAATGTAATACCCCAGGTATTATATGGTATACCCATTTATACCAGATAAGCATGGGGACCCACTGTAGAACATGGGGAATCTTCGGAATACATTCCGAAAGAAGTCAGATCTGTACTATAAATGGAATGATACCTCTCTTCAATACAGAGGCGCCTTTTAAGTGAACCGGAACTACAGGAGCTTGAGAACTCCGTAGTTAAGCATGCTCGGGCCAGGGAAGTCTTGGGATGGGTGACCTCCTGGGAAGTGGCCCCTGGTCGGGTCCGGTTCGCTCTAAAGGGAAAAACCGTGCGGCTTCGGCCAGAGCGGACAATACTCTCTGTATTGGAGGTAGGAAGTGACAGAATGGTATCAGAGCCGGTTCCTCAATAGTAGGTCTGTGGTTCGAGGACGAACCATTGTTCTAAGTGGGGGAGAATGTAATACCCCAGGTATTATATGGTATACCCATTTATACCAGATAAGCATGGGGACCCACTGTAGAACATGGGGAATCTTCGGAATACATTCCGAAAGAGGTCAGATCTGTACTATAAATGGAATGATACCTCTCTTCAATACAGAGGCGCCTTTTAAGTGAACCGGAACTACAGGAGCTTGAGAACTCCGTAGTTAAGCGTGCTCGGGCCAGGGAAGTCTTGGGATGGGTGACCTCCTGGGAAGTGGCCCCTGGTCGGGTCCGGTTCGCTCTAAAGGGAAAAACCGTGCGGCTTCGGACAGAGCGGACAATACTCTCTGTATTGGAGGTGGGGCGTGACAGAACCAACTTTGTCACGACCCGAAATTGGTACGTGATGGCCCTAATACTACGCAACACCTCCAGACGTAACGCAGTAAAAGAAAGCTAAAACCCAGAAATCTAAACCATAAAAATACGGAAAAGATAATAAAAGTTTTTGAAACATTTGAAATCACAACCCAAATTCTTTAAAAAGAGTCCACTTTTTCTTTAAAATTTTGGCAGCACCTCCTTTGTAAAACAAGCCCCCCAAAAGGGTACAACATAAATATAAAGTAAAACATCCCAAACGGGAGCAAAATCCACGCCCAACGACGGAAAACAACACCACAACAGATATACGACGCCGTAGCGAAGAAATAAGAGACAAAAGAAAGGAAACTGTATAAAAGACAACAAATCCAGAATAATATACAATACGTCCTCACCAAGTCTCTAAGTCACAACATACTGCTAGTAGATGGAGAGTACAAGATACAACGAATATACAATACAATCTCAGATAACCACAAAACCCACCTGGGCAAAACTGCACACTAACAGGCGAAGTGGTATCCGCAACCAAAAGATAATAGATAGGTGAATAGATGAATAGCTTGCCTCGACTACTCTGGGGAAACACCTGCAATACCTGTGGCACAACGGGGGTGAGTTGCCAACTCGTGAATAGTAAATAACATATGCAGGTAATCGCAAGAATGTACGTACAGCATGAATCTAATATATGACAATTGCAGTAATAACAGGTCATATGAGTACGAAATAATGGAAAGTACACTAACAAGTACCACCAATATATCAAGCAATAATGATATGACAACAGTATGCAATAATCAAGCACAGGGGATATGAGAAAGTAAATGTGCAACACTCATGGAAGATACACTCACAGGTACTCCTAATACATAGAACAGTGCACAAGTATATAAAGATGAGGTATGGAGTGAAATATGTCATTTCCACGGAATCCTGACATCGTGGTAGGATCACAATCCAGCAAGACAAATCAAATCCAAATTCCTCAAATCAGCCCCCAATTGGCTCTCATATCATCTAAGTGTCACATCTCCTCAACTGCACAATATCAAGTATATCTCGCATATATTAAATGTACAACAACAAGTGGATCTCACATCTCTCGTATGTACAATATCAGTATATCTCACATATATCAAATTTACAACATCAAGTGGATCTCACATATCTAGTATGTACAATATCCGGTATATCTCAATGAATCTCTTATATCCCAAATCAAATCTCCAGCACAGTTCTAACATTCTAAATATAATGACATAATAAATATGATGAGGGCAATACACATATATTAGCGTCCCATTCCACTAATATTGGTGTAAGGGCATATATAACAGCGGCTCAATCCCCTGTTATATATACAAAAGAGTATTTAGAAATATCATGAAACCAATGTGCCAAGCATCGACACAGAAAAACTGTTCCATCAGGTGCTGTCTCCATGACTGGCCCCCTGATAAGTACGTATCACACGCTATCCGAAAAGCACGAGTTCCTAGCTCTGACCCCCGTCTTTCCACGTATCCATACTTTCCGGTGACATTACCAGTGACTCGGCAGTTATCATGGGCGGACAATACTCTATGTATTGGAGGTGGGGCGTGACAGAATTTCTCCCCACCTTTGAACAATGGTTCGTCCTCGAACCACAGACCTACTATTGAGGAACCGGCTCTGATACCTTTCTGTCACGCCCCACCTCCAATACAGAGAGTATTGTCCGCTCTGGCCGAAGCCGCACGGTTTTTCCCTTTAGAGCGAACCGGACCCGACCAGGGGCCACTTCCCAGGAGGTCACCCATCCCAAGACTTCCCTGGCCCGAGCACGCTTAACTACGGAGTTCTCAAGCTCCTGTAGTTCCAGTTCACTTAAAAGGTGCCTCTGTATTGAAGAGAGGTATCATTCCATTTATAGTACAGATCTGACCTCTTTCGGAATGTATTCCGAAGATTCCCCATGTTCTACAGTGGGTCCCCATGCTTATCTGGTATAAATAGGTATACCATATAATACCTGGGGTATTACAATGAGATAGATCTAAATGGATGTTAGGATTCTCACTAGGAGTAATGAGATGGTATCAATCGATCCTGGGGAGAATCACTGGATAGCTTCTAGGCTGGTAAGGACGACTGAATGTCAGTCACAGGTATTGTCTTTACCCTCAGTGGAGGGACGGTATGTTGGAAGAGTTCCAAGCTGGATACCGTGGCAGACTAGACGATAAAGGCTGGTGATATTGCTATCAAAGATACTACCAAAAAGGCAGTTTGGGTGTATATATTAGTTCATGAGATGAACTAGGTTCCTACCATTGTGTGACAATGGAGGTGAGGCTTTGGCCCAGGAACCACGGTCCCATCAATGACCCAGACATATTCCAAGGTAGTATCACCTGATCAAGGAGATGGATGATCTCCAGAGAGATCGAGGTTAGGAGAGTAGACACAGAGGACAACACGGCGGATCCACTCACAAAGGCATTTTCCCAGAGAGAATTTTATGGGATGGTTGACTATGAGATACTACAACCACTGCTATATGATGGCCCTAGTGCAAGTGGGAGATTGTTAGTTGTATGTATGCCCTAGAGGCCATTATTGTATATGAGATGTATATTATAGTGGATGCTAGGACATATATAGGGAGGACTTTCTTGCTCGACATGATAGTACGCTATCTGGTTGCTCTTTATCTTAACATGTACACTTATTGTCTCTCTATTACATGTTGATAAAGCCCTTAGGATGTGTACTCGACTTCCAGGATTATGATGTAGATCATACTAGTGGGGCCTGGGTAGTCTATGAGTACATCCTTCAATGTTCCTAGTCGTGGGAATATTGAGACGGGTCATCGATATTCTAGAGTAGACTATTGTATATCTTCTCGACCCATGTGATGGGCGATGGATGATCCCATATCCATTAGTGGTTGACATCAGAGATGATATGCGGGTGCTCAGTGGAGACTGGGTACAGTGAACGGACTCACCGAGAACTCCCAGATGGTATTATACCTCACGTCAGATGGCAGTTCTCTGGTGACACTGGTACAGCTTAGTCTGTTGACCCGAGATCGTCATAGAGTCTTGTGTGTCTCCCACTGTGCTTTGATTTCCATCCTACCACGTCTCTACTGAGTCATGCAAACAGGTTGTTTTTAGGTACAGTCCCGATTCACATGGAGGTAATGAGCGATAGGAGGGGATTCGTCTCTCCCAGTAGTGGGGGTTGATGTTGCGCTATATTCAATTAGCCATAACTGGAAATCCCTGGCCAGGGTTGATGTGATTTACTGGTAAGTGTTATCAGTGGTTTCATGCTCATTATGGACCTTACATCGGCATGACTTATCAAGCTACTGGGGTCTGACGTTTACCACCCCTAGGCGAGATATGCGACATATCAGACGAACAGACCGGACTGTGCGGTAAGTGTTACTAATTGGATTCCCAGGAGTGTGAGCAGGCTTGCTCGTTGATCATTTGATCGCTCAATACCCAGGTGGCCGTTACGTTTAGAAGAACGCTTGCGGCTTGTGGGTGACTGATATGATCACCACCTACTGCCGGCGTATTGACGAGTCTTTAGAGTCCTACACAGAGATTTCCTGGCTCAAGCGAAACGAAATAGGAGCACATATGAGATATGTGCGGGACCGAGAATAATACGAGTATGAGATACTGTATTCTATTCTCGCGATTTGTATCATCGGTCGGTTATATGCGATATAGCCGGGTTACCGAATCAAATGTTGATTCGATATATTGATACACTAGATATTAGTCGGTTATATGCGATATGACCGAATCATTAAATCAAGTGTTGATTTAATGATTTAATATATAATTATATATATATTTGATATATTACTTTACATTAACTAGTATTGGTTCACTTAAGTTTGCATTTCTTACTTAATGTGCACATGTTATATATGTGATATATGTTTGTGCACTAGATTGTATCATGCTTGATGATACATGCAAACTTGGGTGTATGGGTGACTTATACCATATTTAAGTTAGTGGAAAAGGTTTATATTTATATTGTAATTCAAAATTAGTGTGCACTTTGTCATGCTTGAAGCTTCATGAAGCTTTTAGCATCATTTGACTAAGTCCACTAAGTTTGTCTCACTAAAGATATTTATTAACCAAACCACTAACTTAAACTATTGTTTATGTTAGGTCCACGTTACCCACCACGGTCCTTTCGGGGAGGCGGAATAGGTAAAACGAAAATTTTTCCTAACTAGGAAACATGGACCGTACAAGAAGGATCGTTGCTAAACAAGAACTAACAAATATTCTACAAGTTCTAACTACTATGTAGAATGGTTATACCTTAACTTGAACTCCTTCTCTTCAACTCCTTGTGGTGGTCGGATCGGCCTCACCTCGTCGTCTCCTTGTGCCGAAGATGGATCCACCCGAAAGCTTCTACCTTTGGCTCCAACCTCAATCTAGAAGAAACTAGAACACTTGGCTTGCTAGACCTTGTATACTAGGATGAGTAGAGAAGTGTTTTGGGTTTTATCTCTATGGTTCTTGTTGTTAGTGTATGTTGCATGCTCCCACAACTCTTGTGGCGCGGCGGAAGTGGTGAACGAAAATTTTCTTGGCATACAACACGCACTTAACCGAAGATCTTTTCTAAACCACAACTAGAAAAACCTAACTAGAGATCTTATCTACTATGTTAGGGATTATACCTCAATGATACGGTCCTTCGGGTCCTTTCTTTGATGAACTCCTTAGCTCCTTTAGATGTTGCCGATGTCTTCGATCTCCGGCCAACCAAGACCTAGATGATCCACCCGAGAGTTGTCGTGCGAGCTAGAAACTCTTCACAAGAGTTTAACCTAGAGACCAATTTTGCTAGAATAGGTCACTAGGATTATGTAGAGTTGAATGTATTGGATTAGCTTGAAATCTATAGCATTTCTTTCTCTTAACCTTCTCTTGATTCACCTAACATTCACATCTCTTGTGAAGCTATTTATAAGAAGAAGGAGAAGGAGGAGATGAGAAGGAGTAAGTGTTTATCATAATGAAAGTGTTTAAGCATGATGAATAAAGATATAGCACTAAGAGAAATAATTTGAAGCATGCATTATATAAATTAGTATCATGCTTCAATAGTAATTCCATAACAACAACCTCATCATGCTTATACCTTTTAATTTCCACCTCATTTTATTTTCATAAATAAATGATGTCATTATTATGTCATTATGAGGTGGCACCTTCTAGAAGGTATTCTTGTAACAATTACAAAAATACCCCTCCTCCGTATACCGTATACCGTATATTGTATACCCGCATCCGAATTCCGAAAAATACGAATGCCATTAATCCAATAATATAATACCGGTATCCGGCTTAAACCAAAGCCCACCAGTATTATCCTTCCGATTATTATTCCTGTAACAATTACATGAATAAAATTGAAACCCTGCCGTAACAGCTTACGGCTGCCATAACAACTTACAGCCTCTACATATTTCGCCTGAACGAGGGAACCCTCTGTGTAGGACTCTAAAGACTCGACAGTACGCTGGCAGTGGGTTTAACCACAAGCACGTCAGCGGCACTAGCTGTGCGTAACAGCTACCCAGGTACTTGACGAAAAGGTGGCCGACGAGCGAACCCATCACAACCCTTACGAGCCTGCAAGCAACACTTACCGTACAGTCCGGTCTCTTCGTCTGATACGTCGCATATGAAGTCTAGGGGTGGTAAATATCAGACCCCAGTAACTTTATAAGTCATGCTGATTTATGGCTCATAACAGTTCGAGAAACTACTGATAACACTTATCAGTAAACCTCGAGAACCCTGGCCAGGGATTTAGGTGTTATAACCGATCAAACATAGCGCGACATCAACTCCCTATACCGGGAGAGACGAAACCCCTCCTATCGCTCACTGTCTCCATATGATTCGGGACTGTACCCAAAATCCACCTGTTTGCACGACTCAATAGAGCCGTGGTAGGGCGGAAATTAAAGTACAGTGGGAATCACACAAGACTCTATGACGATCTCGGGTCTACAGACTAACCTGTACAAGTGTCGCTAGAGAACTGCTATCTGACAATAGGTATATATACCATCTAGGAGTTCTCAGCGAGTCCTGTTCGGTGTACCCATTCTCCAATGAGCACCTGTGTACAATCTTTGATGTCAAACATCAATGGTTGTGGAATCAACCATCGCCCAAAGGGTCAAGAAACGTACACACTAGTCTAATCTGGTAATACCGATGCCCTGTCTCGATATACCCTCGACTAGGAACTATTGAAGGATATGCTTGTAGACTGCCCAGGTCCTACCAGTATGATCTCATCATAATCCTGGTAGTCAAGCATAGTCCTAAGGGCTTCATCAACACATCACATGTTATGATAAAGATAAACCAGATAGCATACTATCATTTCGAGCAAAGATTGTTTCTGTACATATACATGTCTAGTATCCTATACAATACAGGCCTCTAGGGCATACATATCCAACAATCTCCCACTTGCACTAAGGCCTGTAATTAATGCAATAAGTACCGACTAGAACCAGTTTCCGGCGTACCGCATACCCAACAGCTCAAACAGTTTCTCAAACTGTACTTGAGGGATAGCCTTAGTGAATGGATCTGCTGTGTTGTCTTTCGTGTCTACTCTCCGTACCTCGATTTCCTGGCGATCCACTATCTCCCTGATGAGGTGATACCGCCTCAAGATATGTCTAGATTTCTGGTGGGACCTCGGTTCCTTTGCCAAAGCCATGGCTCCATTGTTATCGCAATACTGAGGTATTGGATTAGCAATGGATGGAACCACTTGATGTTCTGAAATGAACTTCCTCATCCAGACCGCTTCTTTTGCGGCATCATTAGCAGCAATATACTCATCTTCCATCGTGGAGTCAGCGACGGTATCTTGTTTAGAACTCTTCCAACATACCGCCCCTCCATTTAGAGTAAATACAAACCCTGAGATGGACTTACTATCATCCTTGTCGCTCTGGAAGCTGGAGTCGGTAAAGCCCTCCATTTGGAGATTTCCGTTACCATACACCAAGAACATTTCTTTAGTTCTTCTCAAGTACTTTAGAATGTTCTTCACAGCAGTCCAGTGTTTCTCCCTTGGGTTGGATTGATACCTGCTTACTGCACTTAGTGCATAAGCTACATCTGGGCGAGTACATAACATCGCATACATTATAGATCCTACTGCCGAAGCATAGGGTATAATGCTCATGCGAGCCCTCTCCTCATCAGTCTTTGGAGATATCTCTTTGGAGAGGGTGATCCCATGACAAGCGGGTAAATTACCCCTCTTGGAATCTTCCATACTAAACCTCTTTAGTATGGTGTCAATGTATCTCGATTGGGAAAATCCCAATAATTTCTTAGATCTATCTCTATAGATCTTTATCCCCAGAATGTATGAGGCATCGCCCACGTCTTTCATGGAGAACCTCTGCGATAAGAATAGTTTGACCGATTGTAGCATAGGAATATCATTTCCTATCAAGAGAATGTCGTCCACGTACAATACGAGGAATGTAACAGTACTCTCTACAATCCTTTTATAAATACATGGTTCATCCACATTTTTGATAAAACCAAACTCTTTGATTGTATCATCAAAGCAGATGTTCCAACTCCGTGATGCCTGCTTTAATCCATAGATGGATTTAAGCAGCCTGCATGCTTTTCCGCTGCTCCCACTACCAATGAAGCCCTCTGGCTGATCCATAAAAACGCATTCTTCTAAATCACCATTTAGAAATGCCGTTTTAACATCCATCTGCCAGATCTCATAATCATAGTAAGCAGCTATAGCAAGCAAGATCCGAATGGATTTAAGCATCGCGACTGGTGAAAAAGTTTCATCATAGTCCAAGCCCGGTCTTTGACGAAATCCTTTTGCTACCAGCCTAGCTTTATAGGTCTCCACCTGACCATCCACACCAATCTTTCTTTTAAAGATCCATTTGCACCCTATGGGTTTTACTCCAGAAGGTGCAGCCTCCAAAGTCCATACTTTATTGGTGTGCATGGATTCCATTTCGGATCTCATGGCATCCAACCATTTCACTGAGTCACCACTCGTGATAGCTTGCTGAAAACTAGTAGGGTCATCATCATTCATGATGCAATCTTCTCTATCGCCGTCAATTAGAAAACCGTAGTATCTATTAGGTGGGCGAGAAGTCCTACTAGATTTACGGAGTGGCTGAGGTATGTCAGGTTCTATTGAAACCTCAGGTTCAATCAAATCATTGGTAATGGTTTGTGCATCTGGAACTTCTTCCAGTTCTACCGCATTGCCAACAGTATCATTTGTAAAAAATTCATTTTCTAAAAATGTGGCATACTGAGAAACAAACACCCTTTGTTCCTCCTTGTGGTAGAATAGATATCCATACGAGTGTTTTGGATATCCCACAAATTTACACAAAACCGATCGTGTCTCAAGTTTGTCTGGATTCTGCTTTTTCACATAAGCCGGACAACCCCATACCTTAACTCTTTTAAGAGATGGTCTCTTCCCATACCATATCTCATATGGAGTGGTAGACACGGTTTTGGTCGGAACCCTATTCAATAGATAAATCGCAGTCTCCAATGCGTTCCCCCAAAATGATATTGGTAACTCAGCATCACTCATCATAGATCGTACCATATCTAATAATGTGCGATTCCTCCTTTCCGATACACCGTTGTGCTGTGGTGTATACGGAGGAGTGAGCTAAGAGAGAATCCCATTCTCTTTTAGGAAATCTAGAAACTCTGAGCTTAGATACTCACCTCCACGATCCGATCGAAGTTTCTTGATGCTTAAGCCTGTTTGTTTTTCTACTTCAGATTTATACTCCTTGAACTTTTCAAAGGCTTCGGACTTATGTTTCAATAAGAACACGTGCCCGAATCTCGATAAATCATCAGTGAAGGTTATGAAGTATGAAAAACCACCTCCAGCATGTGTAGACATTGGTCCACATACATCACTATGTATGAGGCCTAAGAGTTCAGTAGCTCTCTCTCCGTGTCCAGTAAACGGAGTTTTGGTCATTTTACCTTTGATGCAAGATTGGCAAGTCGCATAAGATTTATATTCAAACGAGTTTAAATATCCATCTTTATATAGCTTGGTTAGTCTTGTTTCATTAATATGACCAAGTCTACAATGCCAAATGAAAGCTTCATTTATGTCTGAAACCTTTCTTTTGTTTCCGTGTTGTATATAAAAAACTGTATGCTGATTTAGGATGTATATCCCGTTATTTAATGTTCCATACCCAATCAACTCTTGATTAAGGTTAATGTTCATAACATTAGATTGCAATACAAAATTATATCCAGCATTGTCCAACAACGATACAGATATAATATTACATAACATCGAAGGTACAAAATAACATGAGTTCAAAACCAATATAGAACCCGATAGCAAACCAAGATGATACTCTCCCACTGCAGTAGCATGTAATAAGGAACCATTCCTAACCCGGAGAGTGTGATCACCTTTCTTCAACAACCTGCTATTTCTCAACCCCTGCATACAATTGCAGATGTGAGATCCTGACCCAGTATCTAATACCCAGGAAGCAGAGTTAATTGAAAAACAGTTTTCTGTTACAAACACACCTGAAGTGGAAGCATCACCATGCTTCTTCTTCTGGAGGTCGGCCAAGTATTTAACACAGTTTCTCTTCCAGTGCCCAGTCTGGTGGCAGTGGAAACATTCCCCATGACCTGTCGCAGCAGCCCCTTTCTTTTCCCTTCCCGATGCCTTTTTCACTCCGCCTCTCTGCTTGATGGGATTCTTCTTCTTCTTCTTTCCCTTGGCCATGGCTTTCGGGATGGAGGAAGAAGATGGCCCAGCAATAAGAGCGGGAGTTTTCGCTACCTTTAGCGTGCTCTCTGCACTCCTCAACATATTCAGGAGTTCTGGTAAAGACTTCTCTATTTTGTGCATGTTGAAGTTTACAATGAATTGAGCAAAGGCAGGGGAAAGGGACTGTAGAATAATATCAACATACTGCTCGTTCTCCATGGTCCAACCCAGGTCCTCAAGTTCTTCGATAAATCCAATCATCTTCAATACATGGTCACCTACAGACGTGCCAGCAGCCATCCGCATCTGAAACAACTTTCGAGATGCCTCGTATCGGAGAGTACGAGATTGCTCTCCATACAACTCTTCTGTATGGAGAAAGATGGATTGCACATCCATCTTCTCGTGCTGCTTCTGATGTTCATTGTTCATAGAAGCTAGCGCGAGGCACTTGGCTGTTGCGCAGTCTGTATCCCATTTCTTGCGGATTTCTTTATCCGCAACTGAAGAATCAGGGCTTGAGCTAGGAGGGGCTAGAGTAGTCAGGACGTATGCGACCTTATCATATGTCAGGGCAATATTCACGTTCCTTAGCCAATCTTTGTAATTTGGTCCAGTGAGTTTGTTTTTGTCTAATAAAAGTTTAAGTCCCGACATCGGTATCTGCTATTAGGAGATAGAAAAGAAGTCATTCAGCGATTGCTCTTGCATAATTAGATTGGTTATTAATCTTATCTAATTGTTGTCTCCCACTGCTTTTTATCAAATTTTCCTTCAAACCTAAAAAGAAAACTAGCCAGGATAAATTGCAATCTACAAGTTCGCTAACCGAAAAGTGCAAAATTCTCCCGGGAGTAACTTTTACTCACAGTGGGATCGGGATCCAACTATCATATAGAAGGTATGCAATCTCATTGCAAATCTCAACTCTTGAAATTCCCGATATGATTTTTACCCCTAGTGACTTATGACCTTAACTATGGTCAACAAATCATAAGTACTAGTCAAGTTCAACCCGCCATTTCGTGATTGATTTAGACTCACCCACATGACCCTTAACTATGGTCAACAAAGTCATGAGAATGCCCTAATCGATCGCATCAAATGCTTTGTAAGAATTCTCCACTTAGCTACCGTACACCACTCCTTAACTATGGTCAACAAACGTGGCACGAATACTAAGTACTCTGCTTCCTGACGGCAACGGATGGTTTTTATGAAAACCTTTAACGTTTTGAACTTGATATCGTTGTAGAATCGAGTGGGAAAGAGTGGTTTAAGCTCCAGTTTTTAAAAATCGAATGGTTTTGTAGTATCTTTCTAATTTTGCTAAAGAGGTCAATCCCGGTGAAGGGATCTCGGCTCTTTCCTTATCGAATAAGGTGCTGGATATGAAAATACCACGATGCAAAGCAAAGTTAGATCAACTATAAAATCAAATCAAGTTCTTTGTAACATTTTCCAGTTTCGCTAAAGGGGTCACTCCCGGTGAAGGGATCTCGGCCCTTTCCTCATCGAATGAGGTGCAGGATATTCAAGAATACCGCTATGCAAAACAAAAGCTAGAGTTACCCTTTTTCTTAAAAATTTGATTCTACAACATCTTTAGGTTTCTTTCTCTTATGATTAATCACATTAATGTAGTCCCATCATTTACGTTTCCTAAACATCACAGAAAAGAAACGGAAAAATAGAACGTACGCTTATGCCATCCGCATTCGTCACTGGGTCCCGTCATGCACCGTTAGGTTACTTAACTAACGGCAGAGCGGGGGCTGGACTAGTGCGGGTGCAAAACATAAGCAAAGTTTATTATATATCTCATATATAAATATAACCATTTCAGATCACAGATGAATGCATTGGATATACTAGGAATTCCGTATTTCATTCAAGCCCTTAATGAAAGACGGATTCCACGGTCGTGATGAATAGCCAAACCCCCCCTAGACCCCTACGGGTGCGGCAAACTACCCGCCAAATTCCCGAAGTGTAGTAACCTCCCTCAACAATTGAGTAGGCCACTCGGCACTTTGAAAACCCGATAGTTTGTGCACCCCACCTTGGGTCTATCCTAGGAGCAAAAACAGTAAAAAGAAATTATACAACGGTGGCTACAACCTCATCCCGGATGTATCCGTAAAACAATATTACATGGCTTTTTACAAATTACATGGAATGAAAGAAAAGAAAAAACGCTCTTCTCACACCCTCGGTCATTCATCACGACGATCCAATACATTCATATACACATACCATCTCATGATATCCATATGTGCAACCCCCACTAATCGTCATATAGCAATTAGCGGACTTTTCAAACACATATCACAAAAAACGAAAAACCCGATTAGCCAAACACTATTAGAATTTCGATCGATAATTTTAAACCATGCCAACACTTGACATGTTCCTGTAAAAACATCTTTGTAAAATTCTTTATATCCCAGAAACCCTAATTCTTCAATATGTGAGCACTGTAGAAAATTTAGTCGACGCGGCCCCAACTCGGCGGCGGATCCGCGGCAAAACCATGGGTTTGGCCGTGGATCCGCGGCGCTTTAGTCGAGTTAGAACTCCGGATTTCTACAGTGTTCTTAGAAAACCCTGCTTGTATTTTTAAGACATGTCAAATTAATTTTGGAACACTTTCAAAAACTGACAGCAGCAAGGGCATAATATGAGTTTTCGGGAGAAAAAACTGTCGATCGAGCTTCTAACCTTTGGCTAACATCTAGTTGTTGTTTAGTTAGGCTCTGAAACCATGTTAGTGTATGTTGCATGCTCCCACAACTCTTGTGGCGCGGCGGAAGCAGTGAACGAAAATTTTCTTGGCATACAACACGCACTTAACCGAAGATCTTGTCTAAACCACAACTAGAAAAACCTAACTAGAGATCTTATCTACTATGTCAGGGATTATACCTCAATGATACGGTCCTTCGGGTCCTTTCTTTGATGAACTCCTTAGCTCTTTTAGATGTTGCCGATGTCTTCGATCTCCGGCCACCCAAGACCTAGATGATCCACCCGAGAGTTGTCGTGCGAGCTAGAAACTCTTCACAAGAGTTTAACCTAGAGACCAATTTTGCTAGAATAGGTCACTAGGATTATGTAGAGTTGAATGTATTGGATTAGCTTGAAATCTATAGCATTTCTTTCTCTTAACCTTCTCTTGATTCACCTAACATTCACATCTCATGTGAAGCTATTTATAAGAAGAAGGAGAAGGAGGAGATGAGAAGGAGTAAGTGTTTATCATAATGAAAGTGTTTAAGCATGATGAATAAAGATATAGCACTAAGAGAAATAATTTGAAGCATGAATTATATAAATTAGTATCATGCTTCAATAGTAATTCCATAACAACAACCTCATCATGCTTGTACCTTTTAATTTCCACCTCATTTTATTTTCATAAATAAATGATGTCATTATGAGGTGGCACCTTCTAGAAGGTATTCTTGTAACAATTACAAAAATACCCCTCCTCCGTATACCGTATACCGTATATTGTATACCCGCATCCGAATTCCGAAAAATACGAATGCCATTAATCCAATAATATAATACCGGTATCCGGCTTAAACCAAAGCCCACCAGTATTATCCTTCCGATTATTATTCCTGTAACAATTACATGAATAAAATCGAAACCCTGCCGTAACAGCTTACGGCTGCCATAACAACTTACAGCCTCTACATATTTCGCCTGAACGAGGGAACCCTCTATGTGGGACTCTAAAGACTCGACAGTACGCTGGCAGTGGGTTTAACCACAAGCACGTCAGGGGCACTAGCTGTGCGTAACGGCTACCCAGGTACTTGACGAAAAGGTGGCCGACGAGCGAACCCATCACAACCCTTACGAGCCTGCAAGCAACACTTACCGTACAGTCTGGTCTCTTCGTCTGATACGTCGCATATGAAGTCTAGGGGTGGTAAATGTCAGACCCCAGTAACTTTATAAGTCATGCTGATTTATGGCTCATAACAGTTCGAGAAACTACTGATAACACTTATCAGTAAACCTCGAGAACCCTGGCCAGGGATTTAGGTGTTATAACCGATCAAACATAGCGCGACATCAACTCCCTATACCGGGAGAGACGAAACCCCTCCTATCGCTCACTGTCTCCATATGATTCGGGACTGTACCCAAAATCCACCTGTTTGCACGACTCAATAGAGCCGTGGTAGGGAGGAAATTAAAGTACAGTGGGAATCACACAAGACTCTATGACGATCTCGGGTCTACAGACTAACCTGTACAAGTGTCGCTAGAGAACTGCTATCTGACAATAGGTATATATACCATCTAGGAGTTCTCAGCGAGTCCTGTTCGGTGTACCCATTCTCCAATGAGCACCTGTGTACAATCTTTGATGTCAAACATCAATGGTTGTGGAATCAACCATCGCCCCCAAGGTCAAGAAACGTACACACTAGTCTAATCTGGTAATACCGATGCCCTGTCTCGATATACCCTCGACTAGGAACTATTGAAGGATATGCTTGTAGACTGCCCAGGTCCCACCAGTATGATCTCATCATAATCCTGGTAGTCAAGCATAGTCCTAAGGGCTTCATCAACACATCACATGTTATGATAAAGATAAACCAGATAGCATACTATCATTTCGAGCAAAGATTGTTTCTGTACATATACATGTCTAGTATCCTATACAATACAGGCCTCTAGGGTATACATATCCAACACTTGTTTCTCAACACATGAGACAATAGAACCATGAACTAGAGAGAGAGAGCAAGAGGAAGAGGGAGAGCTTGAGGATGAGAGAGTATCCAAATGATAGAATGAGTAAGTCTTTTTCCCACCATCCTCTCATAACACAAAAATAATCATAACAATAATAGTAATTGAGTATTATGTGATGGTTCATATCATATCAAATGGCAATACCATTTCATGCACTCATTTTGTAAAGTATAACGTGCAAGCAAAAGTCTTTGCCATGAAATGATAGCCATTGTAATGATGATGGTCAACAAGTCCAACCTAGTCAACCGGTCAACAAAGTCAACCTTTCAACCCAACCATGGCACAATAATACTTAATTAATATTATCATTAATCATATTTCTAATTCTCATTAGGGTTTAGCAAAAGTCAGCAGTCAACAACCCTAATGAGAATCCTCTGCCTCTGTCTCTGTCAACCGTGCATACACACCCGCATCCGCGTTCCGAGGAACACGAATACAAACGAGATAAAACCAATCCCAAAACGTATACTAGGATTTGGCTTAAACCAAAGCCCGCTAGTAATAACTGCCCGTACACTAAACGTGCACAAGTGCACGGATGTGACCGAACCCTGTCACAAAACCATACGACCTCTACTCTTTTGCCTAAAGGCGAATAGCTCTCTGTATGGGACTCTAAAGACTCGACACTACGCTGGCAGTGGGTTTAACCACAGACCGCAAGCGGCACTAGCTATGCGTAACGGCCCCCAGGTAGATGCCGATAAGAAGACGGACGAGGTGAAACCCATCTGAACTCCTACTGAGCCTGAATGTGACAATCTCCGAACAGCCCGGTCTGTTCGTCTGAGAATATCGCATGGCGGGCCTAGGGGGCGGTAAACGTCAGTCCCCTAATAGCGGTACAAGTCATGTCGGAGTGTAGCCCAGAACACCCTGAGATAACACTGGAAACCTACCAGTATATCTCGCTTGCCCTGGCCAGGGACTTTGTGTAATGGCTCTCCTAGACACAGCGCGATATCAACCCCCAATACCGGGAGAGACTAATCCTGTCTAACCGTCACTGCCTCCAAGTGCTTCGGGACTGCACCCAACTACTACCTGTTTGCACAACTCAGTAGAGCCGTGGTAGGGTAGTAATCTAAGAACAGTGGGAACACACTCGAGGCGAAGTGACAGTATCAAGTCAGCGGATTAAGTTGTACTCATGTCACCTGGGAACTGTTAACTGACGATAGGTACAATACCAACCAACAGTTCCCGACGAGTCCTGTCCAGTGTACTCGTAACCTAACGAGCACCTGCATACTATCTCCAGTACGACGTACTGATGGCTGTGGGACAGACCATCTCCCCTGCTGGGAAGAGAAGCGTATGCACCAGTCTACTCTGGAGTATCGATGCCCTGTCTCGATAATCCTACGACTAGGGACCAAAATAAGGATGTGCTTATAGACTACCCATCCCCCACTAGTGTGATCGCCATCACAACGCCGGTAGTCAAACAAAAATCCTAAGGGCTCCACCAATATGTTTTAGCGATATGTTAAAAGAAACATATACACATATTAAGATAGAAACAAACTAAGTAGCATACTACTATATCGAGCAAGACTGTCGTAAAACCATATATATATCCCAAGCCACCAAAATGTATTATACAAACTAGTACTATACAATAATGGCCTCTAGGGCATACATATCTAACAATCTCCCACTTGCACTAAAGGCCAGCAATTGGTGTACCGCATACCCAACGTCTGCACTAAGGCCAGCTGCCGGCGTACCGCATACCCAATAGCTCAAAAAGTCGCTCGAACTGTGTTTGAGGGAGGTCCTTCATGAATGGATCCGCTGTGTTGTCTTTTGTGTCCACTCTCCGTACCTCGATCTCCTGGCGATCAATGATCTCCCTGATCAGGTGATACTGCCTTAAGATGTGTCTGGATTTCTGATGGGACCTTGGTTCCTTCGCTAAAGCTATAGCCCCATTGTTATCGCAATACAAAGGTATTGGGTCAACAATGGATGGAACCACCTGAAGTTCACTAATGAACTTCTTCATCCAGACCGTCTCTTTTGCGGCATCGCTTGCAGCAATGTATTCAGCCTCCATCGTCGAGTCTGCGATGGTATCATGTGTGGAACTCCTCCAACACACCGCTCCTCCGTTGAGGGTAAACACAAAACCTGAGACATACTTGCTGTCATCCTTGTCACTCTGGAAGCTTGAATCGGTAAAGGACTCGACCCTGAGGTCTCCACTACCGTAAACAAGGAACATCTCCTTAGTCCTTCTGAGGTTCTTGAGAATGTTCTTCACTGCCGTCCAGTGGTCCTCACCTGGGTCTGACTGATACCGGCTCACCACGCTCAGCGCGTAAGCTACATCTGGTCTTGTACATAGCATCGCGTACATTATAGATCCTACCGCCGAAGCGTAGGGTATAGTGCTCATGCGAACCCTCTCCTCGTCAGTCTTAGGAGACATCTTCTTGGAGAGGATGATTCCGTGCAATGCGGGTATGTTACCGCGCTTGGAATCTTCCATACTAAATCTCTTTAGTACGGTCTCTATGTACCTGGACTGCGAAAGTCCCAGTAGTCTCTTGGATCTATCTCTGTAGATCTTGATCCCCAGAATGTACGAGGCATCACCCAGGTCCTTCATGGAGAACCGTTGTGACAAGAATAGCTTGACCGATTGTAACATAGGAATGTCATTTCCTATCAAAAGAATGCCGTCCACGTACAAGACTAGGAACACGATAGTTCGTCCTACAATCTTCTTATAGACACAAGGTTCATCTTCGTTCTTGATGAAATCAAATTCCTTGATTGCCTCATCAAAACAGATGTTCCAGCTCCGCGATGCCTGCTTTAATCCATAAATGGATTTAAGCAACTTGCACACCTTCCCGCTGCTCCCATTGTCTACGAAACCTTCTGGCTGATCCATGTAAACGCACTCTTCTAAACAGCCGTTTAGAAAAGCCGTTTTAACGTCCATCTGCCAGATTTCATAGTCATGGAAGGCAGCAATGGAAAGTAGGATCCGAATGGATTTGAGCATAGCCACTGGAGAAAAAGTTTCGTCATAGTCCAAACCAGGTCTTTGACGAAAACCTTTTGCAACGAATCTAGCCTTATAGGTTTCCACCTGCCCATCTACACCAAGTTTCCTTTTGTAGATCCATTTGCATCCAACGGGTTTTACCCCAGGTGGAGCAATATCCAAGGTCCACACTTTATTGGTGTACATGGACTCCATTTAGGATTGCATTGCTTCCAGCCACTTATCAGAGTCCCTACTGATAATGGCCTGCCTGAAACTGGTAGGGTCATCTTCTTCCAAGATGCAATCCTCTCGATCCCCGTCTATGAGAAAACCATAGTATCTCTCGGGAGGATGAGAAATCATACCAGATCTGCGGAGTGGCTGAGGTTCGTTGGGTGTAACTGAATCTAGCGGTTCCTCCAAATCTTTAGTTAAAGTTCGTGTTTCTGGAATTTCATCCAGTTCTACCGTGCTGCCACTAATATTTTTAACAAGAAATTCTTTTTCCAAAAATGTGGCATTCCTGGAAACAATTATCTTCTGTTCCTTTGCATGGTAGAATAGATACCCACTTGAATCTTTTGGGTATCCCACAAACTTACATAAAACTGCCCGTGCCTCAAGTTTTTCTGGGTTCTGCTTTTTGACATAAGCTGGGCAACCCCAAATCTTAATACGTTTAAGATACAAACTCTTACCACTCCATATTTCATACGGAGTCTTAGGCACGGTTTTGGATGGAACTTAATTCAATAGATGTGCTGCTGTTTGAAGTGCATATCCCCAGAATGAAAGAGGCAACTCAGCATTACTCATCATGGAGCGAACCATATCCAATAGGGTACGATTCCTCCGTTCCGATACACCGTTGTGCTGTGGCATAAAAGGAGGAGTAAGCTGAGAGAGAATACCATTCTCTTTTAAGTAATCTAGGAATTCCCTGCTTAAGTACTACCCTCCTCTATCTGATCGGAGGATCTTGATACTTTTGCTAGTCTGGTTCTCTACTTCGTTTCTAAATTCCTTGAATTTCTCAAAAGCTTCAGATTTATGTTTCAAAAGATACACATATCCGAATCTAGAGAGATCGTCAGTGAATGTGATGAAGTACGAGAACCCACCCCTTGCATGTATAGACATCGGACCACATACATCACTGTGTATGAGTCCCAAAAGCTCTGCTGCCCTTTCTCCATGTCCGGTGAACGGAGATTTGGTCATCTTTCCTTTGAGACAAGACTGACAAGTTTCATAAGATGAAAACTCGAACGTATCCAAGAGTCCATCTTTATGCAACTTACTTAGTCTTTTCTCTCCGATATGACCAAGTCTACAATGCCACAAGTAGGATTCGTTCGTATCTGAACTCTTCCTCTTGCGTGTGTTTTGTACATTGAGAACTGTATTCTGATTTAGAACGTAGATACCATTACACGGTGTACCTTCTGCAACCAGTACCTTATGAAGGTAGATGTTCATGATATTTCTATCAAGAACAAAGTTATATCCATCTTTATCGAGTAAAGAAACTGATATGATGTTGCAAACCATTGAAGATACATAATAGCAATCGTTCAAAATCATAGTATTGCCATTTGGCAACACTAGGTGATATCCATCGACGGCTGTAGCATTAACTTGTGCTCCGTTTGCTACTCTGCGCGACATATCACCAGGTACAACTCTCCTACTTTTTCTCAGTCCCTGCAATAGATTACAGATATGAGATCCTGATCCGGTATCAAGTACCCAGGAGGTAGGGCTGACCGTAAAGCAGTTCTCAATTACAAGAACACCTGAAGTAGATGCAAAACCATGCTTCTTCTTCAACTGGGTATTCTTGGAACCATACAATCCTCTTTCCCTTGCTCATACTTATGACTGTTGTCGTAAGTTAGAGCCGAACCAACGTTCCCCAGCCCTGAATAAGAATTCGGATCGGTCAAGCGATACATTTTATTATCTTGATTAGGGCGTGAAATGGTTGCTACCTGGAGAGAGAGAAAAGAAACACTTAGCGTGCGCTCTTGCAATATTAGATTGGTTTATTGATTTATCTAACCAGGATGGCTCCCACTGTTTCCTCAAATTCTTCTTCAAAGCCTAAAAGAAGAACTAGTCAGGATTAATCGCACGTCACAATACTTGCTTAACCTTTCAGCCAAGCTGGTGTTGGTACTTCGAGGGAGGTTTTCCAACGCTTTCGCGAAGTTCCTTAATTAAATAACCTGTTTTCCCTGGAGGCGTAGCCCCGCTAACACCGTTCTAGACACCTACTTGGTTTATAGCATTGATTGTTAAGTGAAATAATCTGCCGAGAGTAATCCAACGTATCAGTGGGATCGGGATCCAACTATCATTGTGCGATGACCTAGATGGAATCCACTCTAGTCACCACACTCCAGAAGGTATGCTAAATCTGCAAGTTTCAGTTTCTTTAGAAACTCCCGATGTGGATTTTTGCCCCTAGGACCTAAGTGACCTTGACACAGTTAACAAATCAAAGAGTCCTACTCAAGTTCAACCCGTCATTATCTTGATTGCATTAAACCCACCCGCATAACCCTTGACACAGTCAACAAGGTTACACGACTGTCCTAACCAATCACATTGTATCCAGCAGATAAGCAATACTCAGCTACCGTTCACTGTGCCTTGACACAGTCAACAAACGCAACACGAATACTAAATATAACTTATAAGAAATGACGGAGGGCTACGGCTGGGTTTTTGGCGAAAAACCCGTTAACGTAATGAACTTGATATCGTTGAAGGAACCTGATAACCTTTTTGAAAATATAGTGGCGAAAACTTTTGCTAAAGATGTCACTCCCTATGAAGGGATCTCGGCTCTTTCCTCGTCGAATGAGGTGCAGGATATTCAAAACTGAATACCTCAATGCAAAGCAAGAATAATCGACTATAGTGAAGTTATTACCCTGACGCAAACTTTTTGTCCAAGGGGTCACTCCCGATGAAGGGATCTCGGCCCTTGCCTCGTCGACTGAGGTGCTGGGCATTCATAACCGAATACCTCTATGCAAAACAAAAGAGAACGTCTTTGCAATAACAGCTTTTTGAAAATTGTTCTAACAACGTCTTATTAGGTTTGTTTTCTTGCATTAATTTAATGCGTCCCATCAATTAATCCTACCATTGCAGAAAACAACGAAAATATGACGTACGCTTATGCCATCCGCATTCGCCACGGGGCCCCATCATTACCCGTTAGGTTACTTAACTAACGACAGAGCGGGGGCTGGACTAGCACGGATGCAAAACATAAGCAACGCCTAAATAGATATCATATAGATATATACACATTCGTCAGATGCAATGATAGCCATTCCAGATCACAGATGAACACATTGGATATACTAGGAATCCACATTTCGTTCGAGCCTGCAACGAAAGACGGATTACACGGTCGCGATGAATAGCCAAAAACCCCACCCTAGACCCCCTACGGGTGCGGCAAACTACCCGCCAAATACCTGAAGTGAAGCAGCCTCCCTCAACACCGTGAGTAGGCCACTCAGCACTTCAACGTACCCGGTAGTTTGTGCACCCCACCTTGGGTCTATCCAAGGAGCAAAAACAGTAAAAGAAATAATATACAATGGCGGCTACAACCTAATCCCGGATGTGCGGCCATACAAATAATATTACATCAATTACAAATTACATGAATTGAAAGATAAAGAAAACTCTCATCTCACAACTCCCCGGCTATTCATCCGCGACAATCCAACGAATTCATATACACAAACCATCAAAATTACAGATCACAGATATGTATAACCCCCACTAATCGACGTATAGCGATTAGCTAACATTCAATACATATATCACATCACAGATATAACCTGTCAGCTAAACTCTATAGAAGTTCGATCAAAATACGGATTTGTAACCACCCCAAAACACAAATTTGTTTTCTGGAAAATCTGGGCAGAAAAAACATATTGTAAAAATCCCAAAACACCTCACCTAACACACTGCAGTAAAAATTGCCCACGGCCGAGTCAACTCGGCCACGGATCCGCGGCGGGAGCATGCTCCTGCCGCGGTTCCGCGGCGCTTTGAACGAGTCGCTGAACCATTTTTCTTGGGTGTGCTATAAAAACCTTGAGCCGATTTTTAGTGTATGATTTATTAATTTTTGAATAGAAAACAAAATCGGCAGAAAGTTGATATTTCGGGCATGTTTTGTGATTTTTTCTCCGATCGAACTTCTAGTTACTTTGCTAACATGCTTGAAAGTGTTCCGCCTCCCCGAAAGGACCGGGGTGGGTAACATGGACTGTACAAGAAGGATCGTTTCTAAACAAGAACTAACAAATATTCTACAAGTTCTAACTACTATGTAGAATGGTTATACCTTAACTCGAACTCCTTCTCTTCAACTCCTTGTGGTGGTCGGATCGGCCTCACCTCGCCGTCTCCTTATGCCGAAGATGGATCCATCCGAAAGCTTCTACCTTTGGCTCCAACCTCAATCTAGAGGAAACTAGAACACTTGGCTTGCTAGACCTTGTATACTAGGATGAGTAGAGAAGTGTTTTGGGTTTTATCTCTACGGTTTTTGTTTCTCAACACATGAGATAATAGAACCATGAGCTAAAGAGAAAGAGCACGAGGGAGAGCTTGAGGATGAGAGAGAATCCAAATGATAGAATGAGTAAGTCTTTTTCCCACCATCCTCTCATAACACAAAAATAATCATAACAATAATAGTAATTGAGTATTATGTGATGGTTCATATCATATCAAATGGCAATATCATTTCATGCACTCATTTTGTAAAGTATAACAAGCAAGCAAAAGTCTTTGCCATGAAATGATAGCCATTGTAATGATGATGGTCAACAAGTCCAACCTAGTCAACCGGTCAACAAAGTCAACAAGTCAACAAAGTCAACTTTTCAACCCAACCATGGCACAATAATACTTAATTAATATTATCATTAATCATATTTCTAATTCTCATTAGGGTTTAGCAAAAGTCAACAGTCAACAACCCTAATGAGAATCCTCTGCCTCTGTCTCTGTCAACCGTGCATACACACCCACATCCGCGTTCCGAGGAACACGAATACAAACGAGATAAAACCAATCCCAAAACGTATACTAGGATCTGGTTTAAACCAAAGCCCGCTAGTAATAACTGCCTGGACACTAAACGTGCACAAGTGGACGGATGTGACCGAACCCTGTCGCAAAACCATGCGACCTCTACTCTTTTGCCAAAAGGCGAATAGCTCTCTGTGTGGGACTATAAAGACTCGACACTACGCTGGCAGTGGGTTTAACCACAGACCGCAGCGGCACTAGCTGTGCGTAACGGCCCCCAGGTAGATGCCGATAAGAAGACGGACGAGGTGAAACCCATCTGAACTCCTACTGAGCCTGAATGTGACAATCTCCATACAGTCTGGTCTGTTCGTCTGAGAATATCGCATGGCGGGCCTAGGGGGGCGGTAAACGTTAGTCCCCTAATAGCGGTACAAGTCCTGTCGGAGTGTAGCCCAGAACACCCTGAGATAACACTGGAAACCTACCAGTATATCTCGCTTTCCCTGGCTAGGGACTTTATGTAATGGCTCTCCTAGAAACAGCGTGATATCAACCCCCAATACCGGGAGAGACGAATCCTGTCTAACCGTCACTGCCTCGAAGTGCTTCGGGATTGCACCCAACTACTACCTGTTTGCACGACTCAGTAGAGCCGTGATAGGGTAGTAATCTAAGAACAGTAGGAACACACTCGAGGCCAAGTGACAGTGTCAAGTCAGCGGACTAAGCTATACTCATGTCAGCTGGAAACTGTTAACTGACGATAGGTATAATACCAACCAACAGTTCTCGACGAGTCCTGTCCAGTGTACTCGTAACCTAACGAGCACCTGCATACTATCTCCAGTACGACTTACTGATGGCTGTGGGACAGACCATCTCCCCTGCTGGGAAGAGAAGCGTATGCACCAGTCTACTCTGGAGTATAGATGCCCTGTCTCGATAATCCTACGACTAGGGACCAAAATAAGGATGTGCTTATAGACTACCCAGCCCCCACTAGTGTGATCGCCATCACAACACCGGTAGTCAAGCAAAAATCTTAAGGGCTCTACCAATATGTTTTTAGCGATATGTTAAAAGAAACATATACATATATTAAGATAGGAACAAACCAAGTAGCATACTACTATATCGAGCATGACTGTCGTAAAACCATCTATATATCTCAAGCCTCCAAAATGTATTATATAAACTAGTACTATACAATAATGGCCTCTAGGGCATACATATCTAACAGTTTAGTCTCTACAAAGGTTAGTGGATGATATTAACCCACCCATGGTTGCATAATTGATCACTATCTTCACTTATTATTCTTTTCTCATTATTCATTTTCTTTCTTCTTCTTCATCTTCATCAAGAAGAAAACCTTGCTAGAATTTTTCAAGTGAAGAAATAAAGTGAGAAATCAAAATCTAAAGTGAACCCGTTTCCTATTTCATCATCCTTTACTACTTGCTATTTAGTTTAGGGTGTTCTCTTCACAAAGTTCTTGACCTAGTGAAGTTGGAGCTTGAGTTTGAGTCACCTCGACGTAGATCATATTCGGCCTCGAAGTCAACGAGCTAGCCCGTTCATTTCTCCGAGGAAACCATCACTAGAGTCCGGGATCTCGATGATCGCAGCGAAGGGACGTCAACACGGAGCTTTAGAAGTGAAGGACCGGATCTACAAAGGTTGTATTTTCATTCACTTCTCTTTGTAATGTTAGATTACAAGTTTTTTTACCCTAGTTTTCTAGTTCGATTCGTAGTTCGATTACTTAACACTCCCTAAAATTCTTGTTGTGGCATGTGTGATGCTTGCAAACTGTTCAGTTGATAAAACTGCACATTTAATATGACATTTTTCCTACTATTTCTATATTAGAAAATGTGTTTATTATAATATATGATACATATGAGGGTTTATCTGTAAAAATACTATTTTCATGTGTTTATATATTATTATTAACATTTGGTAGGAAAATGTAAGCATATAATATCCATGTAACATTTGTCCCATTTAAAATATGCTTACTTTATTAAATAGCTTTGACCAAAGTCTTAATGGTTAAGTTAATATCTCAATAAAACAAACTCTACAAAATATTATTTGTTGAGTTATTGTGCAGAATTTGCAGGGCTAAAATAAAGGAAATCAAGTTGTTAAAGCAAACCTGCCTAATTAAGAAACCAAAACATAGAAATCAAGTCTAGCAGCAACTACGAGAAGATTTCCAAGTTCCAAAGGTTCCAAAGATTGCCAAATGTCACACAGATAAAGCCTCAGGAAATTGATCAAGAGATCTCCACCATTGGCCGCGGATCTGCGGCCAAAACCCCCTGTTGGCCGCGGATCCGCGGCAAGATAGAAGAGATAGAGTATGCAAATTTTGTGGGAGAATCTCTACTGTTATCTTCCTAATTTGGAAGCAAGGTTTCTGGCTTTGGGACTATAAATAAAGACCGAGAGCCTCTTGGAAAAATCATCAAGCCGACGAGATCACGAAGTCCAAGACGGCTCACGCATCCAGGCTGATCATCAACTGTTCGTCTACCTCCTTGGAAGAGATCGAGAAGCAAACTAGTATTTGTAATCATTTTCTAAGGGATCAAAGTGTAATGAATATTGTTGATTAATAAAGGTAGCTCTTTTTCCTATTCTATTTCTTTGTAGTTTAATTATGCATTTTCTCTCCATCTCTTTTTCTCCCAACATGCGTGAGTAATTCTCCGCTTGTTAGGGTTCGTAAGATTAAGGTAGGTTAATGGATGATTAAAATACCTAAACTCTTTTTACGTCCTATAAAGTTTATAAACTTTATCAAAAGAATCATTAACATCCTAATCGGGCACGCTACCAATTCATTGTTAGTCTCGACCGCGATTAGAGATTAGATTAATGATTTTTTTGGTAAAGGCTAGATATGAACGGAGTTCCATGTCGAGATAGGGGTTAAGAGTGGGATTCCTTTTCCCTCCAGAAACCCTAATCTACACACATCACCGTCGTTCTAGTTTTAAATCTATTAAATGATAGAAAGAGTAATTTTTAATTAATCATCCATAACTACTAAATCCTAATGAACCCTACAAGCTCTCTTCATATATAAACTTACATCCGTAATTAATCTAGATCTATATTTTGCATTCTTGTTTAACGTAGATCTAGATCCTACAACCATTCTTTATTCTCCCACCTCTCTTTCTCAACACATCTAAAGTAAGAATAAAAGGTTCCACGTTTCCCAGAGGACGACCCGTACTCACCTCGGTCAAGCTACAGCGACACCGTTCTAATTGCGGTTAACTACAAACACACTTTTTCGAACCAATCAAATGGCGCCGTTGCCGGGGATACGTGCGTAATTTTTTATTCTTACTATTTTTGTTGAATTCTTATACGATCTATATCATAAATAAAACAAAATTGCAAATTGTATATTTAACGATTATTGTGTGAATTTTGCGAGGGAATCTGGAGTCACAGACTTGAGGAAACAGGAAACAGATACATTCATTGAGATCCAAAGAAGTAGAGAAGGCCACAGAAAAAAATTCATCAATTGATCTCTCCCTCTTGTGGCAGAACCGCGGTCGGAAGTGCACATCGGCGGCGGAAGCGCGGCCAGTTAGGAGATCTAGGGCTTCAGTCTTCTCTAGTAAGAATCTAACCTCCTTCTCTCTCCTCTGAAATCCAATAAAATATCTTTTCTGCAGGATTCTTTGCAAAATATCGCCGCTCAAAAATCTTTTTGCAAAGTTTTGTTTTGCGGTTTGTTTTTGCATATTTTAATATGGATTTTTAAGGGGCAAGACCAAAATCCAGATTAGGTGGGGATTGCATCAACCTTCCTAAGCCCCACAAATCACAAACCGAGCATCTGCATCAACCCTACATTAATTTAAAAAAATCTAGACCAGACTCTAAGGACTGTCGCGCTCAATAAGGACAGAGGAAGGTCGTGGGTAATCTATCGCTTATCCGCATTACTTTTGTGGTGTCTAGACAAGTGTGTCTAAGGCGAGTGGTTACTTAATTAGGACCACTACTTTCATAGTGGGGAACCTCCCACTCACCTGGCACTTACCTGGCTACAAGGGTAGTAAGGAGGCGGTAGAGGATTGATCCTACGGCTTGTCCTTTGGAAGTCTAGGAGCGGTCTAGAGACTGGACCTAGGTAACCATAGTTCCAGGGTTGTTTGTGCATTTTTGTGTGATTTGTCTAAATCCGTCATTTTTCAAAACAAACCAATTATTTTCTTCCCTTTTTCTCTTCTTATAATGGGTGACCTAAACAGAAGAACACTTGCCAAGCTTTTCTGTCCACAACCAGATATCTCTTGTTTTCGTAATCCCTTCGGTATACCGTACGGCTCTTCCATGTCCTTAAGAGATCATATAGAACAAGCAGGAAGAAATAGTTGGCCACCTCAGTCTAGGTCTTATCAACTGTATCCTAATCCTACACCTGTTTCAGTTGATACCCAGAGTGAGGAAGCCCCTAGACGAATGTCCATTGCTGAGCACATAGCTAGGGCTAGAGGCCAAAGTTTCAACCCGGACCAATATCAACCATCACCTCCACTTTCCAAAGAAGAGTTTGATAGCCAACCGACCAACCCATATCAATATTCTTCTTATCACAATGTTGACCCTACTCCCACCCAATTTTCGCAACCATTCTATTCTTATCAATCCAATCCAACTTTTCCACCTTCTCTAGACAGTTCTTCTAATCAGTCATTTGGGAGTTTTAATTATCCACAGGAATTTCAATCTTATACTGAAACCCCTTATCAACCCAAGACTAGTCTAGAGCAGACATTAGAAAAATTTCTGGAATTGTCGAACCAAATTTGGAAGGAAACAACAGAGTGGATGCAAGCAAAGAATTTCAAACCTGCCCAAATTTTTTCAGTATATGATTCGGGCATAGGACAAAATGAGAATTTGGGTTGTGAGACGGAACTGTACAACCTTCCTAGTCAAACCTCCCCATTCCAAACTGAAATCCACAACTCCAGTTTCATAGATTCATCAAGTACACTAAATAGAATGTCTGATAAGTTGTGTGACTTTGTAGTGTTTGATTTACCCGACTGTGAAGGGTCCATTTCAAGTGAAATCATACCCAACCCTTGTGATCTCTACACCTCCACTCTTAAACCAAAACTGATTGAAACTCATACTTTTGATGAGGTGTTTGAGAATTCTAACCTTCACTTGAATGAGGTGATTGACGTTGGGGATATATTGATTGATGAACCCGAAATTTTGGATGATTTTGTCCCACCAATTCATCAAATCCTTTCACTTCCTTGTGGTCATCATCTTGAGCCTTTAATTCTTCCCGAACCCCAAATACGTCTTGAAGTTGATGATAAAGGTATACCCGAAGAAATACAGCCTCCATGTTCCACATCTGGAACAGCAACACTCGACACACCAATTTGTTTACCCATTTCACCTTCTACTTTCTCCGGTTCTTCTTCTGTTCCTATAGTTTCAGTGAGTTTTGATGAATCACAATCCGTTAATTCAAGTTCAATAATACCAGAAATTCAACTTGATCTGGATATTTTTGAAAATGAGGTAGATGAGTTTTTCGAGTCCTCTACCTCAATAATTTTTGAATCAAGTAGGATAAATTCTGGCATAAAACTCTTGACAGCAAAATGTTCGATCACACCATTAATAAAAGTTTTGAAGAACTTTTTGCTGACGAACTTGAATTTTTAAACAATACGGATTTTGTGATTGGTCAATCTCCACCTATAGAGGTTGAACTGTCACCATTCCTTCTTCCTAATCATTCACATTCATCCTCATTCTTTCTTTTCTCTAATTTCAAACCCTTTCCAGACCACCTTTTATCCCTTCCCCATTTTTTCTTGAATCGATACAACACATTCTTTCACCAACCTATACGCTATACTGATAAAATCTTTGAATGGTTGGTGTTAACTTTTGGTCTTTGTAAAATCTTACTTTGACCAAATGACTCACCCCCTCTTAAAATGCTTCGTATTGTCTAACTCATGTTTGAGGGGGGGTATATTTTTGGCTCTTGAACATAACTTTTGTCCTCAAATTTGTGAGCCAAAAATGAGTTTGGGGGAGGATTTTCACTTTCATATATTCTTGCCCCCATTAGTAATGTCCTCCCAAGCTTACAGGTTTTTGTGATCCAGCAGATAGCAACAGTGAGGACACTGTTAAAAACAAGTTTGGGGGAGGTTTGTGCTTATTTACGCATACTTTGCATTATACTATATATAAGCACAATTTTTTTTTTTGATAATAAAAGAATAGAAAGTGAAAAATTATATATGAAAGATAGGAATAGTTTAAGAAAACCAAGAAAATTAGAAGTTTTCTTAAATGAACTATTAATAAGTAGTTATGAGATGTTATCCCAAGGGCTAATATGATGAAGGAAGTCACTAATCTGAGGATAAAAATAAGTCTGAAAAATAGTTTCTATTCTGGAAGCCAAACATTTGAACGTTGATACCCTACTATACGCACTTACACACGTCTTGAAACTTGGAATAGTAGAGGATACCTTGAAATGCTCTTGTCTAAAAGCCAAAGTATGAAGGAAATAAAAAAAATGAATAAAATATAAAATGGTGAGAAAAATGAACACTGGTTTTGTTATCGCCAAGGCAGCAATAAAAAAATATAGCGAGGATGCTTCATCACCTAGTGCCTTAGACCAACTGGTCTGGGAGTCACTGCTAAGCCTTAGGTGGTGCAAGACGAGGAAAATACACCTAATAACCAAGCACATGAGTAATCGGTCGGTTAGTACCTCAAGAAGTATTAACGGTCGCATGAAAATGTGTGAGCAAATCTATCTAAATATTCATCAAATTAAAAATTACTGAGGCAGATGGACAAGTGTATGATAGCTTGAATTGAATTCTCCGAGTGTAGGGGTGTTCTTTACACACACGTAGGGTTATATGATCGATGTTTGGATGAAAGGTAGGAATGAAGAATAAAGACGATGTTTTATTGAGGGATGATGTGATTTCTAACATCTTTTCGTGACTATTAAGATGGGGCTCATGACAACTGAAAAGCTAGTATAGTTGGAAACTCTAAATTTTCAAAGTATTTCTTTCATGGTTCTTATCTTTATATGTAAATTTCACCATCTCTCTTTTATTATAGGATTTTGTGGGTGTAATCCGCTGAAAATCCTCAGGAGACAACACTCCTACTACTCGGAACACCTAGAGGTTTAACGGCTTCTTGCACGTGCTCAGTGCAATCGTGTTTGCCTACGAAAGTGTGCTTAGTTTTCTCCTTTCTTTTTCTCCTTCTCTTGAATAAACTAGTTTGCTCGGGACGATCAAAGATAAGTTTGGGGGTATTTGTTCAGTTGATAAAACTGCACATTTAATATGACATTTTCCCTTCTATTTCTATATTAGAAAAGGTGTTTATTATAATATATGATACATATGAGGGTTTATCTGTAAAAATACTATTTTCATGTGTTTATATATCATAATTAACATTTGGTAGGAAAATGTAAGCATATAATATCCATGTAACATTTGGCCCATTTAAAATATGCTTACTTTATTAAATACCTTTGACCAAAGTCTTAATGGTTAAGTTAATATCTCAATAAAACAAACTCTACTAAATATTATTTGTTGAGTTATTGTGCAGAATTTGCAGGGCTAAAATCAAGGAAATCAAGTTGTTAAAGCAAACCTGCCTGATTAAGAAACCAAAACTTAGAAATCAAGTCTGGCAGCAACTATGAGAAGATTTCCAAGTTCCAAAGGTTCCAAAGATTGCCAAATGTCACACAGATAAAGCCTCAGGAAATTGATCAAGAGATCTCCACCATTGGCCGTGGATCCGCTGCCAAACCCCCTTGTTGGCCACGGATCCGCGGCAAGATAGAAGAGATAGAGTTTACAAATTTTGTGGGAGAATCTCTACTGCTATCTTCCTAATTTGGAAGCAAGGTTTCTGGCTTTGGGACAATAAATAAAGACCGAGAGCCTCTTGGAAAAATCATCAAGCCGACGAGATCACGAAGTCCAAGACGGCTCACGCATCCAGGATGATCATCAACTGTTCGTCTACCTCCTTGGAAGAGATCGAGAAGCAAACTAGTATTTGTAATCATTTTCTAAGGAATCAAAGTGTAATGAATATTGTTGATTAATAAAGGTAGCTCTTTTTCCTATTCTATTTCTTTGTAGTTTAATTATGCATTTTCTCTCCATCTCTTTTTCTCCCAACATGCGCGAGTAATTCTCCGCTTGTTAGGGTTCGTAGGATTAGGGTAGGTTAATGGATGATGAAAATACCTAAACTCTTTTTACGTCCTATAAAGTTTATAAACTTTATCAAAATAATCATTAACATCCTAATCGGGCGCGCTACCAATTCATTGTTAGTCTCGACCGCGATTAGAGATTAGATTAATGATTGTTTTGGTAAAGGCTAGATATGAACGGAGTTCCATGTCGAGATAGGGGTTAAGAGTGGGATTCCTTTTCCTTCCAGAAACCCTAATCTACACACATCACTGTCGTTCTAGTTTTAAATCTATTAAAGGATAGAAAGAGTAATTTTTAATTAATCATCCATAACTATTAAATCCTAATGAACCCTACAAGCCCTCTTCTTATATAAACTTACATCCGTAGTTAATCTAGATCTATATTTTGCATTCTTGTTTAACGTAGATCTAGATCCTACAACCATTCTTTATTCTCCTACCTCTCTTTCTCAACACATCTAAAGTAAGAATAAAAGGTTCCACGTTTCCCACAGGACGACCCGTACTCACCTTGGTCTAGCTACACGCGACACCGTTCTGATTGCGATTAACTACAAACACACTTTTTCACATCAATCAAATGGGTGCGTATAGTAGGGTATCAACGTTCTGATTGCGGTTAACTACAAACACACTTTTTCACAGCAATAAAAAAATTTAGCGAGGGTGCCTCTTCACCTAGTGCCCTAAGGCCAACTGGTCTGGGAGTCACTGCTAAGCCTTAGGTGGTGCAAGACGAGGAAAATACTATCACCTAATCAGCAAGCACATGAGTAATCGGTCGGTTAGTACCTCAAGAAGTATTAACGGTCGCACGAAAATGTGTGAGCAAATCTAAATATTCATCAAGTTAAAAGGTACTGAGGTAGATGAACAAGAGTATGATAGCTTGAATTGAATTCTCCGAGTGTAGGGATGTCCATTTCACACACGTAGGGGTATATGATCGATGTTTGGATGAAAGGTAGGAATGAAGAATAAAGACGATGTTTTATTGAGGGATGATGTGATTTCTAACATTTTTTCATGACTATTAAGATAGGGTTCATGACAACTGAAAAGCTAGTGTAGTTGGAAACTCTTATTTTCAAAGTCTTTCTTTTATGGTTCTTACCTTTATATATAAATTTCACCATCTCTCTTTTGTTATAGAATTTTGTGGGTGTGATCCGCTGAAAACCCTCAGGAGACAACACTCCTCCTACTAGGGACTCCTAGAGGTTTAACGGCTTGTTGCACGTGCTCAGTGCAATCGTGTTTGCCTACGAAAGTATGCTTAGTTTTCTCCTTTCTTTTTTTTCTCCTTCTCTTGAATAAACTAGTTTGCTCGGGACGATCAAAGATAAGTTTGGGGGTATTTGTTCAGTTGATAAAACTGCACATTTGTTATTACATTTTTCCTACTATTTCTATATTAAAAAGGTCTTTATTATAATATATCATACATATGAGGGTTTATCTGTAAAAATACTATTTTCCATGTGTTGATATATTATAATTAGCTTTTGGTAGGAAAATGTATGCAAATACTATCATTGACCAAATCCTAGTAGAACAAAGTCTACTAGATATTATTTATTAAGTTGTTGTGCAGAATTTGCAGGTCTAAAATCAAGGAAATCAGGTTGTTGAAGAAAACCTGCCTAATTAAGAAATCAAAATAAAGAAATCAAGTCTGGCAGAAGAAAAGAAAAGATTTCAAATTTCCAAAGGTACCAGAGATAGACACATGTCACAAGAAGAGAAACCACAAAAAGAAATTCAATGTCCAAGATTAAATGGCCGCGGATCCGCGGCCATACCCCCCTTGGGCCGCGGATCCGCGGCATGATAGGGGAGTTAGAGGAGGCTCTTTTTGTGGAAGAATCTTTACAGTTTGCTTCCTATTTTGGAAGCTAAATTTCTGGCTTTTGGGGTATAAATAAGGACCGAGACCCTCTTGGAAAATTCATCAAGCTGACGAGATCACGGAGTCCAAGACGGCTCACGCATCCAGGCTGATCATCAACTGTTTGTCTACCTCCTTAGAAGAGATCGAGAAGCAACTAGAAATTGTAATCATTTTCTAAGGATTCAAGTATAATGAATATTGTTGATTAATAAAGGTAGCTTTCTTTTTCTTATTCTATTTCTTCGTAGTTTAATTATGCAATTTCTTTCCATCTCTTTTTCTCCCAACATGCGCGAGTAATTCTCCACTTGTTAGGGTTCGTAGGATTAGGGTAGGCTAATGGAGGTTGAACATCCCTAAACCCTTTTTAAGTCCTTTAAAGTTTATGAACTTTATCAAAAGAATCATTAACATCCTAATCGGGCGCGCTAACAATTCTTGGTTAGTTCCGACCGTGATTAGAGATTAGATTAATGATTGTTTTGGTAAAGGCTAGATGTGAACGGAGTTCCATGTCGAGATAAGGGTTAAGAGTGGGATTCCTTTTCCCTCCAGAAACCCTAATCTACACGCATCACCGTCGTTTTAGTTTTAAATCTATTAAAGGATAAAAAGGGTAACTTTTAATTAATCGTCCATAACTACTAAATCCTAATGAACCTACAAGCCCTCTTATTTTTATTAACTACATCCCTAAAATAATCTAGATCTATATATTTTGCATTCTTTCTTAACGTAAATCTAGAAACCTTTCCACAAAATTCTTTATTCCTCCTCTCTTTTTCAACGCATCTAAAGTAAGGGTAAAAGATTCAACGTTTCCCTGAGGACGACCCGTACTCATCTCGGTCTAGCTACATGCGACACCGTTCTGATTGCGGTTATTCTACAAACATTCTTTCGAACCAATCACAAACCTTAGGCTAGGTGCTGAGGAATCCCAACACTATCTTGTTTTTCTTTATCATTATGTACATGCATTATGTGGTATTACAGATCACTATTACATGTTGATGGTGTAAGTCTACGGTAGCGCCCCGGCCGTCAATCCGAGGCTAAACGCGGAACAAAAACTTTTATAAAACTGGCGCTAACGTAGTCTTTCACCCGGATCGTACCATTAACCCTAAACTAGCTAACTACAAAGAAGTTAGAATGGCTATACCGATCGATCTGTGTCCTTCGGTCTTTAGCCACCATCCTTAGCTCCTCGCGGCATCTCCGATCTCGCCCGATCTCCGGTCTCCTCGTCGAAGTGGCACCACGTCAAGGAATCTTTTTACGGGCTCCCTCTTCAAAACCGAAGCAACTCGGACATGAAGTTTGCTAGCAGACATGTCCAAGGTGAAGTAGAGAATGTGTGTGATAACTTTGTCTCTAAACATCTATTGATTCTCAACACATGAGATGGTATGGATGGAGGTCGAAGAAGAAGCCATGGGAGAGAAAGTTGTGAGCACAAAGAGAAGCTAGAAGAAGAAGAGCTTTGTTATTGTGTGGGATGATAAATGTGAGAGCTCTCTACAATAATCTCAAGACCAAGCCCCACTCATAATGGCTGCCCTCCCTCTCTTCCCATCACAAGCCCACACAATAAACAATCATGAAAATGGTCATGGCACAAGAAAACACACCATGAGTCACCAAACTAGCACATGCAATAATCAAAGCTCTAGGACAAAACTTGCACTCATAATTTCCACATGATTGAACATTTAAACTAAAATGTTTAATCCAAAAAGAGAATGGAAACTTCTAAAGTAAATTCGTGACGGATCACAAGGATACCCCTCACCTGTATATACATACCTGCATCTGCATTCCGACTGAATACGAATACAACGAGACTAAAGTAATCCAACAAATCTAATACTAGGATCCGGCTTAAACCAAAGCCCACTAGTATGATCCGTACGATCATGATCCATGCACAAGTGCACGTATATGATCGAACCCTGCCATAAAACCATACGGCCTCTACGACGTTTCGCACGAACTTGGGAAACTTTCTGTGGGGGACTCTAAAGACCCGTCAATACACTAGCAGAGGGTTTAACCACAAGCACGTCAGTGGTACTAGCTGTACGTAACGGGAGCCTATGTATTGACCAAAAGTGAGGCCGATGAGCTAACTCATACTGAAACCCTACTGAGCCTGTCAGTGACAATATCCGTGCAGTCTGGTCCGTTCGTCTATAAGTATCGCATATCGGGCCTAGGGGGCTGGTAAACGTCAGACGCCCAATAACGGTATAAGTCGTGTCGGAGTTTAGCTTAGAACACCCTGAGATACTATTGGAATACCTACCAGTAAATCTCACTAGCCTTGGTCATGGACTTCATGTAATGGCTCTCCTAGACACAGCGTGATCTCACCCCCAATACCGGGAGAGACGAATCCCCTGCCGATCCGCTCACTGCCTCCATATGGCTCGGGACTGTACCGAACTAAAACCTGTTTTCACGACTCCTTTGAGCCTTGGTAGGGTAGTAATCAAAGTACAGTGGGAACTCACACCAGACAAATAACGATCTCAGGTCGATAGACTAACCTGTACACATGTCACTAGGGAACTGCTATCTGACGTCAGGTACAATACCAACTAGCATGTTCCCGGTGAGTCCTATCCGGTGTACTCATAACCCAATGAGCACCTGTATACGTCTTAGGTGAACCAACTTACACCAATGGGTTGCGAGACCGGCCATCGCCCCTCGTTGGGGTCTCGATCGTATACACTAGTCTACTCATGGAGTATCAATGCCCAGTCTCGAAACTCCCACGACGGACACTTTAAGGATGTGCTTATAGACTACCCAACTCTTACGTATATGATCGCCATCATACTGCTGGTAGTCAAGCAAGAATCCTAAGGGCTCTATCAATGTGTAATAGTGATCTGTAATGTCACCTAAAGCATGTACACGATGATAAAGACAAACCAGATAGCATACTATCATCTCGAGTAAGACCGTCCTATTGGTATAGGTCCTCCCTCAATCATTGCAATCACGTGCCTGCGATCCAATAATTGACTTTGAGGGCACTATATCCAACAATCTCCCACTTGCACTTAAGGCTAATTATTACGATGTCGCATACTCACAGCCCGTATGATACCGAACACCCAACTTCTATACTGAACTGTCTCACATAGCTCGTTTGTCAAACTATTGTGTTTGAGAACTAGCCTCAGTGAGTGGATCCGCCCTGATGTTTCTTTCTATGTCTCTCTTAATCTCAAGTTCGCGGAGAAAGCCATCTCCCGAATTGAGTAATACCTGTCTTAGAATATGTCTGGATATCTGATGGGATCTAGTTCACAAATGAACTCCAAATCCGAACTTCTTAGACTGTATCGTCAACTGAACTTAATCAGTACCCTGCGCCATGCCTCCCTCAGTATCCGCTTGGACCACCTGTCCAAACTACCGCCCCTCGTCAGTGGGAAAACTATAACTTTGACAGTCGCTCTGTCAGCCAGGTCACCTTGGAAGCCTGGAATGATAACTGTCTCCCGAAGGAGGCTGTCGTTATCATCTTCCTAGAACATCCACTTATGTTCTAAAAATGCTTCCGAACGTTTCTCCAGGATTGGATTAATATCAACTTATTTCAGCTAGTGCAAAAGCAACATCTGGTGTGGTACTTGACATCTCATGATTGACTCAATTGCCTAAGCAAGTGATATGCCAATCTTGTGCTTCCCTCTCCCCTTTAGTCTATAAGACACCTTTAGAGAGGGTGACTCCATCACCTGCAGGTTTACTACCATGCCAGGAGTCGTCCATTCTAAAATACCTTTAGAATGTAGTCTAAGTACCCGGATTGGGACACTTTCCAAATCTAGATCTAAAACCATAGATCTTGTAACCAGAATTCCTGATATTTTATCCATATCCTATGTGGAGAAACTACTATGTGACAACCAAAGTATAACCGATCGTAATATAGGAATATCACTTCCTACTCTGTGTATGTCATCCAAATACCAGGACATCACACTCTACTACTTTCTTAATAGATCCATCTCCTATTCTGATGAAGTCAATAACCTATGACTGTCACATCAAAAATAGATGATCTATCCCCGCTATATCTGCTTTAGTCTATAAATAGATATAAGCTACTTGTCCACTATGCTTCCGCTGCTCCCACTGACCACAACAACCATCTAGCAGAGTCATATACACGTGCACTTCTAAAGCTAGTTTAGAATGACGCTATACTCATCCTCTTACCGGGTCTCATAGTCTGAAACATCAGTAATGGCAAGTCTGGGTAAACAAGAACCTCCCTGTCACCGTCTTTGAGCATATCGATGTACCTCTCGGGCACCTGAGGTTACCCACTATATCTGCGGAGTGGATAATGGAATGTCAAACCAGATTGAATCTTTAGGTTCTATTAAATTTTCAGTAATCGTTTGCGGTTTTGGAATCACTTCCAGTTCTACCATACTCCCACTAATGTTTTATGAAAAAATCCATTTTACTAAAACTGTGGCGAGTCAAGAACAATATCACTATTGATCTTCCAGATGGTAGAAAGTTAACCCTCGTCATAGCTCGGGTTAACCCATAAACAGCCATTACAGAAACATGCCTTGAGTTATCCAGAGTTTGCTTTTAAGCATAAGCTGGACAACTCCATATACCTTAACATCGTTAAAATATGATCCATTCTATATATAATATAGAAACAGAGGCACTGATCTAATTGGAACCAGATTCAAATCATGCAGCTATCTCTAGTGCATGTCAACTAAATGGAGAGAGGCCAATCAGCATTACTCAACTTAGGAGTGCATCCAGATATAAGTAACCTGAAAGAGAAGAAAGTTCTCAAAATCATTACTATCAATTGAATACCTTACACTAGTATATAAATCTTCGATCACCTTTAAGAATCCTGATACTTGCAATATGTGGTTCTCTACTTTATTCTTGTACCTATAACTTCTCAAAACTTGGACCTTGTATTTCTACGAAACAATTGTCTAAAATTTGAGAAGTCACAAGTAAACAGAATATAGTACGGGGACTAACCCCTCTGTCCTAATGGATACTGGACAACATACAATACTCTGTATAAGTCCCCTGAGTTGAATAACTCAAACCTTGTGTGTTATAGGTTGAAAACTGTACTTTGGTTATGAAGAATTACACCGCTGTTCAATGCTTCTTACCTAACCATCAACTGATATAGGTAAATGTCATGGACATAATTTCAAAAAGTTATATCTCACTTTATAAAATAAACGTACAGATATATCAATTTGAAATTGGTGTATAACAACGGATATTCAAAACCAAATATTTGCCGTCCGGCAAAAACCCAGGCGATTTCCTCAAATATCACCAATCACAACGAATTCCGATATAATGAGGATGATTACCTAATTCCCAATAACTTACTCCCACTCATCATCTGTAAAACCATACAGATGTGAGAATCAAACCTGGTAAATACATACCCTCGAGTAAGGATTTAATTAGGAAATCGGTTTTCAATTAACAATGCATAGTAAAACTGAAACATGAAAAATGTTTCGTAAGGATATCCGGGTATTCTTAGTAATGCCTCTTCCATTATCAGATTCATGACTGTAATCGTATATTTCTTTGCCATCTCTCCAAACCCATTTATTTGTCTTTAGTCATTATCTTCTGTACACCACCTTTAGGCTAAATGGTTTTCTTCCTTCCCTACCGTTCGGCACCAGCCTATGGTTTGGAAGAAGACTATCCAATAAGCGTAATAAGGTGTACTCTTCTAATCCTAGGAGTACTTGCAACCTGAGACAAGGCAAAGATTAAAGACAACTGAATAAAACCTTATTCTATTTCTCCTGAACCAGAATCCATCCCCAAACTGGAAAAAGTTCCTTCGAGTTCGTATATAACCATACGATGGACTATCCAATAACCGTGGATCTTCGTAGTGATACGGGGTGTTCTGGAGAAATCCAAAGGTGAAGTAGGAGTGGTGATAAAATACGTGGTTTGGTCGTGAATGATAGCAGTCACAATTTACTTTGCCCTCTTTCTAATCCCTTTATTTGTCTTTACTTATTACCTTCTGTACACCACACTTAGGCTAATTAGTTTTCTTCATTCCCTACCTTTCGGCACCTGCCCATGGTTTGGAAGAAGACTATCTAATAAGCGCAATAGGTGTACCCTCTCCTAATCCTAGGAGCCCTCACAACCTAGGAGAAGGTAAAGGGAAAAGAAAACCGAATAGTCCTATTCAATCTCTCCAGAACCAGAATCCATCCTCGAATCAGGAACAAGTTCCTTCGAGTTGGTATATAACCATACGATGGATTTATCCAATGGAAGTGGATGTTCGTAATGATACGGGGTGTTTTGGAGAAATACAAAGGGTAAAAGAAGGAGTAGCAATGATGTATGCAACTCAGACAATCCAAAAGACAGTGTTTTAAGAAAGTTCGGTTAACTTGGTTACTGAGTTATAGTCTAGGGTCGGGCCATGGTCGTTGCCAAAGAGAGAGAGAGAAATGAAACACTCTGCATGCACTCTAACCTAGATCAGAATGGTTAATCACTTTATCTAATCAGAAAGCTTCCCACTGTAACCTCAAATTCTCCTCCAAACCTGAAAGAAGAATTAGTCGGTATCACCCGAGGAGTAAACCAACTCATCAGTGGGAATCGGGATCCAACTATCATCGTATGATAACTTGATGGAATCCACTCACGTTATCACACTCCAGAAGGTATGCGCATGCCTGGCAAGTTTCCTGTATGTTTGAAACTCCCGATGTGATTTTTATCCCATGCTCTTATGACCTTGACTAAGGCCAACAAATTATAAGTCGCATGTCAAGTTCTACCCGTCATTGTCCAGGTTAATTTAAACCCACCTGTACAAGCCCTTGACTAGGGCCAACAAGGTTGTACGACTGTCCCAAACCAACGCATCTATCTATGCAACAGAAAAGTAACAAATAGCTACCATACACTATGCCTTGACTAAGGCCAACAAACATAGCATGAATACTAAGTGCTACCCGTCTGAAATGACGGAGGGCTACGAATGGTTTTTGGTGAAAAACCTTTAACGTAATGAACTTGATATCGTCCAAGGAACCGGATAGCTTTTTACAAAAATATAGTGGCGAAAACCTTTGCTAAAGAGGTCATTCCCGGTGAAGGGATCTCGGCTCTTTCCCTGTAGAATGAGGTCCAAGATATTCCAACTGAATACAACGATGAAAAGTAAAAAGTAATCGACTATAGTGAAGTTATTACCCTGACGCAAACTTCTGCCCAAGGGGTCACTCCCGATGAAGGATCTCGGCCCTTGCCTCGTTGAATGAGGTGCTGGATATTCCAAACTGAATACCGCTGTGCAAAGCGAATGAAAATGTCCTTGTAATAACAGCCTTTTGAAATTTGTTCCAACAACATCTAATAGGTTTGTTTTCCTTGCATTGATCTGAATCAACACAGTCCTATCAATTAATGACACCAATAAAGAACGAATATATGATGTACGTATATGCCATCCGCATTCGCCTCTGGGTCCCGTCATCACCCATTAGGTTACTTAACTAACGACATAGCAGGGACTGGACTAGCACGGGTGTAAAACATATAAAACATCTACTAGTATATATATCAATATATAATAATCTCTCCAGGCGTGATAAACGCAACTTCACAGAAATGTAATAAGCATCACAGAACAATATAGATAATCTGGGATCCCTGGGTTTCATTGAGCCACAAGTGAAACCTGACGTTCCCCTGGTCGTGTGGATAGCCTGTGCAATGAAAACCTAGGCCCCTACGAGTGCGGCAAGTTACCCGCCAAAACCTAAAGCGAGGCAGCCCCCTTCAGCAAAGTGAATGGACCACCCAGCACTTCACGGAATCCGGTAACTTGAGCACCCCACCTTGGATCAACCTGTACCTCCTACGAGTGCGGCGAATAGCTCGCCAATTCTAAAGTGAAGCCCCACCGTCTCAAAGCCATGAGATGCAGGCCCGTTGCCCTCTAGAATCCGGCTATCCGTGCACTCCACCGCGGGGTAATCCTAGTACATAAAAGAAAATATGTACAACGGTGACATCGACCTCAACCCGGTCGTGCCCCAAAAGAATAATATACAAACAGGCAGTGACGGTAGTCCACATGTTGGACGCTCGCCCCGCGATATCAAATGTATAAATAAATCCAAACTGCACTACCATTGCACGCAAGCTATCCACCACGACAATCCGCAACATCACAGCACAATACAGAACATCAACGTGAATGTCACGTTCGCAAACTTGTCTAAAAGAACATATAGCAATTAGCCAAGTTGTACCGCTGAAATGACATTCACGGTCGCAGATAGTAATGTAAGTACAGTAAACTAACATATTTAAAATTTCGATCGACAAAACTTCCCGAGATAGCCCCAAGTGCAAAACCCAGCACTCAAACAAATCTGGGCAAAAACTAAAAATTCCAGAAACCATAATTCCATAATTAAGAGCCCCAGAAGAAAGATTGTGCACTGTTGCCCCAAAACGGCGGCGGAACCGCGGCCAAAACATGGGTTATGACGCGGTTCCGCGGCGATCTTGTGGGTTCAGTCACCCAATTTTCTTCTGTAGTCTTAAAAAAGCCTGCACGATTTTCTGACACACTGAAAATAATTTTTCGACCACTTTTAAATTTCGATAGAAACTTTAAGAATGGAATTGCGGTTTTGGAAATTTCGTTCGATCGATGTTTTAAACATGTTAGATCAAGCTAGTATGGGTTAATGGCGTGGCTCTGATACCATGTAAGTCTACGGTAGCTCCCCGGCGGTCAATCCGAGGCCAAACGCGGAACAAAAAGTTTTATAAAACTGGCGCTAACGTAGTCTTTCACCCGGATCGTATCATTAACCCTAAGCTAGCTAACTACAAAGAAGTTAGAATGGCTATACCGATCGATCCGTGTCCTTCGGTCTTTAGCCACCATCCTTAGCTCCTCACGGCATCTCCGATCTCGCTCGATCTCCGGTCACCTCGTCGAAGTGGAACCACGTCAAGGAATCTTTTTACAGGCTCCCGCTTCAAAACCGAAGCAACTCGGACATGAAGTTTGCTAGTCGGCATGTCCAAGATGAAGTAGAGAATGTGTGTGATAACTTTGTCTCTAAACATCCATTGATTCTCAACACATGAGATGGTATGGATTGAGGTTGAAGAAGAAGCCATAGGAGAGGAAGTTGTGAGCACAAGGTGAAGCTAGAAGAAGAAGAGCTTTGTTATTGTGTGGGATGATAAATGTGAGAGCTCTCTACAATAATTTCAAGACCAATCCCTACTCATAGTGGCTGCCCTCCCTCTCTCCCCATCACAATCCCACACAATAAACAATCATGAAAATGGTCAATGATATGGATCGAATAAGAATTCAACACGAATAGTAAGAAAAAAATTACGCACGTATCCCCGGCAACAATACCATTTGATTGATTCTGTGAAAGTGTGTGTATAGTAATAACTGCAATCAATAACGGTGTCGCGTGTAGCTAGCCGAGATGAGTACGGGTCGTCCGCAGGGATGCGTGGAATTTCTAATCTTGCTTTAGACGAGTTGAATAGAATAAAAGAATAGGGAGAATAATTTCTAGGTCTACGTTGAAATACGGATGTAGAATTTATAGTTTTAAGATCTAGTTTAAATACGGATATAGAATATATAAGAAGAGGCTTGTAGGGTTCGTTAGGATTTAGTAGTCATGGATGACTAATAAAGATGACTCATTTTATCTTTTGATAGATTTAAAACTAGATAGATAGTGATGAATGAGGATTAGGGTTCTTGGAAGAAACTAGGGTTTCCACACTATTGACCTTTGTCCCATCATTGATCTATATTCATGTCTAGCCCTTAACAATTGTTAATCTGATCTCAAATCGCGGTCGAGACTAGCAATAAATTGGTAGCGCGCCCGATAAGGATGTTAACGATTCTTTTGCTAAAGTTTATAAACTTCATAAGACTTAAAAGAGGTTAAAGTATTTTCTCATCCATTGTTCTACCCTAATCCTACGAACCCTATCAAGCGGAGAATTACTCGCGCATGATAGAGCTAGAAGAAGAACGGATAGAGATCATAATGTAAATACACAAAATAAATGCGAATTAAACTAATAATCTACCTTTATTAATCAACTTCACAAGTACAAATCCTATGAGTTTAGATTACAAGAGGAAGAAGAAGTTGCTCTCGATCTCTATCTCGTGGGAAGTAGATGTTTCGTCGAATCTCACGTCGCTTTATCACGTCGAATCGCGGACCTATCATGGATCAGTTGTTATTTGACGGTGATTTGCTTCGTGAAAAAGGTGATGATTTCTAAGTTTAGCCATCGGTCCTTTATATAGTCTCAAAGCCAGAAACTCTAGATCCTAAGTATTAGGGTTTGTTGTGAAGACCCTACCCACAAAATCCCACACCCTAACTCCACATATCGGCCGCGGATCCGCCGCACATAGGAGTTATTTGTCGAGGAAGCGCCGCGCTTTGGAGTGATCTTGGTTCCAAACTTCTGGGGCCTTCTCATAGTGACACGTGGAGATTTATGTGATGTCTGGAATTTGAAAACATTTCCTGAGTCTCTGCCAGAATTAATTCTTCGATTTTAATTAAACATCATCGGCAGATTTTTGATTCCCGGCATCTCGATATCCAGATCTCCTGACCTGATCCAAATCATGCACAATATCTCCATGAATAATGTTAGTAATATTTGTTATAGAGATATTATTCTAACCATTTGTATGATGTTATATCTTTTAAAGAATCTTGATTAAAATATTTGATATGATATGCATAATATAAATATTGTATGCATATATTTTCCTTCATAATATTAATTATAATATATAAACATATGACAATAGATATTTTTTGTAACAACCCTAAATTTCCTATAAAAAAATTTTCAAAATATTTTTTTCAAAATCCATAAAGGGGTTTTTTAGCTTGAGCACAAGATATAAGTAATTATTTTTCTTTTTAATTACAAGTTAGAAGAATGTAACAACTCCATTTTTAGTGTATAAAAATTTGCTTTAAAATTAATGTATACTTGGGGTATTTACATTTACTGTTATTACTTTAAGTAATTATTTAGCTCCATAATTACAAGAAGGAGCCTGTGGCTCATTGGTAATACCTTGCACTGCTGAACCAAGCCACCAGAGTTCCAATCCCATACCCCACATTATTTTTAATATTATTTTGTTTTGAAATTTTTAGAATACCAAGAGGCAACACGTGATAACTTCCAAAAGCCCCACTACCCTAGGAAAAGTGAACATACCAGTGACCACATGAGACGACCCCCCACCTCCCTACTGCCTGACTCGGGCCGGCGCCGCCGGCCGGACTCGGCCGAACGGCCGAGTCCCCTTCATGAAAGATGTGGATTTTCAACTTCTTGACCCCCCTGAATACTTTAAATGTGTAGACCACTTCCAGAGACCTCTTAATACCCCATTTAGTCTATTTTTAATGAATTTTTACATTTTTTATTTAAAACCCTTCATCTAGCCTAACCCTAACCCTAACCTAACCCTATAAATACCAACCCTACACACTACCCCTTCACCCCAAAACTCTGAGCCAACTCTCAATAAATCACTAGAAACCCTTGTGTGCAATTGAAGTGAGCGAAAGGCGAAGCTCCGGCGGAAATTTCGACGACGACTCAAGGAGCTCCCGGCGACGAAACGACGCACCGGCGACTCCTCCCGATCCTTCTCCCTCTCCTGGTTGTCCTAAACCCGTAACTCCCCATTCTATCTTCTCTATTCTATTCTAGAAATACGGAATTACAAAACCCGACGGAATCGAAACAAATCCGATTTCCGATTCGGTTTCTTTCTAAAACTCTCACTTTTCTTTAATACAATCTTGTTAAACCATTACATGTTGACTATTAAACACTAACTAATCAAATTGAACAAGTTCCATATCAAAAGAAATTGCTATTTCCATTTTACCGTACCTTTTCATTTAAATACCATATAGTTTCATTTTCGACATTTAAACATCACAAACTTTCTATACCTTTAAGTAAATCACGAGGTAATGACCTACCTCCTCACACACTCAAATAAAACATAGTACAATACCCTTGGGAACATAGAATACGGGAAAACGACACAATTTCATTTTAATACCATTTACTTAACAAAACCGTTTTCTAAAGGATTTAGTATTTATACAAATCTTTGCAAAGCGCCGCTACAACCCATTTGGGGAACCCGTTCGGGATGGTACGGATTATCGCACATCCTCAGGATTAGTAGTGCGAGATTCAGACCTCCGCAAGGAGTATTCGGTCTCGAAAGATTTAAAATACGACATCTTAAGAAAATGATATTTTTAGAAAATTAAATATATATTAAAATTATTTTTGTATAAATATATGTGTATTTATCATTAAAATACCTATTTTTTATGATATAAATATTCCGTCTTTTTCTAAAAATCACAAGAATCAATTTACCTTAAAATACCATGAATTCTATACAAAACCAATTTTACAAATAAATACCATTTATTATGAAAATATGATATTCTCATTAGAAATATCACAAATATAAAATGTACATTTATTACAACTCTAAAGACGATAATAAATACTTGGGGTGTATTTTGAAAACTTTACAAAGTATTTTTATATAAAACCCCCTCAAGTTCTATAAATTACCCTAAGGACCCTAGTAAACATTGGTTTAAACGGGACCAGTCTCTTGAGCCTCAGGGAGCCGGAGATATGGTTGCTTGCCTATCTAAAGTAGACAACTTAACAACGATATTATCAATACGGTAATCATCTTTGAAAAAGACACAAATCCTGCCGCCCATGTGCAGCGGTTACCGATAACATTAAAACAATCAGGACTTCAATTTACTTTTCTAATTTTCTGACTCGGTTTGAGTCTCATTATAATCTGACTTGAATATGATTCAAGTACAATCTACAATCTACAATCTACAATTTACAATCTACAATCTACAATTTACAATATTACAATTCAACATGAATCTATGAATCCATTATTCAATTTATCAACTTGACTGAACCAAACCATGGATATACATTCCATTTATATGATTATATAGCTACATCAATGATTCTACAATTACATACATGATTCTCAAGTTACATCCGTTTACTGATATCATGGTTTCAGTCAGTCATCCAAACATACAATCTATACAGTTTACAATACAATACAACAATACAATCAAGATAACACGAGGTTTAAGGGGTAGACTGGTACGGAATATGTTAAAGGTGGCACGATATGGTCAATTAAGACGTAATTACAACCATACCGTTGTTCCGTGGTATTATCGACGGAGCCTTGTACTATGGGTTACCAAAGTCTCCGGTGTAAGTGGGACTCCTCTCGTATACACTGGCATCTTCTGTACCAAGCTACAAACAACAGCGTTAACACAACACTATAACAATATAATACAACATTAAAAGTTACCTTCTTATTCTGTTTATCCTACTTCTCCCTTATCTTTGGGACTTACCGAGCGATTTGTTCGCTGACGACATTCTCTTTCTTTCATCTTTGAATGTCGTCAGGTGATCTGGACATTCCTGAGATCGAGCCCTCTGCTGAAGACTTGTACCGGTTCAGTGAAGACCACGAGCTCTAGTTCATTTTACACTTTCCATTCAGTACTTTTTCATTTCTGTTATGCCATTGTTTAAGCATTGTTTTTTTTATTAGTTGTATTTACTTTCCATGCATTGTACAGAAAGAATGTGAATAAATAAAGTTACTTTTTTTAATTATATCTTGTCTCTGGTGCTTTACTTTTATATTGCTTAGATACGCTTAACGTATTTACTTCACAGTAAATACGTAGCGGCTTCATCCCGTTCCCTTCGCCGTATACCGGGAAGCGGGGCGTGGCAGGTTTTGTTGGTGGTCCATGCAGGTCAGAGCTGTATGAAATCCTATCATGTAGTTCTGTTCAGCGTGAACAACGTAAGCAATATAACACAAGCTAGCAACTAAAACATTCTTTACAATTCATGTTCCTTGAATCTTACAATTTCATATTCCTTGAATCTTATCATTTCATATTCTTCGAATCATACACTTTGAATCTGTCCTAACCTAAATTTTCCATTCAAGGTTATGGATTCTCCAAACAACACCAGGACCAACTTCAACAATACTCCACCCCCACTACCAATCACACCTACTGTTCCTGCTCCACCCACCGAGCAAACAGTTCTGCTTGAGGCGATCCGCAGCCTCCTAGAGGGACAACAACAGCTCTTGAACCATCCCGAGATTGAAGCACCTGGGGTAAAGTAATTCAGGGCTTTACATCCCAAACAGTTCTCCGGAAAGGGAAGCTCACTTGAAGCTGAGGAATGGGCACAAAGCATAGAAGATGATCTGGCAGCGGCACAAGTGCCAAATATAGCTTGGGTTCATGTGGCAAAATTACAGCTCACGGACAATGCACGGAACTGGTGGAAGGCGGAAGAAATCCGTCTTGATCAGCCCATTGAATGGAAGACTTTTCGCGATAAGTTCGACGCGAAGTACTTCTCTGTGAATGCCAGATTTGCCATGGAACAGCAGTTCATTCATTTACAACAAGGTTCTATGTGGGTCAAGTCAGCAGATAAGTATGACGCTGAGTTCACCATGCTCAGTCGGTAAGATATGTCATAGTATTTCAAATTTTTAATATCACATACTACACAGCTAACACAAGACCGTAACAGATTTGCGGCATACCTGATACCGACGGATGAGATCAAAGCCCGTCGATTTCAACAAGGTTTGGACACGGAAATCCAGGCTGCACTAGCCACAGGGAAATTTCCAACTCATGAAGATGCTCTGGAAGCTGCCTGCAGTTATGAGGCAGTGATAAAGGCAAGGGGCAGACCTCAGTCTGCAGGATTGAAACGCCCTGCCACTCAAATGGCAGGAGGGGCCTCTTCAAGGCCAACTGTTGAACTCAGAAGACTGGAAGAAGCCAATGATCAGCCAAGACCCGATTTTTGCTTTTATTGCAAGAGGGAAGGACACATGTGGAAGGACTGTAGGTGCGCAAAAGTCCTATGCTTGGTTTGTGGCGCGTCCAATCACGGAATTGGAAACTGTCATTATAGACGCAACCCAGCTCACACACCCGTCAACTACTCGCAGCAGCCAGCTATCCTGGCTCCTGCAACTCGTCCTGCACTCCCAGCATCACCTCCACGTGGATTTCCTGCTCAGCCAAATCGCCAATTCCATCAGGCACTGAGAAACATGCCTCGAGTACAGGGGAATATGCATCCAGCTAGGAGGAACATGCCACGGCGACAGGCTTACACCTTAGCAGCCATAGAAGCCATGACAGTTGACCAAGATAACACCAGTAAGACTCTTTCATATTTTTAAACAATTGCACCTCCTTGTTATTTTTCATACACTGTTAGTACTTTAGTCACCAAACTTTTCTTGAATCTGTTACACTTTCCTTTTATAATTTTCGAGGACGAAATTTTTTATAAGGAGGGTAGAATGTAACAACTCTAAATTTCCTATACAAATTTTATTCAAAATATTTTTTTCAAAATCCATAAAGGGGTATTTTAGCCTGAGCACAAGATATAAGTAATTATTTTTCTTTTTAATTACAAGTTAAAAGAATAACAACTCCATTTTTAGTGTACAAAAATTTGCTTTAAGATTAATGTATACTTTGGGTATTTACATTTACTGTTATTACTTTAAGTAATTATTTAGCTCCATAATTACATGAATGAGCTTGTGGCTCATTGGTAAAACCTTGCACTGCTGAACCAAGCCACCAGAGTTCAAATCACATACCCCACATTATTTTTAGTATTATTTTGTTTTGAAATTTTTAGAATACCAACAGTCAACACGTGATAACTTCCAAAAACCCCACTACCCTAAGAAAAGTGAACATACCAGTGACCACATGAGACGACCCCCCACCTCCCCACTGCCCGACTCGGCCGAATCGGCCGGCGGACCGGCCGATTCAGGCCGGTGCCGCCGGCTGGACTCGGCCGGACGGCCGAGTCCCCTACATGAATGATGTGGCTTTTCAACTTCTTGACCCCCCTGAATACTTTAAATGTGCAGACCACTTCCAGAGACCTCGTAATACCCCATTTACTCTATTTTTACAGTTTTTATTTAAAACCCTTCATCTACCCTAACCCTAACCTAACCCTATAAATACCAACCCTACACACTACCCCCTCATCCCAAAACTCTGAGCAAACTCTCAAGAAATCACTAGAAACCCTTGTGTGCAATCGAAGTGAGCGAAAGGCGAAGCTCCGGCGAATTCTCCGGCGGAAATTCCGACGATGACTCAAGGAGCTCCCGGCGATGAAACGACGCACCGGCGACTCCTCCCGATCCTTCTCCCTCTCCTGGTTGTCTTAAACCCGTAAGTCACCATTCTATCTTCTCTATTCTATTCTAGAAATAAGGAATTACAAAACCCGACAGAATCGGAACAAATCCGATTTCCGATTTGGTTTCTTTCTAAAACTCTCACTTTTCTTTAGTACAATCTTGTTAAACCATTACATGTTGACTATTAAATACTAACCAATCATATTGAACAAGTTCCATATCAAAATAAATTGTTATTTCCATTTTACCGTACTTTTTCATTTAAATACCATATAGTTTCATTTTCGACATTTAAACATCACAAACTTGCTATTCCTTTAAGTAAATAATGAGGTAATGACCTACCTCCTCACACACTCATATACAACATAGCAAAATACCCTTGGGAACAAAGAATATGGGAAAACGACACAATTTCATTTTAATACCATTTACTTAACAAAACCGTTTTCTAAAGGATTTAGTATTTATACAAATCTTTGCAAAGCGCCGCTACAACCCATTTGGGGAACCCGTTCAGGATGGTGTGGATTATCGCAAATCCACGGGCTAAGTAGTGCGAGATTCAGACCTCCGTAATGAGCATTCGGTCTTGAAAGATTTAAAATACGAAATCTTAAGAAAATGAGATTTTTAGAATATAAAATATATATTAAAATTATTTTTGTATAAATATATGTATATTTATAATTAAAATACCTATTTTTATGATATAAATATTTCATCTTTTTCTAAAAATCATAAGAATCAATTTACCTTAAAATACCATGAATTCCATACAAAACCAATATTACAAATAAATACCATTTATCATGAAAATAGGATATTCTCATTATAAATATCACAAATATAAAATCTATATTTATTACAACTCTAAAGATGATAATAAATACTTGGGGTGTATTTTGAAAACTTTACAAAGAATTTTTACATAAAACCCCCTCAAGTTTTATAAATTACCCTAAGGACCCTAGTAAACAAAGGTTTAAGCGGGACCAGTCTCTTGAGCCTCAGGGAGCCGAAGATATGGGTGCTTTCCTATCTAAGGTAGACAAATTAACAACGGTGTTGTCAATACGGTAATCGCCTTTGAAAAAGACACAAATCCTGCCGCCCATGTGAAGCGGTTACCGATAACATCAAAAAAATCAGGACTTCAATTTACTTTTCTAATTGTCTGACTCAGTTTGAGTCTCATTATAATCTGACTTGAATACGATTCAAGTACAATCTACAATCTACAATTTACAATATTACAATTCAACATGAATCCATGAATCCATTATTCAATCTATCAACTTGACCGAACCGAACCATGGATATACATTCCATTTACTTGATTATACAGTTACATCCATGATTCTACAGTTACATACATGATTCTCCAGTTACATCCGTTTACTGATATCATGGTTTCGGTAAGTCATTCAAACATACAATTTATACAGTTTACAATACAATACAACAATACAATCAAGATAACACGGGGTTTAAGGGGTAGACTGTTACCGAATATGTTAAAGGTGGCACGAGGTGGTCACTTAAGACGTAATTACATCCATACCGTTGTTCCGTGGTATTATCGACGGAGCCTTGTACTACGGGTTACCAAAGTCTCCGGTGTAAGTGGGACTCCTCTCGTATACACCGGTATCTTCTGTACCAAGCTACAAACAACAGCGCTAACACAACACTATAACAATATAATACAACATTATAAGTTACCTTCTTATTCGGTCTATCCTACTTCTCCCATATATTTAGGACTTACCGAGCAATTTGTTCACTGACGACATTCTCTTTCTTTCTTCTTTGAATGTCGTCAGGTAATATGGACATTCCTGAGATCGAGCCCTCTGATGAAGACTTGGACCAGTTCAGTGAAGACCCCGAGCTCTAGTTCATTGTACACTTTCCATTCAATACTTTTTCATTTCTGTTATGCCATTGTTTAGGCATTGTTTTTTATCAGTTGTATTTACTTTCCATGCATTGTACAGAAAGAATGTGAATAAATAAAGTTGCTGTTTTTAATTATATCTTGTCTCTTGTGCTTTACTTTTATATTGCTTAGATACGCTTAACGTATTTACTTCACAGTAAATACGTAGCGGCCTCGTCCCGTCCCCTTCGCCTTATACCGGGAAGCGGGGCGTGACATTTTTACAGATAAACCCTCATATGTTTCATATTTATAATAAACACCTTTAAATATTTATCAAAAGTAAGGAAAATGTTATATCAAAAGTGTGGTTTTTTTGATTGAACAGTGGACATGTTTTGTTATTGCGTAACTGCTTTTGTATACCCAGTATGATGCGTAATATTATATCTGTATATTTGTTATCAAATGAAGGATATAATTTTGCACTTGAAAGTAATGTCATAAACATTCACCTAAATCATGAAATGGTTTGGTCGGGTACACTATATAACAGAATATACACTTTCAATCAACATCAAGTTTTCAACGTCCAAAACACACTAAAAAGAAAGGATTCAGAATCAAACCAACCTTTCTTATGGCATTGTAGACTTGGTCATATTAATGAAACACGACCGACTAAGTTACATAAAGAAGGAAACTTAGATCCGTTTGAGTATTAATCATATCCAACTTGTCAATCATGTATCAGAGGAAAGATGACAAAAACTCCGTTCACTGGACACGGAGAAAGAGCTACTGTGCTCCCGAGACTCATATACAGCGACGCGTGTGGGTCAATGTCTACGCATGCATGAAATGGCTATTCCTACTTCATTACTTTCACAGATGATTTCTCAAGGTATGGACATGCATTCTTAATGAAACATAAATTCGAGGCCTTTGAGAATTTCCTATAGTATAAGAATGAAGAAAAAAAGAAAACCGGCAAAAGTATTAAGATGTTCCGATCTGATCGAGGTGGTGAATACTTAAGTGCCGAGTTCCTGGAATATCTAAAAGAGAATAGAATTCTCTCTCAGTTTACTCCTCCATACACACCACAACACAACGGTGTATCAAAAATACAGAATCGCACCTTACTTGATATGGTGCGTTCCATGATGAGTAATGCTGAGTTGCCGCTCTCCTTCTGGGGTTATACACTAGAAACTGCTGCATACTTATTGTGTAAGTTTGTGGGATACCCCAAGAATTCTAGGGGGTATTATTTCTGTTACACTAAGGTAGAAAAGATCTTTGTTTCTCATCATGCCCGCTTCATGGAAACTCAATTTCTTGAAAAAGAGATAAATGGGAGTGCAATACAGCTGGAAGAAATTCCAAAACCACAAACTATTACTGAAAAATTAGTAGAACCAGAGATTTCAATGGAACCGGACATACCTATTACACTCCGCAGATCTAGTAGGCTGTCTCATCCACCCGAGAGATACTACGGTTTTCTCGTAGATGGGGATCGAGAAGATTACATCATCGACATTGATGAGCCGACTAGTTTTCAGCAAACCGTCATGAGTAGAGACTCGGTGAAGTGGCTGGATGCTATGTGATCCGAGATAGAATCCATGTACATAAACCAAGTATGGATTTTGGATTTTGCTCCTACTGGGATAAAACCCGTAGGATGCAAATGGATCTTCAAAAAGAAGATTGGTGTAGATGGTCAGGTAGAAATCTACAAAGCTAGACTTGTTGCTAAAGGTTTTCGTCAAAGACCAGGATTGGACTATGACGAAACTTTTCACCAGTTGCTATACTTAAAACCATTCGGATCTTACTTGTCATTGCTTCCTTCCATGACTATGACATCTGGCAGATGGATGTTAAAACCGCTTTTCTAAATGGAAGTTTAGAAAAGTGTTTACATGGATCAACCAGAGGGTTTCATAGACGGTGGGAGCAGCGGAAATGTGTGCAATTTGCTTAAATCCATTTATGAATTAAAACAGGCATCGCAGAGTTGGAACATCTGCTTTGATGAGACAGTCAAAGAATTTGACTTTATCAAAAATGTAGATTAACCTTGTATTTATAAAAAGATTGTAGGGAGAACTGTGGTATTCCTCATTTTATACGTAGATGACATTCTCCTGATAAGAAATGATATTTCTATGCTACAATCGACCAAGCTATTCTTGTTACAGAAGTTCTCTATGAAAGACCTGGGTGATGCCTCGTACATTCTGAGGATTAAGATCTATCGTGACAGATCTAAAAGAATGTTGGGGCTTTCACAGTCAAGGTACATAAACACCATACTAAAGAGGTTTATTATGGAAGATTCTAAGCGCGGTAATTTACCCGCTTTTCACGGAATCACCCTCTCCAAAGAGATGTATTCCAAGACTGATGAGGAGAGGGCTCACATGAGCATAGTACATTACGCTTCGGCGGTAGGGTTGATAATATATGCGTTGTTATGTACCAGACTAAATGTAGCTTATACACTTATCATGGTAAACAGGTATCAATCCAACCCAGGTGAGAAATATTGGATAGCGGTAAAGAACATTCTTAAGTACATGAGAAGGACTAAGGAGATGTTCTTGGTGTACGGTAATGGGGACCTCCAGATCAAGACTTTTACCGACTTTAGCTTCCAAAGTGACAAGGATGACTCTAAATCTATCTCGGGTTATGTGTTTACCCTCAACGGAGGGACGGTCTGTTGGAAGAGTTTCAAACAGGATATCGTAACAGACTCGATGATGGAGGCTGATTACATCGCTGCTTACGATGCCGTAAAAGTGGCAGTCTGGATGAGGAAGTTCGTTTCTGAACTTCAGGTGGATCCATCCATTGCTAATCCAATACATTTGTATTGCGATAACAAAGGAGCCATGGCTTTGGCAAAGGAACCACGGTCCCATCAGAAATCCAGACATATTTTGAGGCGGTATCACCTGATCAGGGAGATCGTAGATTGCCAGGAGATTGAGGTGCAGAGAGTAGATACAAAGGACAACACAGCAGATCCATTCACCAAGGTCATCCCTCAAGTCCAGTTGAAGAGACTATTCGAGATGTTGGGTATGCGGTACGCCAACAACTGGCTCTAGTGCAGACGTTGGGTACTTAATACGCCAATTACAGGACATAGTGCAAGTGGGAGATTGTTGGATATGTATGCCCTAGAGACCTTCATTATATAGGATGCTAGGGATATGTATATACAGGACAATCTTGCTCGATATGATAGTGTGCTATTAGGTTTGTCTTTATCTTAACATGTGATGTGTTTTACTTAGTATTTCATATCTTGTATACATGTTGATAAAGCCCATAGGATCCTTGCTTGACTACCATCGTTGTGATGACAATCATACTTATGGGAGCTGGGTAGTCGATAAGCACGTCCTTAAAATGTCCCTAGTCGTGGGAGTATTATGACTGGGCATCGATACTCCAGAGTAGACTAGTGTACACATATCTAGACCCTGACGAGGGGAGATGGATTGGTCCCACAACCATTGGTATGGTGTGCCTAAGATTGTATACAGGTGCTCACTGGGGGTGAGTACACTAGATGGACTCGGCGAGAACTGGCTAGATGGTAATATACCTAGCGTCAGATAGAAGTTCTTTGGTGATATGAGTATAGATAGTCTGTCGACCTAAGATCGTCATTTGTCTCGTATAAGTTCCCACTGTGCTTTGATTACTACCCTACCATGGCTCTACTGAGTCATGCAAACAGGTTTTAGTTGGGTACAGCCCTGAGCCACATGGAGGCAGTGAGCGACTGTTGGGGACTCGTCTCTCCCGGTATAGGGAGTCGATGTCGCGCTATGATCGGTTGGCCAACACCATAAGTCCCTGGCCAGGGTGGATTAAGAATTACTGGTAGTTGGACAAGTAGATTCTCAGTTGGTCTTGAGCCATACCGGTATGACTTGTTAGGTTATTAGGAGTCTGACGTTTTCTACCCCCCAAGACCTTGCATGCGATACTCTCAGATGAACAGATTAGAATGCATAGAGATTATCACGGACAGGCTCAGTAGAGGTTCGGATGAGTTCGTTCGTCGGCCTTCTTTTCAATAGGTACCTAGGTAACCGTTACGTACAGCTAGTGCCACTGACGAACTTATGGTTAAACCCACTGCCAGCGTAATATCGAGTCTTTAGAGTCCCACACGGAGGGTTTCCCTAGTTCAGGAGAAACGATGTAGAGGCCGTATGGTTTTACGTGGAGAGTTCCGATCATATACGTACACTAGCTGCACGGATGTTGTTCGGACGGATAATACTAGTGGGCTTTGGTTTAAGCCGGATTATAGAATTATATCATTGGATTATTATTATCTTATTGTATTCGTATTTTTTGCGGTACGAATACGGGTATGTATATACGGTGGGCATTTTTGTAATTTCACAAGAGATGCTTCTAGAAGGGGACACCTTATTATTGCATTTATCTATTTTTGAAAATAGATTAATGAGGTGGAAAATGGAGATATTTGTGTCATGGTTGAAGCTTGGCTAATTCATTTGTTTATTCATTTGACTTTACTATTCAAGCATGGTTGATTATTTTCTATTGAAAATATTGAATGCTTGATTATTGTGATTGACTTAGCCATTCCTCACTGGCCTCTACACCTTGGTTCATTTGAGTTTTCTCATTCTCTCTCCATTTTTGCTCCTCTCCTTCTTCCACAAACCTTAACCCTCATATGTGTTGTGAATCCTAGGGTACTTGAGATAAAATACTCTAATCATCTCTCTACATCTCCTAAGCTATCTAGATTAGCAAACTAGATACCTTAGTTACCTCATTCTTGAGGTTGAAAATTGAACCATAGACTCTCGGGTGGATCATCTTCGACACGAGGAGGCCGACGACCGAGTTTGATTCAAGCCATCTAGGAGCTTAAGAAGAGGAGAAGACCACCCGAAGGACTTGAACTCTAGAGGTAAAAAACTCTTATCGAGTAATTAGAACCTCTTTGTAGTTTTAGCTAGTTAGGGTTTCTGAAAGATCTTGGTTGTTTGGTCGATATTACAAAGTCTTGAAAAATCTTTTTTTTTTGTATTCCACCTCCCCGAGAACCCGTGGGGTGTGCGATATCGACTTACACACTGGTGTTTGACACCAAAGATTGTATACATGTGCTCATTAGAGAATGAGTAAACCAAACGGACTCGCCGAGAACTCCTATATGGTATTATATTTACCGTCAGATAGCAGTTCACTGGTGACATGAGTACAGAGTAGTCTGTAGACCTGAGATCGTTAGAGTGTCTTGTGTGTTTCCTACTGTGCTTTTATTATTACCCTACCACGGCTTAAATGAGCCATGCAAAAAGGTTTTAGTTAGGTACTGTCCCGAAACACATGGAGACAATTAGCGACCGGAAGGGTTTCGTCTCTCCCGATATAGGGGTGAAAGTATGTCTTATCACCTCTACTAGTCAATATGACAGAAGTAGGTAATAATCACATCAGATACCCACAAGCCATCACCGGTACTAGCTGGACAAAACGGTTACCTAGGTATTGAACGAATAAAAGATCAACAAGAAAACTTGTCCAAACTTCCATTAATCCTATAAGCAACACTTACTGTACAGTCCGGTCTCTTCGTCTGATATGTCACATATCGAGTCTGTGGGTGGAATCGTCAGACCACAATAACATGATAAATCATGCCGATGTGTGGCCTATAACCTTTCGAGAAACTACAAATAACACTTACCAGTAAATCTCATCAGCCCTGTCCAGGGACTTGCTGTTATACCCAATCGAGCATAACGCAACATCAACTCCCAATACCGGGAGAGACGAAACCACTCCTATCGCTCCCTGCCTCCATGTGACTCGGGACTGTACCCAAAATCCACCTGTTTGCATGACTCCTTTGAACCGTGGTAGGGAGGAAATCAAAACACAGTAGGAATCACACAAGACACTATGACGATCTCGGGTCTACAGTGTGGGATATGTATGCCCTAGAGGCCATTATTGTATATGCATACATGTGGATGCTAGGGATATGTATGTACAGGACATTCTTGCTCAGCTATATAGTATATTATTTGAGAGGTCTTTGTCAAGGTATGTGCATTTATTGATGATTTATCTAGCTTGCACATATTGATAAAGACATGATATGGTAGTATACTATTATGGTTTGTCTTTATCTTAACATGGCATATGTTATACTCGTTATTACATATTACGGTTACATGCTGATAAAACCCGTAGGATCTTGCTTGACTACCTGCGTTGTGATGGTGATCATACTTGTGGGAGCAGGGTAGTCCATAAGCACATCCTAAAATGGTCCCTAGTCGCGTGAGTATCGAGACTGGGCATTGATACTCCAGAGTAGACTAGTGTATACGTTTCTAGCCCCGTCGGGGGATGGTTGGTCCTACATCCATTGGTCTGATGCACCCAAGATCGTATACAGGTGCTCACTGGGTGTAAGTACACTGGACGAACTCGCCGAGAACTTCCAGATGGTATTATACCTATCGTCAGATGGAAGTTTCTCAGGTGACATGTGTACAGGTTAGTCTTCGGACCTGAGATCGGCATTTGTCTCGTGTGAGTTCACACTGTGCTTTGATCACTACCCAACTACGGCTCTACTGAGTCATGAAAACAGGTTTTGGATGGGTACAGTCCCGAGCCACATAGAGGCAGTGAGTGATTGTCAGGGATTCTTCTCTCCCGGTATCGGGAGTTGATATCGCACTATGATTCGATCGGTCAGGACTATAAGACCTTGGCCAGGGCAGCAGGGATTTACTGACAGATTGATCAGTAGTTTCCCGGATTGGTCCTGAGCCACATCGGAATGACTTATGGGGTTGTTAGGGTCTGACGTTTACCAACCCCTAGACCTGGTATACGATACTCTTAGACGAAGAGACCGGACTGTACGGATATTGTCATGGATAGGCTCAGTAGAAGTTCAGATGAGTTTGCTTGTCGGCCTTCTTTTTCGACAGGTACCTGGGTAGCCGTTACGTACAGATAGTGCCGCTGACGTGCCTATGGTCAAACCCACTGCCAACGTATTGTTGAGTCTTTAGAGTCCCACACAGAGGGTTTCACTGCTTCGGGCAAAACGATGTAGAGGCCGTATGGTTTTACGGCAGGGTTCGATCACATACGTACACTTGTGCACGTACGATGTTCATGCGGATAATACTAGAGGGATTTTGTTTAAGCCGGATCCTAGTATTATTTTCTTGGATTATTTTGTCTCTTTGTATTTGTATTTTTCGGAATACGGATACGGGTATGTATATACGGGTGAGGGGCATTCTTGTAATTATGCAAGGTGCTTCTAGAAGAAGACACCTCATTATTTTGATTTACCATTTTAGTTAATAGATTAATGAGGTGGAGAAATAAGGTGTGTATTTTCATTAAATGAAGCATGGCTAGCTTGATGACTCATGCAATGACTCATGGTTCACTATTCTTCCATGGTTGATATTTTGTGGATATATTTTTTCTTGCATCATTATCTCAATCACTTAGCCATTCTTCAATTTTGCTCTAGCTCACTTTACACTCTCATCTTCTCCTTGCTTTCTTCTTCTAATACTAATCCTAATTGTCTCATGAGTTGAGAAACCTAGGGTTAGTGAGACAAAGCATTCCATAATCACTCTCTACACACTCTAGTCTACTTAGATTAGCAAGCTAAGTATTCTAGTTACCTCAATTAGGAGGTAGGAGCTCTTAGTAGGCACTCTTAGGCGGATCATCATTGACGCGAGGAGGCCGAAGTTCAAGCACGATCCATACTTCCATCGAGGAGCTTAAGTAGAGGATCAAAGACCCGAAGGACTTGTTTTCTTTAGGTATACTTTCTATCATAGTAGATAGAACCCTTACATGCTAGTTATGTTTATGGTAAGAACCGGGTTAAGGGTTATTCTAGCGCCAAGTTTCGATTTGTAGAAAATTTGTGTTCTGCATTTGACCATGGAAGTTGGCCGGGGCACTAGCATAACCTTTCATGGTATCAGAGCCAGCCCATAAACCCTACACAAGCAAGTTTAAACAATGTTAAAACAACGAAACCGAAACAACTCCAAACATAAAAACCAAACTTCAAGTTTCTGTCGATTTTTGCAGAGGCTCCAAATTTTTTTAAAACAATTGCAGGGTGCTCTATTCATAGAGGGATGAACACTGACAAAAAACGAGACGATTCTGACTATTTTTGGCCGACCAAACCTTAAAAAATTCCGATGTCGCCGGTTTTTGTATGGTGGATTTTCTCGAGTTTTGGTCTGTGTTCTTATCTTGTGGTGTTTGGGTTTCAAGTGTTGTTTGTTTTTTCCCAAGTTTGATGTTCTGTTGTTTATGATTTAGGGGCAATTTGGAGTGTTTCGAAGTCGTTATATTTGACACCGTTTAATAGTTTACAGTACATTCACTTTTATCTACGACCGTGAATGTCATTCGATCGGTACAACTCGTCTAGTTGCTATATGTTCTTTGAGACGGGTTTGCGAACATGACATTCACGTTGATGTTTTGTGTTTGTGCTATGATTGTGGTTAGATAGTCGTGGTGGATAGCATGTGGTGCAATGTTAGTGGTACAGTTAAAGATTCATTTGTATATTCATTTTGCGGAGCGAGCGTTCGATATGTAGAATGCTGTCTTTGTCGGGTTGTATATTATTTGTTTGGGGCACGACCAGGTTGAGGTCGATGTCATCATTTGTACATATTATTTTCTTTTTCTGTACTAGGATTACCCCACGGTGGAATGCACGAATAGCCGGGTTCTAGAAGGCAACAGGCCCGCAACTCATGGCGTTGAGACGGAGGGGACTTCATTCTAGAATTAACACGCTATTCGCCGCACTCGTAGTGGGTATAGGTTGACCCACGGTGGGGCGCCCAAGTTAACGGATTTCGTGAAGCGTTAGGTGGCCCATTCACTTTGTTGAAGGGGGCTGCCTCACTTCTGGGATTGGCGGGCTCATAGGGGTCCAGGTTTTCATTGCACAGGCTATCCATACGACCGGGAACGTCGGGTCTCATTTGCGGCTCAATTGAAACCCGAGGCTCCAAGATTATCCACCACTCTGTATTGTTGGCTGAGATTCTGTGATGTTGATTATTATCATGCCTAGGACGAATGTTGTATATACTTATATATATATACTAGTAGATGTTATATATGTTTTGCACCCGCGCTAGTCTAGCCCCCGCTCTGTCATTAGTTAAGTAACCTAACGGGTGATGACGGGGCCCAGTGGCGAATGCGGATGGCATATACGTACATCATATTTTCGTTCTTTTCTGGTGTGATAGGTTAATTGATGGGACCGCATTAATTTTGATTAATGCAAGAAAACAAACCTAAAAGATGTTGTTGGAACAAATTTCGAAAACTACAGTTATATTCTTTCGCTTTGCATAGTGGTATTCGATCATGAATATCCTGTACCTCATTCAATGAGGTAAGAGCCGAGATACCTTCACGGGGAGTGACCTCTTGAGAAAAATACTATACTATAGATTACTCGTTTTTTTTTCAAAACCAGATATTTTCAAAAAGCAGGGCTTAAACCACTCCTTTTTTCAAAGCTATCAGGTCCCTTCAACGATATCAAGTTCATTACGTTAACGGGTTTTTCGCCAAAAACACAGTCGTAGTCCTCTGTCATTTCTTACAAGTATTACTTAGTATTCATGCTGTGTATGTTGACCTCTGTCAAGGCATAGTGAATGGTAGCTAAGAAATGCTCGTATGTTGCATAGATAGATGCAATTATTTAGAACAGTCGCACGATCATTTTGACCTCTGTCAAGGACTTATGCGGGTGGGTCTAAATCAATCTAGGACAATGATGGGTTGAACTTGATTTGTGACCTATGACATGTTGACCTCTGTCAAGATCATGAAGCCGCTTGGGGAAAAAATCAGATCGGGAGTTTCAAATATACAGGAAACTTGCAGATTTAGCATACTTTCTGGAATGCGGTGACTAGAGTGGATTCCATCTAGGTCATCACACAATGATAGTTGGATCCTGATCCCACTGATGAGTTGGATTACTCTCAAAAGATTATTTCACTTAACAATCAATGCTATAAATCAAGTAGGTGTCTAGAACGGTGTTAGCGGAGCTATGCCTCCAGGGAAAAGAGATTATATAATTAAGGAACTTTGCGAAAGCGTTGGAAAATCTCCCTCGAAGTACCAACACTAGCCTGGCTGAAAGGTTAAGCAAGTATTGTGACGTGCGATTAATCCTGACTAGTTCTTCTTTTAAGGTTTGAAGAAGAATTTGAGGAAACAGTGGGAACCATCCTGATTAGATAAAATAATAACCAATCTAATCTTGCAAGAGCGCATGCTAAGTGTTTCTTTTCTCTCTCTCCAGGTAGCAACCATTTCATGCCCTAATCAAGATAATAAAATGTATCGCTTGACCGATCCGAATTCTTATTCAGGGCTGGGGAACGTCGGTTTGGCTCTAAACTATGACAACAGTCATGAGTATGAGCAAGGGAAAGAGGAAAGCATGAATTCCTTGATAACCTCATCGAAGAAGAAGCATACTATTGCATCTCCTTCAGGTGTTCTTGTAGTTGAGAACTGCTTTTCGGTCAGTCATCCCTCCTGGGTACTAGATACCGGATCAGGATCTCATATATGTAATTTATTGCAGGGACTGAGAAAAAGTAGGATGGTTGGACCTGGTGATATGTCCCTCAGAGTAGGGAACTGAGCATAAGTTAATGCTGCAGCCGTCGGTGATTATCACCTAGTATTGCCAAATGGCAATAATATGATTTTGAACAATTGCCAATATGTATCTTCTATGGTTTGCAACATCATATCAATTTCATTACTTGATAAAGATGGATATAACTATGTTTTTGATAGAAATATCATGAACATCTACCTTGATAAGGTATTGGTTGCAGAAAGTACACTGTGTAATGGTACCTATGTTCTAAATCAGAACACAGTTCTCAATGTACAAAACACACGCAAGATGAAGAGTTCAGATACGAACGAATCGTACTTGTGGCATTGTAGACTTGGTCATATCGGAGAGAAAAGACTAAGTAAGTTGCATAAAGATGGACTTTTGAACACGTTCGAATTTTCATCTTATGAAACTTGTATGTCTTGTCTCAAGGGAAAAATGACCAAATCCACGTTCACCGGACATGGAGAAAGAGCAGGAGGGCTCTTGGGACTCATACACAGTGATGTATGTGGTCCAATGTCTATACATGCACGGGGTGGGTTCTCGTACTTCATCGCATTCACTGACGATCTCTCAAGGTTCGGATATGTGTATCTGATGAAACATAAATCTGAAGCTTTTAATAAATTCAAAGAATTCAAAAAAGAAGTAAAGAACAAGACTGGAAAAAGTATCAAGATCCTCCGATCTGATAAAGGAGGGGAGTACTTGAGCACTGAATTCAGGGACTTTCTAAAAGAGAACGGTATTCTCTCTCAGCTTACTCGTCCGTATACACCACAGCACAACGGCGTATCGGAGCGGAGGAACCGTTCCCTATTTGACTTGGTTCGCTCCATGATGAGTAGTGCTGAGTTACCTCTTTCATTCTGAGGACTTGCGCTTGAAACAACAGCGTACTTATTGAATTAGGTTCCATCTAAATCAGTGCCTAAGATTCCATATGAAATATGGAGTGGTAGAAAACCATGTCTTAAACGGGTTAAGATATGGGGTTGTCCAATATATGTGAAAAACCATAATCCGGACAAACATCAGGCACAGTCAGTTTTATGTAAGTTTGTAGGATATCCCATGCATTCAAATGGATATCTGTTCTACTACACCGAGAAACAGAAGGCGTTTGTTGTTCAGCACGCTAATTTTTTAAAGTGGCAATTTCTTGCAAAAGAAACAAGTGGGAGTGTTGAAGTCAAAATTTGCACCCCGGTTGACCGAGTCAAAGTCAAAGTCAACCCCCAAGCTAGGTGGGCCCAAGCCAGGTCAAGCGGGCCCATGCCCAAGTCGAGCCCGCGTCCAGCCTCCCCATGCCAACAACAAAATCATGTAATAAATAATTTTTATGTGATTTTTATACATGAATGTATGCAAAATGGGCATAAAGCCAATATTTCGTAAACCCATGGCTTATGTGCAAAAATGAAATGGCACATAAGCCATGGGATGGGCAAAATGCCATTTTTGCAAAGCCTAAGGGGTTATATGTAAATATGTAAGCCTATATAAGGCAAAATGATGATGAATAAAAAAACAACTTTCCATTCTATCAAAAACCTAGGGTTTGTGCCTCTTTCCCTTTGCTAAAGGTTCCAAGCCTTCTTCTTTCTTTTGAATTAAATCAAGAGTTTTACTCATCCTTTTCCAAAACTAAATAGTTTTTCACCAAAAAACCCACAAAGGGGAACTTGGATCTGTCATTAGATCTCAAAAAGAAAAGATTTTTAGATCTCACATCTCTTGATCCAGCCAACAGAGGAGGAAGAAAAAGAACCCATTTCCTCAACCAAAACATTTTTAGGAGTTTAACTCCACTCTAAACCCTATTTCTGGGACTAAAAAGCCCCTTTTCCTCGCCAGCGCCCTGCGCTCGAGCGCAAAGCGCCCACATGCCGACACGTGGCGCGCTTGCACTCAAGTGCCCGGCGCTCGGGCGCAAAGCGCCCACGTGCCGACACGTGGCGCGCTTGCGCCTAAGCGCACAGCACCTAAGCGCACAGCGCTGGCCCCACGCATCATTTGGATGCCTTTCCCCCTCTTTTTATATATATATACATATGCATATATATGTACACACACACATACACCACGACACTGACCCCCATAAAAACTCTGCGGGGCCCCCGATATATCCAAAACCCCTTCAAAACACAACACTGCATATTGAGTTCGCATGACCAGTTTAACCCGTCAATCGGAGGTTCCCTCGCTCCAAAGGCGAGGGGTAATTAACGGCGGCTTAGTCCACGGCTGTCGGAGATTTGGATCCCCACAATCAATAAACCCCGGCCTACCCTAGGCAGGGGGAATCTGTAGTACGCCTGACAAGCGCGCACGTATTCCCATCTCAATGGGGTGACGAAAAACACCCTACAGATTCTGGCACGCCCGGTGGGACCTATCTCTCCTCCCATATTTCGGGTTAAGCATTCATGCGAACTCAATCAATATACATATCGATATTTATACTAAAATAATGCTCTTTCATGCAGGTATTCAAGCAATCACTTTTTAACAATGTCTCCAAGGACGATCTCAGCTCTCAGCACGGCTCTCATCTCCTATACGATGAAGATGGACTCCCGGACGGTCCTCCCGGCTAGTCTCGGGCGACAATGGGAGGATCCGCCGCTGCCATTTCGCTCTATTATGTTCGTGTCTGCTAACGACGTCCCAGCTCCTCAAGCTCCGGTAGCAGACAAACCGGTCTCAAAAGGGAAAAGGCCGAATGTCATGGTTGCAAGGGTACCTCTGCCCAAGCACAAATCCGTTTCCAAATGACCCTCCATCGCTCCAGCTGGGGGAAAGGCCATCAACGTCAACGAAGCAACGGGGCATCTCGGGCAAGCTCCAGCGGTACCCCCGAGCTCATGCCCTTAAGCCATGTCCTCGCCACTAAGCTCGGTGCTAAACTAACCGAAGTCCGTAAAAATGGTACATGCACATGGCTGAGGCCAGAGGGTAAGACCCAAGTCACCGTCGAGTACCGCAACGAATCAGGCGCCATGGTGCCAATTCGTGTCCACACCGTCCTCATCTCGACCACCACGTCATTAAACTGGGAACAATCGACCACCACGTCATTAAACTGGGAATAATCGACCTCTAAGTCGTTAAACTGGGAATGTAAATATATATATATATATATATATATCTAAATAAACAAAAATGTGTAAATAAAAGAAAAATAAAGAAAAGCCGAAATGATGGGGAAACTCGCAATAAAAATCAGCGAGTAAAAATGAAAATGAAAATAAAGCCGAAATGATGGGGCAACCGCGAATAAAAGACGAAATGATAGGGCAATCACGATCTTCGCGATAAGAAAAGCTGAAATGATAGAGCAATCGCGGTAAAAAAAAAAAAAAAAAAAACAAAGGCAAATGATGAGTCGCTCTTGGTACCATATTCCAGTGCAGCGATGCAGACGCCAACAAAAATTCAAATTTCGCAAAATTCTTCTAGCCCTACGGCCAGTCCCCATATTGACTACCGTATACAATCCACGGGCTCAAATAATTCTCATCATACCCATACCCCACCGCAACCACCAGTTACGCGGCTGGTCTCCGCCTTTGGAATTATGCTCAATTGAGAAGACCCACTCATGTGTGCTCACGATACATGAGGAGAACAAACCTTTGTAGGATCCTTACGACTCACAAAGGAAAAACACACTTAGGAGTCCTCACGACTCCTAAGGAGAAAATACACCTGCGAGATCCTTACGACTCGTAGGGAGAAAATGCTTTTATGGGACCCTCACGACCCATAAAATTGAAAAGTCTTAGGTGATAGGGATCTAAACCTGTCTCCTAAGCCATCGCTTTCCAAATCCCATACCCCAATGATGAATGATGAGTCGCTCCTGGTACCATATTCCAGTGCAGCGATGCAGATGCCAACCAAATTCCAAACTCAAACCCCTACGTGGCGAATGATGAGTCGCTCCTGGTACCATATTCCAGTGCAGCGATGCAGACGCTGTCCAAAACTCAAATTCCTAATGGCGAATGATGAGTCGCTCCTTGTACCATATTCCAGTGCAGCGATGCAGACGCCAACCAAATTCCAAATCCCATACCCCAACGGCGAATGATGAGTCGCTCCTGGTACCATATTCCAGTGCAGCGATGTAGACGCCAACAAAGTCCCGAAATGTTTCCGGCCCTACGGTCTGGATCATACATCCTGCAAAACCGTATACAATCCAAGGGCGTAAAACAATCCCAATATCTCCCGAGTCCTACCGGTGAGACCACATTCAAAGTCCCACCAAAAATAATAAAATAAAAAAAGGTATGTCCACAAGCAAAATGGGCACGGATGAAAACCCGAAAGGGCTCCGTGAGTAAAAACAGCAGGACTACCGACGAGTTTGTGAAAACCCGAAAGGGCGCAAACTCATGAAAAAGAGATGAAATACACTCACAAAGTCCTCTCGACTTTGTGAGGAGAAAATCCCCGCGTGAGATCCTTACGACTCACAAAGGAGCGACACACTTAGGAGTCCCTACGACTCTTAAGGAGAAAATACACTTACGGGATCCTTACGACCCGTAGGGAGAAAATGCTTTGTGAGACCCTTACGGCTCACAAAATTGAAAAGTCTTCGGTGATAGGGACCTAAAACCTGTCTCCTAAGCCATCGCTTCCTGATAAGCAAGCGCAAATGATGATTCACTCCTGGTACCATATTCCAGTGTAGCGATACTGATGCCAAGCAAAAACCAAAACCAATTCCCAAATCCTCTCATGACAAATGATGATTCACTGCTGGTATTATTTTCCAGTATAGCGATGCTGATGTCAACCCAAATCAAACCAAGCCAACAACCTCTGCGGCGGAATCATTCTCCGTCCCAGAATTTACCCCGTGTTGAAATCATGTTTCGCTTCAGGATATCTGCCTTCTCTGCCGGAATTATGCTCCACCTCGGGATCAAGTCAACAGACAAGCTCTACGCCGGAATCATGCTCCGTCTCAGAATGTACCCCGTGTCGAAATCATGCTTCGCCTCGGAGTATATGCCTTCCCCGTCGGAATTATGCTTCGCCTGGGAATCAACCTCTGCATCGAAATTATGCTTCGGTCAGAATGTCTGCCGCCCTTCGGAATGATGCTCCGATCCTTGGAATCATGCTCCACCCTTTGGGATGATGATCCGATCCCCTGGAATCATGCTCCGCCCTTCGGAATGATGCTCCGATTCTTGGAATCATACTCCGCCCTTCGGAATGAAGCTCCGATTCTTGGAATCATGCTCTGCTCCTCGGAATGGTGCTCCGATCCCAGGAATCATGCTCCGCTCATCGGAATGATGCTTCGATCCCTAGAATCAGGCTCTGCTCATCGGAATGATGCTCCGATCCCTGGAATCATGCTCCGCTCATCGGAATGATGTTCCGATCCCCGAGAATCATGCTCCCCGAGGGATACTCCGAACCCTGGAATCATGCTCCGCGAATTGGAATGATGCTCCGATCCCCTGGAATCATGTTCCGATCTTCGGAATGATGCTCCGAACCTGGAATCATGCTCTGCTCATCGGAATGATGCTCCGATCCCCTAGATTCATGCTCCGCTCTTCGGAATGATGCTCCGATCCTTGGAATCATGCTCCACCCTTCGGGATGATGCTCCGATCCTCGGGAATCATGCTCCCCGTGGGATACTCCGACCCTGGAATTATGCTCCGCGAATCAGAATGATGCTTCGATCCTCGGGAATCATGCTCCCCGGGATGATACTCCGCCCCCGGAATGATGTTACACCTCGAAGTCAAATCCAGAGCACCGACCGTCCATGTCGTAAAAAGGGCAGTGCAGGCTTCCTACAAAGCAGGAACCAAATCGCTCCGGATCAGAGCGTCGACCGTCCATGTCGCAAAAAGGGCAGTGCAGGCTTCCCACAAATCGGGAACCAAATCGCTCTGGATTAGAGCGTCGACCGTCCATGTCACAAAACGGGCAGTGCGGGCTTCCCATAAATCGGAAACCAAATCGCTCCAAATCCAGAGCGCCGACCGTCCATGTCGTAAAAAGGGCAGTGCAGGCTTCCTACAAAGCAGGAACCAGATCACTTCGGGCCAAGGAAACGTTAACCACGGACACTCCGTCACGGAGACGCATCAAGCGTCGACTGTCCACGTCGTAAAAAGGGCAGTGCATCCCAAAAAGTGGGAACCAAGGCAAGCCGCCTCCACGTGAAAGAAGATCCATCAATTTCATGCACACGACCCAAATATGTGGTGTGCATTTATTGATGGGGGGCACTTTGTTGAAGTCAAAATTTGCACCCCGGTTGACCGAGTCAAAGTCAAGGTCAACCCCCAAGCTTGGTGGGCCCAAGCCCAGGTCAAGCGGGCCCATGCCCAAGTCGAGCCCGCGGCCAGCCTCCCTATGCGAACAACAAAATCATGTAATAAATAATTTTTATGTGATTTTTTATACATGAATGTATGCAAAATGGGCATGAAGGGAATATTTTGTAAGCCCATGGCTTATGTGCAAAAATGAAATGGCACATGAGCCATAAGATGGGCAAAATGCCATTTTTGCAAAGCCCAAGGGGTTATATGTAAATATGTAAGCCTATAAAAGGCAAGATGATGATGAATAAAAAAACAACTTTCCATTCTATCAAAAACCTAGGGTTTGTGCCTCTTTCCCTTTGCTGAAGGTTCCAAGCCTTCTTCATTCTTTTGAATTAAATCAAGAGTTTTACTCTTCCTTTTCCAAAACTAAATAGTTTTTCACTACAAAACCCACAAATGGGAACTTGGATATGTCATTAGATCTCAAAAAGAAGAGATTTTTAGATCTCACATCTCTTGATCCAGTGATTGCAAAGTTCTAAAATTATAACTGCGATCAGGACGGTGTCGCTTTGCAGCTAGCCGGTTGAGCACGGGTCGATCCACAGGGAGATAGTTGTATGTCTGTTCGAGTTTTAGACGAGTCAATAAAGAATTTGTATATGTTTGTTCAGTTCTATCCTAAGTGTTCGTATTTATGTTCAAGTAAGCTTGTTAAGGTTAAGGTTGGTTAGTAGAGTTAGGATTAGTCTTATACTTATCTTTTGCCATTCTTAAAATGATGTTAGGATAATTGAAAGTAGCGGGGATTAGGAGGACATAGGAATGGAATTTGCGAGTTTAAGCAAGCTTTCCAACGCTAAATCCATTCCTAGTGCCCCTTGTCCATCCGCTAAATACGCTTATTTCCAACCCTCGGCCAAACACCCGCAACCATGTATCCAATTAAGTCACAACTACATGTCATGTTGTAGTGCGCTTAAAGGACTTCTCGACTTAGGTCATGGCTATATGTCACGTATAGCGCGCCTAAGCGAGGGGGTTGCGGTTGTTTGGTCGGGGTTCGTTTCAAGATGTTTGGCAAAGAGAAGCACAAGAGATTTCTCCGTCCCTCATACCACCTTCCTTAGCCTTAACAAGAAGGAAATTATTCACACATCACAAAAGAAAAGAAAAGAAAACAAGAAGGAAGAAAAGAGGAAAATACGGTTTTACAAGTGAAGCAAGCTAAATCTTGGGTACTCACCTTAGCAAGGAACTCCGTCAAGTATCATCGCTTGAAAATACGGATAAAAGAAGATAAGAAAAAAGAACATGAAAAGAAATAACAACAACTAGTTAACAACAAATAATAAAATTACAAGACAATAAATAAAAGAGACAAGATAAAAATAACCCTCATCTTCATTGATCTTCCATTCAAAAAGCTCTCACTACAATTTTCATGAAGGAAAGAATGAAGAAGAAGAAGAAACTAAGCAAAATCCTAACAAAGAGAGAATGGAAATCAAGACATGAAGAAGACCTTGGCTTGGCACAAAACCGGGGTATTTATAGGCTGCTTGAAGAAACCCTAGGGCAATATTTTATTCCCAAATACACTGTGCCGCCTACCCCCTAAATTGCAGCTTCCACCGAGTTAACTCGGCCGCGGATCTGCGGCCGAGTCGTCCTATAGGCGGCGGATCCGCGGCCGTTTGGGGGATTTGGCAAGTCGTTTTTTCTGGGTTTCCCTGTGCTGCTCTCCTCTGTTGTTCTACAAGTTCCAAATTGCAATTTGCTTCAACAATTTCTTCAGATCTGCAACAGTCCAAAATGGGATCAAAAATAATACTTTTGACCTTTTCTCCCTCGAGCTCCGTGCACCTATTAATTCTTGTGCTGCCCCCCTCGTGCTCTGTGCTTGTCCGGGACACGAATGACCACAGTCATATGTCTTGTCTCTGGAACCGGTACACGACACTGGACAGATACGGATGACCGGAACCCGTCTTTTATCTGTTGTCAACAGATGTTCTGGATTTTGGCGTAACAGTGGAGATTTTGTATGATTTGCGTTATTTTGGACTAGGAACCTGTAGCCTGTAAATATATAGCAAACACGGATTAAAAGCACCTACCTATAAACAAACGAGCGTAAGAATGGGCGGTATTAAATGCAATATTCTGGTGTGAACAAATACCCCCAAACTTAACTTTTGCTCGTCCCGAGAAAAACCAATTATTCACAAAATAGTCCTAACCGCACTTTCGCAGGGAACGCGATTGCACTGAGCTCGTGCAACAAGCCGTTAAACCTCTAGGTGTCCCTAGTAGGAGGAGTGTTGTCTCCTGAGGGTTTTCAGCGGATTACACCCACAAAATCCCGTCAAGCTAGTGTCATAAGTTAACATCGATTCTACTCCTACAGTTTAGTATCTACGTTAGAAATTCTATCATCCTAAGTTAGAAACATCCAACCCTAATGCTTCACACCTCCTTTCTATTTAACCTTAGATCCTATACGTTCCAAAAAAATTTAGAAAGATGTTGGTATCTCCTGAGTTTTCTTTCTAAAGTGCGGTCTTAATTCCGGGATTTTTATCAACTTTACAGAAAACACAAGTCTTATTCTTTATTTCTATCTTTTATCCAAACATCGATTGTATACCGTTACGTTTGTGTAAATTTTGCACCCCTACACTCAAGAATTCAATTCAAGCTATAATACCCTTGCCCTAATACCTAATCCTACTTCTTTTCATTAAGTGATGGTCGGTGTTGCTCGCACACTTTTCATGCGACTATTAATGCTTCTTGAGGCACTAACGGCCGATTACTGAATGTGTGAGCTTAAAACGTAAATAGCAGTTTCCAGGTCTTGACTTTATGATTTTTTCTTTTATTTTTCTTTTTCAAGACCGGATATAGTTTTCAATGATGCTCTTTTGGTGTTTAGCTTTAAATACCGTTTTTTTCTTTCATACTAGGTTTTTAGGCAAGAGTATTTCTAGGTATCCTCTAATATCCCAAGTTTCAAGGTGCGTGTAAGTGCAGTTTGTAGGGTATAACTTTCTAATTTTGGACTCAAGAATAGAAACTATTTTTCAGACTTATCCTTCAATAAAACTTCAATACTTTCCCTTCATCTTGACTTAACTAAAGAACTGAACTCAAGATTACCTATTTCTCAAAAAAAAAACTGTAAGGGCTTATACTTACCAAAGTTAAACAGAATGAGGGTTATTTTTAGGGTTTTCAATTCCTAAGTCTAGAATTTAGTTATTTCTAACATATCAACTAAGCTTTCGGAAAAATCTAAGTTACCCTATTAGCTAACTCGATGACAAAGTTTTTATATTTTTGTAAAAATTTTTTGATTTTTATGGGTTTTGAAAATAAAGTATGCAAATGCAGAATATACAAATGAATGCGAAGGTAGAAAGCTTACCGAGCACACCCTCAAACTTGAATTTGACAGTGCCCTCACTGTCAGGCTACACTAAGAGGGTCAAAATTGTCGGCGCTCCCTAAAAACAAATTATATACAAAACAAAAAAGGAAAACAAAAAATATATACAAAAAGATTCCCCCCCAAACTTAAGTAAAAAAATATTTCCATTGTTAAGCATTGAAGTTCAGGATCAGGGGGGAAAGAACAGTATCAAGCTATACAAGGCCTTACACAGGCCAAAAGTGAGCACCAACCATTCAAAGATCTTATCGTGATAAAGCAGTGGCTGGTGAAAGAATGCGGAGAGGTAAGAAATAGAGAATACGTGAGACCGTATGGAGATAGAAGCGGGATACGGTCTCGGTATATGAGAAGAAGAATGGCGGAAGGGAGAAAGAAGTGGAATACGAACTTGAGGGTAGAAATGGATTGAATAAATTAGTACAATCTGTAATGATTGATGTGAAAAGAAGGATTGTACTAATCTATCAATATGGCGACAAATTGGGTCAAATCCCTCAAGATTCATGAGAAACCATGGGTACGCCGAACTTGGTAAACCAGACACAGGAAGTGAAAATGATACGGTTTCTTGCAAGGTCGAAACGATTGAAAGTATGGAGGGAAGTGATTGACGAAGGGTATCAGGTAAAGGTTTAGGAGGGTGTACACAGTCAATGACAGGGACAGGATGAATTGGAAAATCCGACTCATCAAACAAAACTGATTCATCCTCAAAAATATCCTCAAAATTTTCCTCAAGATTCAGCACATCCATGCATTTATCCTCAAAATCCAGACGCATATGGGGTTCGGGAAAAACAATTAATGACTCGGGATGATGAATTGGAGAGAAAAACTCAGCCAAATCTACGGGTTCATCGTCCAAAATATCCCCAGCGTCAATATCCTCAATCAAGTGAAAATCTATATTCTCAGACACCTCAACAAAAGCATGGATATCAATCAATTCAGGTTCTAGAGTGGAGGTGTAGAGGTCAAACGGATTGGGATTGGTTTCACTTGGCAAGGTCCCTTCACAATCGGGTAAATCAAACACTTCAAAGTCGCACAACTCATTAACCCTTCTATCTTCAACTGATAATTCATTTGGGACACTAGATAGACATTCAAAACCGGAGTCGTGGGATTCAAGTTGAAACGGGTAGGCTTGATTCGGAAGGGGGTACTTCTCACTCTCTCCACTCAAATTCACGTCTTGTCCTGTCGCCTCATCATACCTTGGAAAATGTGGAGCTAGTTGAAAACTAGCTACTGGGTCAGTAGGTTGTATGAGGGCGGCCATGGACGCATTCAAATCCATCATCTGTTGGCATGACGCTACCCTAAAGTCTTCCAACGATTGTTCCAGACTAGACATGGGTTGTGACGGGGTTTCAGTAAAAGATTCAAAGTTGTTTGGATACTGAAAACTCCCAAATGGCGGTTCAGAAGCAATGTCTAGGGAAGATGCAAAATTCGGGCAGGACTGGTCGGAATTGAATGGTTGGACAGGAGCAGGATCAATATTTGGATAAGAAGGTGAATGGAATTGTTGATCCCAAGAATCTGTAGTGGTGAAAGGAGTGAAAGATCGGCTACGGGATTGTTCAATATGTTCAGCAAGAGACATAGGTCTTGTGGTTACAACTGGACTTTCAAAAGGGGTATCAACGCAAGAAGGGGTGAATGTTTGAAATGGTTGATACGAAGTGGATTGTGGGGTCAAGTTGTTCGTCCTAGACGCGTTTATCCGATCTTTCAAAGAGATTTTGGGCATGGAGGGATCGTTCGACGTTTGACCAAAACAAGAACCGTAAGAAGTAATGTCTGGTTGTGGAAACCAAAGTTCGGAAAGAGTTTTTCTAGGTGGAGTACCCATGATGTGAAGAGAGAAAGAAAGAAAGGAAGAGAAAAGGAGGGGAAAAAGAATGTGGATTTTTTTTTATTAAAAAAATGTTTGTTTTTAGAGTTTTTGAAATTGTTTGTTTGAAAGAATACGGAATTATGGGACTAAAATTTACAAGCACAATCACAATCACAATATGCACAAACACACCTAAAGCTAGGGTCATCTAGGTCAGCTAGACAGCTCCTAACTGTTCCAAAGGGCTAGAAATAGGACCTCAAACCGCCTCTTCACCGCCAATTGCGGCCAGGTAAGTGCCAGGTAAGTGGGAGGCTCCCCACTACGGAAGTAGTGGTCCTAATTAAGTAACCACTTGCCTTAGAAACACTTTCCTATACACCGCAAAGTCAGGTTAGGATAAACGGCCGATGCCTACAACTAGTCCTCTGTCCTATTGAGCGTGACGTCCTTAGGGCTGAGTCTAGTATTTTTTTATTAGCTCAAGGTAATACGTATCCAATTAGTGATTTGTGGGGTCTTAGGAAGGGTGATGAAATCCCCACCCAATCTGAATTGGTGTTATAGCCCCTTAATGTCCGTATTAATATATACAAAGTGGTAAACAAACAAAATCTAAAACAACAAAAATTTATTTGGCGGCTGCGCAAGCTGTGCAAAGAAACCTGCAAAAAATACAGTATAGTAGAATTCAGAGAGGGAACTAGAGGAGAGTGAAAGGGCAGAAGAAATTTGGGGCTCAAAAGACGCAATATGACCGTGGAACCACCGCTGTATCCCCTCTTTGACCGCGGTTCCACGGTCAAATTGATGAGTTGGCGACTGAAACTTAGGTTAATAGACGTGCCCTTCTCTGTACACACTAAAAAAACCCTCTGTTTCTTGATTAGATTACTGTACTTGCTCCAGATTAGCCTGCACACTTGCACACAAAAATTATCAAAAATAACAAAAAGATTTTATTTTTTATTTATAAATATATACAAAAAGGATATTAACCCGAATAACAAGAAAGAAAATACGTTACCGTCTCCCCGGCAACGGCGCCATTTGATCGCACGCTTTTGGCGTGTCGGATGTTCAAAGTTCTAAAGTTATAACCGCGATCAGGACGGTGTCGCTTTGCAGCTAGCCGGTTGAGCACGGGTCGATCCACAGGGAGATGGTTGTATGTCCGTTCGAATTTTAGACGAGTCAATAAAGAATTTGTATATGTTTGTTCAGTTCTATCCTAAGTGTTCGTATTTATGTTTAAGTAAGCTTGTTAAGGTTAAGGTTGGCTAGTAGAGTTAGGATTAGTCTTGTACTTATCTTTTACCATTCTTAAAATGATGTTGGGATAATTGAAAGTAGCGGAGATTAGGAGGACATAGGAATGGGATTTGTGTGTTTAAGCAAGCTTTCCAATGCTAAATCCATTCCTAGTGCCCCTTGTCCGTCCGCTAAATATGCTTATTTCCAACCCTCGGCCAAACACCCGCAACCATGTATCCAATTAAGTCATAACTACATGTCACGTTGTAGTGCGCTTAAAAGACTTCTCGACTTAGGTCGCGGCTATATGTCACGTATAGCGCGCCTAAGCGAGGGGGTTTCGGTTGTTTGGTCGGGGTTCGTTTCAAGATGTTTGGCGAAGAGAAGCACAAGAGATTTCTCCATCCCTCATACCACCTTCTTTAGCCTTAACAAGAAGGAAATTATTCACACATTATAAAAGAAAAGAAAACAAAACAAGAAGGAAGAAAAGAGGAAAATACGTTTTTACAAGTGAAGCAAGCTAACTCTTGGGTCCTCACCTTAGCAAGGAACTCCGTCAAGTATCATCGCTTGAAAATACGGATAAAAGAAGAGAAGAAAAGAGAACAAGAAAAGAAATAAGAACAAATAGTTAACAACAAATAATAAAATTACAATACAAGATAATAAAATTACAAGACAATAAATAAAAGAGACAAGATAAAAATAACCCTCATCTTCATTGATCTTCTACTCAAAAATCTCTCACTACAATTTTCATGGAGGAAAGAATGAAGAAGAAGAAACTAAGATAAATCCTAACAAAGAGAGAATGGAAATCAAGACATGAAGAAGACCTTTGCTTGGCATAAAACCGGGGTATTTATAGGCTGCTTGAAGAAACCCTAGGGCAATATTTTATTCCCAAATACACTGTGCCACCTACCCCCTAAATTGCAGCTTCCACCGAGTTAACTCGGCCGCGGATCCGCGTTCGAGTCGCCCTATTGGCCGCGAATCCACGGCCGTTTGGGGGATTTGGCAAGTCGTTTTTTCTAGGTTTCCCTGTACTGCTCTCCTCTGTTGTTCTACATGTTCCAAATTGCAATTTGCTTCAACAATTTCTTCAGATCTGCAACAGTCCAAAATGGCATCAAAAATAATACTTTTGACCTTTTCTCCCTCGAGCTCCGCGCACCCATTGATTCTTGTGCTTCCCCCCTCGTGCTCTGTGCTTGTCCAAGACACGAATGACCACTGTCATATGTCATGTCTCTGGAACCGGTACACGGCACTGGACAGATACGGATGACCGGAACCCGGCTTTTATCTGTTGTCAACAGATGTTCTGGATTTTGGCGTAAAAGTGGAGATTTTGTATGATTTGCGTTATTTTGGACTAGGAACCTGTAGCCTGTAAATATGTAGCAAACACGGATTAAAAGCACCTACCTATAAACAAACAAGCGTAAGAATGGGCGGTATTAAATGCAATATTCTGGTGTTCCATTTGATCGCACTCTTTTGGCGTGTCGGATGTTCAAAGTTCTAAAGTTATAACCGCGATCAGGACATTGTCGCTTTGCAGCTTTCCGGTTGAGCACGGGTCGATCCACAGGGAGATGGTTGTATGTCCGTTCTAGTTTTAGACGAGTCAATAAAGAATTTGTATATGTTTGTTCAGTTCTATCCTAAGTGTTCGTATTTATGTTCAAGTAAGCTTATTAAGGTTAAGGTTGGTTAGTAGAGTTAGGATTAGTCTTGTATTTATCTTTTGCCATTCTTAAAATGATGTTGGGATAATTGAAAGTAGCGGGGATTAGGAGGACATAGGAATTGGATTTGCGAGTTTAAGTGTAATACCCCAGGTATTATCTGGTATACCCATATATACCAGATAAGCATGGGGACCCACTGTAGAACATGGGGAATCTTCGAAATACATTTCGAAAGAGGTCAGACCTGTACTATAAATGGAATGATACCCCTCTTCAATACAGAGGCGCCTTTTAAGTGAACTGGCACTACAAGAGTTTGAGAACTCCGTAGTTAAGCGTGCTCGGGCCAGGGAAGTCCTGGGATGGGTGACCTCCTGGGAAGTGGCCCCTGGTCGGGTCCAGTTCGCTCCGAAGGACAAAACCGTGCGGCTTCGGCCAGAGCGGACAATACTCTCTGTATTGGGGGCGGGTCGTGACAGAATGGTATCAGAGCTGGTTCCTCAATAGTAGGTTTGTGGTTCGAGGACGAACCATTGTTCTAAGTGGGGGAGAATGTAATACCCCAGGTATTATCTGGTATACCCATATATACCAGATAAGCATGGGGACCCACTGTAGAACATGGGGAATCTTCGAAATACATTTCGAAAGAGGTCAGACATGTACTATAAATGGAATGATACCCCTCTTCAATACAGAGGCGCCTTTTAAGTGAACTGGCACTACAAGAGTTTGAGAACTCCGTAGTTAAGCGTGCTCGGGCCAGGGAAGTCCTGGGATGGGTGACCTCCTGGGAAGTGGCCCCTGGTCGGGTCCAGTTCGCTCCGAAGGACAAAACCGTGCGGCTTCGGCCAGAGCGGACAATACTCTCTGTATTGGGGGCGGGTCGTGACATTAAGCAAGCTTTCCAACGCTAAATCCATTCCTAGTGCCCCTTGTCCGTCCGCTAAATACGCTTATTTCCAACCCTCGACCAAAAACCCACAACCATGTATCCAATTAAGTCACAACTACATGTCACGTTGTAGTGCGCTTAAAGGACTTCTCGACTTAGGTTGCGGCTATATGTCACGTATAGCGCGCCTAAGCGAGGGGGTTGCGGTTGTTTGGTCGGGGTTCGTTTCAAGGTGTTTGGCGAAGAGAAGCACAAGGGATTTCTCCGTCCCTCATACCACATTCCTTAGCCTTAACAAGAAGGAAATTATTCACACATTATAAAAGAAAAGAAAACAAAACAAGAAGGAAGAAAATAGGAAAATACGGTTTTACAAGTGAATCAAGCTAACTCTTGGGTCCTCACCTTAGCAAGGAACTCCGTCAAGTATCATCGCTTGAAAATACGGATAAAAGAAGAGAAGAAAAGAGAAAAAGAAAAGAAATAACAACAACTAGTTAACAAAAATAATAAAATTACAATACAAGATAATAAAACTACAAGACAATAAATAAAATAGACAAGATAAAAATAACCCTCATCTTCATTGATCTTCCACTCAAAAAGCTCTCACTACAATTTTCATGGAGGAAAGAATGAAGAGGAAGAAGAAAATAAGCTAAATCCAAACAAAGAGAGAATGGAAATCAAGACATGAAGAAGACCTTGGCTTGGCACAAAACCGAGGTATTTATAGGCTGCTTGAAGAAACCCTAGGGCAATATTTTATTCCCAATTACACTGTGCCACCTACCCCCTAAATTGCAGCTTCCACCGAGTTAACTCGGCCGCGGATCCGCGACCGAGTCTCCCTATGGGCCGCGGATCCGCGGCCGTTTGGGGGATTTGGCAAGTCGTTTTTTATGGGTTTCCATGTGCTTCTCTCCTCTGTTGTTCTACATGTTCCAAATTGCAATTTGCTTCAACAATTTCTTCAGATCTGCAACAGTCCAAAATGGCATCAGAAATAATATTTTGACATTTTCTCCCTCGAGCTCCGCGCACCTATTGATTCTTGTGCTGCCCCCCTCGTGCTCTGTGCTTTTCCGAGACACGAATGACCACTGTCATATGTCTTGTCTCTGGAACTGGTACACGGCAATACGGATGACCGGAACCCGGCTTTTATCTGTTGTCAACAGATGTTCTGGATTTTGGCGTAACAGCGGAGATTTTGTATGATTTGCGTTATTTTGGACAAGGAACCTGTAGACTGTAAATATGTAGCAAACATGGATTAAAAGCACCTACCTATAAACAAACGAGCATAAGAATGGGCAGTATTAAATGCAATATTCTGATATGAACATCCAGCCAACAAAGGAGGAAGAAGAAGAACCCATTTCCTCAACCAAAACATTTTTAGGAGTTTAACTCCACTCTAAACTCTATTTCTGGGACTAAAAAGCCCATTTTCCTCGCCTGCGCCCCGCGCTCGAGCGCAAAGCGCCCACGTGCCGACACGTGGCGCGCTTGCGCTCACGCGCCCCGCGCTCGAGCGCAAAGCGCCCACGTGCCGACACGTGGCGCGCTTGCGCTCACGCGCCCCTCGCTCGAGCGCAAAGCGCCCACACGCCCCGCGCTCGAGCGCACGGCGCCCACGCGCCCCGCGCTCGAGCGCAAAGCGCCCAAGCGCCCCGCGCTCGAGCGCAAAGCGCCCAAGTGCCGACACGTGGCGCACTTGCGCCTAAGCGCACAGCACTGGCCCCACGCATCCTTTGGATGCCTTTTCCCCCTCTTTTTATATATATATATATACATATATATATATATATACATATGCATACATATGTACACACACACATACACCATGACACTGTCCCTGTTAGAAAAAAATTTCTAACGGGGTGCTGCCCCGCACCTCGCAAGCGGCTGCTAGCCTCCTTGACCCCCAGCCCGCTATCCGTGTAGCGGGACCCCCGTAAAAACTCTGCGGGACCCCCGATATATCCAAAACCCCTTCAAAACACAACACTGCACATTGAGTTCGCATGACCTGTTTAACCCGTCAATCGGAGGTTCCCTCGCTCCAAAGGCGAGGGGTAATTAACGGCAGCTTAGTCCGCGGCTGCCGGAGATTTGGATCTCCACAATCAATAAACCCCGGCCTACCCTAGGCAGGGGGAAGCTGTAGTACGCCTGACATGCGCGCGTATTCCCATCTCAATGGGGTGACAAAAAACACCCTACAGGGAGCACGGTAGAACTGGAAGAAATTCCAGAGGGACAAACTATAACTGAAGATTTAGTAGAACCACAAAATTCAATAGTCCCGGACTAACCTCAGCCACTCCGCAGATCTGGTAGGATTTCTCATCGGCCCGAAAGATACTACGTTTTCTCATAGACGGGTGTTTCCCCAATCAGAGCAAAGCTCTGTTTGAATTTCAAAAATTCAAAAATTGAAGCAACGCTTCAGATTCCTTGCACTGCGCGCAACGCGCCACGTGTCAAAAGCTGACACGCCAGCGCAGCGCCCAAGGCAGCGCACCCAATCAGAGTAAGGCTCTATTTAAAATGAAAATAAAGAAGCAACGCTTCAGCTGAGTTGCGCTCTGCGCTGCGCGACATGTGGCAGCGCAGCTGCGCTAGCGCAGTTGCGTTGCGCTCTGCGCTGCACGATACGTGGCTGCGCTCTGCGCTGCACGATACGTGGCTGCGCTCTGCGCTGCGCGACACGTAGCAACGCAGTTGCACTAGCGCAGTTGCGCTGCGCTTTGCGCTGCGCAAGACGTGTCAAGCGCAGGTGCGCTTTCGCCAACTGTGCCAGCACTAAAACAGAATTAAAATTTTAGAAAGATCTTTCTGATCTTGTTAAAATAAGAAGATTATCTTCTGTAAAACAGAAGCCCTTGGATCAAAGATCCAACGGTGGGGAAAAATCCCTAAATCACTCAGAGAAAGATCACTTTAACTGATTTAACAAATCAAATGGCTCTATAAAAAGCCGCCTAGACTCCTAGTCTAAAGGACATCAGCACACAGAGAATTCACAGAGCTCTTCTAAGAACTTTGAGAAGAATTTTGAAAGAAAGAAAGAAAAAGATAAAACCTTTAGAAAAAGAAGAATTTTCTTCTGAAAAGATCAATGATCTAAGAACAAGATCAAAGATCTTCAATAAAAAAAGATAATATTAATAAAAAGAAGTAATTTACTTCTTCTTTAGATCTTTCTGATCTAAATAAAGGCATTGCCTTTTGTTGAACCATTGGTTCTAGAATCTTAGAATCGGATCAAGCTATTGAACAGTGCCCTGCACTTGAAAAAATTGCATTGTTGCGCTCTCAGGTTGGCGCAAGCCACCAGAGAGCACCGCGTGTCAACCCCAGAATAGACTTCGCTATGCGCTTCTAAAACAGAGCACTGCTCTCTTAAATTGGCGCAAGTCACCAGAGCGCGCCACGTGTTAGCAGCGCAGCGCACTGCGCTAGCAGACTTGCGCTCACCAGAGCGTGACACGTGTCACCTCCACATGGACTTGCGCCTTTCGCTCCTCAATTGGCGCAAAGCGCCTGACAAGCCACGTGGCACACTGTCAGAAGATTTAATGCTCTGCAGAGGGACATAGCCCAATTAAAAAGGCCTAACAGGCCTGATAAAAATGCTATGAATTAATTTAAAAAGGGCAGAGCCCAAACAGAGGTCTGTTAGACCAAAACAAATACTGTGCATTTAATTAAAAGCCCAATGCTATGCATTAATAAAGGGCAGAGCCCAAGCAAAGGCCTAATAGGCCAATGATAAATAAAATGTTGAATATTCTCAACTGGACTTAGCCCAATTTTGGCCGTAAGTCCTCAAATTAAAATTAACTGAGCACGACTGCTCTCTTAAATCAATTTACAACCGGTTCAAGGGTACATCTTTGAACTCCTTTGGCATCTGTCGTTGTAATACTTCAACGTCGTCAGAGAGGTGTTGGGTCTCGACAACCACACATTGCTACGGACTGTGGGGTCCTTAAACTCTTGGACTTAAGCGTCCTTGAACCGACATACAGACTGTGGGGTCCTTAAACTCATGGACTCAAGCGTCCTTAAACCGGTATACGGACTTAAGCGTCCTTAAACTTCCGGAATGTGGGGTCCTTAAACTCATGGACTAATGCGTCCTTAAACCAACATTCGTCCCCAAAATGGGAATGTTGGACCACCATGTCCCTAAACTGGTAATACGGACTGTGAGGTCCTTAAACTCATGGACTTATACGTCCTTAAACCAGCATTCGTCCCCAAAATGGGAATGTTGGACCACCATGTCCCTAAACTGGTAATACGGACTGTGGGGTCCTTAAACTCATGGACTTATGCATCCTTAAACCAATATTCGTCCCCAAAATGGGAATGTTGGACCACCATGTCCCTAAACTGTTAATACGGACTGTGGGGTCCTTAAACTCATGGACTTATGCGTCCTTAAACCAACATTCGTCCCCAAAATGGGAATGTTGGACCACCATGTCCCTAAACTGGTAATACGGACTGTGGGGTCCTTAAACTCATGGACTTATGCGTCCTTAAACCAATATTCGTCCCCAAAATGGGAATGTTGGACCACCATGTCCCTAAACTGGTAATATGGACTGTGGGGTCCTTAAACTCATGGACTTATGCGTCCTTAAACCAACATTCATCCCCAAAATGGGAATGTTGGACCACCATGTCCCTAAACTGGTAATACGGACTGTGGGGTCCTTAAACTCATGGACTAATGCGTCCTTAAACCAGCATTCGTCCCCAAAATGGGAACAATAGACCACTATGTCCCTAAACTGGAATAATAGAGCCCCCAAATGCTCTTTTGTCGGATCTAAACGATCCCGTTAAGTTGATCTTAGTCTCAAATTAGACTAACGTATCCTTAACAAACGTTTAAGTTGATTTTAGCCCCAAATATGGATAACGTATCTTTAAACCAAAACCCCAAACCCAAATCTAAGAAAATACGGATTTGGACTAATCCACGTCCTACGGGCGACGACATAAATTAGTCTCCGTATACAATCCACGGGCAACCACAAACAAAACAAACACCCACGACACGAAGTGAAATTCTGGAGAAGGAGAAAATTGCTACCGCGGTGCGGTAGCGTAATTAACTGCAGGGGCTTGTGCCTGCAATGAAGAGCGTCCCCACAATCAAAAATCCCTCCAGCGAGGGGGAATCTGACGATGTCTGCTACATCTGCCGCATCCGTCTAAACCTCCGATACACGGTGCCATAAATCAACTTGGCATCTTCGGAGAGGTGGACGGATAAAACCAAATAGCATCTGCCCCGAATCTCAGGCAAGACAAACCTACGCGGTCGCGTCTCCGTGATTCGGAGGGGAACAGATTCTAGCATGCCCGGTGGGACCTTTTCCTCTTTCCACTCCACACTTCGTATGTCGTCTTCGCGAACGAATCGCGGTTTGTTAATGGTTGCCCTAGGGTTTCATGTTACTAAGATTTGGTTTCTTACTTGGCGCAGCAATCAAACAACAAAGGCGTCTAACTGCTCAAACTGCTCCAAATGCAACTGCAACCGACGCTCCGCCTCACCTGGGGGCGTAGCCTATGGGCCTCAAGAGGCCTCCATCCTTGCTATGCCGGTAGAACAAGTGACTCAGGCTACCACCGGCCTATTCTTCGGGACCATGCTCCCGCCAGCAAGCTTCACCATTCCAGTGCCCGTACCGGAAGCGCAAAAGAAGTCGGTCTTTGATCGGCTCACTACTACCACGGCCCCTCTCAACGGGTCATCTAATCTCAAGCCGGCAGCCTCGGTTTTCACCAGACTGAGCCTGAACCCCGATGGACCTGCCAAGAAGCCCATGACTCGTGAAGTGGCCTTCCCAAAGAAGACAACCATATCTGCTCCTGAAGTCGTCAAGACGGCTTCTCCTACTAAAGAGTCAGTCTTTGCAAGGCTGACTATTCCGGTTCCCGTTCCTGCTCGAAGGTCTGTCTTTGATAGATTGGATACCGCTACTCAAAAGACATCAGTCTTCAAGAGGCTAGCACCAGCGGTGCGTCATCTGGACAAGGAGCAAGATAAAACCATCCCCATCGCCAAACCAACCCCAACAGCTCGACACGCTCGACGTCGCCATTGGCGCCGAGTAAGGAAAGCCGGGGGCATCTCCCCCTCTGGGCTAACTCCACCGGCTCCAGCAGTGGAAATCAATGCTGCTGTTCCGACTGGGAACAGCTTTGAACCGCTAAGGAGGGTACGCAAGAACTCTCCGACTGCCACGCTGAAAAGATCTCCTCCACCCACAGAGAATGTCACAAAAACAAAGCCAGAACAGCCCCCTCAACGTCTGTCCTCCAAAATTTACAAGGTTTGGCGACGGGTTCAAGACTCAGTGGTCATTCAAGATCCCTCTCACCGGCAGAAGAGGGTGAAAGTTCAAGAAGAAAGGAACCGTCCTGTCAAACTGCAAAGGAAGACAACCACTCGGGTACCCACTATGACGGCCCCCTCCACGTCGACTACTCAAAAGAAAAGAAGACCGGAGAAAGTTCCCACACCTGCGGCGAACGTCGAAGGCAGTGAACACAAACGCCCTAAGTCCGGGGGCATTGTGGTACACACCGTCTATATGGCGTCCGGGAAAGAGGACAGCCATACATCCACAGGTCATAGTCCGCTTACGCGGTCGGTGACTAAAGCTCAGGAGCAGCAGTAGAAGCTCCAGGAAATGATGACCGTGATGGCCGCACTCACTGGGCCAAAAGAAAGCCCCGAAGCGTCCTCGGATCAGCGACAGGAGCAAGAAACCGACGCTGAGTTCCTTCGGAGAATATTGGAAAAGAAGGACAAAGAGGCTACAGAACAAACAGCCAATATAAAAAAAATGGCCCTCCTGTTCCAGGACATGGTGGGTATGATGATCCAGCAAGATCCTCCAGCCGAAGATCCTCCGATCATCCTTGAAAATGACAGAGGAGAAACGTCGAATCCACCGCCGGCTCTGTCAGCAGCCAAGGAGGAGACAATTTCCAAAGCTGACCTGGACGAATATATAGCTCAGCAGATACGGGTTCATCAGGCAACGGAGGAAGCCGGTCAAGTTGTCAGAATGGGGCGACCATATCCGAGCTGGTATGATCAGATCAAGTACCCGCCGGGCTATACAATACCGAAATTCCATGTCTATAAGTGGACTGGCAATCCCCATCAACATGTTGCCCAGTTCAGGGCTCTTTGCGGTAACACCGGCGGTGATGATAAATTGTTGCTTCGCCAGTTCGTCGGTAGCTTATCGGAGACGGCATTTGAGTGGTACTCCGAACTCCCAAATGACTCGGTCAAGACCTTCGCTGAAATGGAGTTGTTGTTTACCCAGTTCTTCGCAAGTGCCAGTGACCGTACTCCAATAACAGCTTTGATTAATGCGAGAGTAAAGCCGGGCGAGACTTGGGTTCAATATGCAATCCGATGGCGGAACTTGTGGTCAAAGTGCGAACAACCCATTGAAGAAGCGCCGGCGGTGGGCATGTTCGTGGGCACCCTAGATCCTCATGCAACTATCTCACAGTTCATGATGTTCTTTAAACCAACCACATTCCAAGCCTTGATCGATAAGTTAGCCCAGATGGATCAGATGGGTCACAGACCGTCTCCTCCAAAGCCGGACTCTCGAAATTAGAAGGGGAAAGGGAAAGCGATCGTCGTCGCCAATGCTCAACAACAGCTGAGCAACTTGAAGCCGGCTGTTTGTCAAAACAATATGCGTCCACACCTGTCCCTCGAGGAGAGGCTGGGACGTCCTTACTCGTTTCCTCAGAATAAAATGAGAAGACTGTTTGAACTGACATTGCGTAACAGACTCATTAATCTACCGGAGTCAAGACGTCCGTCGCAGCCAAACGACGTCAATGATCCCAATTACTGTCCCTATCACCGAGTATTGGGTCATCCGATTGAAGATTGCTACGTCTTCAAAAACTGGATTGAAGATCAGTATCAGCAAGGAAAGTTCGCGTTATCCGAAAGATGGAAGGTGAACCCGCCGCAACCTCATACTTCTAAAAAGGCGAATACATCGGGGGCAACGTGCTCCCTTGTTGAAGAAGCTCCATGGGAGGTTGTGTTATCAGCCAAAACCAAAAGGATGCTGAATGATCTCAAGACATGCCCGGTGGTCAGGTGGAAGAACCCGCTAGAACCCCAGATCATTGAAGGGATGTTGAAGCCGCGCCCAACTCCAAGGACCGGTGGTGATGGCCTAAGCATTCATACCCAGCCGTTGAAATCTTCAAAGAAGAAGAAGAAAAGATCCAAAAATCCCGTGAGGCCCGGTGGCAAGCGCACGGACTTACAGAAACAAATTGACGCGCTGGAAGAATACAATCAAAAGGCACGGACTCCCGTCACACTCCAAGAGTTCCTCAACCACGTCTTTCAAGAGGAAGATGAGAGAGAGAGAGAGAGATCGTCGGATGAATCCGAGGAATACGTGGCGAGTTGTCATGTGATCTCTCACTCGTTTACGGACGATGAGAGAACTCCTTGCACTGAGAAGCTGGGGGCAGATCCTGAACCGAAACTTCTGGGGCCATCAGATGAAACCATTGACGCATTCCTCAATGAAGCTCTGTTGAAAAGTAAAGCTGATCGTGAACGCGAGATGCTCCTATTTGAAAAGGCCAAGCGCCGGCGATTAGACGAAATGGTCGAGACACTCCCGTCAAAACAAAGTACATCCATTGAGGACAAAATCAAATTCAAGACGAGGAAGAGGTTTGCTAAAGCCATGTCGATAGGGATGAAGCTGCCACCCTCTGAAGGAAACATTGTCGGCAAAGCGGAAATGCACCCTTCCTATTTCTTATATCATCGGAAGGTCTCGCACTCCACCGAAGAGTGCAAAGCTTTCAATAAATGGTGGAAGGGATATGTCGCTCACCGGCAACATTTTAAACGGGAAAAGCGCAAAACTCGTCGGGAGCAGAAAAGTACGACCGAAGAGCTTAGAAGAACTACCGGCGACTGTTGCATGGTTAACGTCGGGGAAGCGCAAGTTCTCACATTCGGGAGAGACTCTGACGAGGAAATGGAGCTTAGCCCTCTCTTTAAAGAGTCCACCTCGGGAAAAGAGGAAGAGCCGAAGGCTTGCGAAAATATCCGGCTGCGTAATCGTACGCTACCCGAAAAGAATCTTGGACCCTCAAATAAAAAAGATAAGGGAAAAAAGAAGGTCTCTGAGGATATCGCCATGGATGACCAAGTTGTGGAAGAGCTAATCGCCAAGGACCCGCCGAAGAGAAATAAGGTGGACTACAACGTTCTGGCACACTTGAGGAAGTTACCCTCGCAGCTCAGTATTCTCGATGCCCTCTTACTATCAAAAGAGGCAAGAGATTCATTGATCAAAGCTCTACAGGAACCGGAGCAATTCCAAGCTTTTCTCGCAGAAGAAAAGATGAAGGACGAGCTAGAGGAGGTACACACGGCTGATATCACCTTCGGCGACGAAGACCTTCTCCTTGGGACGTGCGAGCACAATCGTCCCCTCTATGTCTCACGGTACTGCCACGATATAAAGATAGGCAAAATCCTGGTCGATAATGGGTCTTCCGTCAATCTCCTCAACGTGCGGGTGTTGAAGGAAATCTGCATGAGCGTCCAACACCTTGCTCGGGACAAGATCACCATCTCCGGGTTCGACTCTCAATCATCACGGACTCTCGGGTCTGTGATACTGACGTTACGTTTTGGGCTACTTGTCACGGACATTAAATTCCACGTCATAGACGCCAAGACAAGCTATAACGCTTTGCTCGGCCGACACTGGTTACACGAGTACAACATCATCCCTTCTACACAGCATCAGTGCATGAAATATTTTAAGGATGGTCTCGAGTATACCATAACAAGAGAGTTGAACCCATTCTCCGTGAACGAAGTCCGCAATTATGAAGACGCAAAATACTTCTTACCGGATTTCGAAGACACGAAGAGGTGTCACAAGCCGGAGAACAAAGCTATCACCACAATCCCTTTCTTCGGGAGCGATACTGAGGAGGACGAAGAGATGTTTTATTCGGGACCATCCGCTCCTACGTTGATCTTTGGCAGTGACTGTTAGTTATATGTATGGCCTAGAAGCCATTACTGTACATAGGATGTATATTGTAGTGGATGCTTGGACATATATAGGGAGGACTTTCTTGCTCGACATGATAGTATGCTATCTGGTTGATCTTTACCTTAACGAGTACACTGATTGTCTCTCTGTTACATGTTGGTAAAGCCCTTAGGATGTGTACTTGACTACCTGGACTATGATGCGGATCATACTAGTGGGGACATGGTAGTCTATAAGTACATCCTTCAAAGTCCCTAGTCGTGGGTGTATCGAGACGGGGCATCGATATACCAGAGTAGACTAGCGTGTACCTTCTCGACCCATACAGATGGGCGATGGATGATCCCATATCCATTGGTGTTTGACATCGGAGATGATATACGGGTGCTCAGTAGAGACTGGGTACACTGGACGGACTCGCCGAGAACTCCCAGATGGTATTATACCTCACGTCAGATGGCAGTTCTCTGGTGACACTGGTACAGAGTAGTCTGTTGACCCGAGATCGTCATAGAGTCTTGTGTGGTTCCCACTGTGCTTTGATTTCCATCTTACCAAGTCCAAGAGGGCGTGCAAAACGGTGGTTTTTGGGTACAGTCCCGAGTCACATGGAGGCAATGAGCGATAGGAGGGGATTCGTCTCTCCCGGTATAGGGAGTTGATGTTGCGCTGTGTTCGATTGGCTATAACAGGAAATCCCTGGCCAGGGTTGCTGAGATATACTGGTAAGTGTTACTATTAGTTTCTCGAATTGTTATAGACCTCATATCAACACGACTTATCGAGCTATTGGGGTCTGACGTTTACCACCCCTAGGCGAGATATGCGACATATCAGACGATCAGACCGGATTGTACGGTAGTGTTACTGGTTGGATTCACTGGAGTGTGAGCGGGCTTGCTCGTCGATCTTCAGATCGCTCAATACCCGGGTGGCCGTTACGTTTAGCAGACCGCTTGCGGCTTGTGGGTGCTTGATATGATCATCACCTGCTGCCGGCGTATTGACGAGTCTTTAGAGTCCTACACAGAGGTTTCCTGGCTCAAGCGAAACGAAATAGGAGCGCATATAAGATATGTGCGGGACCAAGAATGATACCAGTATGTGATACTGTATTTGATTCTCGCGATTTGTGACATTGATCGGTTATATGCGATATAGCCGGGTTATCGGATCAAGTGTTGATTCGATCAGATGTTACTGTTGATATTAGTCGGTTATATGCGATATGACCGAATCATTAAATCAAGTGTTGATTTAATGATTTAATTCATAATTATATATTTGATATATATTACTTTGCATTAACTAGTATCGATTCACTTAAGATGGATTTTCTCACTCGAATGTGCGCATTGTATATGCGATATATTTTTGTGCACTTGCTTGTATCATGTTTGATGATACATGTTTACTTGGTTAAGTGTAAAGAATTAAACCATGCTTAAACTTATAATTAGGGTTTGATTTCCTTTTCTCATTTATTTATCTATTTATTCATTTTGGAAAATAGATGGAAAAAGAAGAAAAAGAATGGTGGCTTTTTTTGTTGTTTAGTGGAAGCTTCATGAAACCTTGACCCTAACCATTCATTTAACCTAAGTTAATTCTCTACACTTTACCATGGTTACTTTTATGATAAGAATGATTATTCTTTTATTTTCTAATTAATCTTATCATATGATTTTCTTCTTCTTCTTCCTTGAACAAAAGAAGAAACCTTGACTTCATCAATGATGATTGATGAATTAGAGTGAGAAATCCAAAACTAAAGTCTACCCACTTCCTATTTCTTCATCCTCTACCTCTTGCCAAGTAGTAGAGTGTGTTTCCTTCATAATTTTTCAAGACTTGGTGAAGGTGGAGCTTGATCTAGCGATGCCTCGACGTAGATCATCTTCGGCATGGACATCGACGACCTAGCTCGCCTATTCTCCGATGAAGCCGACGCTAGAGCCGGATTTGATTTGGACAGCGGAGAGGACCGCATCTCGGAGCCGTGGAGGTGGACAAACGGATCTACAAAGATTGTATTTCCGTATCTCTTAGTTAAGTGTTAACTAGTTTACTTTTTCGCCTAGTTTTCTAGCAAACGATCCGTACACTAGGGTTTCTCGGCACCATTTTTTTTTGAAATTGGCATGGTAGATGCCTTTAGAGACCTCACTTGAGTGCCTAGGAACCCTACAGTGGTATCAGAGCCTAGCTAGAGCCTTAGGCGAAGTCCCGACGGAGTTTGAAATCCGAACGAACCCGAAACCCATATTCAAAAATGCTCTCTGTCCAGATTTTAAAAATGTGGATTTTTCAAGATTAAAAATATCCAGAAAATCAAGCAGGCTTTATTATGAATTACTGTGAAAAACGGAGTGCTAACGCCGTCATAACGCCGCGGAACCGCGGCCTAAGCCCACGTGGCGCGGCGGTTCCGCGGCAGTAATGTTGACTCTTTGACTCCTCTTTCCACAGTAATTGTTATATTTGACTCCTGTTTTTTCTGGATAATTTTAATATTTTATTCTACAGTTGAGTATTTTTGGGGTTATATTAGGGGTTCGATATTCGATCGGATTATCAAATTTTGTCTGTGTGGCGTTCCGGATAAATTTTAGAATATGTTAAAAAGTTCGACCGGATATAAATACCCAATTTTTCCCCTGTCGGGAAATTTCCAAGTGTTGGATTTTTCCGAAGTTTAACGACGTTCTAAGTAGTGCAAGTAACGCGATGGACCCTCTAGAAGACAACAAACCTTAACTCGATTATGTGACCGTCTTTAACTGCCCTTTGAACCTTCGGGTTTGGGGGAGTACGGCGTGCCACATATGAGGCGTTGGCTTGACCCTTCTACGGCTGGACCGTTGGTACTGAGGCACGAACTGAATGTTGTTAGACTTATTTCATGTGTTGATCTGTATCGGGAAAACTTGGGTGTTCGATTGTTCGATCGGAAAGTTTAACATTTTCTGTTTATCCGGAATGTGATACAATAATTGGAATTCACAATAAGTTATGAGATAACTGAATGAATGTTATAAACATAGCAGTTTAGTCTCACTTGATCGGTTGCCACGGAATTTTGATGTGATCAAAAGTCCGTTGCAATCACGTAGCGTACGCGGATATTCGCCAGTAAACTTAATAGACAGCTACACCCCTTAGCCCCGACCAAGTGACTGTAGGAGAACCCCGTCGCCGAAAGCATCCGTTCGGGTGCTAGCGGCAGCGGTGTTCCGCCTTGGTGCACTTCGTCGACGGCGTCGGGGGTGCGGCCGTCTACTAAAGTTTGCGACGAGCATTCGATCAGTATGTCGGGAATCTTGTTGAATTGCCCGACTCAATATTGAAAAGTGTTTTCGATTTTGAGACTAAAATACGGGGTTTATAATTGTTAGGCATGCGATGTCTAAGTAATTCATTTGGTCAGGCATGCGATGTCTGAGGAGGTTGCGGATTCCAACTGTTGTAGTTTTACACTTTCTTTTATGTGACCGTAAGTGTAATATGTGATATCGCCGGTTTCGTTGCTATATGTCAACGACAATTGGGAAACGCATATTTACTTACGTTGATGACATGTGATGTTATGTGTTGCTGGATATGTTATATTGGATCGTCGTGTTTGAATAGCCGGGGGTTTTATGTGAGATGAGTGTTTTTAATTTTCATTCATGTAAAAACTTGTATGTAATATTCTTTTATTTGGGGCACTTCCAGGTAGCGGAAGTTGTCACCTTTTGTATATTATTTACTTTTCCGCACTAGGATAGACCCAAGGAGGGGGGCACAAGTAACCGGGTTCTGGAGTCCAGTGGGAGACCAACTCGAGGAGTCGAGTCCGGGTCTCCTAACTCTAGAATTGGTAGGGTTGCTTGCCGCTCTCGTAGGGGTTTAGGGGTGTGGGTTTGGCTATTCATCACGACCGTGGAATCCGTGTTTTATACTGGCTCGTATTGAAAACACGGACGTCCTAGTATATCCAATATTTCATATGATTCTTCTGCTGCGATATCTGTGATGTGATCATGTGATGTTCTGTGATAGATACAGTATATATGATATATGATATATTATATAGATGTTACTTATGTTTTACACCCGTGCTAGCCCTGCCCCGCTCTGCCGTTAGTTACCTAACCTAACGGTGCACGAGGGGACATCGAGGCGAATGCGGATGGCATAAGTGTACGTCGTATTTATCTGTGATGTTTAGGTAATTAAATGATGGGACTTCATTAATGTGATTAATGAAATAAAAGAAACCTAAGATGTTGTAGAATCGAATTTCAAAATAAAATAGGTAGCTACAGTTCTTGCTTTGCACAGCGGTATATGTGATATATCCTGCACCTTATTCGATAAGGAAAGGACCGAGATCCCTTCACCGGGAGTGACTCCTTTAGCAATAACTGGCAGATGCTACACACTCGGTTTGTCTTTTGATTGCTTTTAAGTGTTTTTGCTTTGCACAGTGATATATATGATATATCCCGCACCTCATTCGACAAGGAAAGGACCGACGATCCCTTCACCGGGAGTGACTCCTTTAGCAAAACTAGAAAAGCCTCAAAAGCACTCCATTTTTAAAATCATTTGATCCTACAACGATATCGAGTTCATTACGCAATAGGTTTTCAGAAAAACCTGTCGTAGCCCTCCGTCATTTCAGATAAGTCCTATTTAGTATTCGTGCTACGTTTGTTGGCCTCTGTCAAGGCGTAGTGTGCGGTAGCTGATTAGCGCTTATCTGCATAAGCATATGATGTGATTGATTTAGGGTAGTCGTGCGACCTTGTTGACCTCTGTCAAGAGTTGTGCGGGTGGGTTTACTTCAATCAGGAAATGACGGGTTGAACTTGACTAGCAGCCTATGGTTTGTTGACCTCTGTCAAGGTCATAGGACGCTGGGGGCAAAATCTTATCGGGAATTTCAAGTGTTGAAATTTGCAATGAGATTGCATACCTTCTATGAGATAGTTGGATCCCGATACCCGCTGCGAGTAAGTGTTACTCCTGGGAGAGTTTTATACATTACAATTAGCCGATCAAGTAGGTGTCTAGAAAGGTGTCAACGGGGTTACGCCTCTGGGAAAACGAGGTTTACATTAATTAGGTTCGTGCGAAAGCACGGGGGACCTCCCTCAAAGTACCGATACTGGCCTGGCTGAAAGATTGGCGAACCTGTAGTGTGTAATTAATCCCGGCTAGTTTTTCCTTTTAGGGTTTGAAGGAAGATTTGATAAAAAGCAGTGGGAGCCATCCTGATTAGATAAAATAATAACCAATCTATTCTTGACAGAGCGCACGCTGAGTGTTTTCTTCTCTCTCTCTCCTGGTAGCGACCATATCACGCCTTAATCAAGATAATAATACGGATTATTGACCGAACCCGCTTGTTATACTGAGCTGGGGAACGTTGGTCCCGCTCCCACTTATAAATATTATAAGACAGAGTAGGAAATTGGGGAATACCAGAATTCCCGTGCCGCCCTAACGAAGAGAGTGCATGCTGATGCATCATCTTCGGGTGTGTTCATTACAAAGAGCTGTTTCTCAGTATCCTTTGAATCCTGGGTATATGATACCGGATCAGGATCCCAGATATGTAATCTGTTACATAGGGCTACAAAAGGGTAGAAAAACTGAGAAAGGGTGATAAGTTTCATGAGGCAGAAAACGGGGCAAGTGTTGCATCCAAGTCTGTTGGTCACTGTCACCCTGTATTGTAATACATTGATTCTGAACGAATGTTATTAGATACCGAACCTGATATACAAAATCATATCTGTCTCTTTATTAGTAAAGAAACGATAAAATTTTGTATTGTTGGATAATGTTTTGAACATTTCCTATATCAAAAGTTGATCGGTTCAGGCACGTTATCTAAAAGCATTAATGTTCTAAATCAAACTACAGTTCTTAGTATACGGAACACACACAAGAGGAAGTGTTCAGAAATGAATGGATCCTTCTTGAGGTATTGTAGACTAGGTCATATCAATGCGACCCGACTAGCTGGAGTTACATAAAGATGCATATTTAAATTAGTTTGAATTTACATCTTATGAAACTCGCCAGTCATGTCACAAAGATAAGATGACCATAGCTCTGTTTATTGGAAACAGAGAAAGAGTTTGTAAACTTTTGGGATAATACATGTTGATGTATGTTGTCCCCTGTCTACACATACTAAGACCGGTTCTTTGTACTTCATTACATTCTCTGATAATCTCTCAAGATTCAGACATATGTTCCTGTTGAAACACAAGTCCGAACCTTTTGAGATATTCATAGAATATAAATTAGAAGTAGAGAACCAATACGGGTATAAGTATTATGTCCTATGATGAGATCAAGGAGGAGAATACTTGAGCACGGAATTCCTGGACTATTCTAAAGGAGAATGAGATTCTCTCTCAGCATTACTCCTCCGTATACACCATAGCACGATAGTATATCGGGGCAGAGCAATCACACCCTATATGATAAGGTGTGCTCTATGATGAGTACTACTGAGTTACCAATTTCCTTAAGGGAGTTATGCACTTGAGAAGCTGCATACCTATTGAATAGAGTTCCAATCAAATCAGTTGCCTACCACTTCATATGTGATATGGAAAGGGAAGAGCCCATCTCTTGAGTCAGTTAAGATTTGGGGTTGTCCGGCCAATGTCTAAAAGCAAAATCCGGACAAGCACGAGGCAAGATCTGTTATGTAGAACTGGAAATGTTCCAGCTATGCAAATTGCAGCTGATGATTTGATAGAACCAAAGGATTCAGTAGATTCCAACGAACCTCAGCCTCTCCGCCGATCTAGTAGGGTTCCTCACCCACCTGAGAGATACTTCGGTTTCTCTATGACAGTGGGAGCGAGGATTGCATCATGAGATGATGACCCAACTAGTTTCGAGCTGGCCATCAGGAGTAAGACTCTGTAAGAATGGCTGGATGCTTATCGATCTTAGATGGAATCCTTATACACCAGCAAAGTATGGACTTTGGCTGCTATATCTGAAGGGTTAAATCTCCATCAGGAGAAAGTATATCTTGAGAAGATTACTTGGTGTAGATGGAAAGGTTGAGACTTTCAAAGCTAGACCTGATAAAGGCTTTCATCATCAACCAGGCGTGGATAGTGGTGAAACCTCTTCAAGTCGCTATGCTTAAGTCCATCCAGATCCTACTTGCCACGGCTACATACCATGACTATGATATCTGGTGGTTGGGTGTCATGACTGCTTTTCTAAATGATATTTTAGAAGAGTGCGTCTATAAGTACACAGCCAGAGGGCTTCGTAGACAGTGGGAGTAGCGGAAACGTGTGCAAGATGTTTTATCTGATAAAGCAGGCATCGCGGAGTTGGAACGTCTATTTTGATGTGTTAGTCAAAGAGTTTGACATCATCAAAATGGTAGATGAACCTTGTATATACAAAAAAGGTAGTAGGGAGTATGGTGGTGATCCTCGTAGAGTACGTGGATGACATACTCATGATAGGGAAGGAGTTTCCTATGCTACGCTCGGTCAATCTCCGCTTATCACAATGATTCTCCATAAAGGATCAAAGTGATACCTCCTATATCCTGGTTTTTGGATCTATGAGATAAATCTAATTGGATGTTAGGATACTCACTAGTAGTAGTGAGATGGTATCAATCGATCCTGGGGAGAATCACTGGAAGTGTTCCAGAGTGATAAAGACGACTGAATGTCAGTCGCAGGCATTGTCTTTACCCTCAGTAAAGGGAAGGTATGTTGGAAGAGTTCCAAGCTAGATACCGTGACATACTAGACGATAAAGGCTGGATACATCGCTACTTAAGATGCTACCAAAGAGGCTGTTTGGATGTATATTAGTTCATGAGATGAACTTAGTTCCTACCATTGTGTGACAATGGAGTTGGGCTTATGCCAGGAACCCCCATCCCATCAGTGATCCAGACATATTCTAAGGCAGTATCACCTGATCATGGAGATGGTTGATCTCCAGGGTGATCGAGGCAAGGAGAGCAGACTTAGAGGATAACGCAGCGGATCCACTCACGAAGGCCTATTCCCTGAGAGAGACTTTTATGGGATGGTTGAGTATGAGATACTGCAACCACTGCTACAGATGGCCCTAGTGCAAGTGGGAGATTGTTAGTTATATGTATGCCCTAGAGGCCATTACTGTACATAGGATGTATATTGTAGTGGATGCTTGGACATATATAGGGAGGACTTTCTTGCTCGACATGATAGTATGCTATCTGGTTGATCTTTACCTTAACGAGTACACTGATTGTCTCTCTGTTACATGTTGGTAAAGCCCTTAGGATGTGTACTTGACTACCTGGACTATGATGCGGATCATACTAGTGGGGACATGGTAGTCTATAAGTACATCCTTCAAAGTCCCTAGTCGTGGGTGTATCGAGACGGGGCATCGATATACCAGAGTAGACTAGCGTGTACCTTCTCGACCCATACAGATGGGCGATGGATGATCCCATATCCATTGGTGTTTGACATCGGAGATGATATACGGGTGCTCAGTAGAGACTGGGTACACTGGACGGACTCGCCGATAACTCCCAGATGGTATTATACCTCACGTCAGATGGCAGTTCTCTGGTGACACTGGTACAGAGTAGTCTGTTGACCCGAGATCGTCATAGAGTCTTGTGTGGTTCCCACTGTGCTTTGATTTCCATCTTACCACGTCCAAGAGGGCGTGCAAAACGGTGGTTTTTGGGTACAGTCCCGAGTCACATGGAGGCAATGAGCGATAGGAGGGGATTCGTCTCTCCCGGTATAGGGAGTTGATATTGCGCTGTGTTCGATTGGCTATAACAGGAAATCCCTGGCCAGGGTTGCTGAGATTTACTGGTAAGTGTTACTAGTAGTTTCTCGAATTGTTATAGACCTCATATCGACACGACTTATCGAGCTATTGGGGTCTGACGTTTACCACCCCTTGGCGAGATATGAGACATATCAGACGATCAGACCGGACTGTACGGTAGTGTTACTGGTTGGATTCACTGGAGTGTGAGCGGGCTTGCTCGTCGATCTTCAGATCGCTCAATACCCGGGTGGCCGTTACGTTTAGCAGACCGCTTGCGGCTTGTGGGTGCTTGATATGATCATCACCTGCTGCCGGCGTATTGACGAGTCTTTAGAGTCCTACACAGAAGTTTCCTGGCTCAAGCGAAACGAAATAGGAGCGCATATGAGATATGTGCGGGACCGAGAATGATACCAGTATGTGATACTGTATTTGATTCTCGCGATTTGTGACATTGATCGGTTATATGCGATATAGCCGGGTTATCGGATCAAGTGTTGATTCGATCAGATGTTACTGTTGATATTAGTCGGTTATATGCGATATGACCGGATCATTAAATCAAGTGTTGATTTAATGATTTAATTCATAATTATATATTTGATATATATTACTTTGCATTAACTAGTATTGGTTCACTTAAGATGGATTTTCTCACTCGAATGTGCGCATTGTATATGCGATATATTTTTGTGTACTTGCTTGTATCATGTTTGATGATACATGTTTACTTGGTTAAGTGTTAAGAATTAAACCATGGTTAAACTTATAATTAGGGTTTGATTTCATTTTCTCATTTATTTATCTATTTATTCATTTTGGAAAATAGATGGAAAATGGAGAAAAAGAATGGTGGCTTTTTTTGTTGTTTAGTGGAAGCTTCATGAAACCTTGACCCTAACCATTCATTTAACCTAAGTTAATTCTCTACACTTTAACATGGTTACTTTTATGATAAGAATGATTATTCTTTTATTTTCTAATTAATCTTATCATATGATTTTCTTCTTCTTCTTCCTTGAACAAAAGAAGAAACCTTGACTTCATCAATGGTGATTGATGAATTAGAGTGAGAAATCCAAAACTAAAGTCTACCCACTTCCTATTTCTTCATCCTCTACCTCTTGCCAAGTAGTAGAGTGTGTTTCCTTCATAAGTTTTCAAGAATTGGTGAAGGTGGAGCTTGATCTAGCGATGCCTCGACGTAGATCATCTTCGGCATGGACATCGACGACCTAGCTCGCCTATTCTCCGATGAAGCCGACGCTAGAGCCCGGATCTGATTTGGACAGCGGAGAGGACCTCATCTCGGAGCCGTGGAGGTGGACAAACGGATCTACAAAGGTTGTATTTCCGTATCTCTTAGTTAAGTGTTAACTAGTTTACTTTTTCGCCTAGTGTTCTAGCAAACGATCCGTACACTAGGGTTTCTCGGCACCATTTTCTTTGAAATTGGCATGGTAGATGCCTTTAGAGACCTTACTTGAGTGCCTAGGAACCCTACAGTGACTCGGAAGATGAGGTCCATGCTATATTTTCTGCTCGACATTCAATACAACTTTCGCTGATGAAGAGAAAAGTCTGCAATTCACCATGGTTCCACTTAAAAATCATAAAGAACTGGACGCGCTTGATACCTATAGTGTGGAGGAGCTGCATACGTTCTATGTCCCTCCCAGGCGAGAAGGCGAAAAGGCGATTCTATTCTACCGTTCTGGGGAAACCAGGGTGGAAAAAGAAATCTGGCACGGTGCGGATTCTACGCTTGACAGGCTTTAGCCCATTCGTCTGCCTAGATATTATACAGAAGGCTTGAAAAGGATATTAAAGCGCCAAGGGATACCCTTCAAACAGACCGCTAGAAAAGCTAAATTCTATGATAGGATATGGAACGTTCCTGGAACTCAGCACAAGTTGCCCAATGGGAGAATGGAAGCAATCGGGCTTGGATATGTTCGGTCCAAGAAACGGGAGCTACTCCGTGACTGCTATGTTGTGCATAACTTTGATGAAGAAGGGGATGCTAAATGGGAAGATGCTAATCCTGAGCCAGAAAAAGTCCCCGATGCAAAAATGCCCAGTCCGTCTTTCGAAGAACAAATGGACAAGCTTATAAGGGAAGCTGGTCAAAAAGTTCGAGACGACCACAACCGCGAAATGGATATCTACGAGAAAGCCAGGACGCAACGCCTCCTTCAACAGGCTGTGAAAGACGAAAATGCCGCTCCCTGTCAACCTGTTGTAAAAAAAGCGCGACACAGAGGCAGAAACAAGTAAAAAACGGAAAAGACATTCAGCAATGACAAAGAGGGACCAAGAAGCTACGCAGTCGGGAATCGAGCGGTCCGGATTTGTCCTTTATGAAGAAAATGAGTCGAGCATACTCTCTTCCTCAAGACAAGACAAAGAAGATACTTGACCTAGCTATAAAACACCAAATGCTTACGCTTCTGGAGCCCAAGCACCCCGAACAAGCAGGCGAAGTCTCACACCCGAACTATTGCTCTTATCACAGGGTAATAGGGCACCCTCTCGAAGATTGCTTCACCTTCAAGAACTGGGTCGAAGATCAGTATCAGCTCGGCAAGTTCGCTCTATCTAACAGCTGGAGGGTAACGCCGCCATAGAAGCATGAACCCAAAGCCGCGAGAACAGAACCAGATCCACATCGGTCTTGGAAGCGAGCTCGTGTTTGTCATATGATAACGATATCAAAAGAAGAGCCTGAGAATATGGATGACCTTCCTTGGTGCCTCGAAAACAGCAATGACGAGGTGATCTAAGAATTCCCACCAGCTCCAAAAGAGCTGGAAGATGGAATACACACCACGGCGGATAAGCTCAAGAAAATTGAGTTGGGGACGGCGAATGACCCGCGACCGACATTCATTAGTGAGCTGCTGTCTGAAGAGAGGGTGGCTTCATTAAAAGACCTGCTTATGAAGCATAAAGATTGCTTCGCATGGAACTATTCCGAAATGCCAGGACTAGATCCAGAGATTGTTGTGCATAAATTGGAGATATCCCCGGACGTTAAACCAATCAAACATGCACCGAGGAGAATGTGGCTTGAGCTTGAGATGAGTATCAACACCGTGGTCAAGAAATTAATCGACTCTGGCTTCATCCAAGAAGTCCAGTATCCTGATTGGATCGCCAACATCATCCCGGTGATGAAGAAAAATGGGACGGTGCGCATATGTGTAGACTTTCGGGATCTCAATAAAGCCTGCCCGAAAGACGATTTCCCAGTGCCGGTCACCGAGCTGATGATAGATAACACGTCCACTCACGAGGTTTTCTCCTTCATGGACGGCTCATCAGGATATAATCAAATAAAGATGCATCCCGAAGACCAGAAGCACACCGCTTTCCGGACCCCTTTGGGTATATTTGCTACAAGGTGATGCCTTTCGGTTTAAAGAACGCCGGCGCCACCTACCAGAGGGCCATGACGAAGATCTTCGATGATCTCATACATGAAATCGTCGAAAGTTATATCTATGACCTCGTGGTAAAAAGCAAATCATACGAGGAGCATCTCGAGCACCTGAAGACCGTATTTCAACGCCTTCGACAATACAACTTGAAGATGAAACCCCTCAAGTGCGCATTCGGAGTTTCCTCAGGAAAATTCCTAGGATTCATCGTCCGACACCGAGGTATCGAGATAGCTCCGTCAAAATTCAAGGCGATCATGGAAATGCCTCCGCCAAGGACTCTCAAGCAATTGCAGTCTCTCCAAGGAAAGCTCGCGTATATTCGGCGATTTATAGCCAACCTTTCAGGCAAGTGTCGCCCTTACAGTCACCTGATGAAGAAGGTAACCCCTTTTGTTTGGGATCATAAATGCCAGAGCGCACTGGACGACGTTAAGCAGTACCTGCAGAATCCGCCAGTGTTGGCTGCTCCGGTCAAGGGAAAGCCTCTCATCCTTTATACAACCGCCCTTGAGGGTTCCTTAGGAGCATTATGGGCATAAAAGAATGACCAGGGGAAAGAAAGAGCTCTTTATTACTTAAGTCAAGTTCTCCCGGGGGCAGAAAGCAACTACTCCCCCATCGAAAAACACTGCCTGGCGTTGGTCTTCGTGATAACAGAGCGCAGACACTATGCGTTAGCGCATGAAGTCCGTCTCATTTCGAAGGTGGACCCCCTTAAATATTTAATGTCAAAGGCCATATTGACAGGGAGACTCGCTAAATGTTCCTTGCTCCTAATGGAGTTTTCGATAACCTATCACCCTCTTAAGGCAGTGAAAGGCCAGGCCATCGCCGATTTCCTCGCTGAGCATCCGATACCGGCCGATTCTCCTCTGAATTGCGAGCTGCCGGACGAACATACATTTGATGCGATCGACGGTAGTGATACCCGATGGGAACTCTATTTTGATAGAGCGTCTTCCATGAAGAAGCGCAAACAAAACACCCATATAATCAAATCGGGGGTGGGCCTCATCTTCGTAACTCCACAAGGAGGGATAATGCGCTTTGCTTTCTCCTTAACAGAGTCAAGGACGAACAAAGAAGCCGAATACGAAGCTTTGATAGTAGGCTTAGAGATCGCCATCGACATGGGAATCGAAAACCTCCTCATATACGGAGATTCCCAACTGGTCGTTAGTCAAGTAAACGACGATTATCAAACGTGCAAACCAGAACTAGTAAAGTATAGCGAGAGAGTACAGCAACTGCTGAGTTAAATCCCCTCCTACATGCTGGAAAGCATACCACGTACGGAAAATAGCAAAGCAGATGCGCTAGCTAAGCTCGCTATAGAACTGGCCGACGAGAACCTCGATGACGTAAGAATCGTGGTACAAAACCGTCGGGTGCTTGCCCTAGCAGAAATATCTCCGGAATCATCCGAAGAAAAAGGAGTGAATGAGCAAATGGCTATGCAAATAAAAGACCAGGGACAGGCTGAGGATTGGAGAGAAGCCTTTATAGACTACTTCAAATCCCGTCGAACACCTGAAGATGCGTCCTCAAGACATCAGCTTATAAAACGAGCTCTGTCTTTCGCCTTCGTTAATGATACTCTATACAAGAGGTCATTTGATTCTCTGTGGTTGAGATGCCTGGGACCTGAAGAAGCAAAAAGAGTCGTTCAGGAAGTTCACGACGGACTCTGCGGTTCTTACCAAGCAGGCCCGAAGATGATTTTGAAAATTAAACGGATGGGCTACTATTGGCCAACGATGATTCAGGACTGCCTCGAATATGCGAAGCAATGCCACTCATGCCAGATTCATGGGGACTTCATCTATCAGCATCCAAATCCACTATATCCAACGGTGGCTAGCTGGCCGTTCGAAATGTGGGGGACTGACGTAATCGGCCCCATTGAACCAGCATCATCCAGGGGACATCGATTCATCTTGGCGACTACTGACTACTTCTCTAAATGGGCAGAAGCAGTGCCGCTGAGGAAAGTGAAAACGGAGAATATCCTCCATTTCTTCAAGACACACGTCATTTATCGGTTTAGAATTTCGCGACGGATCATCTCCGATAACGGGCCAGCCTACAGAAGCCACAAGATCAGTCACTTCGCGCAACAACGCAACATAGACTGGAGATATTCCTCAGTTTATAATCCCCGAGCTAACGGTCTAGCTGAGGCTTTCAACAAGACCTTGACGAAGATCGTGAAGAAGACGGTGTCCCGAAATAAGAAGGACTGGCATGAGAGACTGCAAGAAGCTCTCTGGGCGTATCGAACTACGTTCAAGACAGCCACGAACACAACGCCGTACGCGTTGGTATTCGGTGCAGAAGCAGTACTTCCCCTAGAAATAGAGTTGCCCTCTCTACGAGTGGCAGTCCACTACGAGCTGACGGACGAAAAAAATGCTCACCTTCGGCTTGAGGAGCTTGATGCCCTTGATGAAACCCGGCTCATAGCGCAACAAAATCTGGAGGCTTATAAAGCAAAGATTACGCGCTCATATGAAAGATTGACCAGGCCGAGGACATTCCGCCAAGGCGAACTCATGCTAGTGGTCAAAAGACTTATGATCCCCAATCGCGCCAAGCGGGGAAAATTCGAGCCGAACTATGAAGGCCCGTACATCATAGACAAGGTCTACCAGGGTGGAGCCTATCTACTCATGGATATGCACGGTGAAAGACCTTTCAGGCCAATAAACGGTCGCTTCCTAAAGAAATACTACGCTTAATGAGTCACAGCCTAGGTCAATGATAAATGACGACGACTATGTCTTCTCGCTATCTTCCTAAGCTCAAAACACTATAAGTATTAGCTGGCCTTCTTCAGTGACGGACCGAAACGTCCTTAAACTAATGATGGACCACTACGTCCTAAAACTAGCTGATGACCGGAACGTCTTTAAACTACTACCGCAGCATCCTCAAGCTGACGAGATAAAAAAAAAGAGAAAAAAAAAGAATAGAATAAAAAAAATTAATAAAAACGGTATGTCCATAAGCAAAATGGGCACGGATGAAAACCCGAAAGGGCTCCGCGAGTAAAAACAGCAGGGCTACCGGCGAGTGTTCGTGAAAACCCGAAAGGGCGCAACCTCGTTAGAAAAAAGAATAAAAAGAATAAAAAAAACCGGTATGTCCATAAGCAAAATGGGAACGGATGAAAACCCGAAAGGGCTCCGTGAGTAAAAACAGCAGGGCTACCGGCGAGTGTTTGTGAAAACCTGAAGGGACGCAACCTCGTTAAAGGACACTTACAGGATCCTCTCGACCATGTAAGGAGAAACCACCCGCGTGAGATCCTTACGACTCACAAGGGAGCAACACACTTAAGGATCCTCACGATTCCTAAGAAGAATTACACTTGCGAGATCCTCACGACTCGTAAGGAGAATTCTCTTATGGGACCCTCACGGCTCATAAGATTTGAAAGTCTTAAGTTACAGAAACCTTAACCTGTTCTTAAGCAACCCCCACAACCTTCGATATGGCCCTACAAGCGGCTCAATATTGACCCTTGTATACAATCCACGGGCACGAATAAACATTTCCCCAGCAAAGTCCCACCCGTGACTAGGGATATGTCCATATGGTGAACAACCCTTATAAGTCCTCTCGACTTATAAGGAGAAAACCCTTTTGTAAGATCCTTACGACTTACAGGGGAACATACACTTAGGAATCCCCACGATTCCTAAGGAGAAAACACACCCATGAGATCCTCACGACTTGTAGAGAGAAACACCTTTGTGGGACCCTTACGGCTCATAAAGTCAAAAGCCTTAGTCGACAACATCCTAACCCTGTTCGCTAAGCCACCTTTGTTCGACATCGACAGAGGCAAATGATGATTCGCTCCTGGAAATATCTCAATTGTAGCGATGCTGATGCCTAAATCGGTATCAAATCCCAAGCCCTTTCATGGCAAATGATGATTCGCTCCTGGCAATATTCCAGTTGTAGCGATGCTGATGCTGAGATTGGCGTCAGATTCCAAGTTCCACACTCGCGATAAAAAAAATCAGCGAGCCATACGTGCATATGAAATAGCCGAAATGATGGGGCAACTTGCAATAAAAAGCAACAAGTAAAAATGTATGCATGCAAAATAGCCGAAATGATTGGGCAACTCGCAATAAAAAGCAGCGAGTGAAAATAAAATAAATAGCCGAAATGATTGGGCACCGCGAAAAATAGCCGAAATGATTGGGCAATCGCGACCTTCGCGATATAAAAGCTAAAATGATAGAGCATCGCGGAAATAAAATAATGATATGAAAATGAATGATACTTTTGCCCTGTAGGTGATATCACAGCAATCCCTGTATACAATCCAGGGGCGCAAACAAAGAAGGAAACATATTTTCTCTCCCCATGCTCCATCGGAAAACGGAGCCAAGTCTTGACGGCAACTCATATAAAGCCCGAAAGACAATCGGAGATCATCTCACCCAGCGTGGAGTGATCACCACTTCGACGTTCGTCTCTACACAACAGACGACGAAATGTTACTACAGCGTCCCTCCTCCGACAGGATTCGGACACACCACAGCAAGCGAAGCGAAGGACAAATTCCTAGCTTCAGGGTCTTGACGGTAACTCATATAAAACCTGAAAGACCACCAGAGATCATCTCAACCCCAGGGAAATCAGTGTCCTTGGCAATACCTCGATTCAGGGAAACCAGTGTCCTTGACGAGAGCATCTCGATTCGCGTCGACCCACAGAGAAACCAGTGTCTTTGCAGGAGCACTTCGATTCGTTTCAACCTCGAGGAAACCAGTGTCCTCGACAAAATACTTCGACTCAGGGAAACCAGCGTCCTTGACGAGAGCACCTCGATTCGCGTCGACCCGCAGAGAAACCATTGTCTTTGCAGGAGCACTTCAATTCGTTTCAACCCAAGGGAAATCAGGGTCCTTGGTAACCTCCTCGATTCAGGGAAACCAGTGTCTTTGACGAGAGCACCTCGATTCGCGTCGACACGCAGAGAAACCAGTGTCTTTGCAGGAGCACTTCGATTGGTTTCAACCCCAGGGAAATCAGTGTCCTTGGCAACCTCCTCGATTCAGGGAAACCAGTGTCCTTGACGAGAGCACCTCGATTCGCGTCGACCCGCAGAGAAACCAGTGTCTTTGCAGGAGCACTTCGATTCGTTTCAACCTCGAGGAAACCAGTGTCCTCGGCAAAATACTTCGACTCAGGGAAACTAGCGTCCTTGATGAGAGCTTCTTGATTCGCGTCGGCCAGCAGAGAAACCAGTGTCTTTGCAGGAATACCCCGATTTGCTTCAACCCCAGGGAAATCAGTGTCCTTGGCAAATACCTCGATTCAGGGAAACTAACGTCCTTGATGAGAGCTTCTTGATTCACGTCGACCCGCAGAGAAACCAGTGTCTTTGCAGAAGCACTTCGATTCGTTTCAACCTCGAGGAAACCAGTGTCCTCGGCAAAATACTTCGACTCAGGGAAACTAGCGTCCTTGATGAGAGCTTCTTGATTCGCGTCGGCCCGCAGAGAAACCAGTGTCTTTGCAGGAATACCCCGATTCGTTTCAACCCTAGGGAAATCGGTGTCCTTGGCAAATACCCCGACTCAGGGAAATTAGTGTCCTTGACGAGAGCTGCTCGATTCGTCTCGACTCGTGAGTAAATTAGTATCTTCGCGAGGACTTCCCGATTCGTCTCGACTTGCAAGATAAAGCCTTAGGCAGCAGGGATTAAAAAAAACTTGTTTCCTAAGCACCGGGACCCTGCAAGTCGGTCTAAAACGGTCTCTTGCATACTATCCATGGGTCTCACTTTCCAAAGTCAAATCTCGACAAGGAGGTAAACAACCGCTTACGAGTCCTCTCGACTCGTAAGAGGGAAAATTCTCTTATAAGATCCTTACGACTTATAAGAGAAAACGCACTTAGGAATCCTCACGATTCCTAAGGAGAAAATACACCTACGAGATCCTCTTGATCCATAGGGAGAAAATTCTCTATGAGACCCTCACGGCTCATAGAGTTGAAAAGTCTTAGGCAGCAGCAGATCTGAACCTGCCTCCTAAGCCATCACTATCTCTTGAAGAAGCCAAGACAGGATGCTCGCTCTATTATCTGTCAACCATGTTTACTAAAGCAGCATGCTGATAATAAAAAAAAATGGGGGAAGAAAGCGCAGAGATGATACAAGACATTGCAAAAAAATTGTGTATCTTTATTCATGAATTCAATCAAGTACAAAGTGAATCGTATAAAAGAATAAAAGAATGGATACATCTTATTCAAAAATTACAAGTATATAATTGATACAAAGGCAGCTACTGGGAAGGGAGCGTCTTAAATAGCCCAATCAATTGCTCACGCGCTTCCTTCCATGCCTTCTCCTGACCGGCCGCCACCGCCAATTCTGCTTCCATTTAAGCCCGCTGTTGCAAGAAGGATGAAAGCTGCTCCTCAACTGCCCGTTGAGCTGCTTCGCGACCTTGGGCATCACGCTCAGTGGCATCGAGCTTCTGCTTCAGTGTTAGCCCATCAGAAATACTTTGCAGAAGGCCCTCGAAGATAGCCTTCACCTAGGCAGCGTTCGCCTCAACCTCAGCACGCAGGCGAGCAGTTTCGCTTGATGTCTCTTGGCATTCCCTCAGCCTTAAAGCCTCTTCTTGTTCCAAACGGCAGAAGTAAGCAGCGCTTTGCTCGATCCATGCCGCTTGTTGAGTGCTTGCGTCTAAGGTCTTGAGGACAGGACGCATAAACTCCAGTTGATGCAGGCGGGTCTCGATTTCCCTGCAGTGATTAACCCAAAACTCGAGGACGCTTTCATTATGAAAATTTACAAGCGCCGCCAACATCGGGTTAACCTCCGCAATGAAATCTGCAGTAGATGGGTGAGCGTCAGCGTCAAGCTCTTCGACGTATCCGCTCAGCATGCCCAAGCTCATCACGACACCCTTTGAAGATGGACGTCTCAAGAAGGGGCCTGCCGGCATTATGATGCGAGACTCAAGAGGGAACGGAACCGGAACGATAGCTGCAAAACAAAACACAGTTAAATGACGATTCAAGAAATATAGAAAAGTCATCAATGAGGGAATTTACTATACCAGCTGCAGCAGGCGGCAAAGCCGGGAGGGCCGGTGGCGCGACCGATCTTACATCTCCTCCTTCGATTTGTAGCACTGCAATCAGGGCAGGGAAGAATTAGAAATAATTCCATTACTGAAAAAGGAAGGGTATTAATTGAAAATCATACTCACCAGCGCCGCTAGAATAAGCAAGCTCCGATGGGAAGGAGAAGTATGGGTGCAGCACCTGGTAGAGGTGATCAAAAAGCAATCCTGCAAGGACGCAATAGTATAACGTCAATACATGAATTATACGGCCGAGAGATGAAACTGATGGGTCGTGAATCCATACCTTCCAGCATCTGCGATGGTACGAGAGAAGGCTGAGAGGTGGCCACCACCAAGGCAGTAGCTGACGGCGCTCCCTCAAGCAATGGAGTATCAGCACTGGCCGCACCTGCGTTAAAAACAAAGATAAACTTGTCAGGAAGGATTGCAAGATAAAGAAAAAAGGACAGTAATCCGAAATTTACCTGATGAGCCGCCGGCCGAAACGGAAGCGTCTCCCTCCTCCATCGACATAAGTCCACCTCCCGTGGCCTCATCACCAGACTCTACGGGAGCCGTCGTCGTGCTCGTGAGGCCAGGAGACGACGGAGGACCGTAAGCGGGGAGACCAATGATCGGAGCATTGCCAGACTCTTGAGAAAGAGCGGCCGGCTCGTCCTCAGGAATCATGCCCGTCTCACCCGCTACTCCCTCGGGCTCAGCAGTCGCGGCCGTCTCGTCCACCGTTGCCACGGGGTAATCGGTCTCAGGCGCTCCATCCGCTGCTGCCCCAGACCCGGCTGTAGCAGCTGTCTCATCCGCCGCTACCTGGAGCTCGGCATCAGCCACCTTCTCAGGCATAGTGGACGTGACTGTAAGTCCACATTGCTCACCCCGGTTCTTACGGGGAGGCGGAAACGGTAAAAAATGATTTTTGGCACAAAGGCAACATGGACTAAAAGAAGGATCTTTGCTAAACTACAAACTAGCAAACTACTAGAGGTGCTATCTACTATGCCATAGAGATTATACCTCACGACACCGGTCCTTCAGATCTTCATTCCGCTGTCCTGCTCATCCATCCACGCTCCGAGGGTCGATCCGAATCTTGATCACCTCCGCGGCCTTCTTGAGTCGAAGACGATCCACCCGTGAGTTGTACTCCGAGCTCCACCTCGAGCCGAGGCAACTAGGGCAACAAGATCGCTAGACTTGTTGTCCTAGGTTGTGTAGAAGTAGTAGATGGATGTGTTTTTCAATTTGGATCCTTTTTTCTCTCAACACATGAGATCAAAGGAAGAATCAAGAGGAGGAAGAAGAAGCTAGCAACCATGGAGCTTTCTCATTTCTTTTTCAAGAGAGAGAATGAGAAATGAATTATGAGCTAGAGAAAAATGAACCATGATTGCAATAATACACTAATATCATCATTACTAATCCTTTCATGATAAAGTTGATGGCTACATTTGAATTGACCATTTTCATATCAAAAATTAGAAAGAAAACCAAAGAATACTCTAGACCTCTCATGAAAGTCCAAGTCAACTTTGGTCAAACGGTTAACAAAGTCAAGTATGGTCAAATGGTCAAAGCAATTAGCCATTATATAATTAACACTAAAAAGATTAGTAAATAATGTCCCCGGCTCATAATGGTTTTGACCGAACGAACTGCCAAAACCCTAATGAGTCCGCCTCATTATGGCTTCAACCGAATCAATTGTCAAAAGACTAATGAGGCACCTCCTTCCTCTTCGCTCCTCACAACTGTGCATACACACCCGCATCCGCATTCCATAGAATGCGAATGCAGAGAAGACAAAAACAAATCCATCCATGCAATACTAGGATCCGGCTTAAACCAAAGCCCACTAGTATTGCCTGCCCGAACAGCATACACACACAAGTGTACGTAAGTGATCGTAGCACTGCCGTAAAACCATACGGCCTCTACACCTTTCGCTCAGTGCAGGGAAACTCTCTGTGTGGGACTATAAAGACTCGACACTACGCTGGTAGTGGGTTTAACCATAGACCGCAAGCGGCACTAGCTGTACGTAACGGTCCCCAGGTAGATGTCGATAAGAAGGCCGATGAGGTAAACCCATCCGAACTCCTACTGAGCCTGAATGTGACAATCTCCGTACAGTCCGGTCTGTTCGTCTAAGAATATCGCATGGCGGGCCTAGGGGGGTGGCGAACGTCAGTCCCCTAATAGCGGTACAAGTCGTGTCGGAGTGTAGCCCAGAACACCCTGAGATAACACTGGAAACCTACCAGTATATCTCTCTTGCCCTGGCCAGGGACGACTATGTGTAATGGCTCTCCTAGACACAGCGCGATATCAACCCCCAATACCGGGTGAGACGAATCCTGTTTAACCGTCACTGCCTCCAAGTGCTTCGGGACTGCACCCAACTACTACCTGTTTGCACGACTCCTTTGAGCCGTGGTAGGGTAGTAATCAAAGAGCAGTGGGAACACACTCGAGGCGAAGTGACAGTGTCAAGTCAACGGACTAAGCTGTACTCATGTCACCTGGGAACTGATAACTGACGATAGGTATAATACCAACCAACAGTTCCCGACGAGTCATGTCCAGTATACTCTTAACCTAACGAGCACCCGCATACTATCTCCAGTACGACGTACTGATGGCTGTGGGACAGATCATCTCCCCTGCTGGGATGAGAAGCGCATACGCTAGTCTACTCCGTAGTATCGATGCCCTGTCTCGATAATCCTATGACTAGGGACCTGTATAAGGATGTGCTTATAGATTACCCAGCCCCCACAAGTGCGACTGCCATCACAACGCTGGTAATCAAGAAAAGATCCTAAGGGCTCCACTAATATGTATAAGCGATATGCTAAAAGAAACACATGCACATATTAAGTAGAAACAAACCAAGTAGCATACTACCATTTTGAGCAAGATTGTCTATACAACTGTGAATATCCCAAGCTTCCATTAAGTAATATACAAACTAGTATGATACAGTAATGGCCTCTAGGGCATATACACTAACAATCTCCCACTTGCACTAGGGCCATGTACTGGCGTATCGAAGACCTATAATCTCGATCATCCCCTCGAACTGAGTCTGAGGAATGGCCTTTATGAATGGATCTGCAGTGTTATCCTCCGAATTTACTCTCTTCACCTCGATCTCCCGGCGATCTACGATCTCCCTGATCAGGTGGTACCGCCTCAAAATGTGCTTGGAGTTCTGATGGGACCTGGGTTCCTTCGCTAAAGTTATAGCTCCGTTGTTGTCACAATACAGCGGTATTGGATCAACAATGGTAGGAACCACCTGAAGTTCCGTGAGGAACTTCTTCATCCAGACAGCTTCCTTTGCAGCATCGCAAGCAGCTATGTACTCCACTTCCATAGTTGAGTCAGCAATTGTTTCCTGCTTGGAACTCTTCCAGCAAACCGCCCCTCCATTGAGGGTAAAGACATACCCCGACATGGACTTGGAGTCATCCTTGTCATTCTGGAAGCTAGAGTCAGCAAAGGCCTCAATCTGGAGGTCTTTTCCGCCATACACCAAGAACATATCCTTAGTCCTTCTTAGGTACTTGAGAATGTTTTTTACTGCTATCCAGTGTTTATCCTCTGGGTCCGACTGATACCGGCTTACAACGCTTAATGCGTATGCTACATCTGGTCTGGTACACAACATCGCATACATTATAGAGCCTACCGCAGATGCGTAGGGTATAGATGACATGCGAGCCCTTTCCAAATCAGTCTTGGGAGACATCTCTTTGGAGATAGTGATTCCGTGACAAGCCGGTAGATTACCGCGCTTGGAATCTTCCATACTGAATCGTTTCAGTATAGTGTCGATGTACCTGGACTGTGAAAGTCCCAACATCCTCTTAGATCTATCACGATAGATCTGGATCCCCAGAATGTAGTTGGCATCGCCTAGGTCCTTTATGGAGAACCTCTGTGACAAGAATCCTTTGACTGACTGTAGCATAGGAATATCATTTCCTATTAGGAAAATGTCATCCACGTACAAGACGAGGAATACCACAGTTCTCCCTACAATCTTACTGTAAATGCATGGTTCATCTGGGTTTTTGATAAAGTCGAATTCTTTGACAGTATCATCGAAGCAGATGTTCCAACTCCGCGATGCCTGCTTCAGTCCATAGATGGACTTGAGCAACTTGCACACTTTACCGCTGCTCCCACTCTGAATGAATCCCTCTGGCTGATCCATATAGACGCACTCTTCTAAATTTCCATTTAGGAAAGCCGTCTTTACGTCCATCTGCCAGATCTCATAATCGTGGAAGGCAGCAATGGCAAGAAGGATCCGAATGGATTTGAGCATAGCCACTGGAGAAAAGGTCTCGTCATAGTCCAAACCAGGTCGTTGACGAAAACCCTTTGCTACAAGTCTAGCTTTATAGGTTTCAACCAGCCCATCTACACCAATCTTCTTTCTGAAGATCCATTTGCAGCCTACGGGTTTTAACCCTTCTGGAGCAAAGTCCAAAGTCCAAACTTTGTTGGTGTACATGGACTCCATCTCGGTCCGCATTGCATCCTGCCATTTTACGGAGTCACCGCTCTGAATGGCTTGCTGGAACCTAGTAGGCTCATCATAATCAATAATGCAATCCTCTCTATCCCCGTCTACAAGAAAACCGTAGTATCTCTCAGGCGGATGAGACTGCCTACTCCTCCTGCGGAGTGGCGCTGGGATGTCCGGTTCTCCTGAACCTTCTGGTTCTACCAAGGTTTCAGAAATAGCTTTTGGTTCTGGAATTTCTTACAGTTCTATTGCGCTCCCACTTATCTGATTTTCTAAAAATTCAGTTTCCAAGAAGTGGGAATGCTGAGAAACAAAAATATTTTGTTCCTCTGCGGAATAGAAAAGATACCCCCTGGAGTTCTTTGGGTATCCCACAAACTTACACAGTACTGAGCGTGCCTCGAGCTTGTCCGCATTCCGCTTCTTTACAAAAGCTGAAAATCCCCATGTCTTAAGATACTTAAGACAGGGTTTCTTCCCACTCCACATCTGATATGGGGTAGTAGGCACAGTCTTGGTTGGAGCCTTGTTCAAGAGATATGCAGCTGTTTCTAGTGCATTACCCCAGAAAGATCGCGGTAACTCAGCCTTACTCATCATGGAACGAACCATATCCAATAGGGTTTGATTCCGCCTTTCTGATACACCGTTGTGTTGTGGTGTGTATGGAGGAGTAAGCTGAGAGAGAATTCCATTCTCTTTTAAGTAGTCCAGAAACTCGGCACTCAAGTATTCACCACCTCGATCAGATCTCAGTATCTTGATACTTTTGCCTGTTTGTTTTTCAACTTCTTTCTTGTATTCCCGAAATTTCTCAAAGGCCTCGGATTTATGCTTCGTTAGGAAGACATGTCCATACCTGGAGAAATCATCTGTGAAAGTAATGAAGTATGAATAACTACTTCGCGCATGTGTAGACATTGGACCACACACGTCACTGTGTATGAGTCCTAAGAGCTCGCTCGCTCTTACTCCGTGTCCAGTGAACGGAGTCTTTGTCATCTTTCCCATGAGACAAGATTCACAAGTGGCATAAGACTGGTACTCGAACGGATTCAAGTATCCCTTTTTATGTAACTTTGTCAACCGTGTCTCATTAATGTGACCCAGTCTACAATGCCATAAGAAAGCCTGATTTAATTCCGGAGACTTACTTTTAAGTGTGTTCTGGACACTGAAAATCTGACCTTGATTCAATACATATATCCTGTTTTCTAATGTACCTAACCCAATCAGAACTTAATTTAGGTGGATGTGGACCACATCGCTTACAAAAGTAAAATCATATCCTTCCTTAGAAAGTAAGGATACAGATATGATATTACAAGTCGCACCTGGTACATACAAACAGTTACGCAGAATCAATATCTGCCCAGTTGTCAGTCCAAGATGATATTCCCCTACGGATTCAGCGTTCATGCTCATTCCGTTAGCAACCCTGAGAGTCATATCACCTATCCTGGTAACCCTACGGTTTCTCAAAGCTTGTAACGGATTACAGATGTGAGATCCTGATCCGGTATCCAATACCCAGGAAGTAGGGTTAACTGACATACAGTTCTCTATTACAAACACACTCGAAGCCGAAGCCACAACATGCTTCGAATTCAGGCTACTGGCTTTGCTAGCCCTGCAATCCTTCTGCCAATGTTCATTCCCGTAACAATGGGAACGCCCCTCTTTTACAAACATCCAGTCCCGAAACTTTTTCCCTTCTCTTTCCTTCTACTTCCCTGGTTTCCTTCAGGGTAGAAGGTAGAGACTGTAGAATCAAGTCGGTATCTGACCCGTTCTTCAACGTGGTCTTCAGGTCCGTGAGCTCAAAATAGCTGGTCTCTATAAGTACGTTGCCCCCTACAGATGACCCGATAGCCAACCTCGCTGGAAGCAATTCGTTCGAGGTCTCATATCTTGCGATACGAGATTGCTCTCCATATAAATCTTTGTTATGGAGGAAGATAGAAACTAAGTCCATCTTCTCGTGCTGCCTCTGGTATGCACCATCAACTGAGGCTAACACGAGGCACTTGGCTTTCGCACAGTCTTTTTCCGATGTCTTACGGATATCAATATCCGTGACAGGGGAAACTGGTCCTGAGACGGTAGGGGTTGGATTAGTTAAGAGGTGTCCCAGCTTGTCATGGGCAATGGACATCTGGACAGACCTTTGCTAGTCATAATAGTCAGATTCAGTCATTTTATTATCCAGATGTAACCTATGTCTGGTCACTGGGTTGCTGCAATTAAGAGAGAGAAGAAAACACTTAGCATGATGCTCTTGCAAGTTTAGATTGGTTTTTAATTTATCTAAACAGGATGGCTCCCACTGTCTCTCGAATCCCTCCTCAAACCATAAAGGAAGAATTAGTCGGGATCAATCTCACCGTACAATACTTGCTTAACCGTTCAGCCAGGCCAGTGTCGGTACTTCGAGAGAGGATTTCCAATGCTTTCGCGAAGTTCCTTAATTAAGTAACCTCTTTTCCCTGTGGGAGTAGCCCCGCTAACACCTTTCTAGACACCTACTTGGTTTATAGCATTGATCGTTAAGCGAGAAAGTTCCCGAGGAGTAGCATATACTCACAGTAGGATCGGGATCCAAATATCATCGTGTGATAAAACTGAAGGAATCCTACCAGAATCATCACACTCTAAATGGTATGCAGCACTAGCAAGTTTCAGTTTCTTTAGAAACACCCGATGTGGATTTTTGCCCCATGCTCTTATGACCTTGACGAAGGTCAACAAGTCATAAGTCACATGTCAAGTTCTATCCGTCATTGTGCAGGTTAATTTTAACCCACCCGTATATACCCTTGACGAAGGTCAACAAGGTAATACGACTATCCCAAACCAAAGCATCTATCTATGCTACATATGAACACCCAACAGCTACCAATCACCATGCCTTGACGAAGGTCAACAAACATAGCTTGAATACTATTGAATATTTATACGAAATGACGGAGGGCTACGAATGGTTTTGGCGAAACCGTGAACGTAGTGAACTTGATATAATCGAAGGAACCTTGATAGCTTTTAAAAAGGAGTGGTTTAAGCTCCGCGTTTAAAAGTTGTTTTTGAAAAGAACCGAGCGGTTTTGAAATTGTTCCAACGACTTTACTTTGGTTTATTTTCTTGCATTAATTTTAATGCATCCCATCATTTAATCCTACCATTGCAGAAAACAACGAAAATATGACGTACGCTTATGCCATCCGCATTCGCCACGGGGTCCCGTCATCACCCGTTAGGTTACTTAACTAACGACAGAGCGGGGGATGGACTAGCGCGATGCAAAATATAAGCAACGCCTAAATAGATATCATATATAGATATATACATTCGTCAGATATAATGATAGCCATTCCAGATCATAGATGAACACTTTGGATATACTAGGAATCTGCGTTTCGTTCGAGCCTGCAACAAAAGACGGATTGCACGGTCGCGATGAATAGCCAAACCCCACCCTAGACCCCTACGGGTGCGGCAAACTACCCGCCAAGTACCCGAAGTGAAGCAACCTCCCTCAACTATGTGAGTAGGCCAGTCGGCACTTCGAGATACCCGGTAGTTTGTGCACCCCACCTTGGGTCTATCCTAGGAGCAAAAACAGTAAAAAGAAATAATATACAATGGCGGCTACAACCTCATCCCGGATGTGCGGCCATAAAATAATATTATATCAATTACAAACTTTACATTGAATGAAAGAAAAAGAAACTCTCATCTCACATCCCCCGGCTATTCATCCGCGACAATCCACCGAGTTCATATACACAAACCATCAACATTACAGATCATAGATATGTATAACCCCCACTAATCGTCGTATAGCGATTAGCAAACGTTCAATACATATATCACATCACAGATAATATCCATTAGCCAAAGTCTACAGAATTTCGATCAAAATACGGATTTGTAACCACCCCAAAAACAAATTTGTTCTCTGGAAAATCTGGACAGAAACAAACTATAATAAAAATCCCAAAACATCCAAATAAGAACACTGCACAAAACCCGGTCCACGGCCGAGTCAACTCGGCCGCGGTTCCGCGGCAGGAAGCATGTTCCCGCGGATCTGCGGCGCTTTTACCGAGTCACTGGATCGTTTTTGTTCTGTGTTTTTACAAAACCCTGAGCCGATTTTTCATGTATGTTAAATCATGTTTAGAGCAGTATAAAAAATCGGCAGAAACATGGTTTTTCCGGACGTGTTTTGCGAATTTTTTTCCGATCGAAATTCTAAACACTTCGCTAACTTGCTAGTTTATGTTTAGCTAGGCTCTGATACCACTGTAAGTCCACGTTGCTCACCCTGGTTCTTACGGGGAGGCGGAAACGGTAAAAAACGATTTTTGGTGCAAAGACAACATGGACTAAAAGAAGGATCTTTGCTAAACTACAAACTAGCAAACTACTAGAGGTGCTATCTACTATGCCATAGAGATTATACCTCACGATACCGGTCCTTAGGAACTTCATTCCCCTGTACTGCTCGTCCATCCACGCTCCGAGGGTCGATCCGGATCTTGATCACCTCCGCGGCCTTCTTGAGTCGAAGACGATCCACCCGTGAGTTGTACTCCGAGCTCCAACCCGAGCCGAGGCAAGTAGGGTAACAAGATCGCTAGGCTTGATGTCATAGGTTGTGTAGAAGTAGTAGATGGATGTATTTTTCTATTTGGATCCTTTTTTCTCTCAACACATGAGATCAAAGTAAGAATCAAGAGGAGGAAGAAGAAGCTAGCAACCATGGAGCTTTCTCATTTCTTTTTCAAGAGAGAGAATGAGAAATGAATTATGAGCTAGAGAAAAATGAACCATGGTTGCAATAATACACTAATATCATCATTACTAATCCTTTCATGATAAAGTTGATGGCTACATTTGAATTGACCATTTTCATATCAAAAATTAGAAAGAAAACCAAAGAATACTCTAGACCTCTCATGAAGGTCCAAGTCAACTTTGGTCAAACGGTCAACAAAGTAAAGTATGGTCAAATGATCAAAGCAATTAGCCATCACATAATTATCACTAAAAAGATTAGTAAATAATGTCCCCGGCTCATAATGGTTTTGACCGAACGAACTACCAAAACCCTAATGAGTCCGCCTCATTATGGCTTCGACCGAATCAACTGTCAAAACACTAATGAGGCACCTCCTTCCTCTTCGCTCCTCACAACTGTGCATACACACCCGCATCTGCATTCCATAGAATGCGAATGCAGAGAAGACAAAAATAAATCCATCCGTGCAATACTAGGATCCGGCTTAAACCAAAGCCCACTAGTATTGCCTGCCCGAACAGCATACGCACACAAGTGTACGTAAGTGATCGTAGCACTGCCGTAAAACCATACGGCCTCTACACCTTTCGCTCAGTGCAGGGAAACTCTCTATGTGGGACTCTAAAGACTCGACACTACGCTGGCAGTGGGTTTAACCACAGACCGCAAGCGGCACTAGCTGTACGTAACGGTCCCCAGGTAGATGTCGATAAGAAGGCCGATGAGGTAAACCCATCCGAACTCCTACTGAGGCTGAATGTGACAATCTCCATAGAGTCCGGTCTGTTCGTCTAAGAATATCGCATGGCGGGCCTAGGGGGGTGGCGAACGTCAGTCCCCTAATAGCGGTACAAGTCGTATCGGAGTGTAGCCCAGAACACCCTGAGATAACACTGGAAACCTACCAGTTTATCTCGCTTGCCCTGGCCAGGGACGACTATGTGTAATGGCTCTCCTCGACACAGCGCGATATCAACCCCCAATACTGGGAGAGACAAATCCTGTCTAACCGTCACTGCCTCCAAGTGCTTCGGGACTGCACCCAACTACTACCTGTTTGCACGACTCCTTTGAGCCGTGGTAGGGTAGTAATCAAAGAACAGTGAGAACACACTCGAGGCGAAGTGACAGTGTCAATTCAACGGACTAAGCTGTACTCATGTCACCTGGGAACTGATAACTGACGATATGTATAATACCAACCAACAGTTCCCAACGAGTCCTGTCCGGTGTACTCGTAACCTAACGAGCACCCGCAAACTATCTCCAGTATGACGTACTAATTGCTGTGGGACAAACCATCTCCCCTGATGGGATGAGAAGCGCATACTCTAGTCTACTCCGGAGTATCGATGCCCTGTCTCGATAATCCTACGACTAGGGACCTATATAAGGATGTACTTATAGATTACCCAGCCCCACAAGTGCGACTGCCATCACAACGCTGGTAATCAAGCAAAGATCCTAAGGGCTCCACTAATATGTATAAGTGATCGCACGCCGATGGCGTGTCGGATGTTCAAAGTTCTAAAGTATAACAGCGATCAGGAAGGTGTCGCTATGCAGCTAGCCGGTTGAGCACGGGTCGATACACAGGGAGATGGTTGTATTTCCGTTCTTGTTTTAGACGAGTCAATAAAGAATTTGTATGAGTTTGTTCAATCTAACATATGTGTTTTATTTGTAGGTATAAAGTTGTTAAGAAAAAGATATGAGATTGTAAGCTAAAGAAATCCGTACTCAAAACCTTTGAGCCGAGTCTTGACCAATTGAAGCTAGAGCAATCGGCAACAACGTGGATTAAGGGATTTAAGCGCGGTATTCGTGGAATCCGGCTTATTTACCCTTGTCCTTCCGTTCTTGTCTCTTACTTTCGCCTCCGGCCAAACCGAACGCAACCGGTCGCGGTTAGGAATCACCGTTACCTTATTAGGGTAGGGTGCCTAACGGAGGGCTTGCCTATCGTTTGGGCGGAGTTTAATGGAAAATACGGGAAAAGGAAATGAGCAAAGAATCGTTAACTTATAATATCGTATTTCTTCTTAACAATAATAATTACAACCATTCTCAAAACAAACCAAAAAGAGTAAAAGAAAAGAACAAAGAAAAGAAAAGATTACAAGCAAGTAATTAAAGTGCATGGTAATAAATTGCAAGTAATTAAAGACAAGAATGAAAAATGCAAGAAAGTAATTACAAGAACCATAGAACTCAAAACAAGCATGGGATCAAAAGCTAACCCTTAAACTTGCAAGCTCAATCAAGAGGTTGCAAGATCAAGAGAAGGGTAAAGAACTCATGTGAAATGAAGCACTAAAGAGAGAACAAAATGATACAACCCCTTGAGACCAATGACCAAAGCTTAAACTTGCAAGCTCACTTAAGAGGTTGCAAGATCAAGTTAAGGTAGAGAGCTCAAGGGGGAAGCTAATCAAAAAGAATAATACAAAAAACCCTCATCTTCATTGATCTTCCACTCAAAAAGCTCTCACTACAATTTTCATGGAGGAAAGAATGAAGAAGAAGAAGAAGAAGAAGACTAAAACCTAACAAAAGAGGCTAAAGAATTTAACACCTTGGTTTGGCTCAGAACCGGGGTATTTATAGGAGGAGGGTTGAAAACCTAGGGCAAGAATCTGGCTTAAAATGAATGTATCAATATGCCCCTGAAAACTGACCCAGCAAGGAGCCTACATGGCCGTGGTTCCGTGGCCTAAGCATGCTTAGGCCGCGGTTCCGCGGCCATAAAGAGGGCTTAGGCCATCATTTTTTGTCGTGTGCCCTGGTTCCCTTTGTCCTTGTGTTTGAAATCTTTAAACTGCACAAAAGTCCTCCAGAATATCTTCAGATTTCTTAGTCCAAGATTGCTTTCTTTTCTTTACTTTTTACTTTATCTCCCTCGAGCTCCGCGCACCCATTGATTCTTGTGTAACCCCCCTCGTGCTCTGTGCATGTCCCCGACACGAATGACCACTGTCATCTGTCTTGTCTCAGGAACTGGTACTCGGCACTGGACGGATATGGATGACCGGAACCCGGCTTTTATCTGCTGTGACAGATGTTCTGTATTTTGACGTAACTGTGGAGATTTTGTCTTGATTTGCAATATTTGTACTGGAAACCTGTACTCTGTAAATATGTAACAAACACGAATTAAAAGCACCTACCTATAAACACACGAGCGTAAGAATGGGCGGTAAAAAATGCAATATTCTTGTATGAACAAATACCCCCAAACTTAACTTTTGCTCGTCCCGAGCAAAACCAATTATTCACAAAAATAAAATCCTAACCGCACTTTCGCAGGGAACGCGATTGCACTGAGCGCGTGCAACAAGCCGTTAAACCTCTAGGTGTCCCTAGTAGGAGGAGTGTTGTCTCCTGAGGGTTTTCAGCGGATTACACCCACAAAATCCCGTCAAGCCAGTGTCATAAGTTAACATTGATTCTACTCCTACAGTTTAGTATTTACGTTAGAAACTCTATCATTCTAAGTTAGAAATATCCAACCCTTATTTTTCACACCTCCTATCTATTTAACCTTAGGTCTTATACGTTCCAAAAAAGTTTACAAAGATGTTGGTTCTCCTGAGTTTTCCTTCTAAAGTGCGGCCTCAAATCAGGGATTTTTATCAACTTTACAGAAAACACAAGTCTTATTTTTTATTTCTATCTTTTATCCAAACATCGATTGTATACCCCCTACGTGTGTGTATATTTGCACCCCTACACTCAAGAATTCAATTCAAACTATAATACCCTTGCCCTAATACCTAATACTACTTCTTTTCATTAAGGATGGACGGTTTTGCTCACACACCTTTCATGCGACTGTTAATGCTTCTTGAGGCACTAACAGCCGATTACTGAATGTGTGAGCTTAAAGCGTAAATAGCAGTTTCCAGGTTTTGACTTTATTCTATTTTTCTTTTTCTTTTTCTTTTTCTTTTTCAAGACCGGATATATTTTTCAATATGCTCTTTTGGTGTTTAGCTTTAAATACCGTTTTTTCTTTCATACTAGGCTTTCAGGCAAGAGTATTTCTAGGTATCTTCTACTATCCCAAGTTTCAAGGTACGTGTAGGTGCAGTTGTAGGGTATATACTTTCTAAATTTGAACTCAAGAAAAGAAACTATTTTTCAGACTTATCCTCCAGTAAAGCTTCAATACTTTCCCTTCATCTTGACTTAACTCAAGAACTGAACTCAAGACTACCTATTTCTCAAAAAAAAACTGTTAGGACGTATAATCACCAAGTTTAAACAGAATGAGGGTTATTTTTAGGGTTTTCAAATCCTAAGCCTAGAATTTAGTTATTTCTATCATATCAACTAAACTTTCGGAATAAAGATCTGAGTTACCCTATTAGCTAACTTGACGACAAAGTTTTTATATTTTTTGGAAAATTTTGTGATTTTTATGGGTTTTTAAATAAGGTATGCAAATGCAAAATATACAAATGAATGCGAAGGAAGAAAGCTTACCGAGCACACCACCAAACTTAAACTTGACAGTGCCCTCACTGTCAGACTATACCAAGAGGGTCAAAATTGCCGGCGCTCCCTAAAAACAAATTATATACAACAAAGAAAACAAAAAATATAAACAAAAAAGGAGTCCCCCCCCCAAACTTAAGAGAAACAGTGTTTCCACTGTTAAGTGATGAAGTTCAGGATTAGGGGGGAAAGAACAGTGTCAAGCTATACAAGGCCTTACACAGGCCAAAAGTTAGTACCAACCATTCAAAGATTTTATCTTTATATTGTGCTGGTTGGTGAAAGAAGGCGTAGAGAAAAGAAATAGAGAATACGCGAGACCGTATGGAGAGAGAAGTGGAATACGGTCTCGGTATATGAGAAGAATGGCGGATTGGAGAAAGAAGTGGAATACGAACTTGAGGGGGGAAATGGAGCGAATAAATTAGCACAATTTGTGATGACCGATGTGTAAAAAGCGATTGTGCTAATCGATTAACCCGTCGAGAAATGGGGTCAAATCCCTCAAGATTCGTGAGAAACCATGGGTACGCCGAACTTGGTAAACCAGACATACGAAATGAAAGTGAGACGGTTTCTTGCATGGTCGGAACGATGGAAAGGGTGGGGGGAAGTGATTGAGGAAGGGTATCGGTTAAAGGTTCAGGAGGGTTTAGGCAGTCAATGACAGGGACAGGATGAATTAGAAAATCCGACTCATCAATTAAAACTTGTTCATCCTCAAAACTATCCTTAATATTCTCCTCAAAATTTATCTCATCTATGCAAGTTTCAACAAAATCAAGACGCATATGGGGTTTGGGAAAAACAGTTAATGACTCGAGATGATGAATTGGAGAGAAAAACTCTGCCAAATCTACAGGTTCATCATCCAAAATATTCCCGGCGTCAATATCCTCAATCAAGTGAAAGTCAATTTTCTCAGACACCTCATCAAAAGCATGGATTTCAATCAATTTTGGTTCTAAGATGGAGGTGTAGAGGTCAAAAGGATTGGGTGTGGTTTCACTTGGCAAGGTCCCTTCACAATCTGGCAAATCAAACACTATAAAGTCGCACAACTCATTAAACATTCTATCTTCAACTGATAATTTATTTGGGACACTTGATAGACTTTCAACACAGGAGTTGTGGGATTCAATTTGAGACGGGTAGGTTTGATTTGGAAGGGTATACAGCTCACTTTCTCCACTCAAATTCTCAGCCTGTCCTACCGCCTCTTCATACATTGGGAAATTTGGAGCTAGCTGGAAACTAGCTACCGGGTCAGTAGGTTGTATGAGAGCGGCCATGGACGCATTCAAATCCATCATCTGTTGGCTTGACGCTACCCTAAAGTCTTCCAACGACTGTTCCAGACTAGACATGGGTTGTGAAGGGGTTTCAGTAAAGGATTCAAAGTTGTTTGGATACTGAAAACTCCCAAATGGCGGTTCTGAAGCAATGTCTAGGGAAGGTGCAAAAGTAGTGTAGGATTGGTAGGAATTGAATGGTTGGACAGGGGTAGGATCAACATTTGGATAAGAAGGTGAATGAAATTGTTGATCCCAAGAATTTGAAGTGGTGATCGGAGTGAAAGATCGGCTACGAGATTGTTCAATACGTTCTGCAATAGACATAGGTCTTGGTGTTGCAACATGACTCGAAGAAGGGGTATCAACGTAAGAAGGGGTGAATGTTTGAAATGGTTGATATGAAGTGGATTGCGGAGTCAAATTGTTTGTCCTAGACGCGTCTATCCGATCTCTCAATGAAATTTTTGGCATGGATGGATCGTTCAAAGTTCGGCCAAAGCAAGAACCAGTAATGTCTGGTTGTGGGTACCAAAGTTCGGCAAGAGTTTTGCGAGGTGGAGTACCCATGATATGAAGAGAGAAAGAAAGAAAGGCAGAGAAAAGGAGGGGAAAAAGAATGTGATATTTTTTTTAGTTATTAAAAGAATGAAATATACACACAAAAAAATATGGACAAAAACAATCACGACACAAAAATACCACACACCTAATCGTTCTAGGGTTCACCTAGGTCAACTAGACCTGCTCCAGAACTTGATTGTCGAAATAAAACTGTGTCGAGAAACGGGCTCAAGATACACTGATCACGAGGCCAGGTAAGTGCAGAGATAAGGGGAGGTTTTCCAACGCTTTCGCGAAGTTCCTTAATTAAATAACCCTTTCTCTTTTGGCGGTTTCGCCGTTAACACTTTCCTAGACACCCCGTAAACAATATACCGTTAAGCGAGATTCTAAACACAGTTAACTTCTCCTAGTGAGCGCGAAGTCCTTAAGGCTTAAAGTCTAATTTCTTTTAAATTTGTGCGGCTAAACGTTATGCTCAAGTTCGTGATTTGTGGGCCACGGAAAAGGTGATGAAATCCTTTACCGTATATTGTGGGGTTCGCTTGCCCTTAAGTCCGTATTAATATATGCAATGCGCAATTCAATAAAAATTCTATAAAGAATCAAACAATCGTTTTTTAGTTTAAGCGCGGCACTGCAACAAATACGGGTTAGTCAATTTTTAGCGTTTTCTAGCGAACTTGCAAAGAATCCTGCAAAGAATAGTATATTGGATGCGTCGAATTTGAGAAGAAGGTATTAGTAAAGTACGTACCGTTAAGTTTTGGGTTAGGAAACCCCCGTTGAATCAAATCCGGTAAGCTTGAAAAGTTCGCTTGCGCGGGTCAAACTACCCGGATCTTTGGCACTGTACTTTGCAATCACCTTAGCTTTGAACGTACACTTTGCTCCCCACAATCGCCGTTTGCAAATCCGCAAAAATCTGCAAACTTGCTCACAAAAATATCAAAAAAAAACAAAAAGATATATATATATTTTTTATAAATATATACAAAAAGAATATTAACCCGAATACCGTCTCCCCGGCAACGGCACCATTTGATCGCACGCCGATGGCGTGTCGGATGTTCAAAGTTCTAAAGTATAACCGCGATCAGGACGGTGTCGCTATGCAGCTAGCCGGTTGAGCACGGGTCGATCCATAGGGAGATGGTTGTATTTCCGTTCTTGTTTTAGACGAGTCAATAAAGAATTTGTATGAGTTTGTTCAATCTAACCTATGTGTTTTATTTGCAAGTATAAAGTTGTTAAGAAAAAGATACGAGATTGTAAGCTAAAGAAATCCGTACTCAAAACCTTTGAGCCGAGTCTTGACCAATTGAAGCTAGAGCAATCGGTAACAACGTGGATTAGGGGATTTAAGCGCGGTATTCATGGAATCTGGCTTATTTACCCCTGTCCTTCCGTTCTTGTCTCTTGCTTTCGCCTCCGGCCAAACCGAACGCAACCGGTCGCGGTTAGGAATCACCGTTATCTTGTTAGGGTAGGGTGCCTAACGGAGCGCTTGCGTATCGTTTGGGCGGAGTTCAATGGAAAATACGGGAAAAGGAAATGAGCAAAGAAACACTAACTTATAATATCGTATTTCTTCTTAACAATAATAATTACAACCATTCTCAAAACAAACCAAAAAGAGCAAAAAAAAAGAACAAAGAAAAGAAAAGATTACAAGCAAGTAATTAAAGTGCATGGTAATAAATTGCAAGTAATTAAAGACAAGAATGAAAAATGCAAGAAAGTAATTACAAGAACCATAGAACTCAAAACAAGCATGGGATCAATAGCCAACCCTTAAACTTGCAAGCTCAATCAAGAGGTTGCAAGATCAAGAGAAGGGTAAAGAACTCATGTGAAATGAAGCACTAAAGAGAGAACAAAATGATACAACCCCTTGAGACCAATGACCAAAGCTTAAACTTGCAAGCTCACTTAAGAGGTTGCAAGATCAAGTTAAGGTAGAGAGCTCAAGGGGGAAGCTAAGCAAAAAGAATAATACAAAAAACCCTCATCTTCATTGATCTTCCACTCAAAAAGCTCTCACTACAATTTTCATGGAGGAAAGAATGAAGAAGAAGAATAAGAAGAAGACTAAAACCTAACAAAAGAGGCTAAAGAATTTAACACCTTGGTTTGGCTCAGAACCGGGGTATTTATAGGAGGAGGGTTGAAAACCTAGGGCAAGAATCTGGCTTAAAATGAATGTACCAATATGCCCCTGAAAACTGACCCAGCAAGGAGCCTACATGGCCGCGGTTCCGCGGCCTAAGCATGCTTAGGCCGCGGTTCCGCTGCCATAAAGAGGGCTTAGGCCATCATTTTTTGTCGTGTGCCCTGGTTCCCTTTGTCCTTGTGTTTGAAATCTTTAAACTGCACAAAAGTCCTCCAGAATATCTTCAGATTTCTTAGTCCAAGATTGCTTTCTTTTCTTTACTTTTGACTTTATCTCCCTCGAGCTCCGCGCACCCATTGATTCTTGTGCAGCCCCCCTCGTGCTCTGTGCATGTCCCCGACACGAATGACCACTGTCATCTGTCTTGTCTCAGAAACTGGTACTCGGCACTGGACGGATATGGATGACCGGAACCCGGCTTTTATCTGCTGTGACAGATGTTCTGTATTTTGACGTAACTGTGGAGATTTTGTCTTGATTTGCAATATTTGTACTGGAAACCTGTACTCTGTAAATATGTAACAAACACGGATTAAAAGCACCTACCTATAAACACACGAGCGTAAGAATGGGCGGTAAAAAATGCAATATTCTGGTATGAACAATAAGCAATAAGCTAAAAGAAACACATGCACTTATTAAAGTAGAAACAAACCAAGTAGCATACGACCATTTTGAGCAAGATTGTCTATACAACTATGAATATCCCAAGCTTCCATTAAGTAATATACAAACTAGTATGATACAGTAATGGCCTCTAGGGCATATACACTAACAGTGACCGTTTCGTCAGCCACTAGCTCGGGCCTGGCAACCCTGGCTACGCCGCCCACCGTCGGCTCGGGTTCAGCCAGTACCTCCTCCACTGTCCCCTTAGGCTCGACGGTTTCCGCCCCCCCTTCGGTTGGACTTAGCCCTGCAGGACAAGATATATAAGAACCGATAGGTTTACAATTCTTACAACAAAATATTGAAAGACATATTACCTGAGGTGGACTGATCGTTAGCCTCCCGAGCTGCACACGCCGCCTGTCTGTAAGCGGTAGACAAGGCGACCGGGGGCTTTTCGGAAGGAGAAGCAGCAGGAATAATGATGCTTGGGCCCGCTCCCACGGCCAAAGCAGCTCTACGCTCGTTCGCCTCGCGCCTCAACCGCTTCCTCTCCTCCCAGGCCGTCACGACGGACCTCTTCGAAGCTTCTTTCATCGAGGCGTCATCATCCGCGTTTAGAGTTGCCTCAAGAGCCTTCAAGGCATCCCTCATCGGCTTTTTGAGTCGGGTCTCTTGCGGCAGCCCCGAGGAGGCAGGGACTTCAGTAGCTGGCCCGGGAAGAGTTCCCGCATCGGCTTGCATGGCCCTGCAAAGAGACAAAGAAAAGATTAGATTGGCCATAAAAAGGAGAATAAAAAAAACTCGGTGAGTCGAGACATACCAGTGTTAGTTATATGTATGCCCAAGAGGCCATTACTGTACATACGATGTATTTTGTAATGGATGCTTGGACATATATAGGGAGGACTTTCTTGCTCGACATGATAGTATGCATCTGGTTGTACTTTATCTTAACATGTACTCTGATTATCTCTTTGTTACATGTTGATAAAGCCCTTAGGATATGTACTCGACTACTGCGACTATGATAAGATCATACTAGTGGGGCCACGGTAGTCGACGAGTACATCCTATAACTGTTCCTAGTCGAGGGTGAATCGAGACAAGGCATCGATACACCAGAGTAGACTAGCGTATACGCATCTTGACCCATATGATGGGCGATGGATGATCCCATAACCATCGGTGTTTGACATCAAGGATGGTGTACGGATGCTCAGTGGACACTGGGTATACTGGACGGACTCGCCGAGAACTCCCAAATGGTATTATAATTCGTGTCAGATGGCAGTTCTCCGGTGACACTGGTACAGAGTAGTCTGTTGACCCGAGATCGTCATAGAGTCTTGTGTGATTCCCACTGTGCTTTGATTTCCATCATACCACGTCTAAGAGGGCATGCAAAAAGATGGCTTTTGGGTACAGTCCCGAATCACATGGAGGCAATGAGCGATTGGAGGGGATTCGTCTCTCCCGGTATAGGGAATTGATGTTGCGCTGTGTTCGATTGGCTATAGCTGGAAATCCCTGGCCAGGGTTGCAGATATTTACTGGTAAGAGTTATCAGTAGTTTCTCGAACTGTTATAGACCTCATATCGACACGACTTATCAAGCTACTGGGGTCTGACGTTTACCACCCCTAGGCGAGATATACGACGTATCAGACGACGAGACCGGACTGTACGGGAGTGTTACTGATTGGATTCACAGGAGAATGTACAGGCTTGCTTGTTGATCTTCTGAGCGCTCAATACCTGGGTGGCTGTTACGTTTAGCTGACCGCTTGCAGCTTGTGGGTGTTTGATATGATCATCACCTACTGCCGGCGTATTGACGATTCTTTAGAGTCCTACACGGAGGTTTCTTGACTCAGACAAAACGGAGTAGGAGCACATATGTGATATGTGCGGGACCGAGGATAATGCGGTATGTGATACCGTATTGGATTCTCGCGATATGAGATATCGGCCGGGTATATGTGATATAGCCGGGTCATCGTATTAGTCGGTTATATGCGATATAGCCAGATTGTCGGATCAAGTATTGATTCTATAATTTAATGTATAATAATATATATGATATATTAAATTACATAAACTAATATTTGCTCACTAAAAGATTCTTTTTCTCACTCGGGTAATACATTGATATATATGCGATATATGTTAATTGTATTATTTTATATTGTTACAATAAATATTATATATGTGATATATAATATTGTAACATGATATGATAACTAATGCAACATGTTTAGTGGAGATTAAACAAGGTTAGGGTTTGTTTTAGGTTAGTTCCTTCTTGATGATTCGAGAAGGTTTCTTTTTTGTTTTTGCAAAGATATTTACAAGTGACTCATGCTTTAACCCAACCCAAACCCTAGCCCTTGGTTAATTCTCTACAATGGTTTAGCAACCATGGTTGCATTATTCATCATTATCTTCTTTTCATTATTCATCACAAAAGGATTCATTATTATTGATTCATCTTCTTCCTTCTTTCTTTCATGGAAAAAGCTTTCTAGCTTTTTCTAAGTGATGATTATGTGTAAGAAAAAGATTATAAATGAGAGAAAAAATCCTACTTCATCATCCTCATCTACCCTTGCCCTTTAGATGAGAGTGTTCACTTCATTTAATGAGTGTTAGCTTGTGTTAATGAAACTTCAAGGTAGATCATCTATGTTATCGAAGATCGGAAGCTAGCTTGTATCTTTCTCTTCGTGGAACCTCTCGAGAGTCCGGAACATGATGATCGCAGCGAAGGGACCTCAACACAGAGCTTAAGAAGTGAAGGACCGGATCTCAAAGGTTGTAATCCCTCTCACTTAGTGTTAAAGTGTTTAACATACTTGTTTTCACATAAACTCTAGTATAAAGATCCGGTTTTGGGTTGTTCGGCACGGCTAAAATTTTAATCGGGCATGGTTGATACCTCGTAGACCCTTGTGCGTGTGCCTAGAAACCCTATAGTGGTATCAGAGCCAAGCTAGAGTTTTAGGCAAAGTCTAGGCGAAGTTTAAAGTCCGATTGAACTCCGAAAACCCGATATACACTAGTTTCTGGAAAAAATTTCAAAATGTGATTTTTTGTGAATTAAAAATGCTCAAAATAATCAGCAGGGTATTTTAGGAATTACTGTGAAAAACGACACCCTAACTCAACTATTGCGCCGCGGAACCGCGGCCAAACCAAGGCATTAGCGGCGGTTCCGCGGCCGATACTGTAGATTGAGGGTTAGTTTCTGCACAGTAATGACCGTTGGTACTTCCTGATTCTTCTGGGAATTTTTAATTATACTCAAGTGTTGAGTTTTCTGGGGTGTACTGGGGACTTGTTGATTCGATCGGATATTTTAACTTCGTTTAGTTTGTCCGGGTAATTTTTAGAAACTGTTAAAAAGTTCGAACGGATATCAATAACTCACTTTTTCCCCAGTCGGAAAATTTTTCAAAAGTTGGATTTTTTCTCGAGTTTGAAACTTTCTAAGTCGTGCAAGTAACGCGGTGGACCCTCTAGAAGACAACAAATCTTAACTCGATTATGTGACCGTCTTGAACTGTCTCTGAACCTTAGGGTTTGTAGCAGTACGGCGTGCCACATGTGAAGCGTTGGCTTGACCCTTCTACGGCTGGACCATTGGTACTGTGGCATGTGATGGATGTTTTTTAAACTAATTTCAAGTGTTGAGAACTATTTGGGAAAACTTGGGTGTTGGATTATTCGATCGGAAAGTTTAACATTGTCTATTTATCTGGAATGTGATACAATATGTGGAATTCACGTAGTTAGACATGAAATGCGAAGTATGTGATATTTCGGAATTACGATGTCTAAAGAGATTGTGGATTCCAAATGTTGTAGTTTTACACTTTCTTTTCTGTGACCGTAAGCGTAGTATGTGGTGTATCACCTGCTTCGTTGCTATACATCAACGACAATCGGGATACGCATACTTGCTTACGTTGATGATATGAGATATTATGTGTTGCTGTGATATGTTATATTGGATCGTCGCGTTTTGAATAGCCGGGGGTTTTATGTGAGATGGGAGTTTTTCTTTTTCATTCATGTAAAATTCATTTGTATGTAATATTCTTTTATTGGGGCACTTCCGGGCTGAGGATGATGTCACCATTGTTTATTATTTACTTTTCCGCATTAGGTAGACCCAAGGAGGGGAGCACAAGTAACCGGGTTCTAGGGCCCAGTGGGAGACCATCTCGAGGAGTCGAGACCGGGTCTCCTAACCCTATAATTGGCAGTGTTGCTTGACACTCTCGTAAGGGTCTAGGGATGTGGGTTTGTCCATTCATCGCGACCGTGGAATCCGTATTTTATACAGGCTCGTATTAAAACACAGACGTCCTAGTATATCCAATATTTCATATGTGTTCTTCTGCTGCAATGTTCTATGATGAGATCATATTACTGCCTGAGACGAATGTTTATATTATATATATGAGATATATGTTATATTGCAGATTTCGTTTCAAATGAGATGCTTGTGAAGAATAATAAAATGGGACTTCATTAACGAGATTAATGAAACTAAAAGAAACCTAAAGATGTTGTAGAAACTTGTTTAAAAACTGGTTGCTCTAGCTCTTGCTTTGCATAGCGGTGTTCCTTGTAGAACATCCAGCACCTTATTCGATAAGGAAAGAGCCGAGATCCCTTCACCGGGAGTGACCTCTTTAGTGAAACTAGCAGATGCTACAAACTCGATTTGTCTTTTGATTGCTTCTATAGTTCTTGCTTTGCATAGTGGTATGTATGATATACCCTGCACCTTATTCGATGAGGAAAGGGCCGATGATCCCTTCACCGGGAGTGACCCTTTAGCAAAACTAGAAAAAGCCTCAAAAACATTCTATTTAAAAATCACTCGATTCTACAACGATATCAAGTTCATTATGCAAAAAGGTTTTCTTAAAAACTTGTCGTAACCCTCCGTCATTTTAGGAAGTAGAGTACTTAGTATTCGTGTTGCGTATGTCGACTTTAGTTGAGGCGTAGTGTACGGTAGCTAAGTGATGTCTTCCTACACAGCATATGATGCAATTAGTTAGGACATTCATGTGATTATGTCGACCATAGTTGAGGGTCATGTAGGGTGGGTCTGATTAATCATGAAATGACGGGTAGAACTTGACTAGTGTTTATGATATGTTGACCTTAGTTAAGGTCATAAGTGTTAGGGGTAAAATATTATTGGGAATTTCAAGTGTTGAAATTTGCAATGAGATTGCATACCTTCTATGAGATAGTTAGATCTCAATACCCGCTGCGAGTAAGAGTTACTCCTGGGAGAGTTTTACACATTACAATTAGCCGATCAAGTAGGTGTCTAGAAAGGTGTCAACGGGGTTACGCCCCTGGGAAAACGAGGTTTACTTTAATTAGGTTCGTGCGAAAGCACGGGGGACCTCCCTCAAAGTACCGGCACTGGCCTGGCTGAAAGATTGGCGAACTTGTAGCGTGTAATTAATCTCGGCTAGTCTTTCCTTTTAGGGTTTGAAGGAAGATTTGACTAAAACAGTGGGAGACATCCTGATTAGATATATTAGATAACCAATCTAATCTTGCAAGAGCATACGCTGAGTGTTTTCTTCTCTCTCTCTCCAGGTAGCGACCATATCACGCCTTAATCAAGATAATAATATGGATGTATTGACCGAACCAGCTTGTTATACTGAGCTGGGGAACGTTGGTCCCGCTCCAACTTATAATTGTTATAAGACAGAGCAGGAAATTGGGATTGCCAGAATTCCCGTGCCCCCCAAACGAAGAAAGTGCATGCTAATGCATCATCTTTGGGTGTGTTCATTACATAGAACTGTTTCTCAGTGTACTTTACGTCCTGGGTATTTGATACCAGATCAGGATCCCGATATGTAATTTGTTACATGGGCTACAGATAGGTAGAGAACTGAGAACGGGTGATAAGTTTCATGAGATAGAAAACGGTGCAAGTGTTGCAGCCAAGTCTGTTAGTCACTATCACCCTGTATTACCAGAATACATTGATTCTGAACGAATGTTATTAGATACCGAACCTGATATACAACATCATATCAGTCTCTTTATTAGTAAAGAAAGAATATAATTTTGTATTGTTGGATAATGTTTTAAACATTTCCTATATCAAGAGTTGATCGGTTCAGGTACATTATCCAAAAGCATTGACGTTCTAAATCAAACTACAGTTCTTAGTATAAAGAACACACACAAGAGGAAGAGTTCAGAAATGAACGGATCCTTCTTGAGGTATTGTAGACTAGGTCATATTAATGCGACCAGACTAGCTTAGTTACATTTAGATGCATATTTAAATTAGTTTGAATTTACATCTTGTAAAACTTGTCAGTCATGTCACAAAGATTAGATGACCATAGCTCTGTTTATTGGAAACAGAGAAAGAGTTAGTGAACTTTTGGGATCGATACATGATAATGTATGACGGTCCCCTGTCTACACATGCCAAGACTAGTTCTTTGTACTTCATTACATTCTCTGATGATCTCTCAAGATTCAGACATATGTTCCTGTTGAAACACAAGTCCGAAACTTTTGAGATAATCACAGAATATAAGTTAGAAGTAGAGAACCAAAATACGGGTATAAGTATTATCTCCTTTAATGAGATCAAGGAGGAGAATACTTGAGCACGAAAATCCTGGACTATTCTAAAGGAGAATGAGATTCTCTCTCAGCATTACTCCTCCGTATACACCATAGCACGATGGTATATCGGGACGGAGCAATAGCACCCTATGTGATATGGTGTGCTCTATGATCAGTACTACTGAGTTTCCCATTTCCTTTTGGGAGTTATGCACTTGAGAAGCTGCATACCTATTGAATAGGGTTCAAATCAGATCAGTTGCCTACCACTTCATATGTGATATGGAAAGGGAAGAGCCCATATCTTAAGTTTGTTAAGATTTGGGGTTGTCCGGTCTATGTCTAAAAAGCAAAATCCGGACAAACTCGAGGCAAAGTCAGATCTGTGGATGTTTGTTGGATATCCCAAGCATACACAAGGGAATATCTTCTACCTAACCGAGGAACAAAAGATGTTTTGTTTCTCGGCATGCCACCTTTGTGAAAGGAGATTTCTTGTGAAGAAATTAGTGGTCATGAGGTAGAACTGGAAGGAGTTCCAGCTATACAAACTACAACAGATGATTTGGTAGAACCAAAGGATTCAATATTTTCCAACGAACCTCAGCCTCTCCGTCGATCTAGTAGGGTTCCTCACCCACCTGAGAGATACTTCGGTTTCTCTATGACAGTGGGAGCGAGGATTGCATCATGAGATGATGACCCAACTAGTTTCGAGCTGTCCATCAGGAGTGGGACTCTGTAAGAATGGCTGGATGCTTAGCAATCTGAGATGGAATCCTTATAAACCAACAAAGTATGGACTTTGGTTGCTCTATCTGAAGGGTTAAATCCCCATCAGGAGAAAGTATATCTTGAGAATATTACTAGGTGTACATGGAAAAGTTGAGACTTTCAAAGCTATGCTTAAGTCCATCCAGATCCTACTTGCCACGGCTACATACCATGACTACGATATCTGGCTGTTGGGTGTCATGACTGCTTTTCTAAATGTTGATTTGGAAGAGAGTGCCTATAAGTACACAGCCAGAGGGCTTCGTAGACAGTGGGAGCAGCGGAAACGTGTGCAAGATGTTTTATGTGATAAAGCAGGCATCGCGGAGTTGGAACGTCTGTTTTGATGTAGTAGTCAAGAGTTTGACTTCATCAAAATGGTAGATGAACCTTGTATATACAAAAAGGTAGTAGGGAGTAAATCCTCGTAGAGTACGTGGATGACATACTCTTGATAGGGAAGGAGTTTCCTATGTTACGCTCGGTCAATCTCCGCTTATCACAAGGATTCTCCATATAGGATCAAAATGATACCTCCTAAATCCTCGGTTTTGGATCTATGAGATAGATCTAATTGGATGTTAGGATACTCACTAGTTGTAGTGAGATGGTATCAATCGGTCCTGGGGAGAATCACTGGAAAGGTTCCAAAGTGATAAGGACTACTGAATGTCAGTCGCAGGCATTGTCTTTACCCTCAGTGGAGGGACGGTATGTTAGAAGAGTTCCAAGCTAGATACCGTGACTTACTAGACGATTAAAGGCAAGATACATCGTTACCAAGGATGCTACCAAAGAGGCAGTCTGGATATATATAGGTTCATGAGATGAACTTCGTTCCTACCATTGTGTGACAATGGAGTTGTGGCTTATGCCAAGGAACCCCCATCCCATCAGAAATCCAGATATAATTCTTATGCAGTATCACCTGATCATTATGATGGTTGATCTCCAGGGAGATCGAGGTAAGGAGAGTAGACACAGAGGACAACAGCGCGGATCCACTCACAATGGCCTTTTTCCCAGTAGAGACTTTTATGGGATGGTTGAGTATGGGATACTTCAACCACAGCTAATTACTGGGTATGTGATACCACAACAGATGGCCCTAGTGCAAGTGGGAGATTGTTAGTTATATGTATGCCCTAGAGGCCATTACTGTACATACGATGTATATTGTAATGGATGCTTGGACATATATAGGGAGGACTTTCTTGCTCGACATGATAGTATGCATCTGGTTGTACTTTATCTTAACATGTACTCTGATTGTCTCTATGTTACATGTTGATAAAGCCCTTAGGATATGTACTCAACTACTGAGACTATGATGAGATCATACTAGTGGGTCCACGGTAGTCGACGAGTACATCCTATAACTGTTCCTAGTCGAGGGTATATCGAGAAAGGGCATCAATACACCAGAGTAGACTAGCGTATACGCATCTTAACCCATATGATGGGCGATGGATGATCCCATATCCATCGGTGTTTGACATCAAGGATGGTGTATGGGTGCTCAGTGGAGACTGGGTACACTGGACGGACTCGCCGAGAACTCCCAGATGGTATTATACTTCACGTCAGATGGCAGTTCTCCAGTGACACTGGTACAATGTAGTCTGTTGATCCGAGATCGTCATAGAGTCTTGTGTGATTCCCACTGTGCTTTGATTTCCATCATACCACATCCAAGAGGGCGTGCAAAAAGGTGGCTTTTGGGTACAGTCCCGAATCACATGGAGGCAATGAGCGATAGGAGGGGATTCGTCTCTCCCGGTATAGGGAGTTGATGTTGCGCTGTGTTCGATTGGCTATAGCTGGAAATCCCTGGCCAGGGTTGCAGAGATTTACTGGTAAGAGTTATCAGTAGTTTCTCGAACTATTATAGACCTCATATCGACACGACTTATCAAGCTACTAGGGTCTGACGTTTACCACCCCTAGGCGAGATATGCGATATATCAAACGACGAGACCAGACTGTACGGGAGTGTTACTGATTGGATTCACAGGAGAATGTACAGGCTTGCTTGTTGATCTTCTGAGCGCTCAATACCTGGATGGATGTTACGTTTAGCTGACCGCTTGCAGCTTGTGGGTGTTTGATATGATCATCACCTACTACCGGCGTATTGACGATTCTTTTGAGTCCTACACGGAGGTTTCTTGACTCAGACAAAACGGAGTAGGAGCACATATGTGATATGTGCGGGACCGAGGATAATGCGGTATGTGATACCGTATTGGATTCTCACGATATGAGATATCGGCCGGGTATATGTGATATAGCCGGGTCATCGTATTAGTCGGTTATATGCGATATAGCCGGATTGTCGGATCAAGTGTTGATTCGATAATTTAATGTATAATAATATATATGATATATTAAATTACATTAACTAATATTAGCTCACTAAAAGATTCTTTTTCTCACTCGGGTAATACATTGATATATATGCGATATATGTTAATTGTATTATTTTGTATTGTTACAATAAATATTATATATGTGATATATAATATTGTAACATGATATGATAACTAATGCAACATGTTTAGTGGAGATTAAACAAGGTTAAGGTTTTTTTTGGGTTAGTTCCTTCTTGATGATTCTAGATGGTTTCTTTTTGTTTTTGCAAAGATATTTACAAGTGACTCATGCTTTAACCCAACCCAAACCCTTGCCCTTGGTTAATTCTCTACAAAGGTTTAGCAACCATGGTTGCATTATTCATCATTATCTTCTTTTCATTATTCATCACAAAAGGATTCATTATTATTCATTCATCTTCTTCCTTCTTTCTTTCATGGAAAAAGCTAGAAAAGCTTTTTCTAAGTGATGATTATGTGTTAGAAAAAGATTATAAATGAGGGAAAAAATCCTACATCATCATCCTCATCTACCCTTTCCCTTTAGATGAGAGTGTTCACTTTATTTAGTGAGTGTTAGCTTGTGTTAATGAAACTTCAAGGTAGATCATCTATGTTATCGAAGATCGGAAGCTAGCTTGTATCTTTCTGTTCGTGGAACCTCTCGAGAGTCCGAAACACGATGATCGCAGCGAAAGGACCTCAACACGGAGCTTAAGAAGTGAAGGACCGGATCTACAAAGGTTGTAATTCCTCTTACTTAGTGTTAAAGTGTTTAACATACTTGTTTTCACATAAACTCTAGTATAAAGATCCGGCTTTGGGTTGTTCGGCACGGCTAAAATTTTAATCGGGCATGGTTGATGCCTTGTAGACCCTTGTGCGTGTGCTTAGCAAACCTACAACCAGCGCCTGACAGAGCGCGTTTCCTTTCCTCCTCCTGGAAAGTTTTGAGGGAAGCAGTGATAGCTTCTTCAGTGGTGACGCCTGTTAAAAAAGGGGGAAAAGCATTAGTCAAAGACAATAATAAAGGTACAATGAAATGACGAAGAGTATAAGAAATGATTACCTGACCGAGCAAGTTTTGCCAACCACGCTTCGAGCCTTGCCGATCGCTCCTAAGCCGCAATGGCGGCCGCCAGATCGGTGTCTGCTGGATCTACCGAGAAGCCCTTATTTCTGCCGTACTCACTTATGCCTTCCGCGAGAGGGGCCTGAGGCTCTAAGCCGAGGATAGCATCGAGAGAGAGGAGCGACTTCTACTTCCCCTTCTGCACGCGAGCCCCGGGTGCACCTAAGATCAACTTGCGCTTTGCAGGCACTTTAGGGCGACGGGTTCCGATATCCGCACCCACGCCGGACTCCGGCGAAACCACATTTACCGTTTCCACTAGAGCACGGGGCGCTGGTGGCACGTCTGTGGTAGCACGAGGTAATCCACGCGGAGGGCTCAACACCCGCAGTGGTCCAGCTCCAGCATCTTTCAGCGGAGGCACGATAGGGGTCCTTGGCTTCAGGGGTGCCTTGCGGTCGCCGCCGGGAGGCGCACCTTTACGGTCAACCAACATGCGCTTCTCCTCACGGATGACTGAACCCATTATGTGCGCATACCAAGCCATGTACGCGTGGAGGACCCGGGGGACGCAGCTCGGCTCGCTGATGAAAAAGTGGGAGCCCGTATTCAGCCGCATAAAATAGTGCATCGCGCTCCGTATCCCTCCATGCTAGCCGCGGGCTCTTCCAAAAATGCCTCCAGCGGGACCCCCTGGTTATAGCTTGATTGTTGGGCGAACCGGTGGGGGTTGTACCTCATGAAAAACGCCATCTCGTTCTGCCTGAACACCAGGTAGCCCAGCCGAATGGAGTAGATGTAAAGAATCTCCCGAGCTTTCAGTACGGAGGCCCCGTCCTTAAAACCTTCACGCAGCGCCACCACCGCCTTGGAGTTTTCTGAGCCGATAGTTATGACTTTATCCATGAAAGAAATCTTCGCTCCGACCAGGTGTGGACGAAGGAGCAACCCCCTAGCCTCCCGTGGAGACGGATTCACGATCGAGGCGCCGATCAGCCGCATGACTCTTGGGAGTCTGCACCTCTCAAAAAATGAAGGGCTCTTATGGTTGCCGAATACCCCATGCATATGCATTTCCATCCACGAAGTGAAGTAGTGCATCGGGATATTGGCAGGCTGCACCCCAGGTTCATTAGCGTCCACCGCCACGCTGAGTCCATTGTATAGGTGAGCCAACTGGGCGATTCCTATTGACAGCTGTAGGCCAGCCACCATCCGATGCGCTGGGTAGAAAACGGACGACCGCATGTAGCGCGGGTGCATGGGGAGCGCGAAGCTGCACAGCCACAAGCCCAGAAACCCTAAAAAGAAGGTCTCCTCATCAATGCCCGGGGCGGCGATTTCTGATAAGGGCATGATGGCGGCATCGGGGAGATAGAAATTCTTTTAATCTTCTTCCAATACTGGTCGACGATCTAAGCCGAAGTCGAAAGGGTCGTCGAGCTTGGCGAACTTTTCACTCCGCTCTGATAGAATCTCCGGTCGAAGGAAGCGGTTGATAAAATCTGCAAAACTAACTCCCCGGACTCCTGATTCCAAATAGAGACCTTCGTATATATTCAGCACCTTCACCAAGCCCGGAAACTGGTGCTGAATAGCATTCTCCGGCGTCAAATCAAATACCAGCGGCTTGGTGGCAAAGACGTACTCGTCAGGAGGAAGCAGCTCCTCGTAATGCTCCCCCCTCAACGGCAAACCTGAGATCTCGGCGAACTCTTCCAGGAAGATGGAGACTTCCCTGTCCGTCATAAGGAAGGTGTGGGTGGGGATATTCCATTGTTCGATGAATGCCTTAACCCACCAAGTCGGAGGAACAGGGTACTCAAACAGGGAGACATAGACTGCGGAGTACAGACCGATCTTCATCAGTACGGCCCACTGCAGATATACGGCCGGTTGTCGCAGGGTCAATCCAATATTGTAAGCCTGTCTCCAAGGGCGTGCCTCACCCTGACATATGCGCTGCCCCAAGATGTCCACGACCGGCGGCGGCTGCACGGGAATGGCCGCGATCGAAGGCTGGAGAAGATCTTCCGAATTCCAGTTCTTGACCTCCATGGCATACTTCACCAGGGGTTCATCCGCATAGAGGATCGACGAGATGGGCTCAGACGGCGTCGCGGAACCGAAGCTTCGGCGACCCTTGATGATTTCGTTATACCACCTACCCCACAGGTAAAGGTTCTTGTGCTCGAGGTCATGAGCCTTAATGAGAGCGAGCACCTCCCGGTCCACCGACGCCTCGGGAAATCCTTCCTCTGAGCGAACAAACGGGAATGACAGGTCAGCAGACATGTTTCCTGCGGAGGGACAAAAATCAGCTGTCAGTGTTGTAATTTCAACGCTTAGCATTTTAAAATTTATACCACACTGCAATACAGTGGATAGGGAACCAAAGTGGGACCCACAAAATCTAGATGACAATTCATCAGTTAATAAGACAACCCCATCATTGGATGGGACTGTCAATTAATGAGGAGATCCACAAAAGAATATTCTCATTAATGAGAAATCCCTAGAGACACGGAGAAAATCTCCTCTTTCAGAGCAAAACTCTATCACAGAGTGACACTTGTCAAACTCTGGTCTCAAAGGAATAAAATTCCTTAAAAGAGCCTAGCTCTGTAATAGTGATGAGAAAATCCCTTAAAAAGAATTTAACTCCTAAAAATTAAAAAAATTTGGGATCTTAAAGATCCATGAAAACTCTTAAGAGTTCATCATTTTTAGATCAAAAAGATCTATACTTTGTCCATGAGAAAAGCTCTGTTCATGGGTTCAAAAAAACCCTGAAACAAGATCTCTTTAGATCTATGGATTCTTGAGAGCAAGACTATGTTGGTGAAACCCCAAAAGTGTTTTCTTTAGATCAAAGATCTATGAGAGCAAGGCTCTGTTAATTAAAATTAATTTAATTTAAGTTAAGTTAAATTTTACCTAAGAATTTTCTAGAGTTTGAACTCTGAAGTTCTTGAAAAACGAGAGCAAGGCTTTGAAGTTCTTAAAAGCAAGAGCAAGGCTCTGAAAATTAAAATTCTTGAAGATGGTGAAGATCTGTTAAGGACCAAGGGTCCTATTTATAGGCGCTTGCGCCCCTTCAACTCCTAAGTTGATCTGACGGTTGAGATCTTGCCACTGCTGCACTCACGTGTGTGCCATGTGAGTGCAACGATGGGGAGGCATTTGTTTCCCCAATCAGAGCAAAGATCTGTTTGAATTTCAAAAATTCAAAAATTGAAGCAACGCTTCAGATTCCTTGCGCTGCGCGCAACGCGCCACGTGTCAAAAGCTGACACGCCAGCACTGCGCCCAAGGCAGCGCACCCAATCAGAGCAAGGCTCTATTTAAAATGAAAATAAAGGAAGCAACGTTTCAGCTGAGTTGCGCTCTACGCTGCGCGACACGTGGCAGCGCAGTTGCGCTAGCGCAGATGCGCTGCGCGACACGTGGCAGCGCAGTTGCGCTGCGCGACACGTGTCAAGCGCAGGTGCGCTTGCGCCAACTGTGCCAGCACTAAAACAGAATTAAAATTCTAGAAAGATCTTTCTGATCTTGTTAAAACAAGAAGGTTATTTCTGTAAAACAGAAGCCCTTGGATCAAAGATCCAACGGTGGGGAAAATCCCTAAATCACTCAGAGAAAGATCTCTTTAACTGATTTAATAAATCAAATGGCACTATAAAAAGCCCCCTAGACTCCAAGTCTAAAGGACATCAGCACACAGAGAATCCACAGAGCTCTTCTAAGAACTTTGAGAAGAATTCAGAAAGAAAGAAAAAGGTAAAAACCTTTAGAAAAAGAAGAATTTTCTTCTGAAGAGATAAATGATCTAAGAACAAGATCAAAGATCTTCAATAAAAAATGATAATATTAATAAAAAGAAGTAATTTACTTCTTCTTTAGATCTTTCTGATCTAAATAAAGGCATTGCCTTTTGATGAACCATTGGTTCTGGAATCTTAGAATCGGATCAAGATATTGAACAGTGCCCTACACTTGAAAAAATTGCACTGTTGCGCTCTCGGGTTGGCGCAAGCCACCAGAGAGCGCCGCGTGTCAACCCCAGAACAGACTGCGCTATGCGCTTCCAAAACAGAGCACTGCTCTCTTAAATTGGCGCAAGTCACCAGAGCGCGCCACGTGTCAGCAGCCCAACAGCGCAGCGCACTGCGCTAGCAACTTGCGCTCAACAGAGCGTGACACATGTCACCTCCACATGGACTTTTGCCTTGCGCTCCTCAATTGGCGCAAAGCGCCTGACAAGCCACGTGGCACACTGTCAGAAGATTTAATGCTCTGCAGAGGGACAGAGCCCAATTAAAAAGGCCTAACAGGCCTGATAAAAATGCCATGCATTACTTTAAAAAGGGCAGAGCCCAAAAAAATGTCTGTTAGACCAAAACAAATGCTGTGCATTTAATTAAAAGCCCAATGCTATGCATTAATAAAGGGCAGAGCCCAAGCAAAGGCCTAATAGGCCAATGATAAATAAAATGTTGAATATTCTCAACTGGACTTAGCCCAATTTTGGCCGTAAGTCCTCAAATTAAAATTAACTGAGCACGACTGCTCTCTTAAATCAATTTACAACCAGTTCAAGGGTACATCTCTGAACTCCTCTGACATCTGTCGTTGTAATCCTTCAACGTCGTCAGAGAGGTGATGGGTCTCGACAACCACACATTGCTATGGACTGTGGGGTCCATAAACTCATGGACTTAAGCGTCCGTAAACAGACATACGGACTGTGGGGTCCTTAAACTCATGGACTTAAGCGTCCTTAAACAGACATACGGACTGTGGGGTCCTTAAATTCATGGACTTAAGCGTCCTTAAACAGACATACAGACTGTAGGGTCCTTAAACTCATGGACTCAAGCGTCCTTAAACCGATATACGGACTTAAGCGTCCTTAAACTCACGGACTGTGGGGTCCTTAAACTTATGGACTAATGCGTCCTTAAACCAACATTCGTCCCCAAAATGGGAATGTTGGACCACCATGTCCCTAACCTGGTAATACGGACTGTGGGGTCCTTAAACTCATGGACTTATGCGTCCTTAAACCAACATTCGTCCCCAAAATGGGAATGTTGGACCACCATGTCCCTAAACTGGTAATACGGACTGTGGGGTCCTTAAACTCATGGACTTATGCGTCCTTAAACCAACATTCGTCCTCAAAAAGAGAATGTTGGACCACCATGTCCCTAAACTGGTAATACGGACTGTGGGGTCCTTAAACTCATGGACTTATGCGTCCTTAAACCAACATTCGTCCCCAAAATGGGAATGTTGGACCACCATGTCCCTAAACTGGTAATACGTACTGTGGGGTCTTTAAACTCATGGACTTATGCGTCCTTAAACCAACATTCCTCCCCAAAATGGGAATGTTGGACCACCATGTCCCTAAACTGGTAATACGGACTGTGGGGTCCTTAAACTCATGGACTTATGCATCCTTAAACCAACATTCGTCCCTAAAATAGGAATGTTGGACCACCATGTCCCTAAATTGGTAATACGGACTGTGGGGACCTTAAACTCATGGACTTATGCGTCCTTAAACCAACATTCATCCCCAAAATAGGAATGTTGGACCACCATGTCCCTAAACTGGTAATACGGACTGTGGGGTCCTTAAACTCATGGACTTATGCGTCCTTAAACCAATATTCGTCCCCAAAATGGGAATGTTGGACCACCATGTCCCTAAACTTGTAATACGGACTGTGGGGTCTTTAAACTCATGGACTTATGCGTCCTTAAACTAACATTCGTCCCCAAAATGGGAATGTTGGACCACCATGTCCCTATACTGGTAATACGGACTGTGGGGTCCTTAAACTCATAGACTAATGCGTCATTAAACCAACATTCGTCCCCAAAATGGGAACAATGGACCACTATGTCCCTAAACTGGAACAATAGAGCCCCCAAATGCTCTTTTGTCGGATCTAAATGATCCCGTTAAGTTGATCTTAGTCTCAAATTAGACTAACGTATCCATAACAAACGTTTAATTTGATTTTAGCCCCAAATATGGCTAACGTATCCTTAAACTAAAACTTCAAACCCAAATTTAAGAAGATACGGATTTGGACTAATCCACGTCCTACGAGAAACGACATAAATTAGTCTCCGTATGCAATCCACGGGCAACCACAAACAAAACAAACACCCACGACACGAAGTGAAATAAAAGAGAAGGTGAAAGTTGCTACCGCGTTGCGGTAGTGTAATTAACTGCAGGGGCTTGCGCCTGCAGGGAAGAGCGTCCCCACAATCAAAAACCCCTCCAACGAGGGGGAATCTGACGAAGTCTGCTACATCGGCCGCATCCGTCTAAACCTCCGATACACGGTGCCATAAATCAACTTGGCATCTTCGGAGAGGTGGACGGATAAAACCAAATAGCATCTGCCCCGAATCTAAGGCAAGACAAACCTACGCGGTCTAGTCTCCATGATTCGGAGGGGAACAACGGTGATCGTGAGGATTGCACCTTGGAAGAATATGATCCTACCAGTTTTAGGCTGGCCATTATCAGTAGGGACTCTGATTAGTGGCTGGATGTTATGCGATACGAGATGGAGTCCATGCACACTAATAAAGTGTGGACCTTGGATATTTCTTCACCTGGGGTAAAACTGTTGGATGCAAATGGATCTACAAAAAGAAACTTGGTGTAGATGGGCAGGTTGAAACCTATAAGGCTAGACTCGTTGCAAAAGGTTTTCGTCAAAGACAAGGAGTGGACTATGACGAAACCTTTTCTCCAGTGGCTATGCTCAAATCCATTCGGATCCTACATGCTATTGCTGCCTTCCATGACCATGAGATCTGGCAGATGGAGGTAAAAACGGATTTTCTAAACGGCGGTTTGGAAGAGTGCGTTTATATGGATCAACCAGAAGGTTTTGTAGACAGTGGGAGCAGCGAGAAGGTGTGCAAGTTGATTAAATCCATTTATGGATTAAAGCAGGCATCGCGGAGCTGGAACATCTGTTTTGATGAAACAATCAAGGAATTTGACTTCATCAAGAACGAAGATGAGACATGTATTTATAAGAAGATTGTAGGCCGAACTGTCGTATTCCTGGTCTTGTATGTGGACAACATTCTTTTGATAAGAAATGATATTCCTATGCTACAATCGGTCAAGCTATTCTTGTCACAAAGGTTCTCCATGAAGGACCTGGGTGATGCCTCGTACATTCTGGGGATCAAGATCTACAGAGATAGATCTAAAAGATTATTGGGACTTTCGCAGTCCAAGTACATAGAGACCGTACTAAAGAGATAGTATGGAAGGTTCAAAGCGCGGTAACATACCCGCATTGCACGGAATCACCCTCTCCAAGGAGATGTCTCCCAAGACTGATGAGGAGAGGGTTCGCATGAGCATTATACCCTATGCTTCGGCGGTAGGATCTATAATGTATGCGATGCTATGTAAAAGACCAGATGTAGCTTACGCACTAAGCGTGGTGAGCTGTTATCAGTCAGACCTAGGTGAGATCCACTGGACAGCAGTAAAGAACATTCTCAAGTACCTGAGAAGGACTAAGGAGATGTTCTTGGTTTACGGTAATGGAGACCTCAGGGTCGAGTTCTTTACCGATTCAAGATTCATAGTGACAAGGATGACAACAAGTCTGTCTCGGATTTTGTGTTTACCCTCAACGGAGAGGCGGTGTGTTGGATGAGTTCCAAACAGGACACCGTCGCAGACTCGACAATAGAGGTTGAATACATTGTTTCCAGCGATGCCGCAAAAGAAGCAGTCTGGATGAAGAAGTTCATTACTGAACTTCTGGTGGTTCCGTCCATTGTTGATCCAATACCTTTGTATTGCGATAACAATAGGGCTATTACTTTAGCGAAGGAACCACGGTCCCATCAGAAATCCAGACACATCTTAAAGCGGTATCACCTGATCAGGGAGATCAATGATCGCCAGGAGATCGAGGTACGGAGAGTGGACACTAAAGAAAACACGGTGGATCTATTTACAAAGGCCCTCCCTCAAGTACAGTTCGAGCGACTTTTTGATCTATTGGGTATGCGGTACGCCAGCAGCTGGCCTTAGTGCAGACGTTGGGTATGTGGTACACCAATTACTGGCCTTTAGTGCAAGTGGGAGATTGTTGGATATGTATGCCCTAGAAGTTATTATTGTATATGCATACATGTGGATGCTAGGGATATGTATGTATAGGACATTATTGATCAGTTATATAGTATATTATTTGAGAGGTCTTTGTCAAGATATGTGTATTTATTGATGATTTATCTAGCTTGCGCATATTGATAAAGCCATGATACGGTAGTATACTATTATGGTTTGTCTTTATCTTAACATGGCATATGTTATACTCATTATTACATATTGCGGTTACATGTTGATAAAGCCCGTAGGATCTTACTTGACTACCTGCGTTGTGATGGCGATTATACTTGTGGGAGCAGGGTAGTCCATAAGCACATCCTAGAATAGTCCCTAGTCGCGTGAGTATCGAGAATGTGCATTGATACTCCAAAGTAGACTAATGTATACGTTTCTATCCCCGTCGGGGGATGGTTGGTCCCGCAGCCATTGGTCTGATGCACCTAAGATCGTATACAGGTGCTCACTGGGTGTGAGTACACTGTACGGACTCACCGAGAACTTCCAGATGGTATAATACCTATCGTCAGATAGAAGTTTCTCAGGTGACATGTGTACAGGTTAGTCTTCGGACCTGAGATCGGCATTTGTCTCGTGTGAGTTCCTACTGTGCTTTTATCACTACCCAACCATGGCTCTACTGAGTCGTGCCAACAGGTTTTGGTTGGGTACAGTCCCGAGCCACATGGAGGCAGTGAGTGATTGTCAGGGATTCGTCTCTCCCGGTATTGGGACTTGATATCGCACTGTGATTCGATCAGTCAGGAATAAATGACCTTGGCCAAGGCAGCATGGATTTACTGATAGGTTGATCAGTAGTTTCCCGGATTGATCCTGGGCCACATCAGCACGACTTATCGGGTTATTAGGGTCTGACGTTTACCACCCACTAGACCTGGTATGCGATACTCTTAAATGGAGAGACCGTACTGTACGGATATTGTCATGGATAAGCTCAGTAGGAGTTCGGACGAGTTTGCTCGTCGGCCTTCCTTTTTGACACGTACCTCGGTAGCAGTTACGTACAGCTAGTGCCGCTGACGTGCTTGTGGTTAAACCCACCGCCAGCGTATTGTTGAGTCTTTAGAGTCCCACACAGAGGGTTTCCCTGCTTCAGGCCTAACGATCTAGAGGTCGTATGGTTTTATGGCAGGGTTCGATCACATACGTACACTTGTGAACGCACGATGTTCGGGCGGATAATACTAGCGGGCTTTGGTTTAATCCGGATCCTAGTATTATATTCTTGGATTATTTTGTCTCTTTGTATTCATATTTTTCGGAATACGGATATGGGTATGTATATACGGGTGAGGGGCATTCTTGTAATTATGCAAGGTGTTCTAGAAGATGACACCTCATTATTTTGATTTACCATTTTAGTTAATGGATTAATGAGGTGGAGAAATGTGGTGTGCATTTTCATTAAATGAAGCATGGCTAGCTTGATGACTCATGCAATGACTCATGGTTTACTATTCTTCCATGGTTGATATTTTGTGGAGATATTTTTGCTTGCATCATTATCTCATACACTTAGCCATTCTTCATTTTTTGCTCTAGCTCACTCTACACTCTCATCTTCTCCTTGCTCTCTTCTTCCAATACTAACCTAATTGTCTCATGAGTTGAGAAACCTAGGGTTAGTGAGACAAAGCATTCCATAATCACTTTCTACACACTCTAGTCTACTTAGATTAGAAAGCTAAGTATTCTAGTTACCTCAATTAGGAGGTAGGAGCTCTTAGTAGGCACTCTCGGGTAGATCATCATTGACGCGAGGAGGCCGAAGTTCAAGCACGATCCATACTTCCATCGAGGAGCTTAAGGAGAGGATCAAAGACCCGAAGGACTTAGTTTCTTTAGGTATACATTCTATCATAGTAGATAGAACCCTTACATGCTAGTTAGGTTTATGATAAGATCCGTGTTAAGGGTTATTCTAGCGCCAAGTTTCGATTCGTAGAAAATTTTTGTTCCTCATTTGGTCACTGAAGTTGGCCGGGCGCTAGCGTAACCTTTCATACAGACTAACCTGTACAAGTGTCACCAGAGAACTGCTATCTGACGATAGATATGGTACCATCTAGGAGTTCTCGACGAGTCCTGTTCGGTGTACCCATTCTCTAATGAGCACCTGTGTACAATCTTTGATGTCAAACACCAATGGTTGTGGGATCAACCATCGCCCCATATAAGGTCATGAAACGTACACATTAGTCTACTCTGGAATATTGATGCCCTGTCTCGATATTCCCTCGGCTAGGAACTGTTAAAGGATGTGCTTGCGTACTACAGAAGCCCCACTAGTATGATCTGCACCATAGTCCTAGTAGTCAAGCCTACATCCGAAGGGCTTTATCAACATGTATCAGAGAGACAGTATACTAAAATAAGTGTACATGTTAAGACAAAGAGCAACCAGATAGCATACTATCATGTCGAGTAAGAAAGTCCTCTATATATATGTCCAAGCATCCACTATATCATACAATAATGGTCTCTAGGGCATACATATACCTAACAATCTCCCACTTGCACTAATGCCAGCTGTTGTAGTATCGCGTGCCCAACATCCCAAAAAGTCTCTCAAACTGCATATGGGGTAGGGCCTTCATGAGTGGATTCGCCATGTTGTCCTTCGTATCTACTCTCCTGATCTCGATCTTCCGGCGATCAACTATCTCTCGGATCAGGTGATACTGCCTCAGAATATGTCTTAATCGCTGATGGGACCGTGGTTCCTTGGCTAATGCCACAGCTCTATTGTTATCACAATACAAGGGTATTAGATCCTCAATAGATAGAACCACACCAAGTTTAATAATGAACTTCTTCATCCAGACAGCCTCTTTGGCAGCATCGTTGGCAGCGATGTATTCAGCCTCCATCGTCGAGTCTACTATGGTATCTTGCTTGGAAATCTTCCAAAATACCGCCTCTCCATTGAGGGTGAAGACAAAACCCGAGACAGACTTGCTGTCGTCCTTATCACTCTGGATGCTCGAATCGGTAAAGGACTCCTCCTGGAGTTCTCCGTTACCATACACCAAGAATATTTCTTTAGTACTTAAGAATGTTCTTCACAGCTGTCCAGTGCTTCTCCCCTGGGTCTGATTGATACCTACTTACCACACAAAGTGTGTAAGCTACATCCAGTCTGTTGCATAACATCACGTACATGATAGACCCAACTGCAGAAGTATAGGGTATCACTTGCATGCGAGCCCTCACCAAATCAGTCTTGGGAGACATCTCTTTGGAGAGAGTGATTCCTGAACAAGCGGGTAAATTATGTCTCTTAGGATCTTCCATACTAAACCTCTTTAGTATGGTGTCTATGTATCTAGATTGGGACAATTCCAACATTCTTTTAGAACTATCCCTATAGATCTTTATCCGCGGGATGTAGGAGGAATCACCCAGATCTTTCATGGAGAACTTGTATGATAGGAAGAGTTTGACCGAGTGCAGCATAGGAACATCATTTCCTATCAAGAGTATGTCATCCACGTATAATACGAGGAAGACAACCTTACTCTCTACAACCTTTTTATATATACAAGGTTTATCTACTTTTTTGATGAAGACAAACTCTTTGACTGCCACATCAAAACAGATATTCCAACTCCGCGATGCCTGCTTTAATCCGTAGATTGATTTAAGAAGCTTGCACACCTTTCTGCTGCTCCCACTGTCTACGAAACCCTCTGGTTGTGTCATATACACGCTCTCTTCTAAATCATCATTTAGAAAAGCGGTCTTAACGTCCATCTGCCAGATTTCATAGTCATAGTATGCAGCAATGGCAAGTAGGATCCTAATAGACTTAATCATAGCAATTGGAGAAAAGGTCTCATCATAGTCGACACCTGGTCATTGACGAAAACATTTTGCTACAAGTCTATCTTTGAAGGTCTCAACCTTTCCATATATACCAAGTTTCTTCTTAAAGATCCACTTACTCCCAACAGGTTTTACCCCTTTAGGAGAAACTTCCATAGTCCATACTTTGTTGGTGTACATAGATTCCATCTCAGAGCGCATAGCATCCAGCCATTTCACAGAGTCTCCACACCTGCTTGAAACTAGTTGGGTCATCATCTTCCATGATGCAATCCTTGCTCTCACCGTCCATGAGAAAACCGTAGTATCTCTCAGGTGAATGAGGAACCCTACTAGATCTGCGGAGTGGCTGAGGTTCGTCGGGGATTATTGAATCCTCCGGTTCTACCAAATCATCAATTGTAGTTTGTGTATCTAGAACTTCTTCCAGTTCTACCTCATTACCACTAATTTCTTTCACAAGAAATTCCATTTCTATAAAGGTGGCATGTTGAGCAACAAACACTTCTTGATCCTCACGGTGGTAGAATAGATATCTATATGAATTCTTTGGATATCCCAAAAACTGGTAAAGAACTGATCGTGCTTCGAGTTTGTTCGGATTCTGTTTCTTAACATAGGCCGGACAACCCCATATCTTAACTCGTTTAAGAGATGGTCTCTTCCCATACCATATCTCATATGGAGTGGTAGGCACGGATTTGGTCGGACCCTATTCAATAGGTATACAGCTGTCTCAAATGCATAACTCTAAAAGGAAATAGGTAACTCAGCAATACTCATCATAGAGCCCACCATATCAAATAGGATGTAATTCCTCTGCTCCGATACTCCGTTATGCTGTGGTGATACGGAGGAGTAAGCTGAGAGAGAATCACATTCTCTTTTAGATAATCTCAAAATTCCATGCTTAAGAATTCTCCTTCTCGATCAGATCGATGTATTTTAATACTTTTACCCGTCCGGTTCTCTACTTCGCTCTTATATTCCTTGAATTTCTCAAAAGCTTCAGATTTGTGTTTCAACAGGAACACATGTCTGAATCTTGAGAGATCATCAGTGAATGTAATGAAGTATGAGGAACCATTCCTGGCATATGTAGACATAGGACCGGATACATCACTATGTATCAGTCCTAAGAGTTCGGTAGCTCTTTCTCCATGTCCCGTAAACGGAGTTGTGGTCATCTAGCCTTTGAGACATGACTGACAAGTTTCATAAGATGTAAATTCAAACGGATTCAATTATCCATCTTTATGCAGCTTGGCTAGTCTTGTCGCATTGATATGACCAAGTCTACAATACCACAAGAAGACTTCGTTCATTTTTGAACTTTTCCTCTTTTGTGTGTTATGTATATTTAAAACTATATTTTGATTTAGAACGTATATACCATTACATAACGTACAAAACCCAATCAACACTTGAATTAGGAAAATGTTCATAACATTTTTCTCTGATGAAAAGTTATATCATTCTTTATCTAATAAAGAAATGGATATTATATTGCACATCATCGACGGTACATTATAACAGTCGTTCAAAATCAATGTATTACCATTTGGAAATACTAGGTGATATTCGCCGATAACTTTGGCATCAACAATTGCTCTGTTCCCTACACTGAGAGACATATCACCCTTTCCCAGTTCTCTACTTCTCTTTAACCCTTGTAACATATTACAAATGTGGGATCCTGATTCGGTATCAAACACCCAAGACGTAGAGCAGACTGAGAAACAGTTCTCAATAACTAACACACCCGAAGAAGATGCATAAAAATGCTCTTTCTTCATTTGGGTTGCATGGGAATCCTTGCATTCCCCTATCCATTTCCCATACTTATGATAGTTGTCATAAGATAGAGCGGAACCAGCGTTCCCCAGCCCAGTATAATAAGCGGGTTCGGACAATACATCCATATTATTATCTTGATAAAAGCGTGACATGGTCGCTACCTAGAGAGAGAGAGAAGAAAACACTTTAGCGTGCGCTCTTGCAAAATTAGACTAGTTATTATCTTATCTAATCAGGATGGCTCCCACTGTTTTTATCAAATCTTCCTTTAAACCCTAAAAGGTAAGATTAGCCGGGATTAACTACACCCTACAAGTTCGCCAATCGGTCAACCAGGCAGGTGTTGGTACTCCAAGGGAGTCTCCCCGTGCTTTCGCATGGAACTAACTAAATAATCTCGTTTCTACAGGGGCATAACCCTATTAACACCTTTCTTAGACACCTGCTGGATTAGCTAATTGTAAAGTGGAAAACTCTCCCAGGAGTAACACTTACTCGCAGTGGATATCGGGATCTAACTATTATATAGAAGGTATGCAATCTCATTGAAAATTTCAACACTTGAAATTCCCAATATCTGTTTTTACCCCTAGCGACTTATGACCTTGGCTATGGTCAAAAAATCATAAGCGCTAGTCAAGTTCAACCCGTCATTTAGTGATTTAATTAAACCCACCCGCACTACCCTTGGCTATGGTCAACAAAACCGTACGACTTCCCCAATCCTATCGCATCAACTTGCGGCAAATAAGCACTAATCAGCTACCGCACACTACGTCTTGATTATGATCAACAAACGCATCACGAATACTAAATAGTACTTATCTAAAATGATGGAGAGCTGCGACTGGTTTTGAAGAAAACCTTTAACAAAATGAACTTGATATCGTCGTAGAACCTAGTGATTTGAAAATGAGTGGTTTAAGCTCCGCTTTTAAAATCGACTAGTTTTCAAAATAAACCGAGTGGGTTGTAGCATATGCTGGTTTTGCTAAAGAGGCCATTCCCGATGAAGAGATCTAGGCTCTTTCCTCATCGAATGAGGTGTTGGATATTCATAATGGAATACCGCTATGCAAAGCAAGAACAAGAGCTACCTTTTTGAAAAATTTGATTCTACAACATCTTTAGGTTTCTTTTCTTTCCATTAATCTCATTAATGACGTCTGATCATTTATGTTTCCTAAACATTATAGAACAAACGAAAATAAAACACACATATATGCCATCTGCATTCACCACAGGGACCCGGGTCTTCTCCGTAAGGTTACTTAACTTATGGCAGGGCGGGTCAGGACTAGCGTGGATGCAAAACATATATAGTGTCTACTAGTATATCATATATATAAGTAGCATTCGTCTCACGTAGTTATTGTTGGATATAGTGCCCTCAAGTCAATTATTGTAATCGCATGCACGCGATTGTGATGATTGAGGGAGGACCTATACGGGTAGAACAGTCTTACTCGAGATGATAGTATGATATCTGGTTTATCTTTACCATCATATACATGCATTATGTGGTATTACATATCACTATTACATATTGATAGAGCCCATAAGAATCTTGCTTGACTACCAGCGTTATGATGGCGATCATACATATGGGGGCTGGGTAGTGCATAAGCACATCCTTAAATGTCCCTAGTCGTAGGAGTATCGAGACTGTGCATCGATATTCCAGAGTAGACTGGTGCATACGTTTCTAAACCCCGACGAGGGGATGGTTGGTCCTATAGCCATTGGTCTTTCGCACCTAAGATCGTATGCATGTGCTCACTGGGGGTGAGTACACTGGACGGACTCACCGGGAACATGCTAGATGGTATTATACCTATTATCAGATAGCAGTTCTCAGGTGACATGAGTACAGGTTAATCCTTCGACCTGAGATCGTCATTTGTCTCGTGTGAGTTCCCACTGTGCTTTGATTACTACCCTACCACAGCTCAAAGAAGTCCTGTAAACAGGTTTTAGTTGGGTACAGTCCCGAGCCATATGGAGACAGTGAGCGGATCATCGGGGATTCGTCTCTCCCGATATTGGGGGTTGATATCGAGCTGTGCACGGGTGGCCATCACCAGAAATCCTTGGCCAAGGTGGATGAGAATTACTGATTTGGATCAGTAATTTCTCAGTGGGTAATGTGATTCATACCGACACGAAATATTGCGTTGTTAGGGGTCTGACTTTATCCACCACCTAGACCCGATATGCGATATTCTTAGACAAAGAGACCGGACTGTACGGAGATTGTCACAGATATGCTCAGTAGGGATCCGGATGAGTTTGCTCCTCGGCCTTCCTTTTCGAAAGGTACCCGGGTAGCCGTTACGTACAGTTAGTGCCGCTGACGTGCTTGTGGTTATGGATTTATCTAGTAACTCATTGCCGGCGTACTTTCGAGTCTTTAGAGTCCCACAGAGAGGGTTTCCCTGGTTCAGATGAAATGATGTAGTAGCTGTGTTTTGATACGTACAGGGTTCCGATTGAATGATTGTACTAGTTACCCGGACATTCGATCGGACGGTTGATAATACTAGTCGACTTAGGATTAAGCCGGATTATTAAATCAGGTATTGATTTAATAATTTCCGTATATATATTTCGATATGTATATTCTAGTATTATGTTCTTTTTGTTATTCTATCTCTTTGGGTATTCGTATTTGGATACGAATACGTGTATGTATATATTGTTGAGTGCATTCCGTATTTATACGGAAAACATTCTTGAAAGTGGACATCTCATTTTAGTTTATCCATTTATTAATTTAAATAGAAATGAGGTATAAAGTTAGTGAAGAGAGAATGGTGAAAACCATGCTTGAATAGTGTTGACAAATGAATTGAAAATTCATTTGTACAAAGTATTCAAGTATGGTTATTTTATTTTATTTGGAAAATGGTTTTTAAAAAACCATGCTTCATATTATATTCTAATTTTTGGATGTTGGATGAAGACTTGGTTTTTTTTTCATGAAAAACTTTCTCACCATTTGCCTCATCTCTCTACACTAGCCTTTCTTGAGATCCCCCTCCTTCTTCTTGATCATCTACCCTACCATCTCAAGCGTTGAGAAACAAGGGTGGATGAGAGATAGAAATACACTAAGAACAACTCATTACATCCTACACACTCTCGATTAGCGACCTAGAATCCCTAGTTGCTCCACTACATTTTTAGTATGGAGCTAAAGCCATGAACCACATCTCTTAGGTGGATCATCTTCGACGGAGGAAGACCGGCGGTCAAGCTCGATCAAGGAGATCTCAAGGAGCTAAGGAAAAGGGTAGAAGACCGAAGGAAATGGATCTTTTGGTAAAACATTCTATCACAGTAGCTAGAACATCATTTACTTGCTAGTTTCATGTTTGGCTTCGATTTTAGGTAGTTGTTTCTAGCGCCAAAGTTTTGAAACACCAAAAATTTTCGTTCCGCAACGGCCGTAGTTGACGGCCAAGGCGCTAGGAACCCCAATATGTTATCAGAACCACCCAAACATTAGAAACTAGTAGTAGACGATGCATTAGTTTCAAAACCGAAAAATTCTGATTTCAAAACCCACTCTCTGTTCTGAAAATTTTTTGATCTCTGAAATTTTTTTAAACAAGTGCAGAGACTTAATCTAGACATTTATGTGACACCTGATGAAAAAGAGGGCATTCCATCATGAAATGGCCGGCCAAAATCCCCATTTTCCTGATTCTGTCTTTTTACTATTCACCAATGTACCTCGTTTTCATCCAGTGTCTGGGGTTTTGTAAATTGGGTTTTTTGGTCTTGTTTGATTTCCCTAGATTTCACTTAGTGTTTTCTTTGCTTTGGGGGAAACTTAGAAAGTTTCAAAACTTGAAATTTTGCATCGTTTATATCTGTGATGTGGTGTATGTGTTTTTTAAACGTCGTCTATTTGCTATATGTCATTTATACGGGGTTGCACATACTTGGTTATACTGCTGTGATGTGTAAGACTACGGTAGTGCCCCGGCCGTCTGTCTGAGGCCAAAATGCGGAAACGAAAACTTTTTCAAACTAGAAACCGGCGCTATCGTATTCTTAAAATCCGGATCGAACCATTAACCAACAACTAGCAACTAGAGAAAGGGTTGGAAAGCTATACCGATCGATCCGTGTCCTTCGGTCTTTGGCCACCATCCCAAGCTCCTCGCGGCATCTCCGGTCTTGATCTCCTCGTCGGAAAGGGCACCACATCTTCGAGTCTTTTTACGGGCTCCCTCTTCATCCGAAGCAACTCGGGCACGAAGTTCACTAGCCGACGTGTCCAAGGTGAAGTAGAGAATGTTTGTGATCACTTTGTCTCTTGCATCCATTGTATGGAAGGAGGTTAGAGATGATGCCATTAATGGAGGTTGTGAGCTAGAGGAAGGAGAAGAAGAAGAAGAAGCTTTCTTTTTCTTTTGTTGTATGTGTGATAAAATGAGAGAGAGTAAGAATGAAAAATCCAAGAGCTAACCCCTTCTCATGGCTTCCCTTTCTCTCTCTCCCTCTCATTTCATCCACTAATCAATCACACAATGTGACATATGCACAATAAAAGAGACCATGAGTCACTAATGAAGTCTATGTCATATTAAATGCACAAAATGATGATTTCTAGCTCACAATTTCCATTTGTAAACATTAACCCAAATGTTTACAACAATAAAAAGATACGGCAACATCTAAAGTAACTCGTGACAGATCACAAGGATACCCCTCACCTGTATATACATACCTGCATCCGCATTCCGACCGAATGTGAATGCAATGAGACTAAAGTAATCCAACAAATCTAATACTAGGATCCGGATTAAACCAAAGCCCACTAGTATGATCCGCCCGATCATGATCCGTGCACTACTGCACGTATATGATCGGACCCTGCCATATATCATACGGCCTCTACAACGTTTCGCCCGAAACTTGAGAAACTGTCTGTGGGGGACTCTAAAGACTCGTCAATACTTTGGCTGTGGATTTAACCACTAGCACGTCAGTGGTACTAGTTGTACGTAACGAGCTACCAGGTATTGACCAAAAGGGAGGTCGATGAGCGAACTCATCCTGACACCATACTGAGCCTGTCAGTGACAATATCCGTACAGTCCGGTCCGTTCGTCTATGAGCATCGCATGGCGGGCCTAGGGGGTTGGTAAAAGTCAGACCCCCAAAAGCGGTACAAGTCGTGTCGGAGTGTAGCCCATAACACCCTGAGATACTAATGGAATACCTACCGGTAAATCTCCTTCCTTGGTCAAGGACTTCGTGTAAAGGCTCTCCTAGACACAGTGCGATCTCACCCCTAATACCGGGAGAGACGAAACCCCTGCTGATCCGCTCACTGCCTCCACGTGGCTCGGGACTGTACCAAACTAAAACCTGTTTGCACGATTACTTTGAGCCGTGGTAGGGTAGTAATCAAAGCACAGTGGGAACTCACACGAGACAAATGACGATCTCAGGTCGATGAACTAACCTGCACACATGTCACCAGGGAACTGCTATCTGACGCTAGGTATAATACCAACTAGCATGTTCCCGGCGAGTCCTGTCCGGTGTACTCATAACCCAATGAGCACCTGTATACATCTTAGGTGAACCAACTGACACCAATGGCTTATGAGACCAGCCACCGCCCCTCGTCGGGGTCTCGACTGTATATACTAGTCTACTAATGGAGTATCGATGCCCAGTCTCCAAACTCCTTCGACTAGGGACCCTTTAAGGATGTTCTTATAGACCCCATCTCCCACGTATATGATCGCCATCATAATGCTGGCAGTCAAGCAAGAATCCTAAGGGCTCTATCAACGTGTAATAGCGACCTGTAAGGTCACCTAAAGCAGTGCACGATGATAAAGATAAACCAGATAGCATACTATCATCTTGAGTAAGACTGTCCTACCGGCATAGGTCTTCCCTCAATCATTGCAATCACGTGCCTGCGATCCAATAATTGACTCTGAGGGCACTATATCCAACAATCTCCCACTTGCACTCAAGGCTAATTATTGCGATGTCGCATACTCACAGCCCGTGTGATACCGAACACCCAACTCCTCTACTAATCTGTTTCATAAAGCCCGTTTGCGAAACTATTGCGTTTGAGAAATAGCCTCAGTGAGTGGATCTGCCCTAATGTTTCTTTCTATGTCTCTCTTTATCTCAAGTTCGCGGAGAAAGCCATCTCCCGAAATGAGCAATACTTGTCTTAGAATATGTTTAGATATCTGATGGGACCTAGTTCATAGATGAACTCCAAATCCAATCTTCTTAGACTGTATCGTCAACTGAATTTAATCAGTATCCTTCCCCACACCCCCCTCAGTATCCACTTGTACCACCTGTCCAAAATACTGCCCCTCTTCAGAGGGAAAACTATAACTCTGACAGCCACTCTGACAGCCACTCTGTCATCCAGGTCACCTTGGAAGCCTGGAATGATAACCGTCTCCTAAAAGAGGCTGTTGTTATCATATCCTTAGAACATCCACTTATGTTATAAAACTGCTTCCGAACTTTTCTCCAGGATAGGATTAATATCACAACTTATAGAAGCTAGTGCAAAAACGACATCTGGTGTGGTACTTGACATCTCATGATTGACTCAATTGCCTAAGCAAGTGATATGTCGATCATGCACATCCCTCTCCCCTTTAGTCTGTAAGACACCTTTAGAGAGGATGACTCCATCACCTGCAGGTACACTACCGTGCCAGGAGTCGTCCATTCTAAAACACCTTTAAAGTGCTGTCTACGTACCCAGATTGCGAAACTACCCAAATCTAGATCTAAAACCATAGATCTAGTAACCAGAATATCTAATATAATATCCAATTCCTATGTGGAGAAACCACTGTGTGACAACAAAAGTATAACCGATTGTAGTATAGGAATTTCACTTCCTACTATGTGTATGTCATCCAAATACCAGGAGATCACACCCTACTACCTTCTTAACAGATCCATCCCCTATTCCGATGAAGTCAAACCTATGACTATTTCATCAGAAATAGATAATCTATCTCCGCTATATCTGCTTTAGTCTATAAATAGACATAAGCTACTTGTCCACTATACTTCCGCTGCTCCCACTAACTACGACAACCCTCTGGCAGAGTCATATACACGTATACTTCTAAAGCTAGTTTAGAACGACGCTATACTCATCCTCCTGCCGGGTCTCACAGTTTGGAACAACAGTAATGGTAAGTATGGGTAAACAAGAACCACCCTGTCACCGTCCTTGAGGCTACCAGAGTACCACTCGGGTGCCTGAGGTTACCCACCATATCTGCGGAGTGGAAAATGTAAGTCGATGTAGTACACCCCAGTACTTATGGGGAGGCGGAATTTACAAAAACTTATCAAGTTTAAACAACGAACATCGACTAACCGCTTGAATCGAAGCTAAACTCTAAATAACCGTATTCTAAAGTTTCATCTCACAAGAGATTAGGGATTATACCTAATGAACCGGTCCTTCTTCTTTATGTCCTCCTTGGTTCTCCTCGGCCTTCTCTAGGTAGTAGACGATCCACCCGAGAGCGAAACTCCAAGCTAAACCTCTAACTTGAGGTAACTAATCAACTTTGATTGCTAATCAAAGATGATAGGATGATAAAGAGTGAAGGTTATGGATTGTTTAGTCTAACTAATCCTTTGATCTCAACACATGAGGATTAAGGATTAGGGTTAGAAGATGAGAGCTTGAGGAGAGAGAATGTGTGATATGATAATGAGAGAAGAGAGAGAGTGTATCATAATATTATGAAGCATTCTTATTTTCAATAAATCAATAAAGGAAATGAATAAGCATGCTTCACAAAAATATCTTGTGATGATTCATTAACATGAGTCATTAAGCAATAAATGAGCATTAATGAAGTGAATGAATCACCACTATGACTCACTCTCTTTCCAAAACAAACCTCCTTAGTCACATCTTCTAGAAGCTTCTCGAATAATTACGAGAACGCCCCTCCGATCCGTAAAAATACGGAAAAACTTTAGACTGTATAAATCCAATAACCGGATACCAGTAACTGGCTTAAACCAAAGCCGACTGGTAAAATCTGTCCGAAAGTCGTACGCGCGTAAACGCACGTATGCGTCCGAACCCTTTGTCGCAAAACCATGCAACCTCTATATCGTTTTGCCTGGAGTAGGAAACTCTCTGTGTGGGACTCTAGAGACTCGACTACTACGCTGGCAGTGGGTTTAACCACAGACCGCAAGCGGCACTAGCTGTACGTAACGGTCCCCAGGTAGTTGTCGATAAGAAGGCCGATGAGTAAACCCATCCGAACTCCTACTGAGTCTGATGTGACAATCTCCATACAGTCCGGTCCGTTCGTCCAAGACTATCGCATATCGGGCCTAGGGGGGCGGCAAGCGTCAGTCCCCTAATAGCGGTATAAGTCGTGTCGGAGTGAAGCCCATTACACCCTGAGAAACTGCTGGAACCTACCAGCAAATCTCGCTTGCCCTGGCCAGGGACTTTGCGTAATGGCTCTCTGACACAGCACGATATCTACTCCCAATACCGGGAGGGACGAATCCTGTCTAACCGCCACTGCCTCCAAGTGCTCGGGACTGCACCCAACTGCTACCTGTTTGCACGACTCCATAGAGCCGTGGTAGGGTAGCAATCTAAGAACAGTGGGACACACTCGAGGCGAAGTAGCAGTGTCAAGTCTGCGGACTACGCTGTACTCATGTCACCTGGGAACTGTTCACTGACGACTGGTATCAAACCAACCAACAGTTCCCTGCGAGTCCTGTCCGGTGTACCCGTAACCTAACGAGCACCTGTATACTATCTCCAGTACGACGTACTGATGGCTGTGGGACAGACCATCTCCCCAACTGGGATGAGAAGCGTACACACTAGTCTACTCCGGAGTATCGATGCTCTGTCTCGATAATCCAACGACCAGGGACCTGAATAAGGATGTGCTTGTAGACTACCCAGCCCCCACTAGTGTGACTGCCATCACAACGCTGGTAGCCAAGCAAGATCCTAAGAGCTCTATCAATACGTATACTCACATATTAAGATAGAAAAACCAAGTAGCATACTACCATGTTTAGCAAGACTGTTATATACATGTGAATATCCCAAGCTTCCATTAAGTAATATACAAGCTAGTATGATACAGTAATGGCCTTCTAGGGCATAAACACTAACAATCTCCCACTTGCACTAGGGCCATGTACTGGCATATCGCAGACCAATGATCTCGAGTAGCCTCTCGAACTGAATCTGAGGAAGGGCCTTCGTGAATGGATCAGCAATGTTCTCTTCTGAAGCAACTCTCCGAACCTCGATCTCCTGACGATCAATGATCTCCCTGATCAGGTGATACCGCCTCAAGATGTGTCTGGACTTCTGATGGGACCTTGGTTCCTTCGCTAAAGCTATAGCTCCGTTGTTGTCGCAATACAGAGGTATTGGATCAACTATGGTAGGAACCACCTGAAGTTCTGTTAGGAACTTCTTCATCCAGACTGCTTCTTTTGCGGCATCGCAAGCAGCTATATACTCCGCTTCCATCGTCGAGTCAGCAACGGTGTCCTGCTTGGAGCTCTTCCAGCACACCGCCCCTCCATTGAGGGTAAAGACATAACCCGACATGGACTTGGAATCGTCCTTATCACTCTGGAAGCCGGAATCAGCAAAGGCCTCCAACCTGAGGTCTTTTCCGCCGTAAACCAAGAACATCTCCTTAGTCCTCCTCAGGTACTTGAGAATGTTCTTTACTGCTATCCAGTGCTTCTCCCCTGGGTCTGACTGATACCGGCTTACCACGCTTAGTGCGTAAGCTACATCTGGTCTGGTACACAACATCGCATACATTATAGAGCCTACCGCAGAAGCGTAGGGTATAATTGACATGCGTTCCCTTTCCAAATCAGTCTTGGGAGACATCTCTTTGGAGAGGGTGATTCCGTGACAAGCCGGTAGATTACCGCGCTTTGAATCTTCCATACTGAATCTTTTCAGTACAGTGTCGATATACCTGGACTGCGAAAGTCCCAACATCCTCTTGGATCTATCACGATAGATCCGGATCCCCAGAATGTAAGAGGCATCACCCAGGTCTTTCATGGAGAACCTGTGTGACAAGAATCCTTTGACAGATTGTAGCATAGGAATGTCATTTCCTATCAATAGAATGTCATCCACGTACAAGACGAGGAATACGACACTTCTGGCCACAACTTTACTATATATGCACGGTTCATCTGGATTTTTGATAAAGTCATATTCTTTGACTGTCTCATCAAAACAGATGTTCCAACTCCGCGATGCCTGCTTTAGTCCATAAATGGACTTAAGCAGCTTGCACACTTTCCCGCTGCTCCCACTCTGATTGAAACCCTCTGGCTGATCCATATAGACGCTCTCTTCTAAATTTCCATTCAGAAAAGCCGTCTTTACGTCCATCTGCCAGATTTCATAATCATGGAAGGCAGCAATAGCAAGAAGGACCCGAATGGATTTGAGCATAGCCACTGGAGAAAAAGTTTCGTCATAGTCCAAACCAGGTCTTTGACGAAAACCCTTTGCAACAAGTCTAGCCTTATAGGTTTCCACCTGTCCATCTACACCAATCTTTTTCTTGAAGATCCATTTGCATCCTATGGGTTTTACCCCATCTGGAGCAAAGTCCAAAGTCCATACTTTGTTGGTGTACATGGACTCCATTTCGGTCCGCATTGCATCTAGCCATCGTACCGAGTCGCCGCTCTGGATGGCCTGCCTGAAGTCAGTAGGTTCATCATCATCTATGATGCAATCCTCTCTATCCCCATCTATGAGAAAACCGTAGTATCTCTCAGGCGGACGAGACGGCCTACTACTCCTGCGGAGGGGTGCGGGAATGTTCTGTTCTTCTTGAACCTCTGGTTCTACCAAACTTTCAGTAGCAGTTTGTGGTTCTGGAATTTCTTCCAGTTCTATTTCGCTCCCACTTGATTCCTTTTCTAAAAACTGATGTTCTAGAAAATGGGCATTACGAGAAACAAATACCTTCTGTTCCTCTGCGTAATAGAATAAATATCCCCTGGAGTGCTTTGGATATCCCACAAACAAACATTTTACTGATCGTGCCTCGAGCTTGTCCACATGCTGCTTTTTAACAAAAGCTGGACATCCCCAAATCTTTACATACTGTAGATGGGGTTTCTTCCCACTCCACATCTGATATGGAGTGGTAGGCACAGTCTTGGTAGGTACCATGTTCAAAAGATATGCCGCTGATTCTAGCGCATAACCCCAGAAAGATCGCGGTAACTCAGCATTACTCATCATGGATCGTACCATATCTAATAGGGTTCGATTCCGTCTCTCCGATACACCGTTATGCTGTGGAGTGTATGGAGGAGTAAGCTGAGAGAGAATTCCTTTCTCTTTTAGGTAACCTAGGAACTCGGCACTCAAGTATTCACCACCTCGATCAGATCTAAGTGTTTTTATACTTTTGCCGGTTTGGTTTTCTACTTCATTCTTATACTCTTGGAATTTCTCAAAAGCCTCGGATTTATGTTTCATCAGATAAATGAATCCGTATCTTGAGTAATCATCCGTGAAAGTAATGAAATAGGAATAACCACCTCTCGCATGTGTAGACATTGGACCGCATACATCACTGTGTATGAGTCCTAAGAGCTCGCTCGCTCTTACTCCTTGTCCAGTAAATGGAGTCTTTGTCATCTTTCCTTTGAGACAAGATTGACAAGTGTCATAAGTTTGATATTCGAACGTGTCCAAATATCCTTCTCTATGCAACTTAGTCAACCTTCTCTCATTGATGTGACCCAGTCTACAATGCCATAAGAAAGCTTTATTTAAATCTGGAGACTTTCTTTTTAGTGTGTTCTGGACATTGAAAATTTGGAGTTGGTTTAACACATATATGCCGTTATTTAGAGTACCGGACCCAATCAAACCATGATTAAGGTGGATGTTGACAACATCTCTTACAAACGTGAAATCATAACCTTTATTTGATAACAAGGAAACTGATATGATGTTACACGTTAAGCTGGGTACAAAATAACAGTTATGTAAAACCAAAATGTGTCCACTCGTCAATCCTAGGTGATAATCCCCGACGGACGCAGCTCCCACGCTAGCTCCGTTAGCAACTCTGAGGATCATATCACCTTCCTTCAGCACTCTACGGTTTCTCAGTGCCTGCAATGAATTGCAAATATGAGATCCTGACCCGGTATCCAATACCCAGGAAGTAGAGTTGATCGACAGACAATTCTCAATTACAAACACACCTGAAGTCGAAGCCACAGCTTGCTTCGGTTCCTGGTTCTTGGCGTTCCACGCCTTGCAATCCTTCTTCCAGTGCCCTTTCCTGTGACAATGGAAGCACTCATCCAGGCCAACTACCGGTGCTGTAAACTTTTTCTTTCCCTTCTTTCCCACCTTACTAACACCTCCTCTAGGTCTGGGTGCGGCCTTCTTCTTCCTTCCTTTGGCCCTAGCCTTGGACCCGGAAGAAGATGAACCGCCAACAAACATAGCGGGTGTTTCCCTTGCCTTCTGCAAGGTGCCCTCTGCACTCCTTAACATGTTCAGGAGTTCCGCAAGTTCAACTTCTTTTCCTTGAAGATTGAAGTTGAGGATAAACTGGGCGTAGGTGGGAGGAAGGGACTGGAGAACAAGGTCTGTATAGAGCTCATTATCCAAAGTCGTCCCAAGGTCCGCGAGCTCTTCAATATAGCCGATCATCTGTAGGACATGTTCACCTACAGATGACCCGACAGCCAACCTCGCTCGAAACAATTTCTTAGAGGTCTCGTATCTTGCTATACGAGATTGCTCTCCATAAAGTTCCTTTGTATGGAGAAATATGCCATCTAGAGACATATCCTCGTGCCTCCTCTGATGTTCATTGTTCATCGAGGCAAGCACGATGCACTTGGCTCTCGCGCAATCTAAATCCCAGGTTTTACGGATTTCCTTATCCGCATTGCTGGATTTGGGACCAAGGACAGCAGGTGCTGTAGCGGTGAGGACGTACCCCAGTTTGTCATAGGTCAAAGCCATCTTGACATTCCGCAGCCAATCTTTATAGTTTGGCCCTGTCAGTATATTTTTCTCTAAAAGTAACTTAAGTCCAGTCATTTTCAGGGTCGCTGCAATTAGGAGAGAGAGAAGAAAACTCTTTAGCATGATGCTCTTGCAAGTTTAGAGTGGTTTTTAGTTTATCTAAACTGGATGGCTCCCACTGTTTCTCGAATCCTTCCTCAAACCATAAAAGAAGAATTAGCCAAGACTATTCTCACCGTACAATACTTGCTTAACCGTTCAGCCAGGCTGGTGTCGATACTTCGAGGGAGGTTTTCCAACGCTTTCGCGAAGTTCCTTAATTAAAGAACCTCTTTTCTCTGGGGGCGTAACCCCGCTGACACTTTTCTGGACACCTACTAGGTTTATAGCATTGATCGTTAAGCGACGAATATCCTGATAAGTAGCATATACTCACAGTAGGATCGGGATCCAAATATCATCGTATGATAATGTTGAAGGAATCCTACCAACATTCATCAAACTCCAAATGGTATGCATCTCTTTGCAAATTTCAGTTTCTTTAGAAATTCCCGATATAAGTTTTTGCCCCATGCTCTTATGACCTTGGCGTTAGGTCAAAATGTCATAAGTCACATGTCAAGTTCTACCCATCATTATCCTGTCAGTTTGAACCCATCCGTATATATCCTTGACGTTCGGACCAAAATGATAATACGACTGTCCCAAACTAACTCATCTATCTATGCAACAAATGAATATCCAGCAGCTACCAAACACTATGCCTTGGCGTTAGGTCAAAATACATAGCTTGAATACTACTGAATACCCAGATGAAATGACGGAGGGCTACGAATGGTTTTGGCGAAACCGTGAACGTAGTGAACTTGATATAACCGAAGGAACCTGATAGCTTTTAAAAGGAGTGGTTAAATCTCCGCATTTAAAAATATCTGTTTTAAAAATAACCGAGCGGTTTCTTTTAAATTGTTCCAACGATTGTAACTTTGGTTTGTTTTACTTTGCATTATAGATAATGCGTCCCATCATTAACCTATCATTGCAGAAAACAACGAAAATATAACGTCCTCTTATGCCATCCGCATTCGCCACGGGGTCCCGTCATCACCCGTTAGGTTACTTAACTAACGACAGAGCGGGGGCTGGGCTAGCGCGGGTGTAAAACATAAGTGACGTCTAAATAGCTATAATAAATATAGATATTTTACATTCGTCTGACGCAATGATATTCATTCCAGAACACAGATAAACAATATTGGATTTGCAAGCAATCTGTATTTCTTTTGAGCCTGCAAGAAAAGACAGATTACACAGTTGTGATGAATAGCCGTTTACCCCCACCCTCGACCCCTACGGGTACGGCAAACTACCTACCCGGCAGTCTGTGTACCCCACCTTGGGCCAGTCCTAGGAGCAAAAATAGTAAAATGAAATAATACAACGGTGGCTACGACCGCAACCTGGAAGTGCCCCGCGAAAATAATATTACAACAAATTACATTTACAACAAATGAATAAATCAATAAACCATTGTTAACCCCGGCTATACACCACAACAGTCCAATACAGTTTATATGCACAAACAGATATAACCATTTCAGAAATGTGCAACCCCCTGCCAACCGACATACTAGCAGTTGGGGGAGGTTTACGAACACATCAAACAACCACAGATATAATCCAATACGCAAATACTGTATTTTTCGATCGAATAAACAACTTCAAAATTGCTCCAAAATCTGCTCTGTTAAACAGTAACCTGAGCAATAATTAAATATTCCAGAAAACCCCAAATATCACAGGGGACCCACACAAGAAAGACGAGTCCATGACTCGGCCAAAGCGCCGCGGAAGCGCGGCGGATCCCACCGATCCGCCGCGGTTCCGCGGCCGAGTTGCCGATTCATGGGCTCGAATTTCTTGAGTGTTCTCCTGGACTCCTTTCTAGCTCTCTGAACACTCCAGAAAAATTTTAGGACTTCATTTTCACTTCGACAGAAACTGAACAGAATTAGGGTTTTCCGGGTTCGTTTTTTCGTTCGAAATTCGTACAAATTTGCGATTAAGTTATTTAGTGTTTAGCGAGGCTCTGATACCACTGTAAGTCGATGTAGTACACCCCAGTACTTATGGGGAGGCGGAATTTACAAAAACTTATCAAGTTTAAACAACGAACATCGACTAACCGCTTGAATCGAAGCTAAACTCTAAATAACCGTATTCTAAAGTTTCATCTCACAAGAGATTAGGGATTATACCTAATGAACCGGTCCTTCTTCTTTATGTCCTCCTTGGTTCTCCTCGGCCTTCTCTAGGTAGTAGACGATCCACCCGAGAGCGAAACTCCAAGCTAAACCTCTAACTTGAGGTAACTAATCAACTTTGATTGCTAATCAAAGATGATAGGATGATAAAGAGTGAAGGTTATGGATTGTTTAGTCTAACTAATCCTTTGATCTCAACACATGAGGATTAAGGATTAGGGTTAGAAGATGAGAGCTTGAGGAGAGAGAATGTGTGATATGATAATGAGAGAAGAGAGAGAGTGTATCATAATATTATGAAGCATTCTTATTTTCAATAAATCAATAAAGGAAATGAATAAGCATGCTTCACAAAAATATCTTGTGATGATTCATTAACATGAGTCATTAAGCAATAAATGAGCATTAATGAAGTGAATGAATCACCACTATGACTCACTCTCTTTCCAAAACAATCCTCCTTAGTCACATCTTCTAGAAGCTTCTCGAATAATTACGAGAACGCCCCTCCGATCCGTAAAAATACGGAAAAACTTTAGACTGTATAAATCCAATAACCGGATACCAGTAACTGGCTTAAACCAAAGCCGACTGGTAAAATCTGTCCGAAAGTCGTACGCGCGTAAACGCACGTATGCGTCCGAACCCTTTGTCGCAAAACCATGCAACCTCTATATCGTTTTGCCTGGAGTAGGAAACTCTCTGTGTGGGACTCTAGAGACTCGACTACTACGCTGGCAGTGGGTTTAACCACAGACCGCAAGCGGCACTAGCTGTACGTAACGGTCCCCAGGTAGTTGTCGATAAGAAGGCCGATGAGTAAACCCATCCGAACTCCTACTGAGTCTGATGTGACAATCTCCATACAGTCCGGTCCGTTCGTCCAAGACTATCGCATATCGGGCCTAGGGGGGCGGCAAGCGTCAGTCCCCTAATAGCGGTATAAGTCGTGTCGGAGTGAAGCCCATTACACCCTGAGAAACTGCTGGAACCTACCAGCAAATCTCGCTTGCCCTGGCCAGGGACTTTGCGTAATGGCTCTCTGACACAGCACGATATCTACTCCCAATACCGGGAGGGACGAATCCTGTCTAACCGCCACTGCCTCCAAGTGCTCGGGACTGCACCCAACTGCTACCTGTTTGCACGACTCCATAGAGCCGTGGTAGGGTAGCAATCTAAGAACAGTGGGACACACTCGAGGCGAAGTAGCAGTGTCAAGTCTGCGGACTACGCTGTACTCATGTCACCTGGGAACTGTTCACTGACGACTGGTATCAAACCAACCAACAGTTCCCTGCGAGTCCTGTCCGGTGTACCCGTAACCTAACGAGCACCTGTATACTATCTCCAGTACGACGTACTGATGGCTGTGGGACAGACCATCTCCCCAACTGGGATGAGAAGCGTACACACTAGTCTACTCCGGAGTATCGATGCTCTGTCTCGATAATCCAACGACCAGGGACCTGAATAAGGATGTGCTTGTAGACTACCCAGCCCCCACTAGTGTGACTGCCATCACAACGCTGGTAGCCAAGCAAGATCCTAAGAGCTCTATCAATACGTATACTCACATATTAAGATAGAAAAACCAAGTAGCATACTACCATGTTTAGCAAGACTGTTATATACATGTGAATATCCCAAGCTTCCATTAAGTAATATACAAGCTAGTATGATACAGTAATGGCCTTCTAGGGCATAAACACTAACAGAAAATGGAATGTCAAACCAGATTGAATCTTTAGGTTCTTATCAAATTTTCAGTAATCGTTTGCGGTTCTGGAATCACTTCCAGTTCTACCATACTCCCACTACTGTTTTCTGAAAAAAATCCATTTTACTAAAACTGTGGCGAGTCAAGAACAATATCACTATTGATCTTCCAGATGGTAGAAAGTCAACCCTCGTCATAGCCCGGGTCAACCCACAAACATCCATTACAGAAACGTACCTTGAGTTATCCAGAGTCTTGTTTTAAGCATAAGCCGGACAACTCCCCGTACCTTAACATTGTTAAGATATGAACTATTCTATATCCAATATAGAAATAGAGGCACTGATTTAATTGGAACCAGATTCAAATCATGCAGCTGTCTCCAGTACATGTCTACTAAATGGAGAGAGGCTGATCAACATTACTCAACTTAGGAATACATACAGATATGAGTAACCTGAAAGAGAAGCAAGTTTTTCAAAATCATTACTATCAACTGAATACCATACACAAGTATCTACATCTTCGATCACCTTGAAGAATCCTGATACTTGCAATACCATGTTCTCTACTTTATTCATATACCTATAACTTCTCAAAACTTGGATATTGTTTTTCAATGAAACACATGTCTAAGAACTAGAGATGTCACAAGTAAACAGAATATAGTACGAGTACCAACCCTTCTATCCTAATGGACACTGGACAACATACAATACTCTGTATAAGTCCCCTGAGTCTAACAACTCATACCCTGTATGTCGTAGGTTGAAAACTGTACTTATGGTTAAGAAGAATTACACCGCTGTTTAATACTCCTTACCTAACCATCCACTGATATAGGTAAATGTCATAGACATAATTTCAAAAGGTTATATCTCACTTTATAAAAATAAACGTACAGATATATCAATTTGAAATTGGTGGATAACAAGGGATATTCAAAACCAAATATTTGCCATCCGGCAAACAACCCAGGCGATTTCCTCAAATATCACCAATTACAACGAATCCCGATATAATGAGGATGATCACCCAATTCCCAATAACTTACTCCCACTCATCATCTATAAAACCATACAGATGTGAGAATCAAACCAGGTAATACATACCCTGGAGCAAGGACTAATTGGGAAATCAGTTTTCTTTTAACAGTACACGGTGAAACTGAAACATGTAAATGTTTCGAAGGGGTATCCGGGTATTCTTAGTAATGCCTCTTCCATTATCAGATTCACAACTATAACCGTATATTTCTTTGCCATGTCTCCAAATCCCTTTATATATCTTTAGTCATTACCTTCTGTACACCGCCTTTAGGCCAAATGGTTTTCTTCCTTCCCTACCGTTCGGCACCAGCCTATGGTTTGGAAGAAGACTATCCAATAAGCATAATGGGTGTACTCTCCTAATCCTAGGAGTACTCGTAACCTGAGAGAAGGTGAAGATAAAAGAAAACTGAATAAATCTTATTCCTATTTCTCCTGAACCAGAATCCATTCCCGAACTGGAACAAGTTCCTTCGAGTTCGTATATAACCATACGATGGAGTATCAAATAAACTATGGACCTTCGTAGTGATACGGGGTGTTCCGGAGAAATACAAAGGTGAAGTAGGAGTGGCGATGAAATACTTGGTTTGGTCGTGAATAGCAGTCGCAATTTACTTTGCCCTCTTACTAATCCCTTTATTTGTCCTTACTTAATACCTTCTGTACACCTTTTAGGCTAAATGGTTTTCTTCATTCCCTACCGTTCGGCACCTTCCTATGGTTTGGATGAAGACTATCCAATAAGCGTAATAGGTGTACTGTCCTAATCCAAGGAACACTCGCAACCTGAGAGAAGGTAAAAGGAAAAGACAACTGAATAGTCCTATTCTTTTTCTCCAGAACCGAAAACCATTCTCGAATAAGTTCCTTCGAGTTCGTATATAACCATACAATGGTTTTATCCAATGGAAGTGGATGTTCATAGTAATACGGGGTGTTCTGGAGAAAATGGTAAAAGTAGGAGTGGTAATGAGGTATGCAACTCTGACAATCCAAAAGCCAGTGTTTTTAACAAGGTTCGGTGAACTTGGTCACTGAGTCATAGTCAAGGGTCGGGTCATGGTCACTGCCAAAGAGAGAGAGAAAAGAAACACTCTGCGTGCACTCAAACCTAGATCAGAATGGTTACCAATTTATCTAATCAGGAAACCTCCCACTGTAACCCCAAATTCTCCTCCAAACCTGAAAGAAGAATTAGCCGGGATCACCCGAGGAGTAAACCAACTCATCAGTGGGAATCGGGATCCAACTATCATCACATGATAACGTGACGGAATCCACTCACGTTATCACACTCCAGAAGGTATGTGCATGCCTGGAAAGTTTCAATTTCTTCAGAAACTCCCGATGTGATTTTTACCCCATGCTCTTATGACCTTGACTTTGGCCAACAAATCATAAGTCACATGTCAAGTTCTACCCTTCATTTTCCAGGTTAATTTGAACCCACCTGTACCTACCCTTGACTTTGGCCAACAAAGTAGTATGACTGTCCCAAACCAACGCATCTATCTATGCAACAGAAAAGTAACAAATAGCTACCATACACTATGCCTTGACTTTGGCCAACAAACAAAGCATGAATACTAAGTGCTACCCGTCTGAAATGACGAAGGGCTACGAATGGTTTTTGGCGAAAAACCTTTAACGTAATGAACTTGATATCGTTGAAGGAACCAGATAGCTTTTTATAAAAATATAGTGGCGAAAACCTTTGCTAAAGAGGTCACTCCCGGTGAAGGGATCTCGGCTCTTTCCTCGTAGAATGAGGTGCAGGATATTCCAACTGAATACCACGATGCAAAGCAAAAAGTAATCGACTATAGTGAAGTTATTACCCTGACGCAAACTTCTGTCCAAGGGGTCACTCCCGGTGAAGAGATCTCGGCCCTTGCCTCGTCGACTGAGGTGCTAGATATTCATACCCGAATACCACTGTGAAAAACAAAAGAGAACGTCCTTGCAATAACAGCTTTTTGAAAAATGTTCCAACAACATCAGAATAGATTTGTTTAGCTTGCATTGATCCGAATCAATGCAGTCCCATCAATTGATCACACCAATAAAGAACGAAAATATAATGTACGTATATGACATCCGCATTCGCCACTGGGTCCCGTCATTACCCGTTAGGTTACTTAACTAACGACAGAGCGGGGACTGGACTAGCGCGGGTGTAAAACATATACAACATCTATTAGTATATATATTAATATATAAAAATCGCTCAAGACGTGATAAAAATGCAACATCATAGAAATGTAATAAGCATCACAAAACAATACAGATAATCTGGAAGCCCCGGGTTTCCCAGAGCCGCAACCGAAACCTGACGTTCCCGTGGTCGTGCGGATAGCCTGTGCAATGAAATCCTAGACCCCTATGGGCGCGGCAAGTTACCCGCCAAAACCTGAAGCGAGGCAGCCCCCTTCAGCAAAGTGAATGGACCACCCAGCACTTCACGGAATCCGGTAACTTGAGCACCCTTCCTTGGGTCAACCTATACCCCTACGAGTGCGGCGAATAGCCCGCCAATTTTAGAGTAAAGCCCCATCCGTCTCAAAGCCATGAGATGCGGGCTCGTTGCCCTCTAGAATCCGGTTATCCGTGCACCCCACCGCGGGGTAATCTTAGTACAGAAAAGAAAATAATATACAAAGGGTACATCGACCTTGTTTCGCCCAATCAGAGCAAAGCTCTGTTGAAATTCAAAATTCAAAATTTTGAAGCAACGCTTCAAATCTCGGGCGCAACGCGCCACATGTCAAGCGCTGATACGTCAGCGCAGCGCCCAAGAAGGCGCGCCCAATCAGAGCAAAGCTCTATTTAAATGAAGCAACGCTTCAGCTGCGCAAGCACTGCGCTGCGCGACACGTGTCAGCGCAGATGGGCTAGCGCAGTTGCGCTGCGCTGTGCGCTGCGTGACACGTGTCAGCGCAGATGCGCTAGCGCAGTTGCGCTGCGTTGTGCGCTGCGCGACACGTGTCACGCGCTGGGGCATCTGAGCCAAACAGAATTAAATTTCTAAAAAATCTTTTCTGTTCTTGTTAAAACAAGAAGATTTTCTTCTGCAAAGAAGAAGCCCTTGGATTAAAGATCCAACGGTGGGGAAAATTCCCCAAATCACTCAGAGAAAGATCTCTTTAACTAATTTATGGGCACAATAAAAAGGACCCTAGACCTCAATTCAAAAGGAATCAACATTTTTTCTTGGAAAAAAGCCAAGAGCTTCAAACAGAAAGAGAATTCTGAGAAAAGCTCAAAGAAAAGAAAGGTAAAACCTTCACGAGAGAAAAAGAAATCTCTTTTAATAAATCATTGATCTAAAAACCAGATCAATGTTCTTCACATAATAAATAGTGCTTTGCACTTCTCATGAACCCCTGGTTCTTTAAAAAACAAGAAAACAACAAAACAAAAAAAATAGTGCTTTGCACTTTTATGAACCTCTGGTTCTTGAAACAAAAAAGAAAAATTTATTTTTCTTTGATCTAATTTAGATCAAGAAATCAAATAGTGCTTTGCACTTCTGTTCTTGAATCAAAAAGATTCTTAGTGCTCTCCACTTCCAAACTGCGTTGTTGCGCTCTTAAGAGAGCGCCACGTGTCAGCTACAGAACCACTTGCGCTACGCGCTCTTGAAATAGAGCTTTGCTCTCTGGAATTGGCGCAACTCACCAGAGCGCGCCACGTGTCAGCAGCGCAACAGCGCAGCGCACTGCGCTGTTGCGCTTGCGCTCACCAGAGCATGACACGTGTCATCACCATATGAGCTTGCGCTCATTACTCGGCGCAAAGCGCCAGACAAATGCACTGCATTGCTTACAAAAGGGGCCAAGCCCAATTAAAGAAGGCCTAACAGGTCTAATAAAATGCAATGCAATATTTTAAAAAAGGGGTAGAGCCCAAACTAAAATAGATGCTCTGCATCATAAATAAAGGGACAGAGCCCAAATCAAAAGCCTAGCAGGCCAGAATAGAATGCAGTGCATTATTAAATATGGTCAAAGCCCTAGCACAGGCCTAATAGGCCAAAGATCAAGAAAAATGTTGAATATTCTTAACTGGACTTAACCCAATTTTGGCCGTAAGTCCTCAAATTAAATTGACTGAGCAAAGCTCTCTCTTGAATCAATTTACATCTGGTTCGAGGTTACATCTCCGAACTCCTCTGACACACGTCGTTGTAATCATTCAACGTCGTCAGAGAGGTGACGGGTCCCGACGACCACACCCTTCAATATTGGACCGAAACGTCCTTAAACTAATGCTGGACCGAAACGTCTTTAAACTACCTATGGACCACTACGTCTCTAAACTGGAATACGGACCACCACGTCCTTAAACTGGAATATAGACCGAAACGTCCTTAAACTAACATCGGACCGAAACTGTAAGTCTACGCTAGCGCCCCGGCCGTCTACAGACGCCAAATGCGGAACAAAAACTTTTAAACTGGCGCTATCGTATACTTTAACCCGGATCTGCCATTATTGCTAAACTAACAAACTGTAAAGAGTGTAGGAAGATTGTACCGAACGATCCGAGTCCTTCGTTCTTCAACCATCATCCCACGCTCCGTTGCGGCTGCTCCGATCTCGTCGATCTCCGATATCCTCGTCGAGGTGGCACCACATGATCGGTTCTTTAAACGGGCTCCCGCCTCTGACTCGAGGCAACTCGATCGTCAAGTTTGCTAAAAGAGACGACCAAGAATGATGTAGAGAATGAGTAGATGACTTTGTCTCACTTCGTCCAAATCCGTGGACGATCGGTTAATGAAGTTGCCGTGGAAATCGGGTGATGGAATGAAATGGACTGTGAAATTCCATACACCGATAAAACCTATCATAATCTTTTCTCTCTAAAATGAAACATCAAGTGAGAGTGAGAGAGAGAGAGAGGGGCCGGCCTCTTATATGGAGAGGGGGTGACCGTAGGAGAGGGGGGGTGACCACAACATCAAGCATATCAAGAAGAAAATATCTTTAGCTAAACAAAATTCTTTAATGACAAATGGTGATTCATATAAACACCTCATCTAGCCATTAATGAAACCATTAATGCACTAATGAGTCATATGCCTCATCATCACTTCTAGAAGCTTCTAGAATGATGACTCACTCATATCTGAAGAAAAGATAAATCCGTCTTTAACCGAATGTTAAAAGACGGCTGATAGAAAACTGGAAACTGGCAACTTCCAAAAGTGATCCTGAAACGAATTTCAGGACAACCCCGAAACTGTATAAATATACCCGCATTTGTATTACAACCGAATACAAATTTTGTAGCGGACCACTACGTCCCTAAACTGGAATATGGACCACCACGTCCCTAAACTGGCGATGGACCACCACGTCCCTAAACTAGCGATGGACCACCACGTCCCTAAACTGGAAAATGGACCAGTACGTCCCTAAACTGGAACAATAGAGCCTCCAAATGCTCTTTTGCCGGATCTAAACGGTCCCGTTTAAGTTGATCTTAGCCCCAAACACGGCTAACGTATCCTTAAACATTCAAATGGACTATAAAATCCTAAATCAACTTCGGTTCGAGGGTACATCTCCGAACTCCTCTGACACCTATCGTTGTAATCCTTCAACGATGTCAAAGAGGCGACGAGTCCCAACGGTCATATATTAAATGGATCACCACGTTAAGTTGATCTTAGTCTTAAATCAGACTAACGTATCCTTAACGAACGTTTGAGTTGATCTTAGCCGCAACGCGACTAATGCATCCTTAAACTAAAAACACCAAACCCAAATCTAAGTAAATACGGATTTGGACTAATCCACGTCCTACGGGCGACGGCATTACTCAGTCTCCGTATACAATCCACGGGTAACCACAAACAAAACAAACACACACGACACGAAGTGAAATTCTGGAGAAGGAGAAAGTTGTTACCGCGATGCGGTAGCGTAATTAACTGCAGGGGCTTGCGCCTACAGGGAAGAGCGTCCCCACAATCAAAAACCCCTCAAGCGAGGGGGAATCTGACGAAGTCTGCTACATCGGCCGCATCCGTCTAAACCTCCGATACACGGTGCCATAAATCAACTTGGCATCTTCGGAGAGGTAGACGGATCAAACCAAATAGCATCTGTCCCGAATCTCAGGCCAGACAGTCCAAATGTCGTCGGCCGCCATTCGGAGGGGAACAGATTCTGGCACGCCCGGTGGGACCTTTTCCTCTTTCCACTCCACACTTCGTGTGCCGTGTTCGCGAACTAATCGCGGTTTACTGTGGTTGCCTGTGGATTCAAGGTACTAAGATTTGGTGTCTTGCTCCATGCAGAAAACAAAAGATCGATGGCTTCGAACTGCATCGCCTGCAGCAACAACTCTCGCTCCGTCATTACTAGAGGAGTGACTTATGGGCCCCAAGCGGCCTCCCTTTTCAAAATGCCAGTGGAGTAGGTGGCTCAAGCCACCACTGGACTATTTTTTGGGGCCATGCTCCCACCAATGAGCTTCAACGCCCCAATGACATTGCAAGAAGCTCCAAAGAAGTCGGTCTTCGATCGACTTACCACTGCCGCGACCCCTCTCAACAGGTCGCCCAACTCCACTACTTCAGGTTTTAATGGATTAGGCCAGAGCTCCATCGGGACCATGAAGAAGCCTGCCATACCAGAAGGCGTTATCCCGAAGCGGATAGCCATCCCAGCTCCCATTCTTGGCGAAGTCATCAAGGTTGCTTCCCATGTTCGGAAGTCCGCTTCTGACAGGTTGGTCGTCCCCGTTCAACGGACGTCGATCTTTAAAAGGCTGGTACCAGCATATTCTGACCAACACAGGGGGCATGAGGAGGTCACCCCTATAGCTGAAACAACTCCATTAGCACGACATGCTCGACGTCGCCACTGGCGCCGAGTAAAGAAGGCTGGGGGCAACTTCCCCTCTGGATTTACTCCTCCGGCTCCAACGGTGGGGATCGATACTGCTGTTCCAATCGGGAACAGCTTTGAATTGCTGAATACGGTGTGCAGAAACTCTCCTACTGCGATGTTGAAATGAACTCCTTCACCTGTGGAGAATACTCCAGAGAAGAAGCTAGAGCAACCCCCTCAACGGCTGTCCACTAAAATTTACAAAGTCTGGCGACAGGTCCAAGAGTCGGTGATCGATCAAGACTGCCTCCGACGACAGAAAAAGATGAAGGTTCGGCAGGGGAAGGATTACTCTGTCAAACCACAAAAAGCAAAAGCTACTTGGGTGCCCACTACAATGGTTCCCTTAACTCCAATCATTCAAAAAAGGAGGCCGCAAAAAGCCCATGTGTCTTCGGCAAATCGCAAAGACACCGAACACAAACGCCCCAAGTCTGGGGGCATGGTGGTGCACACTATTTATATGGCTTCTGGTAAGGAGGAAAGCCGCACTTCTACGGGCCACCGATCGCTCACCCGATCCGTGACGAAAGCCCAGGAGCAACAACAAAAGCTTCAGGAAATGATGACTACAATGGCTGCACTCACTGGGCCAAAAGAAAGCTCTGAAACGTTCTCGGATGAGCGTCAAGAACAAGAAACTGACGCTGAGTTTCTTCGTCGGATATTAGAGAAAAAGGATAAAGAGGCTGCGGAACAAGCAGCCAGCATAAAGAAAATGGCCTTTCTCTTCCAAGATATGGTAGGGATGATGTCACAGCCGGACCCTCCAGCTGAAGACCCTCCAATCATTGTTGAAGATGATGGAGGGGAAACATCTGATCCTCCTCCTGCTCTTTCAGCAGCCAAGGAAGAAACCATTTCCAAGGCCGCGCTTGACGACTATATAGCTCAGCAAATACGAGCTCATCAGGCGAGTAAAGCGGCTGGGCAAATTGTTAGAACTGGACGACCCTATCCGGGCTGGTATGACCAAATCAGTTACCCGCCGGGATATACGATCCCTAAGTTTCACGTATATAAAGGGACAGGGAATCCGCATCAGCATGTCGCTCAATTCAGGGCCTTATGCAGCAACACTGGAGGCGATGACAAACTGTTGCTTCACCAATTCATCGGCAGCTTAGCAGAAATAGCCTTTGAATGGTATTCGAAGCTACCTGATGACTCTGTTAAAACATTTGCGGAGATAGAGTTACTGTTCATGCAAAGATTCGCGAGTGCTAGTGAACGCACCCCGATAACAGCACTGATAAATGCCAGGATAAAGCCAGGCGAAACGTGGGTCCAATACGCAACACGATGGCAGAATCTATGGTCAAAATGCGAACAACGCATAGAAGAGGCACCTGCAGTAGGCATGTTTGTGGGCACTCTCGATCCGCAGGCGACCATCTCGCAATTCATGATGTTCTTCAGGCCGACCACCTTCCAGGCCCTGATCGACAAATTAGCCTAAATGGACCAGATGAGCCATGGATCGTCTCCTCCAAAACCAGATTCCCGAAATGAGAAAGGAAAAGGGAGAGCGATCGTCGTCACCAATGCTCGGCAACAGTCGAACAACTCAAAGCCGGTCGTTCGCCAAAACAACGTGCGCCCACGCCCATCCCTCGAAGAGAGGCTAGGACGTCCTTACTCGTTTCCGCAGAATAAAACGAGAAGACTGTTCGAGCTGGCAGCGCGCAACAGACTCATTAGTCTGCCGAATCCAAAATGTCCGTTGTGACCAGGGGACCTCAATAATCCCGATTACTGCCCTTACCACCAAATGGTAAGTCACCCGATCGAAGATTGTTTTGTCTTTAAAGGATGGATCGAGGATCAGTACCTACAAGGCAAGTTCGTGCTGTCGGAAAACTGGAAGGTAAGCCCACCACAGCCGCACTCTCCAAAGAAGACGGACACGCCGGGGGCAGCTTGTTCTTTAGTCAAGGATGAAAACGATGGAGAAAACTCATCAGATGAATCTGAAGACTACGTAGCGACTTGTCATGTGATTTCTCACTCACTGGCAGATGATGAAGAAGCTTCTTGCGCCGAGAAACCAATGGTGAACCCCGAACCGGAAATTTTACAGCCATCAGACGAGCTGATCGATGTCTTCCTAAATGAAATTCGTCTGAAAGCAAAAACCAATCAAGAGCATGAAATGGCCATACTGGAAAGAGCCAAGGCATTCCCATCAAATCAAAAACCATCCACTGCGGATAAAAACAAATTCAAGACGAGAAAAAGGTTCTCCAAAGCTTTATCAGTAGGAATGAAGCTACCGCCCTCTGAAGAAAATACTCTCGCTGAGGTAGAAATGCACCCTAACTTCTGTTTATATCATCAGAAGATCATACATCCTACCGAAGACTGCGAATATTTTAACTGTTGGTGGCAAGGGTATGTCGCTCAAAAGCAACACTTCGACAGGACAAAATGTGAAGCTCGTAGACATCAGAGAAATGTGATAGATGAGCACAAAAGAGCCGCCGACGATTATCATACGGCCGACTCTAAGGTATCGCAAATTATCACCTTTGGAAGCGACTCTGACGAAGAAGCTACTCCCAACCCTTCCCTCAGGGAATCTATTTCAAAAATGAAGGAATTGAGGAGCTGTGAGAACGTTCAGCCATGCAATCGCACGCTACTCGGAAAAAATCCCGGCCCCGCAAACAACGGAGCGAACAAAAAGGATAAAGGGAAAGGAAAAACGGCCTTCGTCGCCAGCGCTCAACAACAATTAAGTGACCCTAGACCGGTTGCTCGCCAAAGCAATAAGCGGCAACCCTCCAGGAAAAGTTGAAACGTCCTTACTCGTTTCCGCAAGATAAAACAAGGGGACTGTTCGAGCTGGCAGTGTGCGACAGACTCATCAATCTGCCGAGTCCAAAACGTCCGTTGCGGCCAGGCGATATTAATAATCCTAATTATTGCCTTTACCACCAAACAGTAGGTCACCTGATCGAGGACTGCTACGTCTTTAAAAACTGGGCTGAAGACCAATACCAACAGGGCGAGTTTGTGTTGTCTGAAAACTGGAGGGTGAGTCCGCCACAACCGCACGCTCCGAGAAAGATGGATACGCCAGGGGCATCAGGGTCAGTCATAGAAAAAGCTCCATAGACCGAAAAGTCAATAAACTAGATATGCGCCTCAAATACGGCGACGGCGGACCGAGATGTCCTTAAACTAATGATGGACCGCAATGTCCTAAAACTTGCAAATGACCGAAATGTCTTTAAACTACTACCGCAGCATCCTTAGGCTGACGAGATAAAAATATATATATATATAAAATATATATATATAAAAATAAAAAAAATAAAAAAATAAAAACGGTATGTCCATAAGCAAAAAAGGGCACGGATGAAAACCCGAAAGGGCGCCGTGAATAAAAACAGCAGGGCTACCGGCGAGTGTTCGTGAAAACCCGAAAGGGCGCGGCCTCGTAAAAAATATATATATATATATATAAATAAAAAGAATAAAAAAACGGTATGTCCATGAGCAAAATGGGCACGAATGAAAACCCGAAAGGGCTCCGTGAGTAAAAACAGCAGGACTACCGGCGAGTGTTTGTGAAAACCTGGAAGGGCGCAACCTCGTTAAAAGGCACTTACAGGGTCCCCTCGACCTTGTAAGGAGAAACCACCCGTGTGAGATCCTTACGACTCACAAGGGAGAAACACACTTAGGGATCCTCACGAATCCTAGGGAGAAAATACACTCCCAAGATCCTCACGACTCGTGAGGAGAACTCTCTTATGGGACCCTCACGGCTCATAAGATTTGAAAGTCTTAAGTTACAGAGACCTAAACCTGTGCTTAAGCAACCCTCACAACTTTTGTTATGGCCCTACAAGTGGTCCAATACTGGCTCTTGTATACAATCCACGGGCGTGAATAAACATTTCCCTAACAAAGTCTCATCCGTGACTAGGGATATGCTCGTACAGCAAACAACACTTGTAAGTCCTCTCGATTTACAAGGAGAAAACCCTCTTGTAGGATCCTTACGACTTACCGAGGAACATACACTTAGGAATCCTCACGACTCCTAAGGAGAAAATACACCTACAAGATCCTCATGACCTGTAGGGAAAAATACCTTTGTGAAACCCTTACGGCTCATGAAGTCAAAAGCCTTAGTCAACAGGACCTTAACCATGTTCGCTAAGACACCTTTGTTCGACATCGACGGAGGCAGATGATGATTCGCTCCTGGCAATATCCCAGTTGTAGCGATACTGATGCCTAAATCGGTATCAAATTTCAAGTCCTTTCATGGCAGATGATGATTCGCTCCTGGCAATATCCCAGTTGTAGCGATACTGATGCCTAAATCGGTATCAAATTCCAAGTCCTTTCATGGAAGATGATGATTCGCTCCTGGCAATATTCCGGTTGTAGCGATGCTGATGCTGAGATTGGCACCAGATTCCAAGTTCTACGCTCGCGATAAAAATCAGCGAGCTGAAAATGCATATTAAATAGCCGAAATGATGGGGCAACTTGAAACAAAAGCAGCAAGTAAAAACGTATGCACACGAAATAGCCGAAATGATTGGGCAACTCGCAATAAAAAACAGCGAGTAAAAAAAATAGCCGAAATGATTGGACTACTCGCAATAAAAAAACAGCGAGTAAAAATAAAATAAATAGCCAAAATGATTAGGCAACTCGCAATAAAAAGCAGCGAGTAAAAAGAAAAAATAGCCGAAATGATTGGGCACCGCGAAAAATAGCCGAAATGATTGGGCAATCGCGATTTTCGCGATATAAAAAGCTGAAATGATAGAGCATCGCGGAAAGAATAAAAAAAATGAAAGAATGAAACTTTTTGCCCTACAGGTTAGATAACATCGATTCCTGTATACAATCCAGGGGCACAAACAAAGAGGGAAACATGCCTTCCCAACAGGCTCCATAAAAAAGCGAAGCCAAATCTCGACGGTTCACAGACAACTTAGAGACCATCTAAGCATTCGTCTCGTTACAGCAGACGCAATGTCAACAACGGCGTTCTTTCGCAGTCCAGCAGGGTGTACATGCAAAGTTAACAAAAGACCCCATGGTCGAAACCAAGCGGAGTGACGGCAAAATCCCGGCTCCGCCTCAGCATTTGTTTCAATACACCAAACGCAGTGTGAGCAAATGAAGCGAAGGCCAAATTCCTAGCTTCAAGGTCTTAACGGCAAGTCATATAAAGCCTGAAAGACCACCGGAGATCATCTCACATGGAGTGGTCACCTCCTCGACGTTCGTTTCGATACAGCAGACGAGTTGTCACCCTAGCGTTCTTCCTCCAGCAGGGATTCGGACGTGACAGAGCAAACGAAGCGAAGGCCAAATTCCAAGCTTCAAGGTCTTAACGGCGAGTCATATAAAGCCTGAAAGACAACTGGAGATCATCTCACACCAGTGCGGAATGGTCACCACTTCGACGTTCGTCTCGACACAGCAGACGCAACAATCATCAAACAAATGGAGCCACGGCAAAATCCCTAGCTCCAAACCTCGACGGTTCATCAGCAACCTATAGACAACCTCGACGTCCGTCTCGATACAGTAGACGAGATGTCACCCCAACGTTCGTCTCGACATAGCAGACGCAACATCATCAAACAAACGGAGCCACGGCAAAATCCCAGCTCCACCCCGACGTTCGTTTCGATACAGCAGACAAATTGTCACCACAGCGTTCTTTCTCCAGCGGGATTCGGACGCGACAATCAAACAAACGGAGCCACGGCAAAATTCCAGCTCCACCTCGACATTCATTTCGGTACAGCAGACGAATTGTCACCACAGCGTTCTTCCTCCAGCGGAATTCAGACACAACGTCATCAAACGAATGGAGCCACGGCAAAATCCCTAGTTCCAAACCTCGACGGTTCACCAGCAACCTAGAGACAACCTCGACGTCCGTCTCGATACAGTAGACGAGATGTCACCCCAACGTTCGTCTTGACATTTCAGACGCAACGTCATCAAACGAATGGAGCCACAGCAAAATCCCTAGTTCCAAATCTCGACGGTTCACCAGCAACCTAGAGACAACCTCGACGTCCGTCTTGATATAGCAGACGAGATGTCACCCCAACGTTCGTCTCGACACAGCAGACGCAGCGTCATCAAACAAACGGAGCCACGGCAAAATCCCTAGTTCCCACCGCAACATTCGTCTCGATACAGCAGACGCAATGCCAGCAAACGAAGCAAAGGCCAAATTCCTAGCTTCAGGGTCTTGACGGCAACTCACATAAAGCCCGAAAGACTATCGGAGATCATCCCCACACCAGCGCGGAGTGGTTATGACTCATCGGGGCTCACCAAAATAAGCCTAACCTCAAGTAAAAAGCGACATGACAAATTCCTAACGCTTGCTCTTCCGACGGTCAAACTGCCTAGGAAGATTGCTTGAAGACGTCTTGTCCAGCCCCCGAAGGGATCAGAGACACGGCAGTCGCAGGGCTACTCGAACAGCATGATTGCCTATCGAGGACTATATCAGCTTATGCGACGGTACGATGGCCAAAACCCTAAGTACCACCAGCCTTAACGGGCTTCTGTCGTAAAGAACAGAGGTTAAATGCGACGTTAAGATGTTCTTGCGAGAAACGCTCGATTCGTCTCGACTTGTAAAAATTTTTGAGGCGGCTCGACTCGTGAGATAAAGCCTTAGGCAGTGGGCATAAAAGAAGCCTGTTTCCTAAGCACTGGGACCCCGTAAGTTGGCCCAAAACGGTCTCTTGCATACCATCCACGGGTCTCACTCTCCAACATCAAACTTCGCAAGGAGGGAAACAACCGCTTACAAGTCCTCTCGACTCGTAAGAGGGAAAAATTCTCTTATAAGATCCTTACGACTTATAAGAGAAAACCACACTTAGGAATCCTCACGATTCCTAAGGAGAAAAAAAAACCCTACGAGATCCTCTCGATCCGTAGGGAGAAAAGTCTCTATGAGACCCTCACGGCTTATAGAGTTGAAAAGTCTTAGGAGGCAGATCTAAACCTGCGACCTAAGCCATCGCTATCCTGTGAAGAAATCAAGAGGCCTACTCTAGTGTATGCTAATTGTGTCGACATGCGGAGAAAGAATAAAAGCAACAGAAAGAGCATCCGATTTACATTTGATCAAGCATTCAAAACACATTCATTCATGCATGGGCAAAAGACTCAGAACAAAGGATAAGACAGGCTAGGAAAAACAAACAAATTTCATTAATATTGCCCGAAGTTCTTACAATCATAAAAGTAATAAACGAAAGTTACAATGGAATAACTTCAGATCTAGGGCATGGATTGAGGAATTCAAAAGCGACTCTATCTATGACTTTCCAGGCCTCGCGGGCCATCCTATTGTGCTTTCTTTCACGAGCACAAGCGTCAGGGTCCCCCCTGATGTCTTCCACCCTCCGATAAGCAGCGAGTATGGCAGACTGTTGAAAGGCCTCATGCAAAAGATCGATAAGACTGTCTCGCCGTCTCTTCGAGATAAGGTTCAATAGGTACACCGAGTGCACCTTGTCCTCAGCGGCATCCAACGCCCTAAGCGGCACGCCGGAACAGAATAGGGGAAGCGCTTCCCAGATGGCTCCCACGATAAGCTTAAGGAGGGAGGAACGCCGGGGGAGCAGTGGACCATTGTATGCGTCGAAACGGCTCATAATTTCAGCACACTCCGCGTTTGTGAACTCTCGATTCTGAGAGCGGCCAAGTCGGTGGATGTCCCCGTAAGAGATGATCTCATTAAGAGCATACATATGGGCATCCATTGTTCCTGTGAAAGAAGATAAACAAAATTAGCAGACCGACTGATTAAGCGAATTCTTGTTAAAAAAATGAGCACAGATAATTAAACTCCTCGAGAGCAATGCTCTACGAACAGGAGTGACTATCAAAATCCTAATAAAGGAAATTTAAAGAAGTCCCCCAAGATTCTGAGATCACTATTATTAAAAGAAGATATAGTCCATTGAAATAAAAAACTCCATTTTTAATTTTCATTATTCATATTCGAACTCTTAAAAGTTCATCATTTTTTTAGATCAAAGAGATCTATGTTTTGACAAAGATGCAAGGTTCTGTTCATAGGTCAAGAAGCCTTGAAACAGATTCTTGAAAGCAAGGCTCTATTGGTGAAAACCCCAGATGGGTTTCTTTAGATCAAAGATCTATAAGAGCAAAGCTCTATTAATTCTTACCTAAATAGTTCCTTTTAAAGAAAATCTAAAAGTTCTTAAAAACAGGAGCAGGGCTCTGAGGTTCTGAAAATAAAAATTTTGGAGATGATGATCATCTGTGAAGGGCCAAAGTTCCTATTTATAGGCACCAAGTGCCCTTTCAACTTCCAAAAGCTGCCGCGACGGTTGGGATTCTGCCACCGTTGCGCTTGCGTTTGGAGGCCACGTAAGTGCAACGGTGGGGGGCATTTGTTTACCCCAATCAGAGAAAAGCTCTGTTCAAATTCCGAGGTGGGAGATGAAGCAACGCTTCATCTTCCCCCAATCAGAGTAAAGCTCTGCTTTGAAAATTTAAAATTTAATAAATGAAGCAACGCTTCAGATTATTTGCGCTGCGCAACACGCCATGTGTCAGGCGCAGATGCATCAGCACAGTGTAAGTGCACGGCGGCGCCCCGGCCGTCAATCCGACGCCGGAATGCGGAAGCGGTGATAAACTTTAATTTTGCGGACTTAGCAAACCGGCACCACCGCGCACTAAACCCCGGATCGTGCCATTAAACTAGTCTTAGCTAACAAGAGAATGAGTTAGAGATATACCGACTGATCCGAGTCCTCCGGTCTTCATCTCCACTCCGATCTCCTCGCGGGATCTCCGTCCGTCTCCTCCTCGTCGGAAAGGGCACCACGAAGCCGGGTACTTATACGGGCTCCCACCTCAATACCAAGGCAACTCGGGCGCGAAGTTGGCTAGCCGACGCGCCCAAGATTTGCTGTAGAATGTAGTGTAGAGTGCATGTCTCACTTTGGGGTTATGTTGCCATTGATGGAGGTGAAGGAAGAATGAACTTTGAAGGAAATGAAGCTATCAATTTTAGCAAGCAAAATGAGATGATAAAAATGCAACACTAAAAATCAACCTCTCTCATTTCCTCTCATCTAAATGTGGCCGGCCATTTCTTTTTGAGAATGGTGGAGGGAAAACAACTAAGGGAGGTGAGTGTAGGAACTCAAGTGGTGACCATATCAAGAGCAAGTGTGATGATGACAAAGTCAAATCCATTTCAAATCTAATCAAATCTCATTAATGCATGAAAAGCAAAGATGCTTAACATATCAATCCTTATGCAAATAAATCCTCCACAAAGTGTTATTTGCAAACTTGCAAATAACCCCCTCCATCGGAAAAGTCCGGCCGGGAAAGAACAAAGGAAAACCGGCCGGAACGGAATGCAAACTGGCAACTCCAGAAAACTGGTCTCGTAATAAATCATAGGAAAACCCCCATACTGTGCATACACACCCGCATCTGTATTCCGTCCGGATACAAATGCAATGAGACAAAATCTACACTGTACTATACTAGGATCCGGCTTAAACCAAAGCCGGCTAGTAATATCCGTCCGATCCTGATCCGTGCAATACCGCACGTATCTGATCGAACCCTGCCATATAACTATACGGCCACTAGTACAAACCGTCCGATCCTGATCCGTGCAATACCGCACGTATCTGATCGGACCCTGCCATATCTCCATACGGCCTCTACAACGTTTCGCCCGAAAGCTTGAGTAACTGAAAGTGTGGTGGACTCTAAAGACTCGTCAATACTATGGCTGTGGATTTAACCACTAGCACGTCAGAGGTATAAGCCAATACGTGACGGGCCACCAGCTATTGACCAAAAGGGACGTCGATGAGCGAACTCATCCTGACACCCTACTGAGCCTGTCAGTGACAATATCCGTACAGTCCGGTCCGTTCGTCTATGAGCATCGCAAGGCGGGCCTAGGGGTTGGTAAAAGTCAGACCCCCAAAAGCGGTACAAGTCGTGTCGGAGTGCAGCCCAGAACACCCTGAGATACTACTGGAATACCTACCAGCAAATCTCCTGCCTTGGCCAAGGACTTTTCATGTTCTGGCTCTCCTGGACACAGCGCGACCTCACCCCCAATACCGGGAGAGACGAACCCCTGAAGATCCCCTCACTGCCTCCATATGGCTCGGGACTGTACCCAACTAAAACCTGTTTGCACGACTCCTTTGAGCCGTGGTAGGGTAGTAATCAAAGCACAGTGGGAACTCACACGAGACAAATGACGATCCCCAGGTCGATGAACTAACCTGTACACATGTCACCTGGGAACTGCTATCTGACGTCAGGTATAAGACCAACTAGAATGTTCCCGGCGAGTCCTGTCCGGTGTACTCATAACCCAATGAGCACCTGTATACATCTTAGGTGAACCAACTGACACCAGTGGCTTGTGAGACCGGCCACCGCCCCTCGTCGGGGTCTCGACTGTATACACTAGTCTACTCTGGAGTATCGATGCCCTGTCTCGAAACTCCCACGACTAGGGACCTTTTAAGGATGTGCTTATAGACTACCAGCTCCCACGTATATGATCGCCCTCATACTGCCGGTAGTCAAGCAAGAATCCTAGGGGCTCTATCAACGTGCAATAGCGACATGTCAGGTCACTTAAAGCAGTGCACGATGATAAAGGTAAACCAGATAGCATACTATCATCTCGAGTAAGACTGTCCTACCGGGATAGGTCCTCCCTCAATCATTGCAATCACGTGCCTGTGATCCAATAATCGACTCTGAGGGCACTATCTCCAACAATCTCCCACTTGCACTCAAGGCTAATTATTGCGACGTCGCATACTCACAGCCTGTATGATACCGAACACCCAACTCCTCTACTTGTCAGTCTCACAAAGCTCGTTTGCGAAACTATTGCGTTCGAGGAATAGCCTCAGTGAGTGGATCCGCTCTGGTGTTTCTTTCTATGTCTCTCTATATCTCAAGTTCGCGGAGAAAGCCATCTTCCGAAATGAGCAATACCTGTCTTAGAGTGTCTGGATGTCTGATGGGACCTAGCTCATAAATGAACTCCAAATCCAAACTTCTTAGACTGTATCGTCAACTGAACTTAATCAGTTTCCTGCGCCATGCCACCCTCAGTATTTCCTTGGACCACCTGTCCAAAATACTGCCCCTCGTCAGAAGGAAAAATATAACTCTGACAACCTCCTTGTCGTCCATGTCACCTTGGAAGCCTGGAATGATAACTGTTTCCCGAGTGGGGCTTTCGTTATCATATCCCTAGAACAACCACTTATGTTCTAAAACTGCTTCCGACTGTTTCTCTAGGATTGGATCAATGTCAACTTATTGCATCTAGTGCAAGAACACCATCTGGTGTGGTACTTGACATCTCATGATTGACTCAATTGCCTAAGCAAGTGATCTGCCAATCATGAACATCCCTCTCCCCTTTAGTCTGTAAGACACCTTTAGAGAGGGTGACTCCATCACCTGCAGGTATACTACCGTGCCAGGAGTCGTCCATTCTAAATACTCATAGAATGATGTCCAAGTACCCAGATTGGGAAACTACCCAAATCTAAATCTAAAACCATAGATCTAGTAACCAGTATGTCTAATGTAATGTCCAAGTCCTATGTGGAGAAAACACTGTGTCACGACCAAAGTATAACCGATCGTAGTATAGGAATATCACTTCCTACTACCTTCTCAACAGATCCATCCCCTATTCTGATGACGTCAAACCTATGACTGTCACATCAGAAATGTTAGTTATATGTATGCCCTAGAGGCCATTACTGTACATACGATGTATATTGTAGTGGATGCTAGGACATATATAAGGAGGACTTTCTTGCTCGACATGATAGTATGCTATCTGGTTGTACTTTATCTTAACATGTACTCTGATTGTCTCTATGTTACATGTTGATAAAGCCCTTAGGATATGTACTCGACTACTGGGACTATGATGAGATCATACTAGTGGGGCCACGGTAGTCGGCGAGTACATCCTATAACTGTTCCTAGTCGAGAGTGTATCGAGACAGGGCATCGATGCACCAGAGTAGACTAGCGTATACGCATCTTGACCCATATGATGGGCGATGGATGATCCCATATCCATCGGTGTTTGACATCAAGGATGGTGTACGGGTGCTCAGTGGAGACTGGGTACACTGGACGGACTCGCCGAGAACTCCCAGATGGTATTATACCATACGTCAGATGGCAGTTCTCCGGTGACACTGGTACAGAGTAGTCTGTTGACCCGAGATCGTCATAGAGTCTTGTGTGGTTCCCACTGTGCTTTGATTTCCATCATACCACGTCCAAGAGGGCGTGCAAAAAGGTGGCTTTTGGGTACAGTCCCGAATCATATGGAGGCAATGAGCGATAGGAGGGGATTCGTCTCTCCCGGTATAGGGAGTTGATGTTGTGCTGTGTTCGATTGGCTATAACCGGAAATCCCTGGCCAGGGTTGCTGAGATTTACTGGTAAGTGTTACCGGTAGTTTCTCGAACTGTTATAGACCTCAAATCGACACGACTTATCAAGCTACTGGGGTCTGACGTTTACCACCCCTAGGCGAGATATGCGACATATCAGACGACGAGACCGGACTGTACGGGAGTGTTACTGTTTGGATCCACAGGAGAATGTACAGGCTTGCTTGTTGATCTTCTGAGCGCTCAATACCTGGGTAGCTGTTACGTTTAGCTGACCGCTTGCAGCTTGTGGGTGTTTGATATGATCATCACCTACTGCCGGCGTATTGACGATTCTTTAGAGTCCTACACAGAGGTTTCTTGACTCAGGCAAAACGGAGTAGGAGCATATATGTGATATGTGCGGGACCGAGGATAATGCGATATGTGATACCGTATTATATTCTCGCGATATTTGATATCAGCCGGGTCGTCGGATCAAGTGTTGATTCGATGAATCGGTACGGATAAATATTAGCCGGTTATATGCGATATAGCCGGATTGTCGGATCAAGTGTTGATTCGATAATTTAATGTATAATAATATATGTGATATATTAAATTGCATTAACTAATATTTGCTCACTAAAAGATTCTTTTTCTCACTAGGGTAATACATTGATATATATGCGATATATGTTAATTGTATTATTTTCTTTTGTTACGGTAAATATTATATATGTGATATATAATATTGTAACATGATATGATAACTAATGCAACTCGTTTAGTGGAGTTTAAACTTGATTAGGGTTCGGATTAGGGTTAATCTTTCTAGAAGTTTCTAGAAGGATTTGTTTTGTTTTGTGAAAGATATTTGTTCATGACTCATTCTTTTATTTACCCAAAACCCTAACCCTAGTCAATTCTCTACAAAGGTTAAGTGAACCATGGTTGCTTTATCTATCATATTATTATTTCCTATTCATCACAAATGGATTGATCTTCTTCTTCCTCCTTCATCTTCTTCCATGAAAAAGCTAGAAATGGTTTCTAGCTTTGATTTGGTGATGGAAATATGTGAGAAAAATATAAATAAATAGAGCAAAATTCCTACTTCATCATCCTCATCTTCCCTTGCCATTTAGATGAGGGTGTTCACATCATTTCATGAGTGTTAGCTTGTGTTAAAGAAACTTCGAGGTAGATCATCATAGTATCGAAGATCGGAAGCAAAGCTTGCGTCTTTCTCTTCGTGGAACCTCTCGAGAGTCCGGATCCCAATGATCGCAGCGAAGGGACCACAACACGGAGCATATGAAGTGAAGGACCGGATCTACAAAGGTTGTAATCCGTCTCACTTAGTGTTAATTTGTTTAGCATGCAAGTTTTCGCCTAATCTCTAGTTTAAAGTTCCGTATTCGGGTTGTTCGGCACGGCTAAAATTTTATTCGGGCATGGTTGATGCCTCGTAGACCCTTGTGCGCGTGCCTAGCAACCCTACAGTGGTATCAGAGCTACTAGGCATTGGATGTCGACCTATGGGGGGTTCTCACTGTGTGACAGTGTGGCGAAGCATAGGCTCTTACCCCCAGGGTGTCCCGAGACCGGAAGGTGTTCCGGTGGGTTGTAGTCCTCGCGAGGGGGCATGCGTAAAAAGTAGCGGCTGAGGGACCCGTTGGTGCCACGGCGACCCCATTGGATGGGGTGGCTGCCTGACCTACAGTGGTATCAGAGCCAAGCTAGAGCTTTAGGCGAAGTCTAGACGGAATTTGAAGTCCGAACGAACCCGAAAACCCAAACCTAACATGCTCTCTGTCCAGATTTTAAAATCGTGGATTTTTCCAAATTAAAAATGCTCAAAAAATTCAGCAGGGAATTCTAAGAATTACGGCCGAAATTTTTTTTGATGAACAGTAATTTTCGCGGCGGAACCGCGGCGGAAGGATGCCTTCTGCGGCGGTTCCGCGGCGAAAAGATGACGTCATCAATTCTTTTTCCCACAGTAACTCTTATTTAATTATTCTGGATTTTCTGGGAATTTTTAATATTTATTCAAGAGTTGAATTTTCTGGGGTTGTTTTGGGGATTCGATGTTTCGATCGGGGTATCAAATTTTGTCTATTTGTTTTTCCGGATAACTTTTAGAAACTGTTAAAAAGTTCGAACGGATATCAATAACTCACTTTTTCCCCTGTCGGAAAATTTTTCAAAAGTTGGATTTTTTCTACTGTTTAAGAATGTTCTAAGTCATGCAAGTAACTCGGTGGACCCTCTAGAAGACAACAAACCTTAACTCGATTATGTGACCGTCTTGAACTGCCCTTTGAACCTTAGGGTTTGGGGCAGTACGGCGTGCCACATGTGAGGCGTTGGCTTGACCCTTCTACGGCTGGATCATTGGTACTGTGGCATGTAATGGATGTTTTTTAAACTGTTTTCAAGTGTTGAAATATGTTGGGGAAATCTTGGGTGCTTGATGATTCGATCGGAAAGTTTAACTTTTTCTATTTATCTGGAATGTGATACAATAATTGGAATCCACAGGTAGTTATGAGATAACTAATTTGAATATTATAAACATAGCAGTTTAGTCTCAGATGATCGGTTGCCACGGAATTTTGATGTGATCAAAAGTCCGTCGCAATTACGTAGGGTACGCGGATACTCGCCGGGTAAACTTAATAGACAGCTGCGCCCCATAGACCCGACCAAGTGACTGTAGGAGAACCCCGTCGCCGAAAGCATCCGTTCGGGTGCTCCCGGTAGCGGTGTTCCGCCTTGGTGCATTTCGTCGACGGTATCGGGGGTGCGGCCGTTTACTAAAGTTTGCGACGAGCATTCGATCAGGACGTCGGGAATCTTGTTGAATTGCCCGACTTGATATTGAAAAGAGTTTTCGATAATGAGACTAAAATGCGGGGTTTATAATTGTTAGGCATGTGATGTCTAAGGAATTCATTTGGTTAGGCATGCGATGTCTAAGGAGGTTGCGGATTCCAACTGTTGTAGTTTTACACTTTCTTTTCTGTGACCGTAAGCGTAGTATGTGGTGTATCGCCGGCTTCGTTGCTATACATCAACGACAATCGGGATACGCATACTTGCTTACGTTGATGATATGAGATATTATGTGTTGCTGTGATATGTTCTATTGGATCGTCGCGTTTGAATAGCCGGGGGTTTTATGTGAGATGAGAGTTTTTCTATTTCATTCATGTAAAATTCATTTGTATGTAATATTCTTTTATTGGGGCACTTCCAGGTAGCGGAAGATGTCACCGTTGTATATTATTTACTTTTCCGCATTAGGTAGACCCAAGGCGGGGAGCGCAAGTAACCGGGTTCTAGGGTCCAGTGGGAGACCATCTCGAGGAGTCGAGACCGGGTCTCCTAACCCTAGAATTGGCAGTGTTACTTGCCGCTCTCGTAGGGGTCTAGGGATGTGGGTTTGGCTATTCATCGCGACCGTGGAATCCGTGTTTTATACAGGCTCGTATTGAAAACACGGACGTCCTAGTATATCCAATATTTCATATATGTTCTTCTGCTGCAATGTTCTGTGATGAGATCATATTACTGCCTGAGACGAATGTTTATATATTATATATATGAGATATATGTTATATTGCAGATTTCGTTTCAAAAGACATGCTTGTGAAGCATAATAAAATGGGACTTCATTAATGAGATTAATGAAATAAAAGAAACCTAAGATGTTGTAGAAACTTGTTTAAAAACTGGTAGCTACAGTTCTTGTTTTGCATAGCGGTGTTCCTTGTAGAACATCCAGCACCTTATTCGATAAGGAAAGGACCGAGATCCCTTCACCGGGAGTGACTCCTTTAGCGATAACTGGCAGATGCTACAAACTCGGTTTGTCTTTTGATTGCTTCTATAGTTTCTGCTTTGCATAGCGGTATATATGATATATCCTGCACCTTATTCGATGAGGAAAGGGCCGACGATCCCTTCACCGGGAGTGACCCCTTTAGCAAAAATAGAAAAGCCTCAAAAACACTCCATTTAAAATCACTCGATTCTACAACGATATCAAGTTCATTACGCAATAGGTTTTCTGAAAAACCTGTCGAAGCTCTCCCTCATTTCAGATAAGTTGTATATAGTATTCGTGCTGCATTTGTTGGCTTTCGTCAAGGTGCAGTGTGCGGTAGCTATATGCTCCTTATCTGCTAGCATACGATGCGATTGGATTAGGGTAGTCGTACGGCTTTGTTGGCTTTCGTCAAGGGTCGTGCGGGTGGGTTTAATTCAATCAAGAAATGTACGGGTTGAACTTGACTAGCGGGCTATGGTTTGTTGGCTTTCGTCAAGGTCATAGCACGTTAGGGGCAAAATATTATTGGGAATTTCAAGAGTTGAAATTTGCAATGAGATTGCATACCTTCTATGTGATAGTTGGATCCCGATACCCGCTGCGAGTAAGAGTTACTCCTGGGAGAGTTTTACACATTACAATTAGCCGATCAAGTAGGTGTCTAGAAAGGTGTTAACGGGGTTACGCCTCTGGGAAAACGAGGTTTACTGTAATTAGGTTCGTGCGAAAGCGCGGGGGACCTCCCTCAAAGTACCGACACTGGCCTGGCTGAAAGATTGGCGAACTTGTAGCGTGTAATTAATCCCGGCTAGTCTTTCCTTTTAGGGTTTGAAGGAAGATTTGATTAAAACAGTGGGAGACATCCTGATTAGATATATTATATAACCAATCTAATCTTGCAAGAGCATACGCTGAGTGTTTTCTTCTCTCTCTCTCCAGGTAGCGACCATATCACGCTTTAATCAAGATAATTAAACGGATATATTGACCGAACCCGCTTGTTATACTGAGCTGGGGAACGTTGGTCCCGCTCCAACTTATAATTGTTATAAGACAGAGCAGGAAATTGGGGAATACCAGATTTCCCGTGCCGCCCAAACGAAGAAAGTGCATGATGATGCATCATCTTCGGGTGTGTTCATTACACAGAACTGTTTCTCAGTATCCTTTACGTCCTGGGTATGTGATACCGGATCAGGATCCCGCATATGTAATCTGTTACATGGGCTACAGATAGGTAGAGAACTGAGAACGGGTGATAAGTTTCATGAGACAGAAAACGGGGCAAGTGTTGCAGCCAAGTCTGTTGGTCACTATCACCCTGTATTATCTGAATACATTGATTCTGAACAAATGTTATTAGATACCGAACCTGATATACAAAATCATATCAGTCTCTTTATTAGTAAAGAAAGGATATAATTTTGTATTGTTGGATAATGTTTTGAACATTTCCTATATCAAGAGTTGATCGGTTCAGGCACGTTATCTAAAAGCATTGACGTTCTAAATCAAACTACAGTTCTTAGTATACAGAACACACACAAGAAGAAAAAGTTCAGAAATGAACGAATTCTTCTTGAGGTATTGTAGACTAGGTCATATCAATGCGACCTGACTGGCTGAAGTTACATTTAGATGCATATTTAAATCTGTTTGAATTTACATCTTGTGAAACTTGCCAATCATGTCACAAAGATAAGATGACCACAGCTCTGTTTATTGGAAACAGAGAAAGAGTTAGTGAACTTTTGGGATTGATACATGCTGATGTATGAAAGTCCCCTGTCTACACATGCCAAGATTGGTTCTTTATACTTCATTACATTCTCTGATAATCTCTTAAGATTCAGACATATGTTCCTGTTGAAACACAAGTCCGAACCTTTTGAGAAATTCACAGAATATAAGTTAGAAGTAGAGAACCAAAATACGGGTAAAAGTATTATGTCCTTTGATGCGATCAAGGAGGAGAATACTTGAGCACGGAATTCCTGGACTATTCTAAAGGAGAATGAGATTCTCTCTCAGCATTACTCCTCCGTATACACCATAGCACGATGGTATATCGGGGCGGAGCAAACTCACCCTATGTGATATGGTGTGCTCTATGATGAGTACTACTGAGTTTTCCTATTTCCTTATGGGAGTTATGCACTTGTGAAGCTGCATACCTATTGAATGTGGATTCAATAGTTACCAACGAACCTCAGCCTCTCCGCCGATCTAGTAGGGTTCCTCACCCACCTGAGAGATACTTTAGTTTCTCTATGACAGTGGGAGCGAGGATTTCATCATGAGATGATGACCCAACTAGTTTCGAGCTGGCCATCAGGAGTGGGACTCTGTAAGAATGGCTGGATGCTTATCGATCTGAGATGGAATCCTTATACACCAACAAAGTATGGACTTTGGTTGCTTTATCTGAAGGGTTAAATCCCTATCAGGAGCGAGTATATCTTGAGAAGATTACTTGGTGTGCATGGAAAAGTTGAGACTTTCAAAGCTATGCTTAAGTCCATCCAGATCCTACTTGCCACGGCTACATACCATGACTACGATATCTGGTGGTTGGGTGTCATGACTTCTTTTCTAAATGATGTTTTAGAAAAGAGTGTCTATAAGTACACAGCCAGAGGGCTTCGTAGACAGTGGGAGCAGCGGAAACGTGTGCAAGATGTTTTATATGATAAAGCAGGCATCGCGGAGTTGGAACATCTGTTTTGATGTGGTAGTCAAAGAGTTTGACTTCATCAAAATGGTAGATGAACCTTGTATATACAAAAAAGGTAGTAGAGAGTATGGTGGTGATCCTCGTAGAGTACGTGGATGACATACTCTTGATAGGGAAGGAGTTTCCTATGCTACGCACGGTCTATCTCCGCTTATCACAAGGATTCTCCATATAGGATCAAAGTGATACCTCCTAAATCCGGGGTTTTGGATCTATGAGATAGATCTAAATGGATGTTAGGATACTCACTAGTTGTAGTGAGATGGTATCAATCGATCCTGGGGAGAATCACTGGAAAGGTTCTAGGGTGATAAGGACGACTGAATGTCAGTCGCAGGCATTGTCTTTACCCTCGGTGGAGGGACGGTATGTTGGAAGAGTTCCGAGCTAAATACCGTGACATACTAGACGATTAAAGGCAAGATACATCGTTACCAAGGATGCTACCAAAGAGGCAGTCTGGATACATATAAGTTCATAAGATGAACTTCGTTCCTACCATTGTGTGACAATGGAGTTGTGGCTTTAGCCAAGGAACTACCGTCCCATCAGAAATCCAGATATAATTCTTAGGCAGTATCACCTGATCATGGAGATGGTTGATCTCCAGGGAGATCGAGGTTAGGAGAGTAGACACAGAGGACAACAGCGCGGATCCACTCACAAAGGCCTTTTTCCCAGTAGAGACTTTTATGGGATGGTTGAGTATGAGATACTTCAACCGCAGCTAATTGTTGGGTATGCGATACCATAACAGATGGCCCTAGTGCAAGTGGGAGATTGTTAGTTATATGTATGCCCTAGAGGCCATTACTGTACATACGATGTATATTGTAGTGGATGCTAGGACATATATAAGGAGGACTTTCTTGCTCGACATGATAGTATGCTATCTGGTTGTACTTTATCTTAACATGTACTCTGATTGTCTCTATGTTACATGTTGATAAAGCCCTTAGGATATGTACTCGACTACTGGGACTATGATGAGATCATACTAGTGGGGCCACGGTAGTCGGCGAGTACATCCTATAACTGTTCCTAGTCGAGAGTGTATCGAGACAGGGCATCGATGCACCAGAGTAGACTAGCGTATACGCATCTTGATCCATATGATGGGCGATGGATGATCCCATATCCATCGGTGTTTGACATCAAGGATGGTGTACGGGTGCTCAGTGGAGACTGGGTACACTGGACGGACTCGCCGAGAACTCCCAGATGGTATTATACCATACGTCAGATGGCAGTTCTCCGGTGACACTGGTACAGAGTAGTCTGTTGACCCGAGATCGTCATAGAGTCTTGTGTGGTTCCCACTGTGCTTTGATTTCCATCATACCACGTCCAAGAGGGCGTGCAAAAAGGTGGCTTTTGGGTACAGTCCCGAATCATATGGAGGCAATGAGCGATAGGAGGGGATTCGTCTCTCCCGGTATAGGGAGTTGATGTTGTGCTGTGTTCGATTGGCTATAACCGGAAATCCCTGGCCAGGGTTGCTGAGATTTACTGGTAAGTGTTACCGGTAGTTTCTCGAACTGTTATAGACCTCAAATCGACACGACTTATCAAGCTACTGGGGTCTGACGTTTACCACCCCTAGGCGAGATATGCGACATATCAGACGACGAGACCGGACTGTACGGGAGTGTTACTGTTTGGATCCACAGGAGAATGTACAGGCTTGCTTGTTGATCTTCTGAGCGCTCAATACCTGGGTAGCTGTTACGTTTAGCTGACCGCTTGCAGCTTGTGGGTGTTTGATATGATCATCACCTACTGCCGGCGTATTGACGATTCTTTAGAGTCCTACACAGAGGTTTCTTGACTCAGGCAAAACGGAGTAGGAGCACATATGTGATATGTGCGGGACCGAGGATAATGCGATATGTGATACCGTATTATATTCTCGCGATATTTGATATCAGCCGGGTCGTCGGATCAAGTGTTGATTCGATGAATCGGTACGGATAAATATTAGCCGGTTATATGCGATATAGCCGGATTGTCGGATCAAGTGTTGATTCGATAATTTAATGTATAATAATATATGTGATATATTAAATTGCATTAACTAATATTTGCTCACTAAAAGATTCTTTTTCTCACTAGGGTAATACATTGATATATATGCGATATATGTTAATTGTATTATTTTCTTTTGTTACGGTAAATATTATATATGTGATATATAATATTGTAACATGATATGATAACTAATGCAACTCGTTTAGTGGAGTTTAAACTTGATTAGGGTTCGGATTAGGGTTAATCTTTCTAGAAGTTTCTAGAAGGATTTGTTTTGTTTTGTGAAAGATATTTGTTCATGACTCATTCTTTTATTTACCCAAAACCCTAACCCTAGTCAATTCTCTACAAAGGTTAAGTGAACCATGGTTGCTTTATCTATCATATTATTATTTCCTATTCATCACAAATGGATTGATCTTCTTCTTCCTCCTTCATCTTCTTCCATGAAAAAGCTAGAAATGGTTTCTAGCTTTGATTTGGTGATGGAAATATGTGAGAAAAATATAAATAAATAGAGCAAAATTCCTACTTCATCATCCTCATCTTCCCTTGCCATTTAGATGAGGGTGTTCACATCATTTCATGAGTGTTAGCTTGTGTTAAAGAAACTTCGAGGTAGATCATCATAGTATCGAAGATCGGAAGCAAAGCTTGCGTCTTTCTCTTCGTGGAACCTCTCGAGAGTCCGGATCCCAATGATCGCAGCGAAGGGACCACAACACGGAGCATATGAAGTGAAGGACCGGATCTACAAAGGTTGTAATCCGTCTCACTTAGTGTTAATTTGTTTAGCATGCAAGTTTTCGCCTAATCTCTAGTTTAAAGTTCCGTATTCGGGTTGTTCGGCACGGCTAAAATTTTATTCGGGCATGGTTGATGCCTCGTAGACCCTTGTGCGCGTGCCTAGCAACCCTACAAGAAATATATGATCTATCTCCGCTACATCTGCTTTAGTCTATAAATAGACATGAGCCTGATGTCCACCAATGCTTCCGCTGCTCCCACTGACTACGAAAACCCTCTGGCAGAGTCATATAGACGTGCACTTCTAAAGCTAGTTTAGAACGACGCTATACTCATCCTCCTGCCGGGTCTCGCAGCCTGGAACAACAACAAAGGCAAGTGTGGGTAAACAAGAACTTCCCTGTCACCGTCCTTGAGGCTACCGGAGTACCTCTCGGGTGCCTGAAGTTACCCACCTTATCTGCGGAGTGGCCAATGGAATGTCAAATCAGATTGAATCTTTAGGTTCCTTATCAAATCTTCAGTAATCGTTTGCGGTTCTGGAATCACTTCCAGTTCCACCATACTCCCACTGCTGGTTTTGAAAAAATCCATTTTTAATAAAACTGTGGCGAGTCTTGAACAATATTTCTATTGATCTCCCAGATGGTAGAAAGTCAACCCTCGTCATAGCCTGGGTCAACCCACAAACAGCCATTACTGAAACGTGCCTTGAGTTGTCCAGAGTCTGGTTTTAAGCATAAGCCGGACAACTCCCCGTATCTTAACAATGTCAAGATACGAACTGTTCTATATCCAAAAACAGAGGCACTGATTTAATTAAACCAGATTCAAATCATGCAGCTATCTCCAGTGCATGTCAACTAAATGGAAGGAGGCCGATCAGCGTTACTCAACTTAGGAATGCTTCCAATTATGAGTAACCTGAAAGAGAAGCAATTTCTCTTTACCATTACTATCAACTGAATACCATACACAAGTGTCTATATCTTCGATCACTTTGAAGAATCCCGATACTTGCTACACCAGGTTCTCTACTCTATTCAAATACCTATAACTCCTCAAAACTTAGACTCTGTATTTCTACGAAACACGTGTCTAAGAACTAGAGAAGTTAAAAGTAAACAGAATATAGTATGAGGACCAACCCCTCTGTCCTAATGGACACTGGACAACATACAATACTCTGTATAAGTCCGCTGAGTCTAACAACTCTTTCACTGTGTGTCGTAGGTTGAAAACTGTACTTATGGTTAAGAAGAATTACACCGTTGTTCAATGCTCCTTACCTAACCATCCACTGATATAGGTAAATGTCATCGACATAATATCAAAAGGTATATCTCACTCTATAAAAATAGACGTACAGATATATCAATTTGAAATTGGTGCACAACAACGGATATTCAAAACCAAATATTTGCCGACCGGCAAACAACCCAAGTGGCTTCCTCAAATATCACCAATTCCAACGAATCCCGATATAATGAGGATGATCACCTAATTCCCAATAACTTACTCCCACTCATCATCTGTAAAACCATACAGATGTGAGAATCATACCTGGTAAATACATACCCTGGAGCAAGTGTCTAATTGGGAAATCAGTTTTCTATTAACTGTACACAGTGAACCTGAAACATTGAAATGTTCCGATGGGGTATCCTGGTATTCCTAGTAATGCCTCTACCATTATCCAGATTCACAACTATAACCGTATAATTCTTTGCCACCTCTCCAAATCCCTTTATATGTCTTTAGTCATTACCTTCTGTACACCCCTTTAGGCCAAATGGTTTTCTTCCTTCCCTACCGTTCGGCACCAGCCTATGGTTTGGAAAAAGACTATCCAAAAAGCATAAAGGGTGTACTGTCCTAATCCTAGGAGCACTCGCAACGCGAGAGAAGGTGAAGATAAAAGACAACTGAATGTACTTTATTCCTATTTCTCCTAAACCAGGATCCATCCCCGAACTGGAACAAGTTCCTTTCGAGTTCGTATATAACCATACGATGGATTATCCAATAAAATGGGATCTTCGTAGTGATACGGAGTGTCCTGGAGAAATACAAAGGTGATTTAGGATTGGCGAAGAAATACTTGGTTTGGTCGTGAATAGCAGTCGCAACTTACTTTGCCCTCTTACTAATCCCTTTCTTTGTCTTAACTTAATACCTTCTGTACACCGTTTAGGCTAACTGGTTTTCTTCATTCCCTACCGGTCGGCACCAGCCTATGGTTTGGAAGAAGACTATCCAATTTGCATAATAGGTGTACTACTCCTAAACCAAGGAGTACTCGCAACCTGAGAGAAGGTGAAAAGAAAAGACAACTGAATAGTCCTATCCGTTTTTCTCCAGAACCAGAAACCATCCTTGAAGTCCTTCGAGTTCGTATCTAACCATACGATGGTTTTGTCCAATGGAAGTGGACGTTCGTAGTAATACGGGGTGTCCCGGAGAAAAGGGTAAAAGTAGGAGTGACAATGAGGTCTGCAACTCTGATAATCCAAAAGCCAGTGTTAAGTAGGTTCGGTCAACTTGGTCACTGAGTCATAGTCTTAGGGTCGGGTCAATGGTCGCTGCCATAGAGAGAGAGAAAAGAAACACTCAGCGTGCACTCTATCCTAGATCAGAATGGTTATCACTTTTTCTAATCAGGAAACCTCCCACTGTACCTCAAATTCTCCTCCAAACCTGAAAGAAGAATTAGTCGGGGTCACCCGAGGAGTAAACCAACTCATCAGTGGGAATCGGGATCCAACTATCATTGCATGATAACGTGACGGAATCCGCTCACGGTATCACACTCCAGAAGGTATGCGCATATCTGGCAAGTTTCAGTACTTTTGAAACTCCCGATGTGATTTCTGCCCCATGCTCTTATGACCTTGGCGTGAGGTCAAAATATCATAAGTCACATGTCAAGTTCTACCCATCATTTTCCAGGTTAATTTGAACCCACCCGTACATACCCTTGACGTAGGCCAAAATAGTAGTACGACTGTCCCAAACCAACGCATCTATCTATGCTACAGATAAATATCCGGCAGCTACCAATCACTATGACTTGGCGTGAGGTCAAAATACATAGCTTGAATACTACCGAATATTTAACCGAAATGATGGAGGGCTACGAATGGTTTCTGGCGAAAACCTTTAATGTAATGAACTTGATCTCGTTGAAGGAACGGATAGCTTTTTAGAAAATATAGTGACGAAAACCTTTACTAAAGAGGTCACTCCCGGTGAAGGGATCTCGGCTCTTTCCCCGTAGAATGAGGTGCAGGATATTCCAACTGAATACCACGATGCAAAGAAAAAGTAATCGGCTATAGTGAAGTTAATGCCCTGACGCAAACTTCTGTCCAAGGGGTCACTCCCGGTGAAGGGATCTCGGCCCTTGCCTCGTCGACTGAGGAGCAGGATATTCCAAATGAATACCACGATGCAAAACAAAAGTGAACGTCCTTGCAATAACAGCTTTTTGAAAAGTGTTCCAACAACATCAGATTAGGTTTGTTTATCTTGCATTGATCCGAATCAACGCAGTCCCATCAATTGATCACACCACAAAGAACGAAAATATACTGATGTACGTATATGCCATCCGCATTCGCCACTGGGTCCCGTCATCACCCGTTAGGTTAGCTAACTAACGGCAGAGCGGGGACTGGACTAGCACGGATGAAAAGCATATACAACATCTACTAATATATATACCAATATATTATATTCGCTCAAGGCGTGATAAAAATGCAACATCACAGAAATGTACAGCATCACAGAACAATACAGATATCTGGGATCCCCGGGTTTCACAGAGCCACTACTGAAACCCGACGTTCCCCTGGTCGTGTGGATAGCCTGTGCAATGAAATCCTAGACCCCTACGGGCGCGGCAAGTTACCCACCAAAACCTGAAGCGAGGCAGCCCCCTTCAGCTCCGTGAATGGACCACCCAGCACTTCACGGAATCCGGCAACTTGGGCACCCCTCCTGGGTCAACCTGTACCCCTACGAGTGCGGCGAATAGCCCGCCAATCCCAGAGTGAAGCCCCCTCCGTCTCAATGCCATGAGATGCGGGCTTGTTGCCCTCTAGAACCCGGCCATCCGTGCACCACACCGCGGGGTAATCCTGTTGGAGATAGTGCCCTCAGAGTCAATTATTGGATCACAGGCATGTGATTGCAATGATTGAGGGAGGACCTATCCCGGTAGGACAGTCTTACTCGAGATGATAGTTTGCTATCTGGTTTATCTTTATCATCGTGTACTGCTTTAGGTGACCTGACATGTCGCTATTACACGTTGATAGAGCCCCTAGGATTCTTGCTTGACTACCAGCAGTATGATGGCGATCATATAAGTGGGAGCTGGTAGTCTATAAGCACATCCTTAAAAGGTCCCTAGTCGTAGGAGTTTCGAGACAGGGCATCGATACTCCATTAGTAGACTAGTGTATACAGTCGAGACCCCAACGAGGGGCGGTGGCCGGTCTCACAAGCCACTGGTGTCAGTTGGTTCACCTAAGATGTATACAGGTGCTCATTGGGTTATGAGTACACCGGACAGGACTCGCCGGGAACATGCTAGTTGGTCTTATACCTGACGTCAGATAGCAGTTCCCTGGTAACATGTGTACAGGTTAGTTCATCGACCTGAGGATCGTCATTTGTCTCGTGTGAGTTCCCACTGTGCTTTGATTACTACCCTACCACGGCTCAAAGGAGTCATGCAAACAGGTTTTAGTTGGGTACAGTCCCGAGCCACATGGAGGCAGTGAGCGGATCTTCAGGGGTTCGTCTCTCCCGGTATTGGGGGTGAGGTCGCGCTGTGTCTAGGAGAGCCATTACACAAAGCCCTCGGCCGAGGCAGGAGATTTACTGGTAAGTATTCCAGTAGTATCTCAGGGTGTTCTGGGCTACGCTCCGACACGACTTGTACCGCTTTTGGGGGTCTGACTTTTACCAACCCCCTAGGCCCGCCATGCGATACTCATAGACGAACGGACCGGACTGTACGGATATTGTCACTGACAGGCTCAGTAGGGTGTCAGGATGAGTTCGCTCATCGACGTCCCTTTTGGTCAATAGCTGGTGGCCCGTCACGTATTGGCTGATACCTCTGACGTGCTAGTGGTTAAATCCACAGCCATAGTATTGACGAGTCTTTAGAGTCCACCACACTTACAGTTACTCAAGCTTTCGGGCGAAACGCTGTAGAGGCCGTATGGAGATATGGCAGGGTCCGATCAGATACGTGCGGTATTGCACGGATCAGGATCGGACAGTTTTGTACTAGTGGCCGTATAGTTATATGGCAGGGTTCGATCAGATACGTGCGGTATTGCACGGATCAGGATCGAACGGATTTTACTAGCCGGCTTTGGTTTAAGCCGGTACTAGTTTAGTACAGTGTAGATTTTGTCTCATTGCATTTGTATCCGGTCGGAATACAGATGCGGGTGTGTATGCACAGTATGGGGTTTTCCTGTAATTTATTACGGGACCAGTTTTCTGGAGTTGCCAGTTTGCATTCCGTTCCGGCCGGATTTCCTTTGTTCTTTCCCGGCCGGACTTTTCTAATGGAAGGGGTAATTTGCAGTTTTGCAAATTACTTTTGGTGGAGGTTTTATTTGTAAGATGATTTATTATGATAACCTTTTTAGATACCATTCATTTCATGCTTTATTGTGAAAAGATTGGATTTGAGGTTGATGTAAGTTTGATGATGATTATGTTTGGATGTGGTCACCCTCCTCCTTTTACTACCATTACCTCCCTTCATGCGTCATAAGTTTTCCTCCACCTTATTCTTCACGAGATGAAAAAAAGGAGATGATAAGTTTTTCATTAGAAAAGAGAGAAGAAGAAAAAGAAAGAGAGAAGAAGGAGAGAGTTCTTCATTCTTGAGTGTTTCATCTTCTTGATCTCATTCATGCTAGAAAAATGCAAGCACCATTTTTCTTATCTCATTTCCTCCATCAAGGCAACCAAAACCCAAGCGAGACACTACACTACACATTCTACAGCATATCTTGAGCATGTCGAGTTGCCGGCTTCATGCCCGAGTTGCCTCGGTATTGAGGCGGGAGCCCGTAAAAGACGCAGGCGATGTGGTGCCCTTTCCGGCGAGGAGGCGACGATATGGAGACTACACTTTCCGCGGGAGATCGGGACGATGACGAGAAGACCGGAGGACTCGGATCACTCGGTATACTTCTCACCCTATCTCTTGATTGCTAGCATTAGGTTAATGGTTACGATCCGGGTTTTCATTTTCCGCGGTAGCGCCGGTTTCCGAGTAAGGAAAATTTTTGATTCCGCATTTTGGCCTCGAGCAAGAGGCCGGGGCGCTGCTGTGGCGCAACATGGTATCAGAGCCACGCCATTAACCTTACCTAGCTTGTTCTAATGTGTTTTTCAGTTCCGATCGACCGAAATTCCAAAAACCGTATTTTTCCTTCACATCAGTTTCTGTCGAATTTTTTTGGAGTCTAAAAATTTTTCAGGTGGTCTCAGAATGATGTGCAGGGAGTTCTAAGAACACTGGAAAAATTTGGTGACACAATTCCTCCGTACGACCGCGGAAGGGCGGCCAAAACCCCCTTTTGGCCGCGCTTCCGCCGCAGGAGTATGGGTTCGTGTGATTAATTTTTTGCAGTGGGCTTGTGGGCTTAAATTAGGGGTTTTGGAATATTAAAAATGGGCCCAGGTTTTCTGTGAGTGCTACAGTTTTGTTTGGGGCCCACTTGTTAAGGTTTGATCAATCGGAAAATTTTAAACACATTATTTCACAGTATTTACATTATATCTGCGACCGTGAATGTCACTTGATCGGTAAATCCGGTCTAACTGCTATAGCCCGGTTAGACGGATTTGCGAACGTGACTTTCACGTTGATGTTCTTTGTTTATGCTGTGATGTTGCGGATCGGTCGGTGGGGATAGCCTGGATGCAATGCTAGTACAGTTTTGTAGTATTATGTACATTTGATATTGCGGGGCGAGCGTCCGACATGTGGACTGCCGTCACTGCCTGTTTGTATTATTCTTTTGGGGCACGACCTGGTTGCGGTCGATGTACCCGGTGTATGTATATTTTACTTTCTGTACTAGGATTACCCCGCGGTGGAGTGCACGGATAGCCGGGTTCTAGGGGGCAACGGGCCCGCATCTCATGGCATTGAGACGGAGGGGGCTTCACTCTAGGATTGGCGGGCTATTCGCCGCACTCGTAGGGGGTACAGGTTGACCCAGGAGGGGTGCCCAAGTTACCGGATTCCGTGAAGTGCTGGGTGGTCCATTCACGGTGCTGGAGGGGGGCTGCCTCGCTTCAGGTTTTGGCGGGTGACTTGCCGCGCCCGTAGGGGTCTAGGATTTCATTGCACAGGCTATCCACACGACCAGGGGAACGTCGGGTTTCAGCAGCGGCTCTGTGAAACCCGGGGCTTCCAGATATCTGTATTGTTCTGTGATGCTGTACATTTCTGTGATGTTGCATTTTATCACGCCTTGAGCAAAATATAATATATTGGTATATATATTAGTAGATGTTGTATATGTTTTACATCCGCGCTAGTCCAGTCCCCGCTCTGCCGTTAGTTAGCTAACCTAACGGTGATGACGGGACCCAGTGGCGAATGCGGATGGCATATACGTACGTCAGTATATTTTTGTTCTTTGTGGTGTGATTAATTGATGGGACTGCGTTGATTCGGATCAATGCAAGATAAACAAACCTATTCTGATGTTGTTGGAACATTTTTCAAAAAGCTGTTATTGCAAGGACGTTCACTTTTGTTTTGCATCGTGGTATTCATTTGGAATATCCTGCTCCTCAGTCGACGAGGCAAGGGCCGAGATCCCTTCACCGGGAGTGACCCCTTGGACAGAAGTTTGCGTCAGGGCATTAACTTCACTATAGCCGATTACTTTTGCTTTGCATCGTGGTATTCAGATGGAATATCCTGCACCTCATTCTACGGGGAAAGAGCCGAGATCCCTTCACCGGGAGTGACCTCTTTAGTAAAGGTTTTCGTCACTATATTTTATAAAAAGTTGTGCAGTTCCTTCAACGATATCAAGTTCATTACGTTAATGGTTTTTCGCCAAAAACCAGTCGTAGCCCTCCGTCATTTCAGATTAGTATTACTTAGTATTCGTGCTGCGTATGTCGTGCTCAGCCGAGGCGTAGTGTTCGGTAGCTATGTAGTGCTTTTCTGTTGCATGGATATGTGATTGGTTAGGACAGTCGTACGGTCATTTTGGCTCAGTCAAGGACTCGTGCGGGTGGGTCTAATGCAATCAAGATAATGACGGGTTGAACTTGACTAGGATCCTTTGATATGTTGGCTCAGTCAAGGTCACTTGGGTCCTAGGGGTAAAAACAAACATCGGGAGTTTCAAAAGAACTGAAACTTGCCAGGCATGCGCATACCTTCTGGAGTGTGGTGACGTGAGTGGATTCCGTCACGTTATCATGCGATGATAGTTGGATCCCGATTCCCACTGATGAGTTGGTTTACTCCTCGGGTGACCCCGACTAATTCTTCTTTCTGGTTTGGAGGAGAATTTGAGGTACAGTGGGAGGTTTCCAGATTAGACAAAGTGATAACCATTCTGATCTAGGTTAGAGTGCACGATGAGTGTTTCTTTTCTCTCTCTCTTTGGCAGCGACCATTGACCCGACCCTGGACTATGACTCAGTGACCAAGTTGACCGAACCTTCTTAACACAGGCTTTTGGATTGTCAGAGTTGCAAACCTCATTGCCACTCCTACTTTTACCCTTTTCTCCAGGACATCCCGTATTACTACAAACGTCCACTTCCATTGGACAAAACCATCGTATGGTTATATACGAACTCGAAGGACTTCGAGGATGGTTTCTGGTTCTGGAGAAAACGAATAGGATTATTCAGTTGTCTTTTCTTTTCACCTTCTCTCATTGCGAGTACTCCTTGGTTTAGGAGATAGTACACCTATTACGCAAATTGGATAGTCTTCTTCCAAACCCTAGGCTGGTGCCGACCGGTAGGGAATGAAGAAAACCAATTAGCATAAATGATGGTGTGCAGAAGGTATTAAGTTAAGACAAAGTAAGGGATTAGTAAGAGGGCAAAGTAAATTGCGACTGCTATTCACGACCAAACCAAGTATTTCTTCGCCAATCCTAAATCACCTTTGTATTTCTCCAGGACACTCCGTATCACTACGAAGATCCACAGTTTATTTGGATACTCCATCGTATGGTTATATACGAACTCGAAAGGAACTTGTTCCAGTTCGGAGATGGATCCTGGTTCAGGAGAAATAGGAATAAAGTACATTCAGGTGTCTTTTATCTTCACCTTCTCTCGCATTGCGAGTGCTCCTAGGATTAGGACAGTACACCCTTTATGCTTTTTGGATAGTCTTCTTCCAAACCATAGGCTGGTGCCGAACGGTAGGGAAGGAAGAAAACCATTTGGCTTAAAGGGGTGTGCAGAAGGTAATGACTAAAGACATATAAAGGGATTTGGAAAGGTGGCAAAGAATTATACGGTTACAGTTGTGAATCTGGATAATGGAAGAGGCATTACTAGGAATACCAGGATACCCCGACGAAACATTTCAATGTTTCAGTTTCACCGTGTACTGTTAAAAGAAAACTGATTTCCCGATTAGACGCTTGCTCCAGGGTATGTATTTACCAGGTTGGATTCTCACATCTGTATGGTATTACAGATGCTGAGTGGGAGTAAGTTATTGGGAATTAGGTGACCATCCTCTTTATATCGGGATTCGTTGTAATTGGTGATATTTGAGGAAGTCACCTGGGTTGTTTGCCGGTCGGCAAATATTTGGTTTTGAATATCCGCTGTTATGCACCAATTTCAAATTGATATATCTGTACGTCTATTTTTATAGAGTGAGATATACCTTTTGATATTATGTCGATGACATTTACCTATATCAGTGGATGGTTAGGTAAGGAGCATTAAACAGCGGTGTAATTCTTCTTAACCATAAGTACAGTTTTCAACCTACGACACACAGTGAAAGAGTTGTTAGACTCAGCGGACTTATACAGAGTATTGTATGTTGTCCAGTGTCCATTAGGACAGAGGGGTTGGTCCTTATACTATATTCTGTTTACTTTTAACTTCTCTAGTTCTTAGACATGTGTTTCGTAGAAACACAAGGTCTAAGTTTTGAGGAGTTATAGGTATTTGAATAGAGTAGAGAACCAGGTATAGCAAGTATCGGGATTCTTCAAAGTGATCGAAGATGTAGATACTTGAGTATGGTATTCAGTTGATAGTAATGATTAAGAGAACTTGCTTCTCTTTCAGGATACTCATAATTGGAATGCTTCCTAAGTTGAGTAACGCTGATCGGCCTCCTTCCATTTAGTTGACATGCACTGGAGATAGCTGCATGATTTGAATCTGGTTCAATTGAATCAGTGCCTCTGGTTCTATATTGGATATAGAACAGTTCATATCTTGACGATGTTAAGGTACGGGGAGATGTCCGGCTTATGCTTAAAACCAGACACTGGACAACTCAAGGCACGTTTCTGTAATGGCTGTTTGTGGGTTGACCCAGGCTATGACGAGGGTTGACTTTCTACCATCTGGATGAACAATAGCAATATTGTTCTAGACTCGCCACAGTTTTAATAAAAATGGATTTTTTTTTCAGAAAAACAGTAGTGGGAGTATGGTAGAACTGGAAGTGATTCCAGAACCGCAAACGATTACTGAAGATTTAATAAGGAACCTAAAGATTCAATCTGATTTGACATTCCATTGGCCACTCCGCAGATACGGTGGGTAACTTCAGGCACCCGAGAGGTACTCCGGTAGCCTCAAGGACGGTGACAGGGAAGTTCTTGTTTACCCACACTTGCCATTGCTGTTGTTCAAGGCTGCGAGACCCGGCAGGAGGATGAGTATAGCGTCGTTCTAAACTAGATTTGGAAGTGCACGTCTATATGACTCTGCCAGAGGGTTGTCGTAGTCAGTGGGAGCAGCGGAAGCATTGGTGGACATCAGGCTTATGACTATTTATAGACTAAAGCAGATGTAGCGGAGATAGATCATCTATTTCTGATGTGGCAGTCATAGGTTTGACGTCATCAGAATAAGGGGTGGATCTGTTGAGAAGGTAGTAGGAAGTGATACTCCTATACTACAATCGGTTATACTTTGGTTGTCTCACAGTGGTTTCTCTACACAGGATTTGGATATTATATCAGACATACTGGTTACTAGATCTATGGTTTTAGATCTAGATTTGGGTCGTTTCCCAATCTGGGTACCTTGACAGCATTCTATGAGTATTTAGAATGGACGACTCCTGGCACGGTGGTGCACCTGCAGTTAATGGAGTCACCCTCTCTAAAGGTGTCTTATAGACTAAAGGGGAGAGGGATACGCATGATTGACAGATCACTTGCTTAGGCAATTGAGTCAATCATGAGATGTCAAGTACCACACCAGATGTTGTTCTTGCACAAGATGCAATAAGTTGACATTGATCTAATCCTGGAGAAACAGTCGGAAGCAGTTTTAGAACATAAGTGGATGTTCTAGGGATATGATAACGACAGCCTCATTTGGGAGACAGTTATCATTCCAGGCTTCCAAGGTGACATGGGCGACAAGGAGGTTGTCAGAGTTATAGTTTTTCCTTCTGACGAGGGGCAGTATTTTGGACAGGTGGTCCAAGGCAATACTGAGGGTGGCATGGCACAGGATACTGATTAAGTTCAGTTGACGATACAGTCTAAGAAGTTTGGATTTGGAGTTCATTTATGAGCTAGGTCCCATCAGACATCCAGACATTCTAAGACAGGTATTGCTCATTTCGGGAGATGGCTTTCTCCGTGAACTTGAGATATAGAGAGACATAGAAAGAAACGTCACAGCGGATCCACTCACTGAGGCTATTCCTCGAACGCAATAGTTTCGCAAACGAGCTTTGTGAGACTGACTAGTAGAGGAGTTGGGTGTTCGGTATCACACGGGCTGTGAGTATGCGGCATCGCAATAATTAGCCTTGAGTGCAAGTGGGAGATTGTTGGAGATAGTGCCCTCAGAGTCAATTATTGGATCACAGGCATGTGATTGCAATGATTGAGGGAGGACCTATCCCGGTAGGACAGTCTTACTCGAGATGATAGTTTGCTATCTGGTTTATCTTTATCATCGAATACTGCTTTAGGTGACCTGACATGTCGCTATTACACGTTGATAGAGCCCCTAGGATTCTTGCTTGACTACCAGCAGTATGATGGCGATCATATACGTGGGAGCTGGTAGTCTATAAGCACATCCTTAAAAGGTCCCTAGTCGTAGGAGTTTCGAGACAGGGCATCGATACTCCATTAGTAGACTAGTGTATACAGTCGAGACCCCGACGAGGGGCGGTGGCCGGTCTCACAAGCCACTGGTGTCAGTTGTTCACCTAAGATGTATACAGGTGCTCATTGGGTTATGAGCACACCGGACAGGACTCGCCGGGAACATGCCAGTTGGTCTTATACCTGACGTCAGATAGCAGTTCCCTGGTGACATGTGTACAGGTTAGTTCATCGACCTGAGGATCGTCATTTGTCTCGTGTGAGTTCCCACTGTGCTTTGATTACTACCCTACCACGGCTCAAAGGAGTCGTGCAAACAGGTTTTAGTTGGGTACAGTCCCGAGCCACATGGAGGCAGTGAGCGGATCTTCAGGGGTTCGTCTCTCCCGGTATTGGGGGTGAGGTCGCGCTGTGTCTAGGAGAGCCATTACACAAAGCCCTCGGCTGAGGCAGGAGATTTACTGGTAGGTATTCCAGTAGTATCTCAGGGTGTTCTGGGCTACGCTCCGACACGACTTGTACCGCTTTTGGGGGTCTGACTTTTACCAACCCCCTAGGCCCGCCATGCGATACTCATAGACGAACGGACCGGACTGTACGGATATTGTCACTGACAGGCTCAGTAGGGTGTCACGATGAGTTCGCTCATCGACGTCCCTTTTGGTCAATAGCTGGTGGCCCGTCACGTATTGGCTGATACCTCTGACGTGCTAGTGGTTAAATCCACAGCCATAGTATTGACGAGTCTTTAGAGTCCACCACACTTACAGTTACTCAAGCTTTCGGGCGAAACGCTGTAGAGGCCGTATGGAGATATGGCAGGGTCCGATCAGATACGTGCGGTATTGCACGGATCAGGATCGGACGGTTTGTACTAGTGGCCGTATAGTTATATGGCAGGGTTCGATCAGATACGTGCGGTATTGCACGGATCAGGATCGAACGGATTTTACTAGCCGGCTTTGGTTTAAGCCGGTACTAGTTTAGTACAGTGTAGATTTTGTCTCATTGCATTTGTATCCGGTCGGAATACAGATGCGGGTGTGTATGCACAGTATGGGGTTTTCCTGTAATTTATTACGGGACCAGTTTTCTGGAGTTGCCAGTTTGCATTCCGTTCCGGCCGGTTTTCCTTTGTTCTTTCCCGGCCGGACTTTTCTGATGGAGGGGGTAATTTGCAGTTTTGCAAATTACTTTTGGTGGAGGTTTTATTTGTAAGATGATTTATTATGATAACCTTTTTAGATACCATTCATTTCATGCTTTATTGTGAAAAGATTGGATTTGAGGTTGATGTAAGTTTGATGATGATTATGTTTGGATGTGGTCACCCTCTTCCTTTTACTACCATTACCTCCCTTCATGCTTCATAAGTTTTCCTCCACCTTATTCTTCACGAGATGAAAAAAAGGAGATGATAAGTTTTTCATTAGAAAAAAGAGAAGAAGAAAAAGAAACAGAGAAGAAGAAGGAGAGAGTTCTTCATTCTTGAGTGTTTCATCTTCTTGATCTCATTCATGCTAGAAAAATGCAAGCACCATTTTTCTTATCTCATTTCCTCCATCAAGGCAACCAAAACCCAAGCGAGACACTACACTACACATTCTACAGCATATCTTGAGCATGTCGAGTTGCCGGCTTCATGCCCGAGTTGCCTCGGTATTGAGGCGGGAGCCTGTAAAAGACGCAGGCGATGTGGTGCCCTTTCCGGCGAGGTGGCGACGATATGGAGACTACACTTTCCGCGGGAGATCGGGACGATGACGAGAAGACCGGAGGACTCGGATCACTCGGTATACTTCTCACCCTATCTCTTGATTGCTAGCATTAGGTTAATGGTTACGATCCAGGTTTTCATTGTCCGCGGTAGCGCCGGTTTCCGAGTAAGGAAAATTTTTGATTCCGTATTTTGGCCTCGAGCAAGAGGCCGGGGCGCTGCCGTGGCGCAACAAATCCTAGTACAGAAAGTAAAATATACATACACCGGGTACATCGACCGCAACCAGGTCGTGCCCCAAAATAATAATACAAACAGGCAGTGACGGCAGTCCACATGTCGGACGCTCGCCCCGCAATATCAAATGTACATAATACATCCACAACTGTACTAGCATTGTATCCAGGCTATCCCCCACGACCGATCCGCAACATCACAGCAAATACATAGAACATCAACGTGAAGGTCACGTTCGCAAATCCGTCTAGCCGGGCTATAGCAGCTAGACAGGATTTACCGATCGAGTGACATTCACGGTCGCAGATATAATGTAAATACTGTGAAAAATGTGTTTAAAATTTTTCGATTGATCAAAAATTAACAAGTGGGCCCCAAAGCAATACCGCAGCACACACAGAAATTCTTGGCCCAATTTTAATATTCCAAAACCCCCAAAATAAGCCCAGAAGCCCACTGGAAAAATATGTTACAGTGAACAATCAATACGGCGGCGGAACTGCAGCGCCAAGTGGGTTTTGGCCGCGGTTCCGCGTTCCAGGTTAGGGTTTACTGTATCGAACTTTTCCAGTATTCTTAGAATTTGTTGTACATCAGTTTAATGCAACCTGAAAAATTTTTTGGACACCAAAAAATCTTAACAGAAAACTGAAGTGAACTAAAATTGGGTTTTCGGAATTTTGATCGATCGGAACTGAAAAACACATCAAACGAAGCTAGACGAAGTTAATGGCGAGGCTCTGATACCACTGTAAGTGCACGGCGGCGCCCCGGCCGTCAATCCGACGGCCAAATGCGGAAACGGTGATAAACTTTAATTTTTGCGGACTTAGCAAACCGGCACCACCGCGCACTAAACACCCGGATCGAACCATTAACAAGTCTAAGCTACTAACAAGAAAGGGAAGAGATGTACCGACTGATCCGAGTCCTCCGGTCTTCATCTCCACTCCGATCTCCTCGTGGGATCTCCATCCGTCTCCACCTCGTCGGAAAGGGCACCACGAAGCCGGGTACTTATACGGGCTCCCACCTCAATACCGAGGCAACTCGGGCGCGAAGTTGGCTAGCCGACGTGCCCAAGATTTGCTGTAGAATGTAGTGTAGAGTGCATGTCTCACTTTGGGGTTATGTTGCCATTGATGGAGGTGAAGGAAGAATGAACTTTGAAGGAAATGAAGCTATCAATTTTAGCAAGCAAAATGAGATGATAAAAATGCAACACTAAAAATCAACCTCTCTCATTTCCTCTCATCTAAATGTGGCCGGCCATTTCTTTTTGAGAATGGTAGAGGGAAAACAACTAAGGGAGGTGAGTGTAGGAACTCAAGTGGTGACCATATCAAAAGCAAGTGTGATGATGACAAAGTCAAATCCATTTCAAATCTAATCAAATCTCATTAATGCATGAAAAGCAAAGATGCTTAACATATCAATCCTTATGCAAATAAATCCTCCACAAAGTGTTATTTGCAAACTTGCAAATAACCCCCTCCATCGGAAAAGTCCGGCCGGGAAAGAACAAAGGAAAACCGGCCGGAACGGAATGCAAACTGGCAACTCCAGAAAACTGGTCCCGTAATAAATCACAGGAAAACCCCCATACTGTGCATACACACCCGCATCTGTATTCCGTCCGGATACAAATGCAATGAGACAAAATCTACACTGTACTATACTAGGATCCGGCTTAAACCAAAGCCGGCTAGTAATATCCGTCCGATCCTGATCCGTGCAATACCGCACGTATTTGATCGAACCCTGCCATATAACTATACGGCCACTAGTACAAACCGTCCGATCCTGATCCGTGCAATACCGCACGTATCTGATCGGACCCTGCCATATCTCCATACGGCCTCTACAACGTTTCGCCCGAAAGCTTGAGTAACTGAAAGTGTGGTGGACTCTAAAGACTCGTCAATACTATGGCTGTGGATTTAACCACTAGCACGTCAGAGGTATAAGCCAATACGTGACGGGCCATCAGCTATTGACCAAAAGGGACGTCGATGAGCGAACTCATCCTGACACCCTACTGAGCCTGTCAGTGACAATATCCGTACAGTCCGGTCCGTTCGTCTATGAGCATCGCATGGCGGGCCTAGGGGGTTGGTAAAAGTCAGACCCCCAAAAGCGGTACAAGTCGTGTCGGAGTGCAGCCCAGAACACCCTGAGATACTACTGGAATACCTACCAGCAAATCTCCTGCCTTGGCTAAGGACTTTTCATGTTCTGGCTCTCCTGGACACAGCGCGACCTCACCCCCAATACCGGGAGAGACGAACCCCTGAAGATCCGCTCACTGCCTCCATGTGGCTCGGGACTGTACCCAACTAAAACCTGTTTGCACGACTCCTTTGAGCCGTGGTAGGGTAGTAATCAAAGCACAGTGGGAACTCACACGAGACAAATGACGATCCCCAGGTCGATGAACTAACCTGTACACATGTCACCTGGGAACTGCTATCTGACGTCAGGTATAAGACCAACTAGCATGTTCCCGGCGAGTCCTGTCCGGTATACTCATAACCCAATGAGCACCTGTATAAATCTTAGGTGAACCAACTGACACCAGTGGCTTGTGAGACCGGCCACCGCCCCTCGTCGGGGTCTCGACTGTATACACTAGTCTACTCTGGAGTATCGATGCCCTGTCTCGAAACTCCCACGACTAGGGACCTTTTAAGGATGTGCTTATAGACTACCAGCTCCCACGTATATGATCGCCCTCATACTGCCGGTAGTCAAGCAAGAATCCTAGGGGCTCTATCAACGTGCAATAGCGACATGTCAGGTCACTTAAAGCAGTGCACGATGATAAAGGTAAACCAGATAGCATACTATCATCTCGAGTAAGACTGTCCTACCGGGATAGGTCCTCCCTCAATCATTGCAATCACGTGCCTGTGATCCAATAATCGACTCTGAGGGCACTATCTCCAACACGCAGCACCCAAGGCAGCGTGCCCAATCAGAGCAAAGCTCTAATTAAATGAAGCAACGCTTCAGCTGCGCAAGCGCTGCACTGCGCGACACGTGTCAGCGCAGTTGCGCTTTGCGCTGCGTGACACGTGTCAGCGCAGATGCGCTGGCGCAGTTGCGCTGCGCTGTGCGCTGCGCGACACGTGTCAGCGCAAAAGCGCAAGCGCAGTTGCGCTGCGCTGTGCGACACGTGTCACGCGCTGGAGCATCTGCGCCAAACAGAATTAAAATTCTAAGAAATCTTCTCTGTTCTTGTTAAAATAAGAAGATTTTCTTCTGCAAAGCAGAAGCCCTTGGATCAAAGATCCAACGGTGGGGAAAATTCCTCAAATCACTCAGAGAAAGATCTCTTTAACAAATTTAACTAATTTATGAGCACTATAAAAAGGACTCCAGGCCTCAATTCAAAGGCATCAACATTCTCTTAAAAAAAGAGAGAGAAAGAGGACTCTGAAGAACTCCTCAAGAACAAAAAAGGTAAAAACCTTTGAAAGAAGAGAAAATTCTCTTATGAACAGATCAGTGATCTAAAAACAAGATCATTGATCTTTAAACAGAACTAGATAAAGGGATAAAATAAAAATAGTGCTTTGCACTTGTTCATAAACCTTTGGTTCTTTAAGATAAGAAAAAACTTATCTTTTTCTTTGATCTAAATAAGTTCAAAAAAAAATTTAACAGTGCTTTGCACTTCTGTTCTTTGAATCTAAAAGATTTCTAAATCATAGTGCCTTGCACTTGCAAAACTGCACTGTTGCGCTCTTGGATTGGCGCAAGCCACCAGAGAGAACCACGTGTCAGCATCCGAACCAATGGCGCTATGCGCTTTTAAAATAGAGCTCTGCTCTCTGTGATTGGCGCAATTCACCAGAGCGCGCCACGTGTCAGTAGCGCAAGCGTAGCGCACTAGCGCAGCGCACTGCGCTGCATGACACGTATCATCACCACGAGCGCTTGCGCTCTCTGATTGGCGCAAAGCGCCTGATAAATGCAATGCATTTCCTAAAAGGGCTAGGCCCAAATCAAAAAGACCAAGCAGGCCAAAATAAATTGCAAAGCAATAAAAGGGCAGAGCCCCAAAACAAATTGATGCTCTGCATCATTTATAAAAGGCAGAGCCCAAAACAAATTGATGCTCTGCATCATTTATAAAGGGCAGAGCCCAAAACAAATTGATGCTCTGCATCCTTTCTGGGCAAAGCCCAAATAAAAATAAAAAAAGAAATGCAATGCAAAAGCAAATAAAATGTTGAACATTTTCAATTGGACTTAGCCCAATTTTGGCCGTAAGTCCTTAAATTAAATTGACTCAGCAAGATTTCTCTCTTAAATCAATTTACTACCGGTTCGAGGGTACATCTCCGAACTCCTCTGACACCTGTCGTTGTAATCCTTCAATGACGTCAGAGAGGTGACGGGTCCCAACGACCACATACTATACGGACTGCGGGGTCCTTAAACTCGTGGACCGAAACGTCCTTAAACTAATGTTGGACCAAAACGTTCTTAAACTAATGTTGGACCGAAACGTCCTTAAACTAATGATGGACCACCACGTCCTTAAACTGGAACACAGACCACCACGTCTCTAAACTGGAACATAGACCACTACGTCCCTAAACTGGCAATGGACTGAAACGTCCTTAAACTAATCATGGACCACCACGTCCCTAAACTGGAATAGGGACCACCACGTCCCTAAACTGGCGATAAACCACCACGTCCCTAAACTGGAAAGTGGACCACCACGTCCCTAAACTGGAGTATGGACCACTATGTCCCTAAACTGGAACAATAGAGCCTCCAAATGCTCTTTTGCCGGATCTAAACGGTCCCGTTTAAGTTGATCTTAGCCCCAAACACGGCTAACGTATCCTTAAACATTCAAGTGGACTACAAAATTCCAAATCAACTCTGGTTCGAGGGTACATCTCCGAGCTCCTCTGACACCTGTCGTTGTAATCCTTCAACGACGTCAGAGAGGTGACGAGTCCTGACGGCCATATATTAAATGAATCACTACGGTAAGTTGATCTCAGTCTCAAACAGTACTGACGTATCCTTAACGAACGTTTAAGTTGATCTTAGCCGCAACGCGACTAATGCATCCTTAAACTAAAAACACCAAAACCAAATCTAAGTAAATACAGATTTGGACTAATCCACGTCCTACGGGCGACGGCATTACTCAGTCTCCGTATACAATCCACGGGCAACCATAAACAAAACAAACACACACGACATGAAGTGAAATTCTGGAGAAGGAGAAAGTTGTTACCGCGATGCGGTAGCGTAATTAACTGCAGGGGCTTGCGCCTGCAGGGAAGAGCGTCGCCACAATCAAAAACCCCTCAAGCGAGGGGGAATCTGATGAAGTCTGCTATATCGGCCGCATCCGTCTAAACCTCCGATACACGGTGCCATAAATCAGCTTGGCATCTTCGGAGAGGTAGACGGATAAAACCATATAGCATCTGTCCCGAATCTCAGACGAGACGCAATGTCGTTGGCCGCAATTCGGAGGGGAACAGCTTCTGGCACGCCCGGTGGGAGCGAAGGAGTAAACCCATGGCATCTCGTGGCGATGGATTTACAATTGATGCGCCGATCAACTGTAGAATGCGAGGAAAACTGCACCTTTCGTAGAACGAGGGCCTTTTATGCATGCCGAAGACACCCGCTGTATGTAGCTCGAGCCATGACATAAAATAGTGCATCGGGAAGACCACGTGCAACACCCCAGGCTCATTAGCATCCGCTGCTCGACTGAGGCCATGATATAAGTGCGCCAAGCCGGCGATCCCAACGGCCACCTTTACCCCGATAGTCATTCGGTGGGCCGGGTAAAAACAGAGGGCCGCATGCGGTGAGAGTGCATTGGGAGCGCAAACCAACTTAGCCAAAGCCCAAGAAATCCTAAAAAGAAGGCCTCCTCGTCCATCTCGAGGGCTGCGACTTCTGCAAAAGACATAGTTGGGGAGTTAGGAAGAAAAAAGTTCTTTTGGCCTATGTCTTTCGCTGGCAGGTTATCCAAACCTAAACCAAAAGGGTCCTCAAGGTTGGCAAACTTGGCAGCTTCCGCCAAGAGGACGTTCGGATGAAGGAACCGAGCAATGAAATCCTCAAAATTAACTCCGCGGCTCCCACGCTCAATGAAAAGGGCCTCGTAGATGTTCAACACCTTGATCAGACTTGGAAATTGATGTTGAACAGCGTTCTCCGGCGTGAGCCCCCTTATCACCGGCTTAGCACCAAAGACGTACTCATCCGGCGGGAGCAACTCTTCATAATGTTCCCCCACGACCGGTAGACCGGATACCTCCGTAAACTCTTCCAAAGAGATTGACACTTCCCGATCCATGGTAAGGAAAGTGTGGGTAGGAATGTTCCACTGCTCCAGGAAGGCCTTGAACCACCAGGTGGGAAGCGTGGGATACTGGAAGAGGGAGACGTAGACTGCGGTATACAATCCTAATCTTATCAACTGCGACTTCTTTGTCGACAGGATATACCGGGCCCACGGCAGAAAGCCGATTGGGTGGCGGGGGATCAAACCAATATTATATGATTGCCCTCAAGGTCGCGCCACGCCTTGACAGATGCGGCGCCCCAGGATATCCAAAACCATTGGACGCTGAACCGGAATCGTATTTATGGCGGGATGTAGAAAGCCCTTTGATGTCCAATCAACCATCTCCACGGCGTACTGCACCGGGGGTGGGCTGGCGTAATGAATCGCCATTATGGGTTCTGACGGCACTGCGCATGTGAAGCTCCGTCGGCCCATGATGATCTGATTGTACCACGACCCCCAAAGATGGAGACTCTTGTATTCCGGGTCGTACTCCTTAATCATTGCCAGGACTTCACGGTCCAAGGGCGCCTCGGGAAATCCCTCCTCCGAGCGGACGAATGGGAATGAAGTGTCTAGAGACATGATCGCTGCAAAAGAACAATTTAGCCGTTAGTGTTGTAATTCCAACGTTTGGAGTTTAAAAAAGAAAATGCATTAATTAAATAAAATTAAAATTAATTAATTATACCACACAGCAGTGCAGTGAGCAGGAGACTAAAAAGGGACCCACAAAATCTGGATGACAATACGTCAGTTAATAAGACAAACTCATCATTGGATGAGATTGTCAGTTGGTCCCCAATAAAACATTCCCATTAATAAAGAATCCCTAGAGACAAGGAGAAAATCTCCTCTTTCAGAGCAAAGCTCTGTCACAGAGTGACACTTGTCAAACTCTGGTCCCAGGGAAATAAGATTCCTTAAAAGTGCATGGCTCTGTGGTAATAATGGAAAAAGTCCATCAGAAAATTTTTGGAATCTTGAAAGATTCATAAAAAATTTATAAAAAAATTTCAAATCTAAAAGAGCTGTTTTTTTTAGATCTATGAGCAAAGCTCTGTTCATGGGTTAAAACCCATGAACAAGATCCCTGTAGATCTATAAATTGTGAGAGCAGAGCTCTATTTATGAAACCCCAATGGAGATTTCTTTAGATCAAAAGAACTGTGAGAGCAAAGCTCCTTGGTTAAGATTAATTTAAATTAATTTGATTTAAGTTAATTTTTACCTAAAGTTTATAAGTTTGGGAAGGAGCAAAGCTCTGGAGTTCTTAGGAAAGAGCAAAGCTCTGTTGAAATCAAAAATCTTAAAACGGTAAGATTTTTCTAAGGGACAGAGGCCCTATTTATAAGGCGCTTGCGCCCCTTGAGCTCACCCATTGATCCAACGATCAGGAATTTGCCACCGCTGCACTCACGTGTGTGCCACGTGAGCGCAACGGTGGGGGGGCATTTGTTTCGCCCAATCAGAGAAAAGCTCTGTTGAAATTCAAAATTCAAAATTTTGAAGCAACGCTTCAAATCTCGGGCGCAACGCGCCACATGTCAAGCGCTGATACGTCAGCGCAACGCCCAAGAAGGCGCGCCCAATCAGAGCAAAGCTCTATTTAAATGAAGCAACGCTTCAGCTGCGCAAGCACTGCGCTGCGCGACACGTGTCAGCGCAGATGCGCTAGCGCAGTTGCGCTGCGCTGTGCGCTGCGCGATACGTGTCACGCGCTGGGGCATCTGCGCCAAACAGAATTAAATTTCTAAAAAATCTTTTCTGTTCTTGTTAAAACAAGAAGATTTTCTTCTGCAAAGAAGAAACCCTTGGATTAAAGATCCAACGGTGGGGAACATTCCCCAAATCACTCAGAGAAAGATCTCTTTAACAAATTTAACTAATTTATGGGCACTATAAAAAGGACCCTAGACCTCAATTCAAAAGGAATCAACATTTTTTCTTGGAAAAAAGCCAAGAGCTTCAAACAGAGAGAGAATTCTGAGAAAAGCTCAAAGAAAAGAAAGGTAAAAACCTTCACGAGAGAAAAAGAAATCTCTTTTAATAAATCATTGATCTAAAAACCAGATCAATGTTCTTCACATAATAAATAGTGCTTTGCACTTCTCATGAACCCCTGGTTCTTTAAAAAACAAGAAAACAACAAAAGAAAAAAAATAGTGCTTTGCACTTTTATGAACCTCTGGTTCTTGAAACAAAAAAGAAAAATTTATTTTTCTTTGATCTAATTTAGATCAAGAAATCAAATAGTGCTTTGCACTTCTGTTCTTGAATCTAAAAGATTCTTAGTGCTCTGCACTTCCAAACTGCGCTGGTGCGCTCTTAAGAGAGCGCCACGTGTCATCTACAGAACCACTTGCGCTACGCACTCTTGAAATAGAGCTTTGCTCTCTGGAATTGGTGCAACTCACCAGAGCACGCCACGTGTCAGCAGCACAACAGCGCAGCGCACTAGCGCAGCGCACTGCGTTGTTGCGCTTGCGCACACCAGAGCATGACACGTGTCATCACCATATGAGCTTGCGCTCATTACTCGGCACAAAGCGCCAGACAAATGCACTGCATTGCTTACAAAAGGGGCCAAGCCCAATTAAAGAAGGCCTAACAGTTCTAATAAAATGCAATGCATTATTTTAAAAAAGGAGCAGAGCCCAAACTAAAATAGATGCTCTGCATCATAAATAAAGGGACAGAGCCCAAATTAAAAGCCTAGCAGGCCAGAATAGAATGCAGTGCATTATTAAATATGGGCAAAGCTCTAGCACAGGCCTAATAGGCCAAAGATCAAGAAAAATGTTGAATATTCTTAACTGGACTTAACCTAATTTTGGTCGTAAGTCCTCAAATTAAATTGACTGAGCAAAGCTCTCTCTTGAATCAATTTACATCTGGTTCGAGGGTACATCTCCGAACTCCTCTGACACACGTCGTTGTAATCATTCAACGTCGTCAGAGAGGTGACGGGTCCCGACGACCACACCCTTCAATATTGGACCGAAACGTCCTTAAACTAATGCTGGACCGAAACGTCTTTAAATTACCTATGGACCACTACGTCTCTAAACTGGAATACGGACCACCACGTCCCTAAACTGGAATATGGACCGAAACGTCCTTAAACTAACATCGGACCGAAACGTCCTTAAACTAATAGCGGACCACCATGTCCCTAAACTGGAATATGGACCACCGCGTCCCTAAACTGGCGATGGACCACCACGTCCCTAAACTGGAAAATGGACCACTACGTCCCTAAATTGGAACAATAGAGCCTCCAAATCTCTTTTGCCGGATCTAAACGGTCCCGTTTAAGTTGATCGTAGCCCCAAACACGGCTAACGTATCCTTAAACATTCAAATGGACTATAAAACCCTAAATCAACTTCGGTTCGAGGGTAGATCTCCGAACTCCTCTGACACCTATCGTTGTAATCCTTCAACGATGTCAGAGAGGCGACGAGTCCCAACGGTCATATATTAAATGGATCACCACGTTAAGTTGATCTTAGTCTTAAATCAGACTAACGTATCCTTAACGAACGTTTGAGTTGATCTTATCCGCAACGCGACTAATGCATCCTTAAACTAAAAACACCAAACTCAAATCTAAGTAAATACGGATTTGGACTAATCCACGTCCTACGGGCGACAGCATTACTCAGTCTCCGTATACAATCCACGGGCAACCACAAACAAAACAAACACACACGATACGAAGTGAAATTCTGGAGAAGGAGAAAGTTGTTACCGCGATGCGGTAGCGTAATTAACTGCAGGGGCTTACGCCTGCAGGGAAGAGCGTCCCCACAATCAAAAACCCCTCAAGCGAGGGGGAATCTGACGAAGTCTGCTACATCGGCCGCATCCGTCTAAACCTCCGATACACGGTGCCATAAATCAACTTGGCATCTTCGGAGAGGTAGACGGATCAAACCAAATAGCATCTGCCCCGAATCTCAGGCCAGACAGTCCTAATGTCGTCGGCCGCCATTCGGAGGGGAACAGACCTCAGCCCGGTCGTGCCCTAAATGAATAATATACAAACAGGCAGTAACGGCAGTCTACATGTCGGACGCTCTCCCCGCAATATCAAATGTACAAATAATACCAAACTGTACTAGCATTGCATCCAGGCTATCCACCATGACAAATCAACAACATCACGGCACAACACAGAACATCAACGTGAATGTCACGTTCGCAAATCCGTCTAAAAGGGCTATAACAATTAGACAAGATTTACCGATCAAATGACATTCACGGTCGCAAATATAATGTAAATACTGTGAACTAACATGTTTAAAATTTTCGATCGACAAAATTTCCCGAAGTGGGCCCCAAGTACAATACCCAGTACTCAAAATAATCTGGGCCAAAACAAAAAATATCAGAAACCCCAATTCCAACTCAGAGACCACTGTAGGAAAAATGGTGCAGTGGTGCTACAGTTCGGCGGCGGAACCGTGGCCAAAACTGGGGTAAGGCCGCGGTTCCACGGTGCAACAGTAAGCACACTTCACGAAATTTCACCAGTGGTCATAGAAAAGCCTGCATGATTTTCGGACGTACTCAAAAAAAATTTTAGACGACAAAAAAATTTCGACAGAAACTGCACAAATTGGAATCGCGGTTTTGGAAATTTCGTTCGATCGAAGTTCTAAACACGTTGGAACAAGCTAGTAAAGGTTAATGGCGTGGCTCTGATACCATGTAAGACTACGGTAGCGCCCCGGCCGTCTGTCCGAGGCCAAAATACGGAAACGAAAACTTTTTCAAACTAGAAACCGGCGCTATCGTATGCTTAAAACCCGGATCGAACCATTAACCTACAACTAGCAACTAGAGAAAGGGTTGGAAAGCTATACCGATCGATGCGTGTCCTTCGGTCTTTGGCCACCATCCCAAGCTCCCCGCGGCATCTCCGGTCTTGATCTCCTCGTCAGAAAGGGCACCACATCTTTGAGTCTTTTTACGGGCTCCCGCTTCATCCGAAGCAACTCGGGCACGAAGTTCACTAGCCGACGTGTCCAAGGTGAAGTAGAGAATGTTTGTGATCACTTTGTCTCTTGCATCCATTGTATGGATGGAGGTTAGAGATGATGCCATTAATGGAGGTTGTGAGCTAGAGGAAGGAGAAGAAGAAGCTTTCTTTTTCTTTTGTTGTATGTGATAAAATGAGAGAGAGTAAGAATGAAAAATCCAAGAGCTAACCCCTTCTCATGGCTGCCCTTTCTCTCTCTCCCTCTCATTTCATCCACTAATCAATCACACAATGTAACATATGCACAATAAAAGAGACCATGAGTCACTAATGAAGTCTATGTCACATTAAATGCACAAAATGATGATTTCTAGCTCACAATTTCCATTTATAACCATTAACCCAAATGTTTACAACAATAAAAAGATACGGCAACATCTAAAGTAAACTCGTGACGGATCACAAGGATACCCCTCACCTGTATATACATACCTGCATCCGCATTCCGACCGAATGTGAATGCGATGAGACTAAAGTAATCCAACAAATCTAATACTAGGATCCGGCTTAAACCAAAGCCCACTAGTATGATCCGCCCGATCATGATCCGTGTACTACTACACGTATATGATCGGACCCTGCCATATATCATACGGCCTCTACAACGTTTCGCCCGAAACTTGAGAAACTGTCTGTGGGGGACTCTAAAGACCCATCAATACTTTGGCTGTAGATAAAACCACTAGCATGTCAGTGGTACTAGTTGTACGTAACGGGCTACCAGGTATTGACCAAAAGGGTGGTCGATGAGCGAACTCATCCTGACACCCTACTGAGCCTGTCAGTGACAATATTCGTACAGTCCGGTCCGTTCGTCTATGAGCAATGCATGGCGGGCCTAGGGGGTTGGTAAAAGTCAGACCCCCAAAAGCGGTACAAGTCGTGTCGGAGTGTAGCCCAGAACACCCTGAGATACTACTGGAATACCTACCAGTAAATCTCCTGCCTTGGCCAAGGACTTAGTGTAATGGCTCTCCTAGATACAGCGCGATCTCACCCCCAATACCGGGAGAGACGAAACCCCTGCCGATCCGCTCACTGCCTCCATGTGGCTCGGGACTGTACCCAACTAAAACCTGTTTATACGACTCCTTTGAGCCGTGGTAGGGTAGTAATCAAAGCACGGTGGGAACTCACACGAGACAAACGACGATCTCAGGTCGATGAACTAACATGTACACATGTCACCAGGGAACTGCTATCTGACGCTAGGTATAATACCAAGTAGCATGTTCCCGGCGAGTCCTGTCCGGTGTACTCATAACCCAATGAGCACCTGTATACATCTTAGGTGAACCAACTGACACCAATGGCTTGTGAGACTAACCACCGCTCCTCGTCGGGGTCTCGACTGTATACACTAGTCTACTAATGGAGTATCGATGCCCAGTCTCGAAACTCCTTCGACTAAGGACCCTTTAAGGATGTGCTTATAGACCCCAGCTCCCACGTATATGATCACCATCATACTGCTGGCAGTCAAGCAAGAATCTTAAGGGCTCTATCAACGTGTAATAGCGACCTGTAAGGTCACCTAAAGCAGTGCACGATGATAAAGATAAACCAGATAGCATATTATCATCTTGAGTAAGACTGTCCTACCAGCATAGGTCATCCCTCAATCATTGCAATCACGTGCCTGTGATCCAATAATTGACTCTTAGGACACTATATCCAACATGATGTTGATATCTGTGATGGAATGTTCGGATTGTCGTGTGGGATAGCCTCTAGTGCAATGGTACTTGTACAGTTTAGATTCATTTATGTATTCATTATTGCGGGGCGAGCGTCCGACATGTGGACTACCATTTCCGCCAGTTTATATATTCTTTTATTAGGGCACGACCGGGTTGAGGACGATGTCACCATTGTATATATGTTATTCTTTTATGTACTAGGATTACCCCGCGGAGGAGTGCTCAAATAGCCGGATTTTAGAGGGCAACGGACCGCATCTCATAGTGTTGAGACGGAGAGGGCCTTACTTTAGAATTGGCGGGCTATTCGCCGCACTCATAGGTAGTATAGGATAACCCACAGAGGAGATTCTCAAGTTACCGGATTCCGTGAAGTGCTGGGTGGCCCATTCACTTTGTTAATTGGGGTTACCTCACTTCTGGGATTGGCGGGTAACATGCCGCAGTCGTAGGGGTCTTGGTTATACATTGCACAGGATATCCACACGACCGGGGAACGTCGGGTCTCATTTGAGGCTCAAATGAAACCTGGGGATCCTAGATTATCCGTTATTCTGTGTTGCTTATCGCTTTTCTGTGATGTTGCTTATATCATGCTTCGGACGAATGCTATATATATATATATATATATATATATATATATATATATATATATAAACTAGTAGATGTTGTATATGTTTTGCATCCGCGCTAGTCCAGCCCCTGCTCTGCCGTTAGTTAAGTAACCTAATGGTGCATGATGGGGCCCCGTGGCGAATGAGGATGGCATATACGTACATTGTATTTTTTTCTTTTCTGGTGTGATAGGGATTAATTGATGGGACCGCATTGATTTTGATTAATGCAAGGAAAATAAACCTAAAAGATGTTGTTGGAACAATTTTCGAAAAACTATAGTTGTATTATTTTTCTTTGCATAGTGGTGTTTGTTCAGGAACATCCAGCACATCATTCTAGGAGGCAAGAGCCTAGATCCCTTCACAGGGAGTGACCTCTTGAGCAAAATTTTATGATACTGTACATTACTCGGTTTTCTTCAAAACCAACAGTTTTTAAAAGCGGAGCCTAAACCACTCCTTTTCAAAACTACTCGGTCCTTTCAACGATATCAAGTTCATTACGTTAAAGGGTTTTTCGCCAAAAACCCAGCCGTAGCCCTCCGTCATTTCCTACGAGTAGTACTTAGTATTCATGCTACGTTTGTTGATTGTGTCAAGGAGTAGTGTGTGGTAGCTAAGTGGTGCTTGTTTGTAGCATGCGATGCGATTGGTTAGGACAGTCGTGCAGCCTTGTTGACTGTGTCAAGGGCTCGTGTGGGTGCGTTTAATGCAATCAAGATAATGACGGGTTAAACTTGAATAGGACCTTTTGATTTGTTGACTACGTCAAGGTCACTTGGGTCCTAGGCGCAAAAACCATATAGGGAGTTTCAAATATACAGGAAACTTGCTGGTGTTGCATACCTTCTGGAGTGTGGTGACTAGAGTGGCTTCCATAAAATTATCATGCGATGACAGTTGGGTCCCGATTCCTATTGATGAGTCGGTGTTACTCCTCAGGTGATTTTCAGATGATCCCGACTAATTCTCCTTTTAGAGTTTAAAGGAGAATTCGAGGAAACGGTGGAAGCCATCCAGATTAAATAAAATGATTAACCAATCTAATGTAGGTTAGAGTGCACGCTGAGTGTTTCTTTTCTCTCTCTCTTTGGTAGCAACCATGACCTGACCTTAAACTAAAACTCATAAACCAAGTTAACCGAACCTTCTTAAGCACTTCGGCTTTTGGATTGTCATGTTTCACGATAAAAGTCGCATGTATCCCTGCCGCTCCTACTTTCCCTTTGCATTTCTCCAGAACACTCCGTATCATTACAAAGATCCATATTGCTTGGGTATGCCATCGTATAGTTACATACGAACTCGAAGAAACTTGTTTCAGTTCGAGGATGGTTTCCTGTTCTGGAGAAATTGAATAAGATTATTCGGTTGTCTTTTCTCTTTACCTTCTCTCAGGTTGCGAGGGCTCCTAGTATTAGGAGATTACACCTATTACGCTTATTGGATAGTCTTCTTCCAAACCATAGGTAGGTGTCGAAAGGTAGGGAAGAAAGAAAACCAATTAGCCTATGTATGTTGTACATAAGGTAAGAAGTAAAGACATATAAAAGGAGTTAGAGTGAGGGCAAAGGAAATTGTGACTACTATCATTCACGATGAAGCCGCATATATCACTGCCACTCCTACTTCCCCTTTGCATTTCTCCAGAACACTCTGTATCACTACGAAGATCCATATTGCTTAGGTATGCCATCGTATAGTTACATACGAATTCGAAGAAACTTATTTCTGTTCGAGGATGGATTCTGGTTCTAGAAAAATTGAATAAAATTATCCGGTCGTCTTTTATCTTTACCCTCTCTCATGTTGCGAAGGCTCATTGTATTAGGAGAGTACACCTGTTCCCCTCCGAAAGATGGCGCGACGTGAAGACGTCTTGCCTGAGATTCGGGGCAGATGCTATATGGTTTTATCCGTCTACCTCTCCGAAGATGCCAAGTTGATTTATGGCACCGTGTATCGGAGGTTTAGACGGATGCGGCCGATATAGCAGACTTCGTCAGATTCCCCCTCGTTTGAGGAGTTTTTAATTATGGGGACGCTCTTCCCTGTAGGCGCAAGCCCCTGCAGTTAATTATGCTACCGCATCGCGGTAGCCACTTTCTCCTTCTCCAGAATTTCACTTCGTGTCGTGTGTGTTTGTTTTGTTTGTGGATGCCCGTGGATTGTATACGGAGACTAAGTTATGCCGTCGCCCGTAGAATGTGGATTAGTCCAAATCCGTATTTACTTAGATTTGGGTTTGGTGTTTTAGTTTAAGGATACGTTAGCCATATTGAGGCTAAGATCAACTTAAACGTTCGTTAAGGATACGTTAGTCTGATTTGAGACTAAGATCAACTTAACGGGATCGTTTGGATCCAACAAAAGAGCATTTGGGGGCTATATTGTTCCAGTTTAGGGACATATTGGTCCATTGTATGCATGGCCATCGGGACCTGTCACCTCTCTGACGTCGTTGAAGGATTACAACGATAGGTGTCAGAAGAGTTCAGAGATGTACCCTTGAACCAAAGTTGATTGGGGGTCTTATAGTCCAATTTAGGACTAAAGTCTGTTTGAATGTTTAAGGATACGTTAGCCATATTTGAGGCTAAGATCAACTTAAACGGGATCGTTTAGATCTGACAAAAGAGCATTTGGGAGCTCTATTGTTCCAGTTTAGGGACGTAGTGGTCCATAGGTAGTTTAAGGACATTGCGGTCCATGGCCAGTTTAGGGACATGGGGGTCCATATTCCAGTTTTAGGGACATGGTGGTCCATAGGTAGTTTAAGGACGTTGCGGTCCATTGGTTTAAGAACGCATTAGTCCATGGGCTTAAGGACCCCACAGTCCATATGAATGTGTTTAAGGACGCATTAGTCCATTAGTTTAAGGACGCGTAAGTCCATGAGTTTAAGGACCCCACAGTCTGTATGGGTGTGTTTAAGGACGCATTAGTCCATGAGTTTAAGGACCCCACAGTCCGTATTAATGTGTGGTTGTCGGGACCCGTCGCCTCTCTGACGTCGTTGAAGGATTACAACGATAGGTGTCAGAGGAGTTCGGAGATGTACCCTTGAACCGGATGTAAATTGATTTAGGAGAGCAATCTTGCTCAGTCAATTTAGTTTGAGGACTTGCGGCCATGATTGGGCTAAGTCCAGTTGAGAATATTCAACGTTATTTCTTATTTTTGGCCTATTAGACCTGTGCTAGGGCTTTGCCCATGTTTAATAATGCATAGCATTAATCTTGGTCTCTGTTGGACCTTTATTTGGGCTTTTGCCCCTTTTAAATGATGCACAACATCTGTTCTGGTCTGACAGACCTTGTTTGGGCTCTGCTCCTTAAAAAAAAAGTGATGCATTGCATCTGTTTTTATTTGGGCTCTGCCTTTTTTTTGAAAATAATGCATAGCATTTACTAGGCCTGTTAGGCCTTTTTAATTGGGCTCAGCCCTTCTTTTTAATGATGCAGTGCATCAATTATCTGACAGTGGCCATGTGGCCTGTCAGGCGCTTTGCGCCAATAAATGAGCGCAAGCGCTTATAGAGATGACATGTGTCACGGAAGCGCAGTGCACTTTGTCAGTGCACTGCGCTTGCGCTGCTGACACGTGGTGCGCTTTGACGAGTTGTGCCAATTTCAGAGAGCAATGCTCTATTTTAAAAGCGCATAGCGCAAGTTGTTCTGGAGCTGACACGTGGCGCTCTCTGGTGGCTTGCGCCAACCTAAGAGCGCAGCAGTGCCAATTTTGCAAGTGCAGGGCACTGTTTTATATTTTGATCAATTTTAGATCAGAGAAAACAAGTTTTTCTTGTTTTCAAAGAACCAGTGGTTCATAAAAAAAGTGCAAGGCACTGTTATTTATATTTTACTGAAGATCATTGATCTTGTTCTTAGATCAATGATCTATTAGAAGAAATTCTTCTATTTCAAAGGTTTTTTACCTTTTTCTTGAATTTCTCTTCAAGTTTCTTCAGAGTTGAAGTTCTTGATGTTTCTTGATGTTGATGATCTTTTGAATTGGGGTCTAGGGGCCTTTATATAGTGCCCATAAATTTGTTATGTTTGTTAAAGAGTTCATTCTCTGAGTGATTTGGGGAATTTTCCCCACCGTTGGATCTTTGATCCAAGGGCTTCTGTTTTACAGAAGAAAATCTTCTTGTTTTAACAAGAACAGAAAGATCTTACTAGAAATTTAATTCTGTTTGGCGCAAACTCCTCAGCGCGTGACACGTGTTACGCAGCGCACAGCGCAGCGCAACTGCGCTTGCGCAACTGCGGTGACACGTGTCGCACAGCGCAGCGCAACTGCGTTTGCGCTGACACGTATCGCGCAGCGCAGCGCTTGCGCCACCGCGCTTGTGCAACTGCGCTTACACATGTCGTGCAGCGCAGCGCTTGCGCAACTGAAGCGTTGCTTCATTTAATTTTTGTTTTAAATAGATGCTTGCTCTGATTAGGCTTACTGCCTTGGGCGCTGCGCTCTCAGCGCTGGCATGCCTAATTTTGACACGTGGCGCCCTGCGCGCAGCGCAGAGGATCTGAAGCGTTGCTTCATTTATTCAAGTTTAAATTTTCAAAGTAGAGCTTTGCTCTGATTGGGGGAAGATGAATCGTTGCTTCATCTTCCGCCTTGGAATTTGTACAGAGCTTTGCTCTGATTGGGGTAAACAAATGCCCCCCCACCGTTGCGCTTACGTAGCCCCAAACGCGAGCGCAACGGTGGCAGAATTCTAACCGTTGCAGCAATTTTTGGAAGTTGAAAGTGCACTTGATGCCTATAAATAGGACCTTTGGTCCTTCATAGATGATTATCATCTTTAAGATTTTTACTTTCAAAAACTTCAGAGCTTTGCTCTTGCCTTCAAGAACTCCCTGAGTTAGATTTTCTTTAAAAGAAACTTTTTAGGTAAGAATTAATCTTGAATTAAATCAATTTTAATTAATAGAGCTTTGCTCTCATAGATCTTTGATTTAAAGAAAACCCCTTTGGGGTTTCACCAATAGAGCCTTGCTCTCAAGAATCTGTTTCAGGGTTTCTTAACCCATGAACAGAACTTTGCATCTTTGGCAAAACATAGATCTCTTTGATTTAAAAAAAATGATGAACTCTTAAGAGTTTGAATATGGATAATGAAAATTAAAAATGGAGTTTTGTATTTAATGGATTACATCATCTTTTAAAAGTAAGTATCTCAGAGTTCTCGGTGGATTTCTTTAAATTCCCCTTATTAGGATTTTGACAGTCACTCCTGTTTGCAGAGCATTGCTCTCGAGGAGTTTAACTCTCTGTGTATTTTTTTATCTCTAATCTTCCTGTGATGTTTCCTCCAGGCATTATGGCGGTGCGTCTATACAGTTTGCACGAGTTCATCACCTACGAGGATATCCGCGCACAGGGCCGTCATCAAAACCAGGAGTTTACGGATGCCCAGTGTGCGGAGATCATGGGTCGTCTGAACGCACGTGTTGATTGGCTGCTCCCCCGCCGCTCTGCTCTCTTGAAAGTCGTGTTGGGAGCAATTTGGAGGGCACTCCCGGGGTTCCACGAGGCCTTACCGCTCAATGCGCTGGATGATGCCGAAGACAAGGTGCATTCAGTGTACCTGTCGGGGCTGATCTCGAAGAAACGGCGGGATAGCCTCATCGACATCCTGCATCAAATTTTCCAGCAGACGACGATAGTTGCTGCTTATCGAAGGCTGGGGGGCCTCGCCGAGGATCTTGACACACAGGAGCGCGAGAGGTTGCGCACGAGAATAATCAGAAAGGCCAGAAGAACTCTGAATGGCCTTGCTTTTGAATTCCTCAATCCGTGCCCTGGATCTGAGGTTATTCCATTGTAATAATGTTTCTCGTTTATTGCTTTTATGATTGTAAGAACTTTTGGCAATATTAATGGAAAAAAATTTATCCCAGCTTGTCTTATTTTTCGTTCTGAGTCTTTTGCCTATGCATGAATGAGTGTGTCTCGAACGCTTGATCAAATGTAAATCGGATGCTCCTTCTGTCGCTTTCTTCTTTCTTTTATTCTCAGCATGCTATCTTAATAAACAGGGTTGGCAGATAACTTAGTAAGCATCTAGATTTCTCCAAGAGATAGCGATGGCTTAGGCCGCAGGTTCAGATTTGCTGCCTAAGACTTTTCAACTCTATGAGTCGTAAGGGTCTCATAGAGACTTTTCTCCCTACGGATCGAGAGGATCTCGTAGATGGATTTTCTCCTTAGGAATCATGAGGATTCCTAAGTGTATTTTCTCTTATAAGTCGTAAGGATCTTATAAGAGAATTTTCTCCCTTACAAGTCGAGAGGACTCGTAAGTGGTTGGTGAGTTGACTTGTTTCCGAGTCGAAGTATTGCTCCGACGGGGAGGTCGTTGGCTGACTTGTTTCCGGGTCGGAGCGTTGTTCCGACGAGGAGGTCATTGGCTGACTTGTTTCTGCGACGGAGGCCGTTGGCTGACTTGTTTCCGAGACGGAGGTCGTCGGCTGACTTGTTTCCGCGACGGATGTCATTTGATGACTTGTTTCCAAGACGGAGGTCATTTGCTGACTTGTTTCCGAAACGGAGGTCGTTGGTTGACTTGTTTCCGCGACGGAGGTCATTTGCTGACTTGTTTCCGAGACGGAGGTCATTTGCTGACTTGTTTCCGAGACGGAGGTCGTTGGTTGACTTGTTTCCGCGACGGAGGTCATTTGCTCACTTGTTTCCGAGACGGAGGTCATTTGCTGACTTGTTTCCGAGACGGAGGTCATTGGCTGACTTGTTTCCGCGACGGAGGTCATTGGCTGACTTATTTCCGAGACGGAGGTCATTTGCTGACTTGTTTCCGAGACGGAGGTCGTTGGTTGACTTGTTTCCGTGATGGAGGTCATTTGCTGACTTGTTTCCGAGACGGAGGTCATTTGCTGACTTGTTTCCGCGACGGAGGTCGTTGGCTGACTTGTTTCCGAGACGGAGGTCGTTGGCTGACTTGTTTCCGCAACGGAGGTCATTGGCTGACTTGTTTCCGAGACGGAGGTCGTTGGCTGACTTGTTTCCGAGACGGAGGTCGTTGGCTGACTTGTTTCCGAGACGGAGATCGTTGGCTGACTTGTTTCCACGACGGAGGTCATTGGCTGACTTGTTTCCGAGACGGAGGTCATTGGTTGACTCTAGGTTGTCTGTGAACCGTAGAGTCTTGGAACTGGGGACTTTGCCATAGCTCCGATTGGTGATGTCACGTCCGTGTCCTGCTGGAATGAGGAGGAACGTCGCTGTTGGTCTCCAGGCTGTAGATGTGGTCGTCGAGATCTGACATCCCTTTGACGCAGCCTGGTGGGGAAATGTAGTCCCCTTTCCTTTTTCTTTTTTTTTTGTTTATGCCCATGGATTGTATACAGGGGTCACTATGGATTTACCTGTTGGGAAAAAGTTTCATTCATTTTTATTGTTTTATTTCCGCGATGCTCTATCATTTCAGCTTTTGATCGTGAAAGTCGCGACTGCCCAATCATTTCTGCTATTTTTCGCGGTGCCCAATCATTTTGGCTATTTATTTTATTTTTACTCGCTGCTTTTTATTGAGAGTTGCCCAATCATTTCGGCTGTTTTGTACGCATACGTTTTTACTTGCTGCTTTTTATTGCAAGTTGCCCCATCATTTCGGCTATTTCGTATGCATGTGCGGCCTACCGGCTTTTCACCATAAACCTGAAATTAGACACCGATTTCGGCATCAGCACCGCTACAACTGGGATATTGCCAGGAGCGAATCATCATTTGCCTCTGTCGATGTCGAACAAAGGTGGCTTAGCGAACAGGGTTAAGGTCATGCCGACTAAGGCTTTTAACTTCATGAACCGTAAGGGTCTCACAAAGGTATTTCTCCCTACAAGTCGTGAGGATCTCGTAGGTGTATTTTCTCCTTAAGAATCGTGAGGATTCCTAAGTGTATGTTCTTCTGTAAGTCGAAAGGATCCTACAGGAGGGTTTTCTCCTTGTAAATCGAGAGGTCCTACAAGGGTTGTTCATCATGCGTACATATCCTCAATCACGGACGAAACTTGGTTAGGGAAATGTTTACTCGCGCCCGTGGATTGTATACAAGGGTCAGTATTGAGCCACTTGTAGGGCAATATCGAAGGTTGTGGGGGATTTCTTAAGCACAGGTTTAGGTCTCTGTAACTTAAGACTTTCAAATCTCATGAGCCGTGAGGGTCCCATAAGAGAGTTCTCCTTACGAGTCGTGAGGATCTCGCAAGTGTATTTTCTCCTTAGGAATCGTGGGGATCCCTAAGTGTGTTTCTCCCTTGTGAGTCGTAAGGATCTCACGCGGGTGATTTCTCCTTACAAGGTCGAGAGGACCCTGTAAGTGTCCTTTAACGAGGTTGCGCCCTTTCTGGTTTTCACAAACACTCGCCGGTAGTCCTGCTGTTTTTACTCACGGAGCCCTTTCGGGTTTTCATCCGTGCCCTTTTTGCTTATGGACATACGCCTTTTTTCTTTTCATTTTTATATATATATTTTTTACGAGGTCGCGACCTTTCGGGTTTTCACGAACACTCGCCGGTAGCCCTGCTGTTTTTACTCATGGAACCCTTTCGGGTTTTCATCCGTGCCCATTTTGCTTATGGACATACCGTTTATTATATTATTTTTTTTATATATATATTTTTTATTCATCTCGTCAGCTTAAAGATGCTGCGGTAGTAGTTTAAGGACATTTCGGTCCTTCATTAGTTTAAGGACGTTTCGGTCCGCCATTAGTTTTAAGGACGTTTCGGTCCGCCATTAGTTTAAGGACGTTTCGGTCCGTCCAGAAGAAGGCTGGCTACTGCTTATAAAATTTGAGCTTAGGAAGATAGCGAGCGGACATAGTCGTCGTCATTTATCATTGACCTAGGCAGTAACTTGCTAAGCGTAGTATTTCTTTAGGAATCAGCCATTTATTGGCCTGTAAGGCCTTTCACCGTGCATATCCATGAGTAAATAGGCTCCACCTTAGTAGACCTTGTCTATTATGTACGGGCCTTCATAGTTTGGCTCGAATTTTCCCCGCTTGGCACGATTGGGGATTATAGGTCTTTTGACCACTAGCACGAGTTCACCTTGGCGGAATGTCCTCGGCCGGGTCAATCTTTCATACGAGCGCGTCATCTTTGCTTTATAAGCCTCCAGGTTTTGTTGCGCTATGAGCCGGGTCTCATCAAGGGCATCAAGCTCCTCAAGCCAAAGGTGAGCATTTTCTTCGTCCGTCAGCTCGTAGTGGACAGCCACTCGTAGAGAGGGTAACTCTATCTCGAGGGGGAGTACTGCTTCTGTACCGAATACCAGCGCATATGGCGTTGTGTTCATGGCTGTCTTGAACGTAGTTCGATATGCCCAAAGAGCTTCTTGCAGCCTCTCATGCCAGTCCTTCTTATTTCGGGACACCGTTTTCTTCATGATCTTCGTCAAGGTCTTGTTGAAGGCCTCGGCCAGACCGTTAGCTCGCGGATTATAAACCGAGGAATATCTCCAGTCTATATTGTGTTGTTGCGCGAAGCGACTGATCTTATGGCTTCTGTAAGCTGGCCCGTTATCGGAGATGATCCGTCGCGGAGTTCCAAACCGATATATGATGTGCGTCTTGAAGAAATGGAGGATATTCTCCGTTTTCACTTCTCTCAACGGTACTGCTTCTGCCCATTTGGAGAAGTAGTCAGTCGTCGCCAGGATGAAACGATGTCCCCTGGACGATACTGGTTCGATGGGGCCGACTATGTCAGTTCCCCACATTTCAAATGGCCAGCTAGCCACTGTCGGGTGTAGCGGATTTGGATGCTGGTGGATGAAGTCCCCATGGATTTGGCATGATTGGCATTGCTTCGCATATTCGAGGCATTCCTGAATCATCGTGGTCTAGTAGTAGCCCAACCGTTTGATCTTCAACTTCATCTTCGGGCCCGCTTGGTGAGCACCGCAGAGTCCGTCATGAACTTCCTGAACGACTCTTTTTGCTTCGTCAGGTCCCAGACATCTCAACCACAAAGAATCGAACGACCTCTTGTACAGAGTATCATTGACGAAGGCGAAATACAGAGCTCGTTTCATAAGATGATGTCTTGAGGACGCATCTTCGGGCGTTCGACGGTATTTGAAGTAGTCTATAAAGACTTCCCTCTAATCCTCGGTATTTTCCCGATCTTTTATTTGCATGGTCGTCTGCTCAGCCACTCCCATTTCTTCGGATGATTCCGGAGATATTTCTGCTGGGGCAAGCACCCGACGGCTTTGTACCACGATTCTTACGTCATCGAGGTTCTCATCAGCCAGTTCCTTAGCGAGTTTGGCCAACGCGTCCGCTTTGCTGTTTTCCGCGCGCGGTATGTTTTCTAAAGTGTATGAAGGAATTTGGGTCAACAGTTGTTGCACCTTTTCGCCGTACTTCACCAACTCTGGTTTGCATGTCTGGTAGTCGCCATTTACTTGACTAACGACCAGCTGGGAGTCTCCGTATATGAAGAGGTTTTCAATTCCCATATCAATGGCGATCTCGAGGCCTGCTATCAAAGCTTCATATTCGGCTTCATTGTTTGTCCTCGGCTCTGTTAGGGAGAAAGCAAAGCGCATTGTCCCTCCTTGTGGAGTTACAAAGATAAGTCCTACCCCCGATTTGATTATAGGGATACATTGTTTGCTCTTTTTCATGGAAGATGCTCCATCGAAATAAAGCTCCCATCGGGTATCGCCACCGTCGATTGCGTCAAACGCATGTTCGTCTGGCAGCTCGCAATTCAGAGGAGAATCGGCAGGTATCGGATGCTCAGCGAGGAAGTCGGCGATGGCCTGGCCTTTCACTGCCTTGAGAGGTTGATACGTTATCGAGAACTCCATCAAGAGCAGGGCCTATTTAGCGAGTCGCCCCGTCAATATGGACTTCGACATCAAATATTTAAGAGGGTCCACCTTCGAAATGAGACGGACCTCATGCGCCAACGCATAGTGTCTGAGCTTTGTTATCGCAAAGATCAACACCAGGCAATGTTTTTCAATGGGGGAGTAGTTGCTTTCTGCCCCCAGTAGAACTCGACATAAGTAGTAGAGTGCTCTTTCCATCCCTTGGTCATTCTCTTGCGCCCATAATGCGCCTAAGGAACCTTCGAGGGCGGTTTTATAAAGAATGAGGGGCTTTCCCTTGACCGGAGCAGCCAACACTGGCGGGTTCTGCAGGTATTGCTTGATCTCGTCTAGCGCGCTTTTGCATTTTTGGTCCCAGACGAACGGGGTTCCCTTCTTCATCAGGTGGCCGTAAGGACGGCACTTGCCTGAAAGGTTGGCTATAAATCGTCGTATATACGCGAGCTTCCCTTGGAGAGATCGCAGCTGTTTGAGAGTCCTTGGTGGGGGCATTTCCATGATCGCCTTAATCTTTGATGGATCTATCTCAATACCCCGGTGTCGGACGATGAATCCTAGGAATTTGCCCGAGGAAACTCCAAATGCACACTTGAGAGGGTTCGTCTTCAAGTTGTATTGTCGAAGGCGTTAAAATACGGTCTTCAGATGCTCGAGATGTTCCTCGTATGATTTGCTTTTAACCACGAGATCGTCAATATAGAATTCGACGATTTCGTGTATAAGGTCATCAAAGATCTGCGTCATGGCTCTCTGATAAGTGGCACCGGCATTCTTTAGACCGAAGGGCATCACCTTGTAGCAGAATATACCCAAAGGAGTCCTGAAGGCGGTGTGCTTCTGGTCTTCGGGATGCATCTTTATCTGATTATACCCTGATGATCCATCCATGAAGGAGAAAACCTCATGAGTGGACGTATTGTCTATCATCAGTTCGGTAACCGGTACTGGGAAGTCGTCCTTCGGGCAAGCTTTATTGAGATCCCGAAAGTCCACACATATGCGCACTTTCCCATTTTTCTTCATCACGGGGACGATGTTGGTGATCCATTCAGGATATTGAACTTCCTGAATAAAGCCGGAGTCGATCATCTTCTTGACCTCGGCGTTGATGCACATCTCGAGCTCGAGCCGCATTCTTCTTGGTGCCTGCTTGACCAGCTTGACGTCCGGGGATATTGCCAATTTGTGCACAGCAATTTCTGGATCTAGTCCCAGCATTTCGGAATAGTTCCATGCGAAGCAATCTTTATGCTGCATAAGCAGGTCTTTTAATGAAGCCACCCTTTCTTCAGATAGCAGCTCACTAATGAATGTCGGTCGCGGGTCGTTCGCCGTCCCCAACTCAATTTTCTTGAGGTTATCTGCAGTGGTATGGATTCCATCTTCCAGCTCTTTTGGCGCTGGTTAGAATTCTGAGATCACCTCGTCGTTGCTGTTTTCAAAGCACCAGGGAAGGTCATCCATGTTCTCGGGCTCTTCTTTTAATATTGTTATCATGTGGCAAGTACGAATTCGCTTCCAATCCCAATGTGGAACTGGTTCTTCTTTCGTGGCCTTGGGTCCGTGCTACTGTAGCGGCGCTACCCTCCAGTTGTCGGACAGAGCGAACTTGCCAAGCTGATACTGATCTTCGACCCAATTCTTGAAGGTGAAGCAGTCTTCGAGAGGGTGCCCTAACACTCGGTGATAAAAGCAATAGTCTGGGTGTGAGACTTCGCCTGCTTGCTCGGGGTGTTTAGACTCTGGCAGTGTAAGCATCTGATGTTTTAGAGCGAGGTCAAGTATTTTCTTCGTCTTGTCCCGAGGAAAAGAGTATGCCCGACCCATTTTTCTTATGAGGGATAGATCGGAACCGTTCGATTCCCTCTTGCGTGATCTCTTAGTTCCGCTTCGTTGCTGTTGAGCATCTTTTTCGCGTTTCGACTTGTTTCTGCCTCTGCGTCGAGTCTTCTTTATAACAGGTTGACAAGGAGCGGCATCTTCATCTTTCACGGCCTGTTGAAGGAGGCGTTGCGTTTTGGCTTTCTCATAAATGGCCATCTCGCGGTTATGGTCATCTCGGACCTTTTGACCAGCTTCCCTTATAAGCTTGTCCATTTGTTCTTCGAACGACAGACTGGGCACTTTTGCATCTGGAACTTTTACTGGTTCAGGATTAACGTCCTCCCATTGAGTGTCCGCTTCTTCATCGAAGTCATGCACGACGTAGCAACCATGGAGTAGCCCTCGTTTCTTGAACCGAATGTATCCAAGCCCGATTGTTTCCATTCTCCCATTAGGTAACTTGTGCTGAGTCCTGGGAACGTTCCAGACCCTGTCGTAGAATTTAGCTTTTCGAGCGGTCTGTTTAAAGGATATCCCCTGGCGCTTCAACAGCCTTTTCAAGCCTTCTGTATAATATCTGGGCAGACGGATGGGTTGAAGCCTGTCAAGCGTAGGATCCGCACCATGCCAGATTTCTTTCTCCACTTTGGTTTCCTCAGAGCGGTAGAATAGAATTGCCTTTTCACCTCTTCGCCTGGGAGGGACATAGAACGTCCGCAGCTCCCGTACACTGTAGGTATCAAGTGTATCCAGTTCTTTACGGTGTTTAGGTGGAACCATGGCGACTTGTAGACTTTGCTCTTCGTCAGCGGACGTTTGTATTGAAGATCGAGCAGAGAATACAGCATGGACCTCATCTTCCGAGTAGCTACCAAAGATCAACGTAGGAGCAGATGGTCCCGGCTTGTTGTATTGGGGCAGACCCGAATAAACTATCTCCTCTTCTTCTTCAGTATCACTCCCGAAGACAGGAATGGTGGCATTAGCTTTATTCTCCAGCTTGTGACACCTCTCCGTGTCTTCGAAATCCGGTAAGAAGTATATGGCATCTTCATATTTGCGGACATCGTTCACAGAGAACGGGTTCAGTTCTCCTATCACGGTATACTCGAGACCATCCTTAAAATACTTCATGCACTGATGTTGTGTAGAAGGGATGATGTTGTACTCGTGTAACCATGGTCGGCCGAGCAAAGCATTGTAGCATGTCTTGGCGTCTATGACGTGGAACTTAATGTCCGTGACGAGTAGCCCGAAGCGTAGCGTCAATATCACAGACCCAAGAGTTCTTGATGATTGGGAGTCGAACCCGGAGATGGTGATCTTGTCCCGAGCAAGGTGCTGGACGCTCATGCAGATTTCTTTTATCACCCGCACATTGAGGAGATTAACGGAGGATCCATTGTCGATCAGGATTTTGCCTATCTTTATATCGTGGCAGTATCCCGAGACATAGAGGGGGTGATTGTGTTCGCACGTCCCAAGGAGAAGGTCTTCATCGCCAAAAGTGACATCGGCCGTGTGCACTTCCTCCAATTCATCCTTCATCTTTTCTTCGGCCAGGAAAGCTTGGAATTGTTCCGGCTCCTGTAGTGCCTTGATTAACGAATCTCTCGCCTCTTTTGATAGTAAAAGGGCATCAAGAATGCTGAGCTGCGAGGGTAGCTTCCTCAGATGCGCTAAGACGTTGTAATCCACCTTATTTTTCTTTGGCGGGTCCTTGGCAGTTAGCTCTTCCATGACTTGGTCATCTAGGGCAATCTCCTCAGGGACCTTCTCTTTTCCTTTATCTTTTTTATTTGAGGGTCCGAGATTCTTTTCAGGTAGCGTACGATTACGCAGCCGGATATTTTCACAGACCTTCTGCTCTTCTTCTTTCCCCGAGGTGGACTTTTTAAAGAGGGGGCTAAGAGCCATCTCCTCGTCATAGTCGCTCCCAAATGTGAGAACTTTTGATCCCCTGGCATTAATCATGCGACAATCGCCGGTAGTTCTGTTAAGCCCTTCGGTCGTATTTTTCCGCTCCCGACGAGTTTTGCGCTTCTCTCGCTTAACATGTTGTCGATGAGCAACATATCCTTGCCACCATCTATCGAAAGCTTTGCACTCTTCAATGGGGTGCGAAATCTTCCGATGATATAAACAATAGGAGGGGTGCATTTCCACTTCACCAGTAATGTTTCCTTCGGAGGATGGTAGCTTCATGCCCATTGATATGGCCTTAGCAAACCATTTCCTCATCTTGAATTTGCTTTTGTCCGTAGTGGATGTATTTTGCTTCAGCGGAAGTGTCTCAGCTCTTTCTTCAAGTTGCCGGCGCTTGGCCCTTTCAAATATAGCCGTCTCGCATTCCCGATCAGCTTTACTTTTCAACAGAGCTTCGTGGAGGAATGCGTCAATTACTTCATCTGATGGCCTCGGAATTTTTGGTTCGGGATCTTCCCCCAGCTTTTCAGTTCAAGGAGTCTCCTCATCGTCCGTCAACGAATGGGAGATCATATGGCAGCTCGCCACGTATTCCTCAGACTCATCCGACGAACTTTCTCCCTCATCTTCCTCTTGAAAGACGTGGTTGAGAAACTCTTGGAGTGTAATGGGAGTCCGTGCTTTCTGGTCGTATTCTTCTAGCGCGTCAATTTGTTTTTGTAAGTCCATGCGCCTGTCGCCAGGGTTTACAGACTTCTTAGATTTCTTCTTCTTCTTCTTCGAAGATTTTGACGGCTGGTTGCGAGTGCTTGGGCCACCACCCTCGGTCTTTGGAGTTGGACGTGGCTTCAACATCCCCTCAATGACCTGCGGTTCCAACGGGTTCTTCCACTTGATCGCTGGGCATGCCTGAAGATCGTTAAGCATCCTATTTGTCTTGGCTGACAACACAACCTCCTATGGGGCTTCTTCGACGAGAGAGCATGTTGCCCCCGGCATATTCATCCTCTTAGAGGCGTGAGGTTGCGGAGGATTCACCTTCCATCTGTCGGATAACGCAAACTTGCCCTGTTGGTATTGGTCTTCAAGCCAATTTTTGAAGACGTAGCAATCTTCGATCGGATGACTCAGTACCCGGTGATAGTGATAGTAGTTGGGCTCATTGACATCATTTGGCTGCGACGGACGTTTTGGATCTGGCAGGTTTATGAGTCGGTTGCGCAACGCCAGCTCGAATAATCTTCTCGTTTTATCTCGGGGAAACGAGTAAGGACGTCCTAGTCTCTCCTCAAGGGGTACCTGCGGACGCATATTATTTTGACGAACAACCGGCTTCGAGTTACTCGGCTGTTGTTGAGCATTAGCGACAACGATCGCTTTCCCCTTCCACTTTTCATTTCGGGAGTCGGGCTTTGGAAGAGGAGGTCTATGGCCCATCTGATCCATTTGCGCTAACTTGTCAATCAAGGCCTGGAAGGTAGTCGGCTTGAAGAACATCATAAATTGCGAGATGGTTGCTTGCGGATCAAGGGTTCCCACAAACATACCCACTGCAGGAGCTTCTTCAAAGCGCTGCTCGCATTTTGACCATAAATTCCGCCACCGTATAGCATATTGAACCCATGTCTCGCCTGGCTTTACCCTGGCGTTAATCAGTGTTGTCATCGGGGTGCATTCACTGGCGCTTGCAAAACGCTGGGTAAACAACAGCTCCATCTCCGCGAAGGTCTTGATAGAGTCGTTCGGGAGCTCAGAGTACCACTCGAACGCTGTATCTGATAAGCTTCCAACGAACTGGCGAAGCAACAGTTTGTCATCACCGCCAGTGTTGCTGCAGAGTGCCCTGAACTGGGCAACATGCTGGTGGGGATTGCCCGTCCCCTTATAAACATGGAACTTGGGAATTGTGTAGCCCGGCGGGTACTTGATCTGGTCGTACCAGCTCGAATATGGTCGTCCTGTTTTTACGACCTGGCCGTCTGCTTCAGTCGCATGATGAACCCGTATTTGTTGGGCTATGTACTCGTCCAAGTCAGCTTTGGAGATTGTCTCCTCCTTAGCTGTTGACAGAGCTGGCGGAGGATTTGACGTCTCTCCCCTATCGTCTTCAAGGACGATCGGGGGATCTTCGGCCGGAGGATCTTATTGGATCATCATCACCACCATGTCTTAGAATAGAAGGCCCATACACTTTGTGTTGGCTGCTTGTTCAGCAGCCTCTTTATCCTTCTTCTCCAATATCCGACGAAGGAATTCGGCGTCAGTTTCTTGCTCCTGGCGTTCATCCGAGGACGTTTCAGGGTTTTCTTTTGGCCCAGTAAGTGCGGCCATCACGTTCATCATCTCCTGGAGCTTTTACTGTTGCTCCTGAGCTTTGGCCACTGACCGTGTAAGCGGTCGATGACCCGTAGATATGCGATTGTCCTCTTTACCAGACGCCATGTAGACAGTATGAACTACAATGCCCCTTGACTTAGGGAGTTTGGGTTCACCACCTTTGATATTCGTCGTCGGCGTGAGGACTTTCTCCGGCCTTCTTCTCTTATGGACCGTTGAAGTTGAGGGGGCCGTTGCTTTGGGCACCCAAGTGGTCGTCGCCTTTCGTTGCTTGATCGGGTAATTTTCTTCTTGCCGACCTTTCGACTTCTTGTGTTAGTGAGAGAAATTAGGATCAATCACAGATTCTCGGACTCGTCGCCATGTCTTGTAAATCCTGGAGGACAGCGATTGAGGAGGCTACTCCGGTCTTTCTGCTTCCACGGCAGTCTCTACCGGTGGAGGAGATCTTTTGAGCACCGCAGTTGGCGAGTTTCTGCGTACCATGTTTAGCAGCTCAAAGCTGTTCCCAGTTGGAACAGCAGCATTAACCTCCACTGTTGGAGCTGGTGGAGTTATCCCTGAGGGGGAGTTGCCTCCAGTCTTCCTTATCAGGCGCCAGTGGCATCGTCGGGCGTGACGAGCTGTCGGTATTGGTTCAGTGACGGAGATGGCCTTGTCATTCCCCCTGTTCAGGTGTGGGGATGTTGCCGGCGTCAGCCTATTGAAGACTGATGTCTTTTGAGCAGCAGGAGCAGGAGTTGGAATTGGGACGGTCAGTCTTGTAAAGACCGATCTCTTAGCAGGAGAAGCCGCCTTGACGACTTCAAGAGCAGGTTTGGCTACTCTTTTTAGAATAACCATTTCTGGGACTGCAAGCTTCATTGTGGGTCCGCAGGAGTTTTGGCCCAGTCTGGAGAAGACCGAGGCACTGGTGTTGGGCGACCCATTGAGAGGGGCCGCAGTAACTATAAGTCGATCGAAGACCGACTTCTTAGGAGCTTCTGGTACGGGCACGGGGGTGCTGAAGCTTGTTGGCGGAAGCATGGTTCCGAAAAACAGCCCTGTGGTGGCTTAAGTAATATGCTCCACGGGCATCGTGAACAAAGAGGCCGCTTGGGGCTCGTAGGTTATGCCCCCAGTTGAGGCAGGACGCGAGTTGGAGCTGCAGTTGGAGCACTTCGAACAGGTGAATGCCATTGCTGTTTTGCTTTCTGCGCCAAGCAAGAGACCAAATCTTAGTAACTTGAAACCTAAGGGCAACCATTAACAAACCGCGATTCGTTCGCGAATACGACACACGAAGTGTGGAGTGGAAAGAGGAAAAGGTCCCACCGGGTGTGCCAGAATCTGTTCCCCTCTGAAAGACGGCGCGACGTGAAGACGTCTTGCCTGAGATTCGGGACAGATGCTATATGGTTTTATCCTTCTACCTCTCCGAAGATGCCAAGTTGATTTATGGCACCGTTTATCAGAGGTTTAGACGGATGCGGCCGATGTAGCAGACTTCGTCAGATTCCCCCTCGTTTGAGGGGTTTTTGATTGTGGGGACGCTCTTCCCTGCAGGCGGAAGCCCCTGCAGTTAATTACGCTACCGCATCGCGGTAGCCACTTTCTCCTTCTCCAGAATTTCACTTCGTGTCGTATGTGTTTGTTTTGTTTGTGGATGCCCGTGGATTGTATACGGAGACTAAGTTATGCAGTCGCCCGTAGGACGTGGATTAGTCCAAATCCATATTTACTTAGATTTTGGTTTGGTGTTTTAGTTTAAGGATACGTTAGCCATATTGAGCTAAGATCAACTTAAACGTTCGTTAAGGATACGTTAGTCTGATTTGAGACTAAGATCGACTTAACGGGATCGTTTGGATCCAACAAAAGAGCATTTGGGGGCTCTATTGTTCCAGTTTAGGGACATAGTGGTCCATTGTATGCATGTCCATCGGGCCCCGTCACCTCTCTGACGTCGTTGAAGGATTACAATGATAGGTGTCAGAGGAGTTCGGAGATGTACCCTTGAACCAAAGTTGATTGGGGGTCTTATAGTCCAATTTGGGACTAAAATCTGTTTGAATGTTTAAGGATACATTAGCCATATTTGAGGCTAAGATCAACTTAAACGGGATCGTTTAGATCCGGCAAAAGAGCATTTGGGAGCTCTATTGTTCCATCTTTGGGACGTAGTGGTCCATAGGTAGTTTAAGGACATTGCGGTCCATGGCCAGTTTAGGGACATGGGGGTCCATATTCCAGTTTTAGGGACATGGTGGTCCATAGGTAGTTTAAGGACGTTGCGGTCCATTGGTTTAAGGACGCATTAGTCCATGGGCTTAAGGACCCCACAGTCCATATGAATGTGTTTAAGGACGCATTAGTCCATTAGTTTAAGGACGCGTAAGTCCATGAGTTTAAGGACCTCACAGTCCGTATAGGTGTGTTTAAGGACGTATTAGTCCATGAGTTTAAGGACCCCACAGTCTGTATTAATGTGTGGTTGTCGGGACCCGTCGCCTCTCTGACGTCGTTGAAGGATTACAACGATAGGTGTCAGAGGAGTTCGGAGATGTACCCTTGAACCGGATGTAAATTGATTTAGGAGAGCAATCTTGCTCAGTCAATTTAGTTTGAGGACTTACGGCCATGATTGGGCTAAGTCCAGTTGAGAATATTCAACGTTATTTCTTATTTTTGGCCTATTAGACCTATGCTAGGGCTTTGCCCATGTTTAATAATGCATAGCATTAATCTTGGTCTCTGTTGGACCTTTATTTGGGCTTTTGCCCCTTTTAAATGATGCACAGCATCTGTTCTGGTCTGACAGACCCTTGTTTGGGCTCTGCTCCTTAAAAAAAAGTGATGCATTGCATCTGTTTTTATTTGGGCTCTGCCCTTTTTTTGAAAATAATGCATAGCATTTACTAGGCCTGTTAGGCCTTTTTAATTGGGCCTAGCCATTCCTTTTAATGATGCAGTGCATCAATTATCTGACAGTGGCCATGTGGCCTGTCAGGCGCTTTGCGCCAATAAATGAGCGCAAGCGCTTGTGGTGATGACACGTGTCACGCAAGCGCAGTGCGCTGCGTCAGTGCGCTGCGCTTGCGCTGCTGACACGTGGCGCGCTCTGACAAGGTGCGCCAATTTCAGAGAGCAATGCTCTATTTTAAAAGCGCATAGCGCAAGTTGTTCTGGAGCTGATACGTGGCGCTCTCTAGTGGCTTGCACCAACCTAAGAGCGCAGCAGTGCCAATTTTGCAAGTGCAGGGCACTGTTTTATATTTTGATCAATTTTAGATCAGAGAAAATAAGTTTTTCTTGTTTTCAAAGAACCAGTGGTTCATAAAAAAAGTGCAAGGCACTGTTATTTATATTTTAATGAAGATCATTGATCTTGTTCTTAGATCAATGATCTATTAGAAGAAATTCTTCTATTTTAAAGGTTTTTTACCTTTTTCTTGAATTTCTCTTCAAGTTTCTTCAGAGTTGAAGTTCTTGATGTTTCTTGATGTTGATGATCCTTTGAATTGGGGTCTAGGGGCCTTTATATAGTGCCCATAAATTCGTTAAGTTTGTTAAAGAGATCATTCTCTGAGTGATTTGGGGAATTTTCCCCACCGTTGGATCTTTGATCCAAGGGCTTCTGTTTTACAGAAGACAATCTTCTTGTTTTAACAAGAACAGAAAGATCTTACTAGAAATTTAATTCTGTTTGGCGCAAACGCCTCAGCGCGTGACACGTGTCACGCAGCGCACAGCGCAGCGCAACTGCGCTAACACGTGTCACGCTGCGCACAGCGCAGCGCAACTGCGTTTACGCTGACACGTGTCGCGCCGCGCAGCGCTTGCGCCACTGCGCTTGCGCAACTGCGCTGACACATGTCGCGCAGCGCAGCGCTTGAGCAACTGAAGCGTTGCTTCCTTTAATTTTTGTTTTAAATAGAGCCTTGCTCTGATTGGGCGCACTGCCTTGGGCGCTGCGCTCTCTGCGCTGGCGTGCCTGATTTTGACACGTGGCGCCCTGCGCGCAGTGCAGAGGATCTGAAGCGTTGCTTCATTTATTAAAGTTTAAATTTTCAAAGTAGAGCTTTTCTCTGATTGGGGGAAGATGAAGCGTTGCTTCATCTTCTGCCTTGGTATTTGAATAGAGCTTTGCTCTGATTGGGGTAAACAACACCTATTACGCTTATTGGATAGTCTTCTTCTGAATCTTAGGTAGGTGTCAAAAGATAGGGAAGGAAGAAAACTAATTTGCCTAAGTATGGTGTACAGAAGGTAAGAAGTAAAGATATATAAAGGGATTAGAGTGAGGGTAAGGAAAATTGCGACTACTATCATGAATTTGGATGGTAGAAGAGGTATTACTGGGAATACCCAGCCACACCCCACGAAACATTTTCATGTTTCAGTCTTACTGTGCGGTGTTAATTGAAAACTGGTTTCCCAATTAGATTCTCACTCCAGGGTATTTATTTACCAAACTTTATTCTCAAATCGGTATGGCATTGCAGATGTTGAGTGGGTGAAGTGTAAGTCCATGTCATGCACCCCACGGGTTCGCGGGGAGGTGGAATATATGAAAAACGATTTTTCAAGACATCGCGACACGGACTCGGACTCCAGGATCGGTGCTAAACCCAAACTAGAAAACTTAGTGTGAGGTAAACTAAATGTACATAAGTTAATACCTCACGATCATGTCCTTCGGGTCTTCATTCCTCGCTGTCCTCCATCTCGTCGTCGACTCCATGGATAGTATCGGATCGCTGCTTCCTCGTCGGACTCCTCAAATCCAAGATGATCCACCCGAGGAGATGTGCATCGAGCTCCCACCTCAACCGAGGCAACTAGGGCATCAAGGTCGCTACCCATGATGTCATAGACGATGTAGAGATGTGTGGATGGATTGTAATATCTTTTCTTACCCTAGATCACTCAACACATGAGTTCACTAGGGTGTGAGGAAGAAGGTGGCAAAATGGAGAAGAAGCTAGTGAACTATAATGCATAAGAAAATGAGTATTGCCCCTTAGTTCTAAACTAAACTCTTTTCTTTATATTATGAATAAATCACATTAGAAAAGGAATAAGGGTTCAAGTTTCAACTAGATGAGTCATGGGAAAAAAAACCCACAAGTGTCATCCTTAGCCATGCTCATTTTTATGCAATATCCACCTCATATTCTCCATGTCATAATACATTATCATTTAAACTAAAATGAAAAATAACAATATGACATGTCACCTTCTAGAAGCATCTTTGACCAATTTACAAAAATACACCTCGTCCGTATATACATACCCATATCTGTATTCCGAAAAATGCGGATACAAAAGACCAAAACAATCTATCAATACAATACTAGGATCCGGTTTAAACCAAAGCCCACTAGTATTGTCCGTCTGTATCATCATGTGCGCATAAGTACATGCACGTGACCGAACCGGTCGTAAAACCATACGACCTTTACATCTTTTGTCTGATGCAGGGAAACCCTCTGTGTGGGACTCTAAAGACTTGATACTACGCTGGCAGTGGATTTAACCACAGTCCGCAAGCAGCACTAGCTGTACGAAACGGCCCCCAGGTATGTGTCGATGAGAAAGCCGATGAGAATAACTCATCCGAACTCAACTGAGCCTATCTCTGACAATCTCCATACAGTCCGGTCTGTTCGTCTAAGAGTATCGCATATCAGGCTTAGGGGGCGGTAATCGTCAGACCCTAATAGCGGTATAAGTCGTGTCGGAGTACAGTCCAAAACACCTTGAGAAACTACTGGAGTACCTTCCAGTAAATCTCGCTTGCCTTGTCCAAGGACTTTGTGTAATGGCTTTCCGAACACAGCGCGACATCAACCCCCAATACTGGGAGAGACGAATCCTATCTAACCGCCACTGCCTCCAAGTGCTTCGGGACTACACCCAACTACTACCTATTTGCATGACACCTTTAAGACGTGGTAGGATAGTAATCTAAGTACAGTGGGAACACACTCAAGGCGAAGCAGCAGTGTCGAGTCAACGGACTAAGCTGTACTCATGTGTAACATTTCGAAAAAAATACATCAGCCTACCCTCGACATTTTCAACCCACCATTGCTGACCTGCACACTCCTATCAACACTTTTCAACCCCATATCTGATCTACATCAGCCCCTAACGCATTTCAGCCCCCCCATAGCTGAATTGCACACCCTAATCATGATGTTTCAGCCCCTAATGTCAAGCTCCAGCCCTCAATGTCAAGCTTCAGCCCCATTGTCAATATTCTCAGCCCACAATAGCTGAAATTCAGCTACCAATCAGCCATCATCAGCTATATCAGCAGCTGAAACCATGCATTTCAGCCAATGGTTTCAGCAAAAAACAGCGGCAACATCAGTCACAACACCCACCAGCCTTTAACCAACCCACACCCTCATCACACCACATCAAAATTCACTACAAATAACACTTCTTCAAGTGTTGCAGCTGCTACTGCAACACACAGAGAAGAAAAAAAGAAAAAGAAAAGAAAGAAAGAAAGAAAAGCAAGGGAAGGAAAGAGAGAGTTGCAGCAACAGCTGCAGAATCATTCTTTTGGAGCAATGGGGCAACTCCTCAACAGCACAACCCTTCCTTCTTCCCTTCTCCTTCCTCCTAGGACCCCCTCGAGGTATAATCTCGCAATCCAAACTCTTTTCTTACCAAGTTATAGTTGTTTAACGGAAATATCGTGTTACTACGTGAATTAGTGCTAGTTTAGGAAATTTGAGCGAGACTTGACAAAGTATTAGTTTGGAATGTTGGTATAACCTTATTAGGAGTTGTTGATATCAGTTAAGCATAGATCTAACCCAGATTGGACACATTTCAAACATGGAACCCAAAACAGAACTTTTCATGTCGGTTTGTGAGGATATATGGCGTGCAGGTGAATCTGGAGTGATCCGGGGTCATTACGGGTAAAATCAACAATACCATGAGCCTATTTAGACCACCAGGAGACCACCCACTGAAAATGAGAGCCAAAAAACACTGTAGGGCCGGCCTCGCCGGGTTTTATGGGGATGTCGCCGGCCCCCCTGTAGAGTTAGGTGCCCAAATTGCTTCGGTAGGTCATATATACCCTGTACATCACCCCAGAGTTGTTTATTTTACTTGTTTTGACCTGAACAGAAATCTGGGACCACTTTTCTGGGTTGCTGACATGTTTTTAATGATGTTTATAGATTTAAGTTTTGGTATTTGGTGATTCGTTTCTGTCGGGTGGCGTTTGGACGTCAACGACAGCGGATATTGGCAGTGTCTGCACACAAGGTCACAGGTTTTTACCTATGGGCGTAGTGTGCACCATTTTGGTTTCCGACATGGTTTTCATGTGTTTTAGCATGTGATATCCTTGTAGGTACTCACGTGACGTCGAGGCGTTGGAAGATGCAAATGGCGACATCGGCACCGGCACGCTTAAAGAAAGGTGAGTAGATTTATATCTACGGGGAGAAGTCGGGTGGATGGCGTATAGCACCCCCGCAGTCCGAGGTGGTGTATACGGATGCGTATACACACCTATAAATATTATTGTTGTTGGGATTATTATTGATGATTTAAAATGGATATTGGTGAACTTGGATGATTTTGGTTACGAAACCATAGGGTAGTGGGTGCACTACACATTCATGCACACATATACATACTTGCATACATCCTCACTTCATATATGCTTATGGGATTTGTTATGGACATGTGTTCACTTGGGTATGAGGCTACGTGTTTATTACGGATTTGAGGATGATACATGGGATTGATATGAGTCGATGAGTTGATCTGAGATTATGATATCGGCGATATGACATGTTATGACAGTTAAATTCATAGATAAGATACACCTTGATACCTTAGAGGATTTTGGGATAATGATGCCATAGGAATAGTGACATAAATATGTAAATGATCGACATGTGATTATGATACGAGATATGATATGATATGATATGACAGGATATTTATAATAGGCCGCCTTGGGCGGGGTATACTCCTTGAGATAATATGTGCTGATGATATCGATTTATACGGGATTGTCGACCGGTAGTTAGATCTTGATTATAGTAATGATGTTAGAATTGTACCAAACATAGGTCAGTACCCCGATGATGATATTGATAAAGAGAATACTTGATGATTAATATGACAAATGTGATATTGACCCGTACCCAGATTGGGGATGCCGTACGACGGATTTACGTACGAGCTATAATTTGAGGTTTTGATCCGCACTCTTGACTTGGGAATAACTGATTTTAGAGATATGATATCGGATGTGATATTATCGAGGCGGGATCACCGACTATATATATATATTTATATGTATCGACTCAGAGGTTAGGCGGTTTCCCTTACCTGCAGTTAGCTTATTAGCTCAGCCTTATTGTTGGCATAGTTATACGACCTTTATGACATTAGATGCAGTTTAGCGATCATGGTGTTCAGTATTTCAGCTCCCGCATATTATTATTGTTGCTTTGCATCACATACTGTTATGATTCATATTCTATTATTGATATCATGCTGTTAGGACACCAGCACCATTACCGATGATGCGTATGTTCCACATACACTTACTTGCCAGCTCACACACATCTTCATCGGTAATTGCCATGTCACTACACAGTAGTATTATTGCATCAGGATATGACCCTTGTATGTGCATACTATTATTTCATGTTGCAGGACATACTGTTATACTTGCATTCCATTTATATGTCACATACATCATGCTTCCTGATTATACGCATTGAGATATGTTGTTTCTATGTTATTTCTGGATTTGGGAACCGTGGGTATTTCAAAGAGATTGTGTAAATGTTTTAAAAACCCGGTTACCCTTGATATGATATTTCAGTGCGTTCACCATGTGTTTTCTCGGTGCTGAGAGTGACATGTGAAACCCGAATCGAGGAGGCGGATGAGACCGATTGCGGGTACATGGTGGACCCGGTACGGTACCCCGGGGCAAGAAGATCGCCGATGATGGCGTTGAGCCTGTGCAGGGGAGCACTGCCTACCGGTGATATTACCCGACACGTCGGATATCCGGAGGATACCGTCGTAGTCATGAGATGGATGGTAGGGGCCGGTCTGGACTGACGGCGCCCTAGATTTTATGTTTGAGACATTGAGATTTCGAGATATTGAGGTACAGAGATTGTGATACAGAGGTATCGAGATACTGAGACTTATGTTTTGTGCCGATGCTAGGCACTGTTTTATACTGATTTCATCGTGATACCTCATTTTAAAAATACAGAAATCTCACAAAGTTACAAAAGCAGTTTTCTTCAGTACATGCATTCTGTTTCATGCATTCATACATCATTCATATGATATATTGCCACCTGATGCACTGACATGGACATATGGGATTACACTTGGGTTAGATATTTGCCCTAGACATGGTTAGAGATTACTGGTTATATATTTGAGGATTATTTATATTATGATCGTATGACCTAGGTTGCGTCATACATGCGATTTACTGTTCGTAGATCTTTTTCTACTCACGAGTTGGCAACTCACCCCCGTTGTGCCCCAGTTTCTTGCAAGTGTTGCCGTACGGATTTCATTACGGCTTTGCGGGCACATCTTCTTCTGATGACTTGCTAGTAGGTGGGTTTATTGTATCTTACCCATCATTATACATTGTATATTATATTCAGTTGTATCTAGAAGTTCCATCAACCAAAACATGTACTTATTTGAGATAGAGACCAGTGATGTTTATTCTTTCGACCTTAGAGTCGCGGATTATATTTCGATGGGTTCTTGCTGGTTGAGTTTCATTTCGGTTGAGATCCTCGCCTTTAGGCGTTGTATATTATGATGCATACAGGTTGATTTGGTATGGTTTTTCCTACACTCTACTACTTCTCTTGGTTTGGATTTCTGGGTTTCGGCTTACTTAGCTTACGTACGCCTTGAGACGTTCGTAGTCTAAGTGCCGGTCATGATTCGTAATTTCGGGTCGTGACAAAGTTGGTATCAGAGCGTTAGGTTTTACCTTCGGAGTTTAGGATGACCCTTGGTTGATGGAATAGGTAACTAAAGTAGAGTGACGTACCGTGGTATGTCCGCGGCATATTTACGATGCGCCACTCCACTTAAGAAGCCTTAGGATGTACATTTCCTTGTTCAGTATCATATTCCTTCCTGATCTAGCCTCATCGGTACCATTTTTGGTTTTGCTGCCACGATTACGGACAGGGAGAGCTACGGCTAGAGTTGCGGTCAGCTTGAGCTCGTCATGAACGAGGACTGACCAGGATGTGAGCCTGGCGACACATTATTATAGAGATGTGTCTTTTGATTGTGTTTCGCACCACGAGCGTGGATGGATTGCTCTATGAGATTACTCGGACGTGCGGATTGGCACCAGAGGATTGAGCCACTGATAGAGGACAGCCAGATTTTGATGACCGTTGATGTATTGCTCATTCATGATGATTGAGGCACGGCGCAACGTGCAGACGAGCGAGCTAGTTTTGCTGCAAACGACAGGATATCGCCCGGATGTTAGAGCTATTGCAGTACGAGATCGTACTAAGAGATGATAGAAGATCGCTAGTCACCGATGATGAATGACTAAGACATGTGGATTGTTCTCTACCCCGATGCGAGGTCATCAGATAGACTGATTCCAGCTAGAGACAACTTCATGCGGAGACGTTGAGAGTCGACACAGACGATCGAATGACAGTAACCTATTATTCCAAGTTTAAGGTATTCAGAAAGACATGCAGGCAATTCTATGGTCCCTATAGAAGAATGAAACCGTAACTCGACTTAATGACCGTGTGAAAGCCTTTGAACTTTCAGGTTTGCGGCAGTTCTGCGGCGCCATTAGTGAGACTTGGGTTTGCCCTTCTACGGCTGGACCACCGATGCTGTGGTATGTACGCGATAATATTATACTGTACCCAAGATGTTGAGATCTTGGACGATTATGAGGTTTTGACAACTCGATCGGATGGCTCGATTTAATTCGGATGCTAGATGGTGAGATGCATTTCTTAAGAGACTCCAGATACGAGGATAGTCATTAGAGCTCAGTCCATGCAGCCACGATGAAACGACGTTCCACTCCGCCGACACCAGAGATGCGATACGCATACCGAGGCATTGTAACTGGATATACCTTCTAGAAGGAGTCACGATGAGTATGCAGCCGTTCCGGAATAAGAAGCAGATATAGTAAAGGACGATGACTTCCGGACAGTTGGCAGAGATGAGATTGGAAGTGACCTTGAGCAGGATTCCTTCCAGGATACTGCTGCAATGATACTTGCATCCAGGATCAGATGTGTCACGTACATTCAGAGAGCCAGAGGACGACGCCAGTGACATGTTGCTTTACAAGTGGTCGTGAGGATTGACCGAGAAATGACCAGAGAAGTGCCAGAACGGAATCGACCCCGTTAGCACACCTGACAAGGCCGTTGTGCCGATGGATCATGAGATTTGGTAATCCACAGAGAAGACTTGGACCCAGGAGTGGTCATGTTATGCACACCAGCAGGCCAGAGTTCAGGATCGTCGATGAGTTATGCTACGTGTAACCACGACAGTTGGCTCGAAATTCTTGGAGGATGCGCTTGGGCGGTACTATTCCGCCATATTTGATTTCGATATTTTGGGGGATTTTATAGCCTGATTTGATTTTGATGATTGAGTATTTACGATTTTCGCAAAGTCGTTGCACTTGATATCGTTTTCGAGCCTTGGTTTCACATGTTTGTGATTTTATGGGTTCTTAGACATTTGAGTTGATTTTGTGCGTATGCACACACACGATTTGGTTCCTGCACTCTGCATAGTTTACATATGCTTGCAGTGCAGTGACATTTATCTTGTGCACTTGGATGCACTGGACTTCTATTTCGATGGTGATGCTCGATATTTGTTTTGTGCATTTTATTCACCCGACTGGATTTTTGCGCATGTTGGGCGCATGTTATGAGATGCGATTTGGTGCACACCAGATGCACTAAATTGAGATTTTTCGGGCATGTCAGATGCACCCGATTTTGCGGTCAGGCACACGTGTTGCCTATGATAGATGTTGCGTGCACACCCATTGCACCTTGATGTCGTTTTGTGCACCTGCTTGGCACAGGTATGGATTTTGGTTTCCATGCGCACCGGACGCACAGGGCTTTCCTATGCACTTTTTAGGACTGATTTCTTATGGAGTAGTACATTTTTGTGTTGATATGATTATTTTCGAACTGAGCAGGACTGGTCAGATGACAGTGCCTGGGTATATTTTGCATGCATTGACAAATTTCAAAGGGATTTCCAAAGGCGAGCTATAGTCTCATTATTTACATACGTGTCCGATAGGACACAAGACATTTAAAATGAGGGAACCTTTCTAATATGTTTTCAAACGGCGGATCGTGGATATTAAACAAAAGATATATACGTATACGGTTATTTTCTTATAGAGACGTCCGCCGTTGGGCAGTGTTATGCGCATTACACATCGACTTTAAATAATTTGGCATGGATTACTTTCAGATATTTACATGTACAGATTTGATATTTACATGTATAGTTCCGATTTCTAGCATATCGGTTTTGCTTTGGATTTGGCAGTCGTGTTTTCACCTTGACTCCGATGATTGCAGGATGCTTGACGGAGTTTTGACTTCGAGTTATCTGTTTGTTACTCATGCGCATGTATTGCGCTATGATGCCTTTTATGGATTGATGATTTCGGAGCCCCATTGGTTTGGACATTTTATTGAAATGTTTTAGAATTGGGAGGTTTAAATTTAAATTCGGGGACCGAATTTCTTTAAGGGGGGAAGACTGTAACATTTCGAAAAAAATACATCAGCCTACCCTCGACATTTTCAACCCACCATTGCTGACCTGCACACTCCTATCAACACTTTTCAACCCCATATCTGATCTACATCAGCCCCTAACGCATTTCAGCCCCCCCATAGCTGAATTGCACACCCTAATCATGATGTTTCAGCCACTAATGTCAAGCTCCAGCCCTCAATGTCAAGCTTCAGCCCCATTGTCAATATTCTCAGCCCACAATAGCTGAAATTCAGCTACCAATCAGCCATCATCAGCTATATCAGCAGCTGAAACCATGCATTTCAGCCAATGGTTTCAGCAAAAAACAGCGGCAACATCAGTCACAACACCCACCAGCCTTTAACCAACCCACACCCTCATCACACCACATCAAAATTCACTACAAATAACACTTCTTCAAGTGTTGCAGCTGCTACTGCAACACACAGAGAAGAAAAAAAGAAAAAGAAAAGAAAGAAAGAAAGAAAAGCAAGGGAAGGAAAGAGAGAGTTGCAGCAACAGCTGCAGAAACATTCTTTTGGAGCAATGGGGCAACTCCTCAACAGCACAACCCTTCCTTCTTCCCTTCTCCTTCCTCCTAGGACCCCCTCGAGGTATAATCTCGCAATCCAAACTCTTTTCTTACCAAGTTATAGTTGTTTAACAGAAATATCGTGTTACTACGTGAATTAGTGCTAGTTTAGGAAATTTGAGCGAGACTTGACAAAGTATTAGTTTGGAATGTTGGTATAACCTTATTAGGAGTTGTTGATATCAGTTAAGCATAGATCTAACCCAGATTGGACACATTTCAAACATGGAACCCAAAACAGAACTTTTCATGTCGGTTTATGAGGATATATGGCGTGCAGGTGAATCTGGAGTGATCCGGGGTCATTACGGGTAAAATCAACAATACCATGAGCCTATTTAGACCACCAGGAGACCACCCACTGAAAATGAGAGCCAAAAAACACTGTAGGGCCGGCCTCGCCGGGTTTTATGGGGATGTCGCCGGCCCCCCTGTAGAGTTAGGTGCCCAAATTGCTTCGGTAGGTCATATATACCCTGTACATCACCCCAGAGTTGTTTATTTTACTTGTTTTGACCTGAACAGAAATCTGGGACCACTTTTCTGGGTTGCTGACATGTTTTTAATGATGTTTATAGATTTAAGTTTTGGTATTTGGTGATTCGTTTCTGTCGGGTGGCGTTTGGACGTCAACGACAGCGGATATTGGCAGTGTCTGCACACAAGGTCACAGGTTTTTACCTATGGGCGTAGTGTGCACCATTTTGGTTTCCGACATGGTTTTCATGTGTTTTAGCATGTGATATCCTTGTAGGTACTCACGTGACGTCGAGGCGTTGGAAGATGCAAATGGCGACATCGGCACCGGCACGCTTAAAGAAAGGTGAGTAGATTTATATCTACGGGGAGAAGTCGGGTGGATGGTGTATAGCACCCCCGCAGTCCGAGATGGTGTATACGGATGCGTATACACACCTATAAATATTATTTTTGTTGGGATTATTATTGATGATTTAAAATGGATATTGGTGAACTTGGATGATTTTGGTTACGAAACCATAGGGTAGTGGGTGCACTACACATTCATGCACACATATACATACTTGCATACATCCTCACTTCATATATGCTTATGGGATTTGTTATGGACATGTGTTCACTTGGGTATGAGGCTACGTGTTTATTACGGATTTGAGGATGATACATGGGATTGATATGAGTCGATGAGTTGATCTGAGATTATGATATCGGCGATATGACATGTTATGACAGTTAAATTCATAGATAAGATACACCTTGATACCTTAGAGGATTTTGGGATAATGATGCCATAGGAATAGTGACATAAATATGTAAATGATCGACATGTGATTATGATACGAGATATGATATGATATGATATGACAGGATATTTATAATAGGCCGCCTTGGGCGGGGTATACTCCTTGAGATAATATGTGCTGATGATATCGATTTATACGGGATTGTCGACCGGTAGTTAGATCTTGATTATAGTAATGATGTTAGAATTGTACCAAACATAGGTCAGTACCCCGATGATGATATTGATAAAGAGAATACTTGATGATTAATATGACAAATGTGATATTGACCCGTACCCAGATTGGGGATGCCGTACGACGGATTTACGTACGAGCTATAATTTGAGGTTTTGATCCGCACTCTTGACTTGGGAATAACTGATTTTAGAGATATGATATCGGATGTGATATTATCGAGGCGGGATCACCGACTATATATATATATTTATATGTATCGACTCAGAGGTTAGGCGGTTTCCCTTACCTGCAGTTAGCTTATTAGCTCAGCCTTATTGTTGGCATAGTTATACGACCTTTATGACATTAGATGCAGTTTAGCGATCATGGTGTTCAGTATTTCAGCTCCCGCATATTATTATTGTTGCTTTGCATCACATACTGTTATGATTCATATTCTATTATTGATATCATGCTGTTAGGACACCAGCACCATTACCGATGATGCGTATGTTCCACATACACTTACTTGCCAGCTCACACACATCTTCATCGGTAATTGCCATGTCACTACACAGTAGTATTATTGCATCAGGATATGACCCTTGTATGTGCATACTATTATTTCATGTTGCAGGACATACTGTTATACTTGCATTCCATTTATATGTCACATACATCATGCTTCCTGATTATACGCATTGAGATATGTTGTTTCTATGTTATTTCTGGATTTGGGAACCGTGGGTATTTCAAAGAGATTGTGTAAATGTTTTAAAAACCCGGTTACCCTTGATATGATATTTCAGTGCGTTCACCATGTGTTTTCTCGGTGCTGAGAGTGACATGTGAAACCCGAATCGAGGAGGCGGATGAGACCGATTGCGGGTACATGGTGGACCCGGTACGGTACCCCGGGGCAAGAAGATCGCCGATGATGGCGTTGAGCCTGTGCAGGGGAGCACTGCCTACCGGTGATATTACCCGACACGTCGGATATCCGGAGGATACCGTCGTAGTCATGAGATGGATGGTAGGGGCCGGTCTGGACTGACGGCGCCCTAGATTTTATGTTTGAGACATTGAGATTTCGAGATATTGAGGTACAGAGATTGTGATACAGAGGTATCGAGATACTGAGACTTATGTTTTGTGCCGATGCTAGGCACTGTTTTATACTGATTTCATCGTGATACCTCATTTTAAAAATACAGAAATCTCACAAAGTTACAAAAGCAGTTTTCTTCAGTACATGCATTCTGTTTCATGCATTCATACATCATTCATATGATATATTGCCACCTGATGCACTGACATGGACATATGGGATTACACTTGGGTTAGATATTTGCCCTAGACATGGTTAGAGATTACTGGTTATATATTTGAGGATTATTTATATTATGATCGTATGACCTAGGTTGCGTCATACATGCGATTTACTGTTCGTAGATCTTTTTCTACTCATGAGTTGGCAACTCACCCCCGTTGTGCCCCAGTTTCTTGCAGGTGTTGCCGTACGGATTTCATTACGGCTTTGCGGGCACATCTTCTTCTGATGACTTGCTAGTAGGTGGGTTTATTGTATCTTACCCATCATTATACATTGTATATTATATTCAGTTGTATCTAGAAGTTCCATCAACCAAAACATGTACTTATTTGAGATAGAGACCAGTGATGTTTATTCTTTCGACCTTAGAGTCGCGGATTATATTTCGATGGGTTCTTGCTGGTTGAGTTTCATTTCGGTTGAGATCCTCGCCTTTAGGCGTTGTATATTATGATGCATACAGGTTGATTTGGTATGGTTTTTCCTACACTCTACTACTTCTCTTGGTTTGGATTTCTGGGTTTCGGCTTACTTAGCTTACGTACGCCTTGAGACGTTCGTAGTCTAAGTGCCGGTCATGATTCGTAATTTCGGGTCGTGACATCATGTTACCTGGGAACTGCTACCCGACGATAAGTATAATACCCACCAGCAGTTCCTGACGAGTCATGTCCAGTGTACTCATAACTTAATGAGCACCTGCATACTATCTCCAGTACAACGTACTAATGGCTGTGGGAAAGACCATCTCCCCTGCTGGGATGAGAAGCGTATACACTAGTCTACTCTGAAGTATCGATTCCCCATCTCGATAATCCTACGACTAGGGATATGTATAAGGATATGCTTATAGACTACCCAACCCCCACTAGTGTGACTGCCATCACAACACTGGTAATCAAGCAAAGATCCTAAGGGCTCTACCAATATGTAGAAACGATATGCTAAAAAGCACATGCACATATTAAGGTAGAAACAAACCAGGTAGAATACTACCATTTTGAGCAAGACTGTTACCATATCCGTGTATATCCCAAGCTCCCGTTATGTAATATACAAGCCAGTATGATACAATAATGGCCTCTAGGGCATATACTACTAACAATCTCCCACTTGCACTATGGCCATATACTGGCATATCGCAAACCGAAGGTCTCAAATACCCTCTCGAACACTGTCTGAGGGATGGCCTCTATGTGTGGATCTGCAGTGTTGTTCTCCGTATCTTCTCTCCTCACCTTGATCTCCCGGAGATCAACTATCTCCCTAATCAGGTGGTACCGCCTCAAGATTTTTCTGGATCTCTGATGGGACGCAGGTTCCTTCCCTAAAGCTATAGCGCTATTGTTGTCGCAATACTAAAGTATAGGACCAACAATGGAAGGAACCACCTGAAGTTCAGTTAAGAACTTCTTCATCCAGACTGCCTCTTTTGCGGTGTCTTATGCCGCGAAATACTCCGTTTCCATCTGTCGAGTCAGCAATTGTACCCTGTTTAGAGCTCTTCCAACAGACCACCCCTCTATTGAGGGTGAAGACATAATCCAATATGGTCGTAGAGTCATCCTTGTCACTCTGGAAGCTGGAGTCAGCAAAGGCCTCGATTTGGAGGTCCAAACTGCCATACACCAAGAACATTTCCTTAGTCCTTCTCAGGCACATGAGAAAGTTCAATACTGATTCCCCCAGATCTTTCATAGAGAACCTCTGTGACAAGAATCCTTTTGACTGATAGTAGTATAGGAATGTCATATCCTATCAAGATAATGTCATCCTCGTTCTAGATGAGGAATCCCACAGTTCTTCCTAAAATCTTACTACAGATGTATGGTTCATCCGGATTTTAGATATGGTCGAATTCTTTGACCGTCTCATCAAATTAGATGTTCCAACTCCGTGATGCCTGTTTTAGTCCATAGACTTAAGCATTTTGCACACTTTCCTACTGCTCCCACTCTGATTGAAAAACCCTCTGGCTGAACTATATAGACGCACTCTTCCAAATACTGAAAAGCCATCTATACATCCATCTGCCAGAACTCACAATCATGGAAGGTAGAAATGTCAAGAAGGATCTGAATGGATTTGAGCATAGCCACTAGAGAAAAATGTTTCATCATAGTCCAAACCAGATCTTTGATGAAAAAAACCCTTTACAACAAGTCTAGCCTTATAGGTTTCAACCTGTCCATCTACACCAATCTTCTTTTTGAAGATCCATTTGCAGCCTTTGGGTTTTACCCCTTCTGGAGCAAAGTTCAAAGTCCATACTTTGTTGGTGTATATGGACTCCATTTCGGTCCGCTTTGCATCTAGCCATTATACCGAGTCTCTGCTCTAAATGGCATACTGGAAGCTAGTTGGCTCATCATTGTTAATGATGCAATCCTCTTGATCCTCGTCTATGAGAAAACCTCAATTTTTCTTGGGTGGATGAGACTGCCAACTACTCCCACGGAGTGGCGCAAGTATGTCCGGTTCTTTTGAAACTTCTGGTTCTACCATACTTTCAGTAATAGTTTGTGGTTCTGGAATTTCTTCCAGTTCTATTGCGCTCCCACTATTTCCTTTAAAAAGATTAATTTTCCAAAAAGTGGGCATTCTGAGAAACAATAATCTTTTGTTCCTCCACGTAATAGAAAAGATACCCCCTGGAGTCCTCTGGGTATCCTACAAACTTAAACAGTACTGAGTGTGCCTCGAACTGGTCCATATACTGCTTTTTACAAAAGCTGGACATCCCTAAATCTTCAGGTACTGAAGATAGGGTTTCTTCCCACTCCGCATCTGATATGGTGTGGTAGGCACAGTCATGGTATGAACCCTTTTCAAAAGATATGCAATTAATCCTAGTGCATAACCTCAGAAGGATGGCGGTAACTAAGTGCTACTCTTCATGGAACAAACCATATCCAATAGGGTTTTGTTCTGTCTCTCCGATACACTATAATGTTGTGGTGTGTATGGAGGAGTAAGCTGAGAGAGAATACTATTCCCTTTTAGGTAATCTAGGAACTCGGCAATTAAGTATCACTACCTTGATCAGATCTCAGTGACTTGATACTTGTGTATGTTTGTTTTTCCTCTTCATTCTTATATTCCCGGAATTTCTCAAAGGCCTCAGAATTATGCTTCAATAAGAAGACATGACCTAACCCAAAGAAATAATCCGTAAAAGTAATGAAATTGGAATAACCACTTCGTGCATATGTTGACACTGGACCAACACACAATACTGTGTATGAGTCCTAAGAGCTCGCTCGCTCTTACTCCATGTCCAGTGAACGGAGTCTGTCATCTTCCTATGAGACATGATTGACTAGTTGCATAAGACTGATATTCGAACGGATCCAAATATCTCTCTTTATGTAACTACGTCAACCTTGTTTCAATGATGTGACCCTGTCTATAATACCATAAGAAAGCCCTATTTTATTCTGGAGACTTTCTTATAAGTGTGTTCTGGATGTTTGAAAACCTAAGCTTGATCTAATACGTACATACCGTTTATCTAATGTACTTGACCCAATCAATACTTTGATTTAGGTAGATGTGGACCACATCGTTTACATATGTAAATCATATCTTTTTTTATAATGTAAAGATACAGATATGACTTTACAATCTGGACTAAGTACACACAAAAAGTTACGTAAAGTCAATAATTACTCACTTGTCAATTCTAGATGATATTCACCTACGGATATAGCATCCATGCTCATTCCGTTAGCACCTCAGAGAGTCATATCACATGTCCTGATAATCCTACGGTTTCTCAAAGTCTGTAAAGAATTACAGATAAGAGATCCTGATTTGGTATCATGTACTAAGGAAGTAGAGCTAATTGACAGACAGTTTTCAAACACTAACACACCCGAAGCCAAAGCCACAACATGCTTCGGATCCCGGATTTTGGTTTTCCAAGCCCTGCATCCCTTCTGCCAATTCCCTTTCCCATGACAATAGGAACATCCCTCCTTTACTACTGTTAGTCCTGAAACTTTTGCCCTTCCCTTTTCTTCTACCTTACAGACACCGCCTATCGGCTTTGCGGAGGTCTTCTTCTTCTTACCCTAGGCTTTCGCCTTGGATCTAGAAGAGGAAGATTCCCCAATAAGCAGAGCGGGTGTCTCCCTGGTTTCCTTTAGGGTGCCCTTAACTGGAAGTATAACTTTCTTCCCCTGGGTGTAAGTAGAAGGTAGAGACTATAGAATCAAGTTAGCATATGACTCGTTCTCCAACGTGGTCTCCAGGTCTGTGAGCTAATCAATATATCTAGTCATCGTAAGGACGTTGTCCCCTACAGATGACCCGACAGCCAACCTCGCTTGAAGCAATTCATTCGAGGTCTCATATCTTATGATACGAGATTGCTCTCCATATAAATATTTGTTATGGAGAAAAATGGAAGCTAAGCCCATCTTCTCGTGCTGCCTCTGACATACACCATCAACTGAGACCAACACGAGGCACTTGGCATTCGCACAATCTTTTTCTGATTTCTTACGGATATGAACATCCGTGATGGTGGAAACTGGATCTGGGACGGCAGTGGCCTGAGTAGTAAAGAGGTGGTCCAGTTTGTCATAGGTAATGGACATCTGGACAAACCTTTGCCAGTTTTATAGTAAAACTCAGTCGTGTTATTATCTAACTGTAACCTAATCTGGTCACCAGGTTGCTGCAATTAGGAGAGAGAGAAGAATACACTCAGCATGATTCCCTTGCAAGTTTAAATTAGTTTTTAAGTTTATCTAAACAGGATGGCTCCCACTGTATCTCGAATCCCTCTTCAAACCATAAAAGAAGAATTAGTCAGGATTAATCTCACTTTACAATACTTGCTTAACCGTTCAGCTAGGCTGGTGTTGGTACTTCGAGGGAGGTTTTCCAACGCTTTCGCGATGTTCCTTAATTACATAACCTCTTTTCCCAGGAGACGAAGCCCCGCTAACACCATTCTAGACACCTACTTGGTTTATAGCATTGATTGTGTTAATTAGTGTAGAAATCTCCCGAGGAGTAGCATATACTCACAGTAGGATCGGGATCCAACTATCATTGTGTGATAAAACTGAAGGAATCCTACCAATTTTATCACACTCCAAATGGTATGCAGCACTAACAAGTTTCAGTTTCTTTAGAAACTCCCGATGTGGATTTTTGCCCCATGCTCTTATGACCTTGACGAATGCCAACATATCATAAGTCACATGTCAAGTTCTGCCCGTCAATATCCAGGTTAATTTGAACCCACCCGTACATACCCTTGACGAAGGCCAAAATAGCAGTACGACTGTCTCAAACCAACACATCTGTCTATGCTATAGATGAATACCCAGAAGCTACCATTCATTATGCCTTGACAAAGGCCAACATACATCGCTTGAATACTACTGAATATTCAACTAAAATGACGGAAGGCTACGGCTGGTTTTGGCAAAACCGTGAATGTGGTGAACTTGATATAATCGAAGGAACCTGATAGCTTTTTAAAAAAGAAGTGGTTTAAGCTCCGCATTTAAAAGTCTGTTGTTTTGAAAAAACCGAGTGGTTTTAAAATTTGTTCCAACGATTAAGCTTTAGTTTGTTTGCTTTGCATTAATCTAATGCAGTCCCATCAATTACACCTATCATTACAGAAAAAGATGAAAATACAACGTCCACTTATGCTATCCGCATTCGCCACTAGGCCCCGTCTAACACCGTTAGGTTACTTAACTAACGCCAGAGCAGGGGCTGGACAAGCGCGGATGCAAAACATAAGCGACGTCTAGTATATAACATATATAATAATAGGCATTCGTCTGACGCGATAATAGGCATTCCAGATCACAGATGAACATATTGGATATACAAGGAATATCACGTTTTGTTTAAGCCTGTAACGAAATACGGATTCCACTGTCGTGATGAATAGCTAAACCCCACCCCAGACCCCTACGGGTACGACAAACTACCCGCCAAATTCTCGAAGTGAAGAAGCCTCCCTCAACAAAGTGAGTAGGCCACTCATCACTTCAAAGAACCGGGTAGTTTGTGTACCCCACCTTGGGTCTATCCTAGGAGCACGAAACAGTAAAAAGAAATAATACAACGATGGCTACAACCTCAACCCAGATGTGCCCCACAAAATAATATTACATCAAATTACAAATATTACATTGAATGAAAGATAAAAACACTCATCTCACATCCCTGGCTATTCATCAACGACGATCTAATAAAGTCCATATACACAAACCAACAGATATGTGCAACTTCAAACTAACCAACATATAGCAATTAGATGAAGTTTAAAAACACATATAAACAATACAGATAAAACCCGATTAATCAAGTACATTAGAATTTTGATCGAAATATGTTTTCCGTATCTACCCCAAATGCAAACCAGCACTCCAAAAAAAATTCTGGGTAGAAACCAAATATTCCAAATAACTATACACCCAAAAATAAGACAAACAAAAGAAGAACGAGCCAACTCGGCCGCGGATCGGCGGCAAATCCACTGATTCGCTGCAGTTCCGCGGTGGTTGTGACGAGTTGGTGACTTGTTTTTCTTCTGTGTTCTTAGAATTCCCTGCACAGATCTTTCAAGTCCTTGAAATAATTTTTAGAACAGTTTAAAAATTGACAGAAACTGTGAGGGTGCAAAATGTACAGTTTTCGGTTTATCCGACGATCGACTTTCTAATAACTTGCTAATGAGCTAGTATGGGTTTAGTAGGCTCTGATACCTCTGTAAGTCCATGTCACGCACCCCGCGGGTTCGCGGGGAGACGGAATATGTGAAAAACGATTTTTCAAGAGATCGCGACACGGACTCGGACTTTAGGATCAGTGCTAAACCCAAACTAGAAAACTTAGTGTGAGGTAAACTAAATGTACAGAAGTTAATACCTCATGATCATGTCCTTCGGGTCTTCATTCCTCGCTATCCTCCATCTCGTCGTCGACTCCATGGATAGTATCGGATCTCTGCTTCCTCGTCGGACTCCTTAAATCCAAGATGATCCACCTGAGAAGATGTGCATCAAGCTCCCACCTCAACCGAGGCAACTAGGGCATCAAGGTCGCTACCCATGATGTCGTAGACGATGTAGAGATGTGTGGATGGATTGTAATATCTTTTCTTACCCTAGATCACTCAACGCATGAGTTCACTAGGGTGTGAGGAAGAAGGTGGCAAAATGGAGAAGAAGCTAGTGAACTAGAATGCATAAGGAAATGAGTATTGCCCCTTAGTTCTAAACTGAACTCTTTTCTTTCTATTATGAATAAATCACATTAGAAAAGGAATAAGGGTTCAAGTTTCAACTAGATGAGTCATGGGATAAAAACCACACAAGTGTCATCCTTAGCCATGCTCATTTTTATGCAATATCCACCTCATATTCTCCATGTCATAATACATTATCATTTAAAATAAAATGAAAAATAACAATATGACATGTCACCTTCTAGAAGCATCTTTTACCAATTTACAAAAATGCCCCTCGTCCGTATATACATACTTGTATCCGTATTCGGAAAAAGGCGGATACAAAAGACGAAAACAATCCATCAATACACTACTAGGATCCGGCTTAAACCAAATCCCACTAGTATTGTCCATCCGTATCATCATGCGCGCACAAGTACACACACATGACCGAACCCTATCGTAAAACCATACGACCTCTACATCTTTTGTCCGATGCAGGGAAACCCTCTGTGTGGGACTCTAAAGACTTGACACTACGCTGGCAGTGGGTTTAACCACAGACCGCAAGCGGCACTAGCTGTACGTAACGGCCCCCAGGTATGTGTCGATGATAAAGCAAATGAGAATAACTCATCCGAACTCCAACTGAGCCTATCTTTGACAATCTCTATACAGTCTGGTCCGTTCGTCTAAGAGTATCGCATATCAGGTCTAGGGGACGGTAATCGTCAGACTCTTAATAGCGGTATAAGTCGTGTCGGAGTACAGTCCAAAACACCTGAGAAACTACTGGAGTACCTAACAGTAAATCTCGCTTGCCTTGGCCAAGGACTTTGTGTAATGGCTTTCCAAACACAGCGCGACATCAACCCCCAATACCGGGAGAGACGAATCCTATTTAACCGCTACTGCCTCCAAGTGCTTCAGGACTGCACCCAACTACTACCTGTTTGCATGAAGCCTTTGAGACGTGGTAGGGTAGTAATCTAAGTACAGTGGGAACACACTCGAGGCGAAGCAGCAGTGTCAACTCAACGGACTAAGTTGTACTCATGTCACCTGGGAACTGCTACCCGACGATAGGTATAATACCCACCAGCAGTTCCCGACGAGTCATGTCCAGTGTACTCATAACCTAATGAGCACCTGCATACTATCTCTAGTACGACATACTAATGGCTGTGGGACAGACCATCTCCCCTGTTGGGATGAGAAGCGTATACACTAGTCTACTCTAGAGTATCAATTCCGCGTCTCAATAATCCTACGACTAGGGACCTGTATAAGGATGTGCTTATAGACTACCCAGCCCCTACTACTGTGACTGTCATCACAACACTGGTAATCAAGCAAAGATCCTAAGGGCTCTACCAATATGTAGAAGCGATATGCTAAAAAGTACATGCACATATTAAGGTAGAAATAAACCAGGTAGCATATTACCATTTTGAGCAAGACTATTACTATATCCGTGTATATCCCAAGCAACCATTAAGTAATATACCAGCCAGTATTATACAATAATGGCCTCTAGGGCATATACTACTAACAAGTAGAATATTAGGAATTGGATGATTAGATCCTCAATATCAGAATTCTTTGTAATTGGTGATATTTGAGGAAATCGCCTGGGTTTTACCTAGTGGCAAACATTTGGTTTTGAATATCCATTGTTGTGCACCAATTTCAAACTGATATATCTATACGTTTATTTTATAAAGTGAGATATAACTTTTTTAAATTATGTTTATGAAGTTTACCTGTATCAGTTGATGGTTAGGTAAGGTGCATTCAACAACAGTGTAAGTCTTCTTAACCATAACACAGCTTTCAACCTACGACGCACAGGGTTTGAGTTATTAAACTCAGTAGACTTCTACATGTTAAGAATATGTATGCCCTATAGGCAATTATTGTACATGTGATGTATATTATAGTGGATGCTTGGACATATATATGGAGGACTTTCGTGCTCGACATGATAGTATGCTATCTGGTTATTTTTTATCTTAACATGTTGACTGGTATTCTTTACTTTCTTGCTCTCACATGTTGATAAAGCCCTTAGGATATGTACTTGACTACCAGGATTATGATGAGATCATATTAGTGGGGCCAGGGTGGTCCAAAAGTACATCCTTTAATCACTTCCTAGTCGAGGGAATATCGAGACTAGGGCATCGATATTCCAGAGTAAACTAGCGTGTACGTTTCTTGTCCCTTAGAAGGCGATGGTTGATCCCACAACTATTGGTGTGTGACATCAAAGATTGTACACAGGTGCTCATTGGAGAATGGGTACACCGAACAGGACTCGCCGAGGACTCCTAGTTGGTAGTATACCTATCGTCAGATATCAGTCCTCTGGTGACACTGGTACAAGTTAGTCTGTAGACCCGAGATTGTCATAGAGTTTTTTGTAGCTCCCACTGTGCTTTGATTTCCTCCCTACCACGCTCAAAGAAGACGTGCAAACAGGTGAATTTTGGGTACAATCCCGAGTCATATGGAGGCAATGAGCGATAGAAGGGGTTTCGTCTCTACCGGTATTGGAGGTTGATGTTGTGCTATGCCCAATTGGCTATAACTGGAAGTCCCTGGCCAGGGCTGCTGCTGAGATTTACTGATAAGAGTTATCATTAGTTTCTAAAACTGTTATGAGCCACACATCGGCATGACTTATCAAGTTATTGGGGTCTGACGTTTACCACCCCTAGAATTCATATACGACATATCAGACGAAGATACCGGACTGTACGATATTGTTACTGATATACTTCATGGAGAGTATTGATGAGCTTGCTTGTTGATCTTCATATCGCTCAATACCTGGGTAGCCGTTACGTCCAGTTAGTACCGTTGACGGCTTGTGGGTGACTGATGTGATCATCACATACTGCCGGCGTATTGACGAGTCTTTAGAGTCCCACATAGAAGTTTCATGGTTCAAGCGAAACGAAGTAGGCCACACATGTTGATATTTGCGGGGGCCTGATTAAATACGTGTATGTGATATCGTATTGTAATGTGGCAGTCATCTGATATCGGTCAGGTTATATGTGATATAACCGGATTATCGAGTCAAGTGATGATTTGATAATGTAATATTCACATATATGATATTAGTCGGTTATATGTGATATAGCCCGATTATTAAATCAAGTGTTGATTTAATAATGTGATATATATTATATATGATATAATTATACCTTAACTAATATTATTAGCTCACTAATTATGTTTCTTAATATGTATTAATATATATATATATATAGATATATATATTTGATATATGTATATGTGTGTGTGTGTACGATATATGTATGTATGTATATATATATATATATATATATATATATTAAATGAGCATGGCATCTATTTTCTATTTCTAGAAAATAGAAAATGAGGTGTAAATTGTGGAGATATTTATGGAATGAGCAAGGCATGGGTTTTTCATTTGTTTATTCATTTGTATGCAATATTGAAGCATGGTGCATTATTTCTATGGATTTTAATTCATGCTTGAATGAGTTCCTGATATTTTTTTTGGATGAGCCATTCTTCACTTGAGAAAGAGCTTGAGCTCTTTATGCCTTAGCCAATTTTTCCTTTCTTGAGTTTCTCTCTACAATTTTCTTCACCTCACCTCCTAGTTCAAACCCTCACATGTGATTTGAATCATTGAACTTGTGAGAACCCTAGTGAGAAAATTAAACCCCTACTTCACCATCCCACATTAGATTAGCAATTTGATGTGGTGTGTTGCCTTCACTAATGAGATTAGTGAAGAGTTAGCTTGAGCTAGTGGACTTCGGGTGGATCGTCTTTGGCTTGAAGATCACGAAAGAGGCCTGTTCAACTCTAAGAGGAGCCTAGTGGAGTCGAATGGACTACAACCCGGAGCTAAAGAAGAGAAGAACTCGATCTACGAGTGTATAACCTCCTTTCCTTCTCTTTAGTAAAGTCTATATCAAACTATAAAACCCTAATCATCTAGCTATAGATCTTGTTAAGTGTTAGTTACAACCCTAAAGATTTTAAAACGGCATGTTTGATGCTAATAAAACCAAGTGGTGGTGGTAATGTACACTTTCATGGTATCAGAGCCAAAGCTCGAAGATTAGACGATGTTAATAGAGTCACGGAAACGAAACAACTCCGAAACCGAAACCTCAAAAACCTATTCTCTGTCGATTTTAAAATGATCTCAAAAAATTATTTAAACAACTGCAAAGTGTTGTATGAGATACAATTAGAACACTGGAAAAATTCGAGACCATTTCATCGGTTTTGACCCGGCGAAAACACAAAAAAATCCGGCCTAGCCGGTCCAATATACTCATATTGGTCTCAAAAAAATTTTTTGTTCTTATGGCTTGGTTTTAGGGTTTTAGGTATTGTTTGATTGGCCCAAAATTGCATGTGATGTTAATTTTATTGAGGGGAAATTTGGAGTGTTTCGGAGTCGTAATTTAACGTCGTTTTGGTTTTAATTTTGATATGTGATACAGTAGTTGGAATCCGCATTCAATTAGTTTTGTGAAAACTAGTTGCTAATTGTAAATCTAGTGTTTTAGTCTCGGATAATCGGTTGCCACGGAGTTTTGATTCGGATCAAAACTCCGTCGCAATCGCGTATAGTATGCGAATACTTGACGAATAACTTTGCTAGGTAGCCACGCCCCATAGCCCCGACCAAGTGACTGTAGGAGAACCCCGTTGCTAAAAGCGCCCGCTCGGGTGCTTGCGGCCACGGTGTTCCGCCTTAGTGCACTTCGTCGACGGCATCGGGGGTGCGGCAATCTACTAAAGTTTCCGAAAAGTATTCGATAAGGTAGTCGGGAATCTTGTTGAATCCCCAACTAAGAAATTGAAAAGAGTTTTCAATTTGTGACTGAAATACAAGATTTATCAGGTTAGGCATGAAATTCGGAATATGAGATATTCTGGATGTATGATGTCTAAGGATATGCAGATTCTAATTATTGTAGTTTTCCATTTCTTTTCTCCGACCGTAAGTGTAATATGTGGGGCATCCCAATCTCGTTGCTATATGTCAACAGAATTTGGGATACGCATATTTGCTTACGTTGATGATATGTGATATCATGTGTTGCTGGTGATATGTTTTATTGGATCGTCGTGATTGAATAGCCGGGGGTTTTATGTGTGATGAGATTTTTTATATTTTCATTCATATAAAATTCAATGTAATATTCTTTTATTTGGACATGATTGTTACATTTTTACCGTGTCGTATTTAGAAAGAATTTTGAAATTACCGCAATCAAAAATGGTGTCGCGTGTAGCGAGCCGTGATGAGTACAGGTCGTCCGCAGGGAGACAGAGCGTTTTTAAGTTCTTGTTTTCACGAGTTAATGCGCGAGGCGGAATTGTTCGTATCTACCCTACATGTTTATATGCAAAGTAAAAGCTGTTAGGAATAGATAGGTTAGTGTAAATTAAGGAAATCCGTAATCAATCCTTTGAGCCGAGCTCGACCACTAAAGCTAGAGCAATCGACAACAACGTAGATTAGGGTTCTTAAGCATGGTATTTGTGAAATCTGGCTTATTGACCCTTGTCCGTCCGTTCTTGTCGCTTGCTTTCGCCTCCGGCCAATCCGAACGCAATCGGTCACGGTTAGGAATCACCGATACCTTGGTAGGGTAGGGTGCCTAACGGAGTGCTTGCGTAAGCTTTGGGCGGAGTTTAATGGAAAAGATCGGGAAAAGGAAATGAGAAGAAAACCTTAACTTACAATATCGTTTTCTTTCCTAACAACAACATATTCACAACCATCTCAATCAACAAACAAAAAGAGCAAATAAAAATTACAAAGAAAAGAGAAGACAACATTACAAGAAAGAAAAGGGCATAGTAATAAAATTTCAAGTAAGTAAAGCATGGAAATAAATTGCAAGAAAGCAAAGCAAGAAATAAAGATACTAGGAACCATAGAACACATTACAAACCATGGGTCCAATAGCCTAAACTTAAACTTGCAAGCTCAATGAAGAGGTTTCAAGATCAAGAGAAGGCTAAGAACACAAGGCAAATGAAGGCAAAAAGAAAGCTTTATTGATTCCAAATGAAGATACAGCCCTCGAGATCAATAACCAAAACTTAAACTTACAAGATCAATGAAGAGGTTGCAAGATCAAGAAAAGGCAAAGAACTCAAGGGGGACTAGCTATATACAAAAACAAATGAAGCTTTATGTAAAGAATGAGACAATGTAAGCACAATATAAGACCCCTTCTCCCTTGCTCACTGATCTGCTTTTATAGGAACAAAAGAAGAATAAACAATTAATAAAAATAAGATGACGTGGCAGCAAGGGAGGGACCACAGATTATTGGGGACCAATGGGGCTAGGGGGCCGGCCAGCTCAGAATTTTGGTGGGTGTGGCCGGCCCAAAACCGACCAAGCTTGCTCGTATTTGTTGTGTAGTCTTGTGTGCACTCCCATATCCCTCTGGTGCTGCTTGATTTCTCTATAGAGGCCTAGGATGCACTCAGGGATTTGGAGGGAAACTTGTAGCTATACATCACATCATATCTTTATGCATTTATCACTCTTGTCCCCCCCCACTTGCACAAGCAATCATTTGTGTGTGCCATGGGCAGCCCCCTATGGTCCTAGTGCCAAAGAGCATGTGTACATTTGCATTGTGTTAGACCAATATTGTGTGCACACATTATATTTACAAAAACTCTTTGGATATCGGTCGGTTTCAGTTCCGGTTGCAGTGTTGGCTCACAAACGATATATCCGTGATTTTGAGTGTGTTTCCAGTATTTTGTCATGCATACATGTATTCTGTAATTACTGAGCAGGCACTGTTAATAGTACCGATATATAAAAAAACAGATAATGAATGAACGGTATTGAAATGCAGTTTTCTGTGATAACCAAATACCCCCAAACTTATCTTTTGCTCGTCCCGAGCAAAACAAAATCCTAGCCTCACTTTCGCAAGGAACGCGATTGCACTGAGCTCGTGCAACAAGCTGTTAAACCTCTAGGTGACCCTAGTAGGAGGTGTGTTGTCTCCTGTGGGTTTTCAGTGGATTACACCCACAAAATCCCGTCAAGCTAGTTTCATAAGTTAATATTGATTCTACTCCTACAGTTTAGTATCTTGGTTAGAAATTCTATTATCCTAGGTTAGAAATATTCAACCCTTATGTTTCATGCCTCCTATTTATTCAACCCCAGATCCAATACGTTTTACAGTTTAGAAAGATCTCGGTATCTCTAGAGTTTTCCTTCTAAAGTGCGGTCTCCAATTAGGGATTTTTATCAATTTTACTGAAAACATAAGTCTTATTCTTTATTTCTGTCTTTCATCCAAACGTCGATTGTATACCTCTACGTGTGTGTAAATTTTCACCCCTACACATAAGAATTCAATTAAATCTATAGTACCCTTGCCCTAATACCTAATACTACTTCTTTTCATTAAATGATGGACGGTGTTGCTTACACACATTTCATGCGACTATTAATACTTCTTGAGGCACTAACAGCCGATTACTGATTGTGTGAGCTTAAAGAGTAAATAACAGTTTCCAGGTCTTGACTTTATTTATTTTTCTTTTCTTTCTTTTCCAAGACCGGATATATTTTTCAATGACGCTCTTTTGGTGGTTAGCTTTAAATACCGTTTTTTCTTTCATACTAGGTTTTCAGGCAAAAGTATTTCTAGGTATCCTCTACTATCCAAAGTTTCAAGATGCGTGTATATGCAGTTTGTAGGGTATATACTTTCTAAATTTTGACTTAAGAATAGAAACTATTTTTCAGACTTATCCTTCAGTAAAGCTTCAATACTTTTCCTTCATCTCGACTTAACTCAAGAACTGAACTCAAGATTACCTACTTCTATAAAAAAAACTGTAAGGACATATAATTACCAAGGTTAAACAGAAGGAGGGTTAATTTTAGGGTTTTCAATTCCTAAGCCTAGGATTTAGTTATTTCTCACGTATCAACTAAACTTTCGGAATAAAAATCGAAGTTACCCTATTAGCTAACTTGACGACAAAGTTTTTATATTTTTGTAAAAATTTTCGATTTTTGTGGGTTTTAAATAAGTATGCCAATGCAAAATATACATATGAATGCGAAGGTAGAAAACTTACCGAGCACACCCCCAAACATAAACTTGACAGTGCCCTCACTGTCAGGCTGCACCAAGAGGGTCAAAATTGTCGGTGCTCCCTGAAAAATTATATACAAAACAAAAGGCAAAATAAAAATATATATACACAAAAAGATCCCCCCAAAACTTAAGTGAAACAGTGTTTCCACTGTTTAAGCGGTGAAGTTCAAGTTAGGGGGAGAGAGAACAGTATCAATCTATACAAGGCCTTACACAGCCCAAAATTTAGCACCAACCATTCAAAAATTTTATCGTTACAAAGCAGCGGTTGGTGAAAGAATGCGGAGAGGAATGAAATGGAGAATACGCGAGACCGTATGCAGATAGAAGCGGGATACGGTCTCGGTGGAGGAAAAGAATGGCGGAAGGGAGAAAGAAGTGGAATACGAACTTGAGGGTGGAAATGGAGTGAATAAATTAGTACAATTTGTGATGACCGATGTGTAACAAGAGATTGTACTAATCTATTAACCCATCGAGAAATAGGGTCAAATCCCTCAAGATTCGTGAGAAAACATGGGCAGACCGAACTTGGTAAACCAGACATAGTGAATGAAAGTGATACGGTGTCTTGTAAGGTCGGAACGATGGAAAGGATGGAGGGAAGTGGAAGGGTATCGGTTAAAGGTTCAGGAGGGTGTACACAGTCAATGAAAGGGACAGGATGAATTGGAACATCCAACTCATCAAGTAAAACTGTTTCATCCTTAATACTATCCTCAAACTTTTCCTCAAAATTTAGCTCATCCATGCACTTATCATCAATATCTAGACGGATATGGAGTTCGGGAAGAACACTTAATGACTCGGGATGATGTCCACATGGAAGTGAAATTAAATGATGAATTGGTGATAAAAACTCATCCAAAACTGTGGGTTCATCATTCAAAATATTCCCAGCGTCAATATCCCCAATCAAGTGAAAATCAATATTCTCAGACACCTCATCAAAAGCATGGATATTAATCAATTCAGGTTTTAGAGTGGAGGTGTAGAAGTCAACAGGATTGGGTGTGGTTTCACTCAAAAGGAACCCTTCACCATTAGGTAAACCAAACACTACAAAGTCGCACAACTCATTAAACATTCTATCTTCAATTGGTAAATCCTTTGGGAAACTTGATAGACATTCAAAACCGGAGTTGTGGGATTCAATTTGAAACGGGTAGGTTTGATTTGGAAGGGTGTACTGCTCACTCTCACTACTCAAACTCTCAATCTATCCTACCGCATTATCATACATTGGAAAATGTGGAGCTAGTTGGAAACTAGGTACCGGGTCACTATGTTGTATGAGGGCGGCCATGGACGCATTCAAATCCATCATCTGTTGACATGACGCTACCCGAAAGTCTTCTAACGACTGTTCCAGACTAGACATGGGTTGTGGAGGAGTTTCAGTGAAAAATTCAAAGTTGTTTGGATACTGGAAACTCCCAAATGGCTGTGCAGAAGCAATGTCTAGGGAAGGTGCAAATGTCGGGTAGGATGGATAGGAATTGAATGGTTGGACAGGAGTAGGATCAACATTTGGATAGGAAGGTGAATGGAATTGTTGATCCAAAGAATTGGAAGTGGTGAAAGGAGTGAAAGATCGGCTACAGGATTGTTCAATACATTCAAAAGGGGTATCAACGTAAGAAGGTGGTGTGGGTTGAAACGGTTGATACAAAGTGGATTGCGGAGTCCAGTTGTTCGTCCTAGACACGTCTATCCGATCTTTCAAAGAAATTTTGGGCATGGATGGATTGTTCGAAGTTCGATCAAAGCAAGAACCGTAAGAAGTAATGTCTGGTTGTGGGTACCAAAGTTCGGCAAGAGTTTTTCGAGGTGGGGTACCCATGATATGAAGAGAAGAAGAAAAAGGAGAGGAAAAAGAATGTATTTTTTTTAATATTCTTTTTTATAAGTTAGTTATTAACAAAAGAATGAAATGTACACACAAAAATAATCTGGACAAAAAAACAATCACGACACAATACCACACACATAATTGGTCTAGGGTTCACTTAGGTCAACTAGACCTACTCAAGAACCTGATTGTCGAAGTAAAACTGTGTCGAGAAACGGGCTCAAGATATACTGATCACGAGGCCAGGTAAGTGCAGAGATAAGGGGAGGTTTTCCGACGCTTTCGTGAAGGTCCTTAATTAGATAACCCTTTCTCTTTTGGCGGTTTCACCGTGAACACTTTCCTAGACACCCCGGGCACGATATACCGTTAAGCGGTGTTCTAAACACAGTTAACTTCTCCTAGTGAGCGCGAAGTCCTTAAAGGCTTAAAGTCTAGTTTCTTTTAAAATTTGTGTGGGTAAACGTTATGCTCAATTTCGTGATTTATGGGCCAGGAAAAATGGGATGAAATCCTTTACCGTATGTTGTGGGGTTCGCTTGCCCTTAAGTCCGTATTAATGGATGCAATGCGCAAATCAATGAAAAAGTTATGCAAAGAATCAAACAATCATTTTTTATGTTTAATCTTGGCACTGCAACAAATCCGGGTTAGTCAAGTTTGGCATTTGAAAGCGAAGTTGCAAAGAATCCTGCAAAGATATTATATTGGATGCGTCGGATTTGAGAAGAAGGTGTTAGTGAAATACGTACCTGATAAGTTTTCGGGTTAAGAAACCCTTGTTGAATTGAATCCGAATTGCTTGGAAAGTTTGCTTGCGCGGGTCAAACTATCCGGATCGTTGGCACTGTACTTCACAATCACCTTAACTTGAATGCACACTTTGCTCCCCACGATCGCAGTTCGTAAATCCGCAAAAATCTGAAAATGTCGGAAAAAAACCGATTTTAGTGCGAAAAAGCGATATGAATGCCCAAACACCTGCACACTAAAAATTATAAAAAAAACAAGCAATAAAAATGGGACAAAAACAGAACACCGGAGCACAGAGAAGAAATTGGAGGAAAAATGAGGCTCTTGGGCCGGCGTGCTCGGATTTTTAGAGGAAGTCGTCGGTTTTACTTTGGAGTTTGGGCTCCAAATTTCTTCTGTAATCTCACTGTTCTACTAATGTCTCACTGGTAATGTTTATCTTTTTAGTTCAGATCCAGAGTGCTAGCAGGTCAGAAATCCAGAGAGCAAAAATGTTAGCAAAGTTAGTTTTTGTTTTGGTTTTTGAAATTTTTTTTATTTTTATGTTGTTTTGTTTTTAAGAATGGTGTTAGATGGATATTAACAAGATTAACCCGAAATAACAAGAATAAAAACGTTACCATCTCCCTACCAACGGCGCCATTTGATTGTTACGTTTTTACCGTATCGTATTTAGAAAGAATTTTGAAATTACCGCAATAAAAAACGGTGTTGCATGTAGCGAGCCGTAATTAGTACGGGTCGTCCACAGGGAGACGGAGCATTTTAAGTTCTTGTTTTCATGAGTTAATGCACGAAGTGGAATTGTTCGTATCAACCCTATGTGTTTATATGCAAAGTACAAGCTGTTAGGAATAGATAGGTTAGTGTAAATTAAGGAAATCTGTACTCAATCCTTTGAGCCGAGCTCGACCACTAAAGCTAGAGCAATCGACAACAACGTTGATTAGGGTTCTTAAGAACGGTATTTGTGAAATCCGGTTTATTGACCCTTGTCCATCCGTTCTTGTCGTTTGCTTTCGCCTTCGACCAATCCGAACGCAACCGGTTACGGTTAGGAATCACCGATACCTTGGTAGGGTAGGGTGCCTAACGGAGCGCTTGCGTAAGGTTTGGGCGGAGTTTAATGGAAAAGATTGGGAAAAGGAAATGATAAGAAAAACCTTAACTTACATTATCGTTTTTTTTCCTAACAACAACATATTCACAACCATCTCAATCAACAAACAAAAAGAGCAAATAAAAGTTACAAAGAAAATAGAAGACAACATTACAAGAAAGAAAAGGGCATGGTAATAAAATTGCAAGTAAGTAAAACATGGAAATAAATTGCAAGAAAGTAAAGAAAGAAATAAAGATACTAGGAACCATAGAACACATTACAAACCATGAGTTCAATAGCCTAAACTTAAACTTGCAAGCTCAATGAAGAGGTTGCAAGATCAAGAGAAGGCTAAGAACACAAGGCAAATGAAGGCAAAAAGAAAGCTTTATTGATTCCAAATGAAGATACAACCCTTGAGATAAATAACCAAAACTTAAACTTGCAAGCTCAATGAAAAGGTTGCAAGATCAAGAGAAGGAAAAGAACTCAAGGGGGACTAGCTATATACAAGAACAAAAAGAAAACAAAAGAAGCTTTGTGTAAAGAATGAGACAATGTAAGCACAATCCAAGACCCCTTCTCTCTTGCTCACTGGTATGCTTTTATAGGCACAAAAGAAGAATAAACAAGCAATAAAAATAAGATGACATGGCAGCAAGGGAGGGACCACAAAAAATTGGGGATCAATGGGGCTAGGGGGCCGGCCAGCTCAGAATTTTGGTGGGTGTGGCCGGCCCAAAACCGGCCAAGCTTGCTCGTATTTGTTTGTGTGGTCTTGTGTGCTCTCCCATATCCTTCTGGTGCTTGCTTTTATATGCCATCCGCATTCGCCACGGAGCCCCGTCATGCACCGTTAAGTTACTTAACTAACGGCAGAGCTGGGGCAGAAATAGCGCGGATGCAAAACATATAGAAGTATCTACTAAATATAAAATATATATATCAACATCGCATGCAGATAATAGTCATCAGAGGAAGATAAAAATCATCACAGGCATGCGAACAACATTATGGAACAGCGGATAGTCTAGAAGCCCTGCGTTTCATTTGAGCCATAAATGAGACGCGACGTTCCTCAATCGTGTGGATAGCCAGTGCAATGAAGAACCTAGACCCCTACGAGTGCTGCAAGTTTCCCGCCAATCCCAGAAGTGATGCAACCCCAATCAATAAAGTGAATGGGCCGCCCAGCACTTCACGGAATCCGGTAACTTGAGCACCTCTCCGTGGGTCAACCTGTACCCCCTAAGAGTGAGGCGAATAGCCCGCCAATTCTAGAATATGGCCCCCTGGGTCTCAACGCCATGAGATGCGGGTCCGTTGACCTCTAGAACCTGGCTATTCGAGCACACCTCCGCAGGGTAATCCTAGTACAGAAAAGAAAACTACACAAGGGTGACAACGACCTCAACCCGGCCGTGCCCTAATAAAAGAATATACAAACTGGAAGAAACGGTAGTACACATGTCGGACGCTCGCCCCGCAATAATGAATATACAAATGAATCTGAATTGTACAACTACCATTGCACTATAGGCTATCCAGCACGACAATCAATCCAACAAATCAGTGCAACACAGAATATCAACGCGAATATCATGTTCGTAAACCCGTTTGATTGTACATATAACAACCAGTTGGATCATACCGCGCTATGATATTCAAGGTCGCAGAAACAAACAAATGCACTGAAAACCATGAATTTAATATTTTGATCGATTAAAACTTTCCGCATTAGCCCCAAGTACAAACCAGTACACAAACAAATCTGGGCCAATACCAAATATTCCAAAAACCACATTTCCATGAACTAGAGCACCAGAAAATATTTAGGGCACAGTGGCTAAAATTGGACCGTGGAATCACGGCCAAATGGCACATTTGGCAGCGGTTTAGCAGTTGAATTTTGGCTTAGGTGCCCGAAATTTTTTCTAGTCTCTAGTTTTGCATGCACATAATTTTAATGCAACCTGGACAATTTTTTGAACAACTTTAAAATTTGAACAGCAAGCAGTAGATTGGAAATTTGAATCAGAAAAATCCGTTGATCAAAACTCTAAATTAGTGCTAACAAGCTAGTTAAGCTTTATGAAGTGACTCTGATACCATGTTGGTGTTCGATACTCGCTCCGCGGAAGCCGCGGCCGAGGCGGAAGCGATAACAAAAATTTTACACAAGCATCAAACACGCATAACCCAAGATTCGATCCAAACACCTAAACTAGCAAACTAGAAACATGCAAAGGTATGAAATTACAACCTTCGATGCGTGTCCATCCAATTATAGAAGACCCCTCCAAGATCATAGACGCCGGGATCACACTTGAAAGTCGACCATTCTCGCCGAAGAAGATCCACCTGAAGGAAACCGGAAAAAGCTCCGACCGACAATCCAAACTTGCTAAGGATGGATGGTGGGTGACAAAGAAATTTTCCACTAAACTTTTTCTCTCATAATCCATGCTCACTAGAGAGCAAGAAGGAGATGGAGGTGAGGAATGGCTAAGTCTCTCTCTCATGAAGCATGAAGCAACTCTTGAATCAATAATCAAGTGTAGAAAGTATCGTGGAATTAATTTTTTTACAACTATGCTTCCAATAGTGCAACCATAAATGATCAATAAATGCATATTAAAACCAAAACCAACCTTTCTACATGCACAACCATGCCTCTTGCCGGCTCATTTCCACCTCATTTTCCCATTTTTTTCTAAAAAGAAAAACAAATATGAGGTGTCCTTCTTCTAGAATCATTCCCGTTTAAATACGGAATACTTCACCCGTTATATGTATCTGTCCATCTCAGAAAACTGCCTTTTAATACCCTCGTTCATTATCTATTTTGTATTTATCGGTACTTTTAACCAGTGTCTGCTCAGTAATTACAAATTAAAGGTGTTCGTGATAAAATACTGGAAACACATTCAATATCACGGATATAATGTTTGGGAGCCGACACTGCAAGCAGACCAGGAAACCGACCGATATCCAAAGAGCTTTTGCAAAATAATTGTGTGCACACAATTTTGGTCCAACACATACAAGTGTACACACTAACACTTTGATGCATGGACCTAGAGAGGGGGCTGCCCAAAGCACACATGGGGCGGACATAGGTAATAAATGCATAAAGATTTGATGTGATGTATGGCATCTTCTTCCCTCCAAATCCCTGAGTTCAACCCAGGCATCTATAAAGAAATCTAGCAGCACCAGGGTGATATTGGGAAGAACAAAAACCATCAAAATAAATACGACTATGATTCCTCAGATTTTGTCCGGCCACATGCCTACCAAAACCGAGCAGGATGGCCCCCTGCCTCCAATGAGCCCCAGTTTTCTGTGGTCCATCCCTTGCTGCCACGTCACCATATTTTTATTGCTGGTTTATTTTTCTTTTGTGCCTATAAAAGCAGACCTGTGAGCAAGGGAAGGGCTCTCTCTCATTCTTACATAATATACCACATTATGATAGTTTCTTTATTTTTGGTTTAGGTTTGAGAGTGAGTGGGCTTTACTTGGTTTCTTCTTCTTCTTCCCTCTTGAAGCTTTCTTTGGAAAGCTTCATTATGGAGGTGGAATAAGTTACAAAAATCTTGTACCTCTTCTTCAAGTGTTAATAATATTGTTGTTTCTTTTATACTTGCTTTCTTTTCTTTAATTGCTTATCTTTTTTCATCATGCTTAACTAATCTTTGTAGTGGTGGTAATGGTAAGGAGGTGAGATGAAAGGCTTTGCCTCCTCCTCCTCTTGTTTATATTTAATGTGCTTAATTATATGATTCTAACTTAAAGATTGCTTATGTATTGATGTGATATGGTGTTTTGAAACATGGTTATTTTGTAAACTCCTCATACACCATATTCACTCCATTTCCCCATTTCAATGTTTAAGTTAAAATCAATTTAGTGTTAAGGTTGCTAGGTTTAGATATCGTATTTTGTGATCAAGTGCTTGACAATCTCTTGGTTTCATATACGATATACTATCACAAACACCTAGCAAACTCAACACTAAAATCATTTGCTCTCAGTCACTACTTTGTGTTTTTTATATTGTGGTATGCTTGCTAACCCTTGTGTTTAGTGTTGATACCCCAAGCTTGGACATACAAACGATAAGTGAACAAAACGAACCCGTTCCGTGTTTTACGGCAAATTTCGGAATTTGATGACTTGTGCTCCACAACCGCCTTGATAAGTCATGATTCATGCCGGGATCGACGTAATGACGGACAAGTCATGATCAAGGGAGCGTCGAGGGAATCGTCATAATTCGATCTTCCGAGCCAAAGCCACAACCACCTCTTTCTTATCTTCTTTGCTTGCTTTTCTTGTTTTCGTATTCTTTTATATTTTTTGTGACAACCAACCAATTCGTTATTTTTTGAACCTTAAACAACAAGACCTAATACACAATTCCCTGCGGATCGACCCGTATTTGCCGGCTTGATACAACGCGCCGTGCACTTGCGGTTTATAAAGTTTAAAACGAGAACGATCTCGCGTGCGCAATCCATTTCCTTAAAGCATTTCCATTTCCAAAACATACGCGTTTACGTGCGCGGGTGAGTTCCCAACAAGTTTTTGGTGCCGTTGCCGGAGAGTTGGTAGTTATTAGGAATTGTTATTTCTGGTTCGTACTAACTCACAAGCTTTTAACTCAATTTTTTTCAAAACTTACAATACGAAATTTTTTCATTTTGTTCTCTATCCTTGCAACCTGCTATCACTCTGGAATCCAACTGAAAAATCAAGTTATACCATAAGATCACTTAGCTAGCCTAGAGAACCCACCAAAATTCTTGCACCTAACTCTTAAGAAAAAACTGGCGACACCCTATGAAAATCCGATCTCGCTGGCCTTTTTGTTTGATTTTGGGTTTTTTCTTTTTTGGTGATCTCCAGTACAGTGTTGGTACTCTAGTGGTATTGTTTGAATTTTATAATTTTTAGTGTGTAGGAATTGGGGCACATATATCGCTTTTTGACACTAAATATTGTATTTTCCGACATTTCAGGTTTTTAAGGAACTACGACCAGCGATCGTACGGAGCGAGGCTCAAATAAAATTGCAAGACATTAGTGAAATATAGTGCCAAAGATCCGGGTACTTTGACCCGCGCAAGCGAACAATCAAAGACTCATATCACTTTCAAAGGGGTTTTCTTAAACCAAAATCACTTCGGTACGCTTTTTCTAAAACATTCTTCTCGAATCCGACGCATTCCAATATTTCTATCTTATGCAGAATTCTTCGCACAATTTTTCCACCAATTGCACAGAGAACTAACCGTATTTTTTGCAGCGCTTAAATTTAAACGAAAAAGAATTGCTTAAATTGCTTGATTTTTTTTGAATTCTTTTATTGATTGCGCATTTGCATCTTAATACGGATTTAAGGGCAAAAAGACCAAACAAGATACGGTAAAGGATTTTATCACCTTTCTCCGTAGCCCACAAATCACAAAACTGCATTCTTGCATACACCCAATAATTTAAAATCAACTAGAACTTTGATTTTAAGGACTTCACACTCATTAGGAGAAATTAACTGTGTTTAGAACACCGCTTAACGGTAAATTGTTCATGGGGTGTCTAGGCAAGTGTTCAAGAGAAAGGGTTATCTAATTAAGGAACTTCACGAAAGCGTTGGAAAACCTCCCCTATCTCTTGCACTTACCTGGCTTCGTGATCCGTATATCTTAAGCCCGTTTCTCGACACAGTTTTATTTCAACAATCAGGATCTTGAGCAGGTATAGTTGACTAGCATACCATAGACTACTAGGGGTGTGATATTCTTTATTTTGTGATATTTGTGAATTCTTGTTGATATGGGTGATACACGATTTACTTCAATTTCTCACGATTCTTATTCTTTTGTTTATACACATTCCCAATTCTTTTGTTCAAACTGTCACGATTCTTTCCACATTCATGAAAATTGTCCTTTTTTAGGGGGTTACCAACCGTCCCAGATTTTTGATAATGGTCACCCACCTAACATTCTTGAACCCAGTCCCACTTCAATTGGAGACCTAATGATTGAGGATTTATAGAAAGAGGTTGATAGATTGACTGCTTTAGCATCACCACCATCACAACCCTCCTTACCTGAAACAATTAACACATCATTAGGGTATGATAGTGAGATGGATGCTAAGTTGACCGCTTTAGAAAAGGGTATTGAAGTAATGACTGCGGTCGAGAATCAAGCAGCTTCTATGCTAGCCATGTACATACAACAGTCTGAGCAATTGTTTCTTGCTCAAACTCAATCATTGGCTAGAATAGAGTAACACACGAAACATTTAGCTGTGAGGATTCTAGGGAGTGAACACAGTCAATCGGAACGCAATAGTATTAATGTTTGTCATCTAGGAAGTCATCCGAGTGAGATAAACGATTAAACGAATTTTGATGATTTCATAGATGATGATGCAAATGAATTGACTTAGTGTTACCAGGACACACAGGAAAACCCTCTAAGTCAGTCTACCACTAACCTTAAGGTATCCACTGAATCTGTCACTTTTGAGTTAGAGATTGATTTAACCGAAATTATACTTGATGAGGAAATTCTTGAACCGACTAATTTTTGCACTCCGATTTTAAAAGAGGGACCTTGTAAATTTGTCGGGTATGGTTTGGATTGTTTGAAGAGAACAATGATCAGGAACCCAAAATTTTTGTATCATCTAGTGATATTGTTTCGGAAGAAACGTTAGTATGGGAACCTACCTTTTTAGATGAAATGAACCTACCCAGGTATGAATGTGATGAGGGAGAAATTGTATTGAGAGAGTCTGTGAGTTATAGTGATAAGAATAGGATTGTGAAAAATCATAGGGAGGAAGACAGCATTGAAAAATATTCTTTCATATCGAGTTTTGAGAAAATTTTTGCGGATGAACTTGATATTCTTGGTGAGTTTGAGTCAGGATCAATTTGGGAACATCCTGAGAACCTTTCTTTTGCCGAACTTTTTGCGGATGAACTCCAGTTTTTAAACAAACCTGACTTCGGAACTCAACATGCGCTTCTTGAACATTCAATTCATTCATAAAACAATTTTTTGACCTCTTCAAACCTTCATTTTCATCTTCAGCGTCTTCTGACCCCTACTTTTATACGCCCATGCCCTTCAATAACATCTAACATATACCTTTTCCTTTTCTTTTTCTTTTGTATATATATATTCTTTTACCAACCATTGCACTATATAGACAAAATCATTAAATGGCTAGTATTAATTTCTGGACTAACCCAATCGTTTAACATGTAAATGTTGTAATTAGTCTTAGTTTTTTTCTTTTTTTTTTAATAAAATTCTCACCCTGATGTCTAAGTCTAGCTACCGGAGACGAGGGCAACGATGAGGACATCGTAAAACTCAGGTTCGAGGGTGAGCACTGCGTTTATTTTTGCTGCATCATGTGTATATTGTATGTTCTGCATTGCATACATATTAAAAAACCCATAAAAATTGAAAAAATTCTTCAAAAATATAAAAAAAAATTCATGTTAGCTAGTGGGGGAACTTAGATTCAAAGTCTGACGGTTCGATTGATAAGTTAGAAATAACTAAATTCTTGTTGTGAGATTGACGACCCGAAAGATTACCCTCCTTTGTGTTTAACCATACCTGATATACGTCTTTTATAAACACTTTACACGTGTCGTATGTTTTTGAGAATTTGATGAAAGTCTGACATGTCTGTAAACTTTTAAAATTGATAAACATCTTTAGGATCAAACAGGTTTGTTCTGAGTTAAGTAATATCAAGAATAGTTCATACAGTGAAGTACATATGAAGAATTTTATAGAGGTTTTAACAGAAACTATAAGTTTGAAAAATAACTTATCTGAAATCTTGTTGGAGTGATTACACACCTTATCCACATGTAACGTCTTCGGATTTAAAAGAATCTCTGTTTTCACTGAGTGCAGAATTATTTAAAATAAAATGAGTATTTTGTTTTGTGGCCTTGGTAACTTGGGTAATTAAGTCCTTGGGGTGTCTTCAGACCTAATGCCCTAAAACCATCTGTTTTGGGAGTCATTGACCCAAAGCTCGCTAAGTTTCCAATCGCCAAATAAAACAAGCTAAGCAAGTGTTCTCTCCGAGTTAAAAGTCCTCATGGTTCTTTAAGGGAGAATAATCTTGGCGGAGACGAGTTTTCTATTAAAACGGTTTTTTCGTTGAGATATGAAGGTATATTTTTATAAGATGTTTTACACGATAACGAAGGGTGTGTATGAACAAAAACAGGTGAAAGGTAGGAGTGAAGAATAAGACTAAAGTTTTCTGTTAAAAATGATATATATTCTGACTTGAAACCTAACTTGAGAACAAAAACTTGAGAAAACCTTAACTCCTTTTAAACTCGTGTGATCCTTCAGAAGTTTATCCTGGTCTGTAATTATGACTTGATAACCCTAATCAAAGTTCTTAAAAACTTATGGACACTATATGCACAATCACGTAAAGACGCGTATACGCTTATGTTAAACAAATTGTGAGGAGTGAAAAATAGGGTTTAACGTTTCTGACTTGGGTAATATAACTTCTAATTTTGATCTCTAACTTTAAGATTAGAGTCAACAGTTTTCTCCACGACGCTAACTTGACTGGATTTTGTGGGTGTAATCCGCTGAAAACCCTCAGGAGACAACACTCCTCCTACTAGGGACACCTGGAGGTTTAACAGCTTGTTGCACATGCTCAGTGCAATCGCATTCCCTGCGAAAGTGAGGCTAGGATTTTTTTTTTGCTTGGGACGAGCAAAAGAGAAGTTTGGGGGTATTTGTTCGTCTCAGAAAACTGCATTTTAATGCCCTCATTCGTTATCTATTTTGTATTTATCGGTTCTTTTAACCAGTGTTTGCTCAGTAATTACAGATTACAGGTGTTCTAGTAATTACAGATTATAGGTGTTCGTGATAAAATACTGGAAACACATTCAATATCACGGATATAACGTTTGGGAGTCGACACTGCAAGAAGACCAGGAACCGACCGATATCCAAAGAGCTTTTGCAAAATAATTGTGTGCACACAATTTTGGTCCAACACATACAAGTGTACACACTAGCTCTTTGATGCAAGGACCTAGAGAAGGGGCTGCCCAAAGCACACATAGGGGGACATGGGTAATAAATGCATAAAGATTTGATGTGATGTATGGCATCTTCTTCCCTCCAAATCCTTGAGTTCAACCCAGGCATCTATAGAGAAATCTAGCAGCACTAGGGTGATATTGGGAAGAACACAAACCATCACAACAAATACGAGCATGATTCCTCGGATTTTGGCCGGCCACATGCCTACCAAAACCGAGCAGGACGCCCCCTGCGTCCAATGAGCCCCAGTTTTCTGTGGTCCCTCCCTTCCTGCCACTTTACCTTATTTTTATTGTTGTTTTATTTTTCTTTTGTGCCTATAAAAGCAGACCAGTGAGCAAGGGAAGGGCTCTCTCTCATTCTCACATAATATACCTCATTCTGATAGTTTCTTTATTTTTGGTTTAGGCTTGAGAGTGAGTGGGCTTTACTTGGTTTCTTCTTCTTCTTCCCTCTTGAAGCATTCTTTTGAGAGCTTCATTATGGAGGTGCAATAAGTTACCAAAATCTTGTACCTCTTCTTCAAGTGTTAATAATATTGTTGTTTCTTTTATACATGCTTTCTTTTCTTTAATTTCTTATCTTTTTTCATCATGCTTAACTAATCTTTGTGGTGGTGGTAATGGTAAGGAAGTGAGATGAAAGGCTTTTCCTCCTCCTCCTCCTCTTGTTTATATTTAATGTGCTTAATTATATGATTCTAACTTAAAGATTGCTTATATATTGGTTTGATATGGTGTTTTGAAACATGGTTACTTTGTAACCTCCTCATACACCATATTCACTCCCTTTCCCCATTTCAATGTTTAAGTTAAAATCAATTTAGTGTTAAGGTTGCTAGGTTTAGATATCGTATTTTGTGATCAAGTGCTTGACAATCTCTTGGTTTCATATACGATATACTATCACAAACACCTAGCAAACTCAACACTAAAATCATTTGCTCTCACTCACTACTTTGTGTTTTTGATGTTGTAGTATGCTTGCTAACCCTTGTGTTTAGTGTTGATACCCCAAGCTTGGACATACAAACGATAAGTGAACAAAACGAACCCATTCCGTGTTTTACGGCAAATATCGGAATTTGATGACTTGTGCTCCGCAACCGTCTGGACAAGTCATGCTTCATGCCGGGATCGACGTAAGGACGGACAAGTCATGATCAAGGGAGCGTCGAAGGAATCTTCGCGATTCGATCTTCCGAGCCAAAGCCACAACCACCTCTTTCTTATCTTCTTTGCTTGCTTTTATTGTTTTCATATTCTTTTATATTTTTTGTGACAACCAACCAATTCGTTATTTGTTGAACCTTAAACTACAATACCTAATACATAATTCCCTGCGGATCGACCCGTACTTGCCGTCTTGCTACAACGCGCCATGCACTTGCGGTTTATAAATTTTTAAACGAGAATGATCTCGCGTGCGCAATCCATTTCCTTAAAACGTTTCCATTTCCAAAACATACGTGTTTGCGTGCGCGGGTGAGTTCCCAACAGTATCGCTATATTTACACATATCCGTATAAAAATACGGATAGCACCAAAGAGAGAAAATGAATAGTGAACAATAATACTAAAATATATGTATCAAAATAAATATATATAAATTATTAAATCAAAACCTGATTTAATAATATGGCTTAATCCTAAGCCGGCTAGTATTATCAACCGCCCGATTAAAATCCGTGTATTCCGTACATGTATTTAATCGGACCCCTGGACATACCAACGTACGGCTCCTACACTATCGTCTGAACTGGGAAAACCCTCTGTGGGGGACTGTAAAGAATCGGCAATACACTGGCAGTGGGTTTAACCATAAGCATGTCAGCGGAACTAGCTGTACGTAACGGCTACCCAGGTACTTACCAAAAGGAGGGTCGAAAATCAAGTACGTCCTTACCTTACTGAGCCTGAACGTGACAATCTCCGTACAGTCCGGTCTCTTCGTCAAAGAGTATCACATATCGGGTCTAGGGGTGGATAACGTCAGACAGCTACTAACCCGATAAATCGTTTCTAAGTCAAGCTCATTACTAACAAAGATACTATTGATCAACCATCATAAAATCTCATCCACCGTGGCCACGGATTTCCAGTGATAGCCGACTGAACACAGCGTGACATCGACTACTAATACCAGGAGAGACGAATCCCTGACAATCGACCACTGCTTCCATGTGGTTCGGGACTGTACTCAACTAAAACATGTTTGCATGACTCCTTTGAGCCGCGGTAGGGTAGTAATCAAAGTACAGTGGGAACTCACACAAGACAAATGACGATCTCAAGTCAAGGGACTAACCTGTACTCAGGCCACCAGAGAACTTCCATCTGACGATAGATATAATACCATCTAGAAGTTCTCGGCAAGTCTGTCCAGTGTACTCATCTCCAATGAGCACATGTATACTATCTTAGGTGACACAACACCAATGGGTTGTGAGACCGGCCACCGTCCCTCTTCGGGGTCTCGAAACGTATACACTATTCTACTCCGGAATATCGATACCCAGTCTTGATATTCCCACGACTAGGAACCTTTAAGGATGTGCTTATGGAAAACCCAGCTCCCACGTATATGATCGCCATCATAATGCTGGTCGTCAAGAAAGAATCCTATGGGCTTCATCAACGATGAGGACAAACCAGATAGCATACTATCATTTCGAGTAAGACTATTCTACCCGTATAGATCCTCACTCAATTATCATAATTGCCTATTTGCAATTACAATAATTTCCTTGAGGGCACTATATCCAACAAAAGCATTATAGATACTTAAGAGAGACGGAAGCTTGCGGAGGTGAGCCAAGACATTGTAATCTACCGGAGAACTCAAATCTTCATGAGTTGACTTTACGTAGTTTTCTTCATTAGAGACATGTTTTTCTTTTCCTTTTAGGGAGTTGCCTTGATATGGCGGTAGAGCCTTACCGCTTCTGAGCTAGATTTGGTTGGCCTTCGTAGTGAGCTCCTCGTCCTCCTCGGGAAAACAGAGTTCTTCTTCAGAGTCACTACCAAAGTGGACGACGTAGCAGGTCACTATAGGGATCTCATCATCAGAGTCTTCTTCTAGCTCCTCCAGAATCTCAGCTGCTTCCATAGGAAAGAACTCCTTCAATTGAATTAGAGTTCTTTCCTTTTGTTCATAGTCTTCGAGGGAATCGATATATTTTTGAATGGTCAATCTCCCCATAGACTCTTTTTCGCGTCGAGCCGCACTTTTATTCTTCTTGAGATTTTTGGATTTTGATCCTGATCGAGCCGAATTGGTAACTGGAATGGTGGGATCCATCTGCCCCTCCCATTCCCTTTTGGGCTCATTCTGAAGTAGTTTTAGCATATTCTTCTTCTTTTAGACATGTACATTCTCCATGGAGGTTGCGGCGATTTGGTTTCATTTCTCAGGGTAGCGGGTTCAGCTGTCTGCTCGTAGAAGGCTTCATCTTGTGTCTGTATAAAGTTGGCGGTTGCAGCTTGATTGTTCACCAACACACTCTTGGACAGCTCAATCTCTCTGGTCTTATACTGCTTCTCGACCCAGTCTTTAAAAATATAGCAATCCTCGATCGCATGGCTCGCTACTCGGTGGTACGGGCAATATAGAGAATTGTCGGTCATTTTTGCTTCGTGTGGTCTTTTCGACTCTGGTAATTTTAGACCGTTGTTCAAGGTATCTTTGAATATCTTGCAGACTTTGTCCCTTTTTAAAGAGTGGACTTTGTTCTTTTTCTCTTCTAGTAAAGTCCCTTCTCCTCCTAGCACTGGCTTTCGAGCCTGATCTGTTTTTGATCCACCCGCCTTTCACTTGTCTTCATTATCAGACGCATTGAAAGCATTGGTATTATTGGAATCCCCGCTTTTATGGCTATTGTCCTTTCGTTTCTTCCAAGGCTTGTCGTTCTGAGGGTCCGGGGCAGACTCCTACTTCAAGCGTTCCAGCATTTGAACTCTCTTGGTCAATCCTTGAAATGTCTTGAGACCTGATGTACATAAGAATGGGAACATCCATTTGCTGAGGTTCCCAATAAGAAGGCCGACGAACTGGTCCTGCTCCAGCGGCGGTTCGCACTTAACCGTGAGATTACGCCATCAGGCGATAAAGTCCATGTTGCTTTCGTTCTTCCATAGCTTGGTCCTTACAAAGTCAACAATGGAGATCTTATCACTGACACTCATGAACCTTTTCCAAAACAGAAACTCCATTTAAGCAAAAGTAGTGACGGTCCCGTCTGGTATCCTCGCGTACCAGTCGAAAGCGACACCGGTCAGACTGTTGACAAACTGACGAAGAAGAAGTGCATCATTGCCCCCTGTATTTCCGCACGACGCTTTAAAGTGGGCGACGTGCTGATTTGCTTCTCCCGTCCCGTCAAATCTTCCGAACTTAAGAATGACGTAGCCGCTAAGAAACTCGATCAGATCGTACTGTTCGGGATATGGCGCCCACTACTGCCAATTTCTTTCTGAGCTTCGGCTTCGGCCAATAATGTTTTAACCTTACTGGTGACCAAATTCATTATCTGATCTTGGGTTAGCGGAATAGTGCCATCCGAGGCAAAAGCGCCTCCAGAAGTGTAATGTGTCCAGCTTTCGTGCGGCTCGCCTAAACATAGGCCCAAAGGGACATGTATCGATTGCTTCTGGTTGTTATCACCTGGCTCATGAGTAAAGACTTGTGCTTGATTGGAAAGCGGCCGAGCAACTTGAGCCGTGAGCTATATCACGACGTTCGTCAGGTCATCAATTTTTGAATAAAGTTTGGTCGTCTCTTTATCTTTGCTCCTGAGCTATTTTCGGAGCTCTTGAAGCAGCTCTTGCTCTGCGATCCTGGGGAAGAAAGTCGGCTCTTTCTCGCTATCCGAGCTTGACTCCACGCAGACTGAGGGGCATTTCTGCCTATCGGCCTCATTAAGAGGGTTTTCATCGTCATGCGGAGAAGGCTGATCTTGTGAAGTAGAGACCACATTCAAGCCATATTGAGCTTGAGAAGTGATAGCCTCGTCCTTGCTTTTTCTGCGCAGGTTGTCGCTGGGACACATGCCCGCCATGTAGACCGTGTGGATAACATATCCTGCCATCTTTTCATCATTGGCAGTTGATTTCGCGGACCGCTGTCATGGCCCTTCTGTTTCGGGAATAGACAATCGATTGAAGATGGCTGGCCAGACCGGATTCTTGAGTGGTGCTGGCATTTTTTTCTGGCTTTGCCCTGCTCCTTTCATGCGGCACAAAGCGCCTGATAGACTTTTGAAGAAACAGTGTCATGCTTTCTATGTAAGGACTGGGACACGTCTCTTTGTAGAATCGTTCGGATTGATGCCTTCTTGATTCTAGCAGTCATAGCATTTTTCTGAACCCGCTTCAGAGGTTGGAAGGAGTTGCTGACTTTTACGGCCGACTCAGCTGTTCTCACGGGGTTATCCTGCTTTTGGAATCTCACAAAATTCCACTTGGCCGGAGTCCTGGACTTCTTGTTGGCTCTATACCTGAGCTGTTTTTGCCACAGCTTTTCTGATTTGAGCACTTAGCAGGTTTCGACTTTTCATGAAGACGTCGTAGGCCGATTAACAGAGAGTATAGAAAAGACGCCCGATTGTCACTACTACAATAAGGGGTTGCCCCTACGAAGTTAGGAATCCGTAGGGGCAACTTTTTATTTCCCCTACGGATTACTCTGTAGGTCCAACGATTTGCCCCTACGGTTCCCTGCGGATTAATTAAAAATATTAAAATGTAATCTTTTATTTGGCTCTACGGAGCCGCAAAAGAAGGCCCTACGGATTAATCCGTAGGGGCATCAAATGGTATTTATAAAAAAAAAATAAAGCTCAGTAATTTCCTACCTCCCCCAATTTTTCCCATACCAATCCCTGCGCGATCGATCTCGTCACCTGCCTCCACCTCTCGTCGCCTTTGATTTCCCGCCGTCGTCTCCACCACGGTCTCATCACCGCTTTGCCGCCGTCGTCGCCTTTGACTTCCCACCGTCGTCGCCTTTAATTTCCCGCCGCTCGTCGCCATCTTCCCGCCACCAGAGGATCTCATCGAGCTCCATCCCTGGCCTCCTCCACCTCGCCGAGCTCCATCCGCCGTCTAAACTACAAGTGAGGTGAGTTAATTTCCATTTTGAACTATTAATTATTCTTAATTTTTGTGTTATTGTTGATTTTAGGGTTAGGGTAGTTACGGGTTAATTGGGGGTTAATTAGGGTTAGGGTGAGTGTTAGGGTTAGGGTTATGGTTAATTAGGTAGGTTAGAGTTAGGGTTAGGGTTCGGTTTAGGGTTAGGGTTAGGGTATCCATGCTACCTATAATAATTTCCTGCAATTATGAATCAAGATAATCACATTTTATAAGTCTCATAAGCAATGTTTCTTTTCATTGATCGCATATATACACCATTTTGAGATATGCGGATATTTGGTCTAGAAATTTTGGTTTCACAGTCATATTTAAATCTCTGTGTGACATTCCAAGACTATATGCCAAGGATCTTCACATATCAATAGACAACTGGGCTATATGAGATAGCATCTCTGTCATTAGCCAACTTGCACCTCATCAATTAGAAAAATATAAGTTTAACGCTAATTGTTTTTATGTTGTGTGACTAAGTGTCACATCTTACTTGTTTTGGATATCTATACAATTACAATGTATGTTGACATTCTTGAGGAAGTTCATACAATTATACTCTGACATCTATATTAAGATATCGAGGGTGAATATAGATGGATTATATTGAAAGTATGAGAGACTTACAATTATAAGCATCAAACTCAGTGGTGCTATAGGGAGAATCTGAGACAAATACACTTAGGTAGTATCATCAGTATACACAGTAATTTTGCTCCCTAATTTCCTTTGTTAACTGCCATATGAACTAAATTTAGGCCTTATTTGCTCTTAATATAAATTGTCGACCTAAATTGTTAGCTTTCACGTCATTATGGATATTTTTATTTTTAGTTGATATCATTGCCCATTGCATGATTTAGATCGGTTGATGAGTTTGGAGAACTTGTGAAGATTTTGACATCATCCAGGATTAATTATCAACATCAGAATGTAGCCATTTACTTTCCCCATGTCCTCTTCTATAGAACTATATAAAATAATTTTATATATTAATGACGGTTAATACGCATTTTTAGCCCATAATCCACCGAATTAAGATTTTGGATGAAATGGTTATCATGCGTGACAGTTTAAAATATGTTTATTGACTCCATTTACTCCGGCTTTCAAAGCAATTCATGTTTCTGTGGCTCATATGCCAGAGCGCAAGTGTTAAGGAAATAATGGTTTTAATCAGTTTGTTTGCACCTTTGGCCTCGTCATGATGCATCTTTCATGTGTTAAAATATAAGACAGGAGAACTTATGACATTTTCTTGCATTCCAGTATGATTCCACAAATGAGTGATTTATTCTCATCAGGGAGATTTTGTTCTGCAGATTCAAAACTTAGGGGAAAAGAACTAAGTTAAAAAGAAATAACAGGAATATATGGGAATTTAATTCCTCCAAAAATTAGGGTTAGGGTTTATGGTGCACTAGTTCCTTCAGTAGGATACTCGATGATAACGTAAACGTACAAGTTTACCGTAAACTTAACCCTTCATATAAGAACTTAATTCTTCCTCTGGTTAAGATTTACATAAGCAAATCTCCCCACAAGTTGTCAAGGGCACCGTCTGAGCTTGACGGGGACGTTTTGTATCTTCATTGGTGTTGACGGCCTTGCCTCCAGTCGGGACAATGGAGAGCCATTCAACTGCAGATTTGCTCTTGGGGTAGGGTGCCTTTTTGACTATAACGTTCGGCCTCCTTCTTCTTGAGGCTAGTTTGGTCACTTGGTTTGCCGGGATTTCCGCCAGATGAGCGCTTCCAGCAGGGTAGATGATGATGGAACCAAATTTGCGGGACGGTTCCTCCCACTGCCGACTGAGGCTTGCGAGGAGAACCACGCAAGTATTGATCATGACCACATACGGGATCAGAGCTGCCTCAGAGATCGAATTGGTCCTTGGAGATATTCTCATTGAATTTGAATATTGTGATTGGAAAGCCGTTATTCTGCACAAAGAAGTATGATTTCAGTACAAGCAATCGATATATATGTTGTTTAAGTTCGTGTGAACGTTTAACCCAAAATATGGGAGGAGTGAAAAGGTCCTACCGGGCGTGCCAGAATCTGCAGAGTGTTTTTCGTCACCCTATTGAGATAGGAATACGCGCGCTTGTCAGACATATACAGATTCCCCCTGCCTAAGATAGGCTGGGGTTTATTGATTGTAGGGATCCGAATCTTCGGCAGTCGCGGACTAAGCTGTCGTTAATTACCCATCGCCATTGGAGTGAGGGAACCTCCGATTGACAGGTTAAACTAGTCATGCGAACTCAATGTGCAGTGTGTGTTTGTTGTGTTTTGAAGGGGCTTTAGACGTATCGGGGGCTCACAAAGTTTACGGGGGTCCCGCTACCCGGATAGCGAGTTGGGGGTCAAAAGGGCTAGCAGCCCCTTGCGGGGGAAATATTTTTCTAACGGGTGAAGTATTTTAAGTGTGGAACGCTTGAAAAAGAGGGGCGAGGAGCGTCCTAAGGATGCGTAAGACAACACGTGACCACTGGGCACCAGTGGTTCACATACCAGGCGTGCGAGCGCTGGGCGCCAACGGGTCACGTGCCCTGCACGCGGCCGCTGGGCGCCAGCAGTTCACGTCCGCGGCACGCTGCCGCTGGAAACACCAGCGGAAAAAAAGGGCTTAGCCCCTAGGCTGGGAGTTGAACTCTCGAGTGGATTTGGAGTTAAACTCCTAAGAAAGAAATTAGATGTGGATTTGGAGTTAAACTCACAAAAGGTTTGAATTTAGAGTTAAACTCCTAAAAGGTCTAGATTTAGAGTTAAACTCTTTTGAGGATTTAGGTCTAGATTTAGAGTTAAACTCTTTTGAGAATTTGGATCTTGGAGTTGAACTCTTCAAAAGTTAATTTGGAGTTAAACTCCTAAAAGATCATCTGAGATGATGAAAAGGGATCTATTTCTTCTCTCTTGAGCCCTAAATCCTCTCTTGAGCCTTGAATCCTCTCAAAGTGGGGTTTTTGGAGATGGGTCTTCTTCCTCCTCCTCTCTTTTTATTGGATCTTGGAGAAAAGGGAGCGGTGAGAGTAAAAATCTCCCTTTTAGAGATTTGATGGGAGATCTGAGCTCCCCTTCAAGGATTTTATGGTGAAAACTATTTCTTTTTAGGAAAGGAAAAGTTAAACTCTTAATTTAATTTTAAAAAAATAAGAAGGTTTAAAATCTTGAGGAATGAGAAAGAGGCACAGAACCCTATAATTTTTGAGAGAATGAAAGTTTTCCTTAATTTTCTCATCATATTTGCCTTTTATAGGCTACACATTTTATATATATCCCCTTGGACTTTTCTAAATGGCACTTGTGCCACCCCATACCATATGTGCTTATTTCTTTTTGCACATAAGCTATAAGGTTTACAAAATTTTGGATTTTTGCTCATTTTTCATACATTTATTTTTAAAACTTGCATTTAAACTAATTTATTACCTCCTCCTTGGTATGGAACCAGCCCCTTCCATGCTTGTTCTTAACTTAGGCTTAGGCCCACTTGGTTTAAGCTTTAGCCCGCTTGCTTAGGCTCGGACTCACTTAGATTTGGTTTGACTTTGATTTTGACTTGGTCAACCGGGGTGTAATTTTTGACCCCAACAAGCACATCTTTGATTTCCTATCGCAGCAAGCGTCAAGATAGTATTTCTTATTCCAGCACTGAAGCTGAGTACCGTGCAATGGCTGATACTGCTGCAGTGTTGGGTTATGGCAGCGCCCCGACCATCAAACCGTGGCCAAATGCGGAACAAATATTTACAAAACCGGCGCTACCACAAATCGATTCCTGGATCTACCTTAAACCCTACACTAGCAAGCAATATAAAGAGTTAGGAATGGTTATACCGAGTTGATCCGTGTCCTTCGGTCTTGAACCATCATCCCAAGCTCCTAGATGCTCCTTGATCTAATTTGGTTGCCGGTCTTCCTCTATCTACGATGATCCACCTGAGGGAAACGGCGCAAGCTCCAGCCTCGCCAGACGAGGCAACCGACGCTCCAAGGTTGCTAGCAATGGAGAGTAGAGGTGTAGGAATGTGTCACTATAATTTTTCTCTCATCACAAATGCTCCAAGAGCAACTCAAGAAGATGAAGAGGAGGTGAGGAAACATGTGTCATGAGTAACTAAAGAAAAATGGCTAAGTCTCTTTCCAAGTGAGAATGAGAATGAACTATGAAGCAAGTAAAGAATCAAGTCAAGAAAAATGAGCAAGGCCTTAGAGAATGGTGGATGCCCCTCTCTCTCTTTCTCTCAATCATGCACACACAAAATATCTCCACTCTTTTTACAAATAAACAAATGCAAACCATACCTCTCTACATGCCAAACAATGTTCATGCCACATCACCTTCCACCTCATTTCCAAATTGATTTTCTAGAAAGAAAATCAATTAATGAGGTGGACATCTTCTAAAAACCATTCCGTATAAATACGGAATTCAACCTGGTATACGTATCGAAATACATATACGCGTATTCATACCAAAATACGAATAGCCAAGAGAGAAAATGAATAGTGAACGATAATACTAGAATACATATATATAAATATATATATATATAAATTATTAAATCAAAACCTGATTTAATAATCCGGCTTAATCCTAAGCCGCTAGTATTATCAACCATCCGATTAAAGTCTGTGCAGCCTGTACACATATTTAATCGGACATCTGTATGTACCAACATACGTCATCTACGCCATATCACCTGAACCGTGAAAACCCTCTGTGTGAGACTCTAAATACTCGTCAATACGCTGGCAGTGGGTTTAACCACAAGCACGTCAGCGACACTAGCTGTACGTAACGGCTACCCAGGTATTGAGCGAAAGGAAGGGCGACGAGAAAACTCATCCAAACCCCTACTGAGCCTGACAGTGACAATATCCGTACAGTCCGGTCTATTCGTCTAAGAGTATCGCATATTGAGTCTAGGGAGTGCATAAAGTCAGACCCCTAATAACGCGACATTTAGTTTCGGTATGAAACCCATCACCACCTGAGAAACTATCGATCCTAGATCGGTATTTCTCGACTACCCCGGCCGAGGATTTCTGGTGATGGCCACCCGTGCACTACGCGACATCAATCCCCAATACCAGGAGAGACGAATCCCCAACGATCCGCTCACTGCCTCCATATGGCTCGGGACTGTACCCAACTAAAATCTCTTTGCATGACTCTTTTGAGCCATGGTAGGGTAGTAATCAAAGCACAGTGGGAACTCACACGAGACAAATGACAATCTCAGGTCGACAGACTAACCTGTACACATGTCACCTGGGAACTGCTATCTGACAATAGGTATAATTCCAACTAGCAGGTTCCCGGCGAGTCCGTCCAGTGTACTCATAACCCAATGAGCACCTGTATACTATCTTAGGTGAACAAACTAACACCAATGGCTTGTGAGACCTGGCAACCGCCCCTTGTCGGGGTCTCGATCGGTATACACTAGTCTACACTGGAGTATCGATGCCCAGTCTCGAAACTCCCACAAATAGGGACATTTAAGGATTTGCTTATAGACCCCCAACTCCCATATATATGATCGCCATCATAATGTTGGTAGTCAAGCAAGAATTCTATGGGCTCTATCAACATGCAATAGTGATGATAAAGACAAACCAGATAGCATACTATCATCTCGACTAAGACTATTCTACCGGTATAGGTCCCTCCTCAATCATCATAATCACCTGCATGTGACTACGATAATTGCCTTGAGGGCACTATAGCCAGCAATCTCCCACTTGCACTTAAGGCCAATTATTGCAGTGTCGCATACTCACAGCTTGTGTGATACTGAACACCCAACTTCTCTACTAATCAATTTCGCAAAGCCCGTTTGCGAAACTATTGCGTTCGAGAAATAGCATCAGTGAGTGGATCCGCTCCAGTGTTTCTTTCTGTATCTCTCTATATCTCAACTTCGCGGAGAAAGACATCTCCCGAAATGAGAAATACCTGTCTTAGAATATATCTGGATATCTGATGGGACATAGTAAACAAATGAACTCCAAATCCAGCAAACTTCTTAGACTGTATCATCCACTGAACTTAATCAGTATACTGTTCCATGCCTTCCTCAGTATCCGCTTAGACCACCTGTCCAACATATTGTCCCTCAAAAGAGGGAAAACAAAACTCTGACAGTCACTCTGCCATCCAAGTCATCTTGGAAGCCTGAAATGATAACCGTCTCCTGAAGGAAGCTGCCATTACCATATCCCACGAACATCCTGCTTCCCTATATTTCTCCAGGATTGGATTAATATATGTTTATTGCAGATAGTGCAAAAACAACATCTGATGTGGTACTTGACGGTAACATTTCAGAAAATATAAAATATTATTTTTGGAATTTAATATTAAAATAATATTTTTCCCGAAAACTGTCCGATTTGCGAAATTAGGGTTTTCGAAAAAGGGTATAAATATATACTGATAATTGTGAAATAAATGGAAATTTAAAATGATTTATTCATTTAAAAATATATTTAAAGGATTTTCCATTTTTAAAATTTATTATATGCAATTTGGATAAAAACCCGATTAGTGTACTGCTAATCGCGATTAAACCAAATCTGTGTTTCTACAGTTTTCTTGGTTAGTGCACCATGACATATTTCATTTGGTTACATGTTCATTTGTGTTGTTTTATGTTATGCTTTTATTGTGGTGAGAAAAGAAAAGAAAGGAAAAAGGTGTCATGATGACTTGAGGAGAGAGAGAGGGGACACCATGATGAGAGGTAAGCATGCTAGGAGAGGGAGAGAGAGAGAGAGGTAAGGCTCCACCCCCACCTCATCCTTCATTCTTCACTTCATTTCATTTCTTCAACTCTCTCATCCTTCTTCATCTCCTTCTTCCTCCACCTCACTACCCATGGAAACCATCTCCAAAACCTAATCAAAACCCCAAACTTCTTTCATTAAAAATGATTCCCATCTTATCCTCAACACATGGGACCAAGAAAAATTGGATTTTGAAGACTTTGGGAAGCTAGGGTTTTCTTGAGTGGTCTAAATGAGGTATAACTTCTTCCTTTTAGTTTAGTTTTTTGGTTTCATGCATTCTAGTTTAGTTTAGGAATTTTTTGAGTGTGAAATGGTGAACTTGGAAAATTCAAGAGAAGGGTTGGGTGTTTATGTGGACCTATAACCAGTAGTGGGTGTTTACTTAGACCCTAGTATGGATTCCTTGCCCAAAAACAGAGAATACGAACTTTAGAATTTTCGATATTGGGTTTTTGTGGATTTAGCGATGGTATTTAGAAATCTGGGATGACGCGAGGCCTTTATAAAACAAGTTCCATTGACAGTGAGACGTGCAGGCAACATAGAAGCAACCCTTGAAACCCGGGCCCCTGATTCACTGATATGGCCGCAGATTTATTGCTATAGGCCGCAATTTGCGGTCAAGTCGGGGTGGAACTTTGTGATTTTTGGTTTGGGGCATTGTTATCCTATATCAAGAGCAATCCCATATGCAAAATTGGCTAGTTTGACCCGAGTCAAAATCTGGAAGCACATTGGTGTGATTTTTGGTTATGTTTTCCGTATTTTGAATGCTTGGTTTTGGTATTTTACATTATTTTGGTTGGTGTATGTTTGTACATCGACAACAAGGGTTGTTTGATTGTTTTTGCACGCGTAGGCCATAGGTTCTAACCTATGAGCGTGTCGTGTGCCATATCGGTTTTCCGGATTCGATTTTAATAAACGATTGTGATTGTGTATTATTGTAGGTACCCTCACGTAGATTCCGAGGCGACGGAGCGTGGCCTCATCGACTTCGGCAATAGCAAGGTGAGTAGATCTATATCTACGGGGGAAGTCTGGTTGATGGCGTATAGCATCCCCGCAAGTTTTGATGGAAACCAATTCTTAGAATATAGTTAAGGAAACCTAGATTAGGAAACTAGGGATATGGTTTAAAAGATAGTTAGAAATGATATTAGTGATTGAATATATATTTTGAGATATGAGAAGGATTTAGGGATATGAAAAGTGAATGTGAACCACGACTTATAGACATGTAGTTGCACTAGAATTGGTATGAGTTTTAGAGTAGTGTGACATTTGATGTTTAAGGTAGATGTATATATAAAATGACTTGTTGTAAGATGACTTAATGAGATATTGATGTGATGAAAGAGATATACGATGTGATAAGATGATTTGATTGATATGTCGGTATACGGATGCGAGTCGATTGTGGTGATTGATACCTTTGCCGGTCCCCTGATATAAGATTGTTATGGATGTGACTTGGGACATAGGTATATGGATATATATGTGTGTATTCATGTTGTGAATCACGAATGATAGGCCGTACAAGACGTTAGGTCCGTACCCTTCATTTTCATATAAGAGGATAGGATCCCCGATAGTTTATTGCCGTCGTACGATGATTTTCCGTACGTGATGAGTTGGGATTGATGATTGATCCATACCCTTGACTAGAGGATGCCGTACGATGGATTATACCGTACGTGATGTCGTATGGCTAGATGCTGATGGTTAGATTCACTGACTCGGTCATGTTAGATACGTATATCTGTCAGCATTTGCATACGATTTACTTTATGCTACGCTCATGTCACTCTCATTGCATTACATATAACTGTGCTAGTACACATACACCTTTATCGATGATGCGTATGCTACACTTAAACAGATTTGCCGGCTCACATACTTCATCATCGATAATTGCCATGTCACTACACAGTAGAATTTCTGCATCATGATATGACTCCTTGCATAATTTACTTGCTATTGTTGCATATACACCATTATACGATGTTGCATTTGACTTTGGAGAAATTGGGAACCACGGGATATATTTTTAAAACTGGAATCATTTAAAAGAGCGGTTTTCCCTTAATATAATACATCATTGTTCCATGTTGCATGATATAAGGATATGCTTACATTTCTATCATATGTCGCATACATCATGCTTTACGATTATACGCATTGAGATATGCTGTTTTCATGAGATTTCTGGATTTGAGAACCGTGGTCATTTCAAAAGAAGTATGTATTGTTTTAAAAACCCGGTTTCTCTTGATATGATATTTCAGTGCGTCCACCATGTGTTTTCTCAGTTCTGAGAGTGGCATGTGAAACCCGATTCGAGGAGTGGTAGGCACCGTCTGCGGGTACATGGTGGACCCGGTGAGGTACCATAGGGCAAGAAGACTCGTATTGTTAGACGGTGAGCCTGGCAGAGGAGCACTACCTACCGGTGATAGTATTTGGACTCGGCGGTTATCCGGAGGATACCGACCGGAGTAGTGAGATGGATATGAGGGCCGACCAGGGTGTGCGGCGCCTGAGGGCCGATCTGAGGATGCGGCGCCAGAGATATATGAGGTTTTACGTGTCGATGCTGGACACGGGTTTCATGATGTTTCGAGTGTCGATGCTGGACACTCAAGTTCCATGATTTCGATGTGTCACGAGGGACACACGTTGATTATATTCTCATACTTTCATGCATATGCTTTTATGATATTTACATGCATGATGTTGTTGTGTCATTGGTTGACACGTGGACGAGATCCACATACATACATACATTGATTATGATGGACGAGATCCACATGCATTCATGCATTGATTATGGTTGGATGATATCCGCGTACATATAGACTTTGAGTATATTGTTGGCACAGATGTAGATACGGTCACCCTTGATATCATAGTATTACCTTTATGATATAGTTGACCTAGGAAATCGTTATTTTATTCAATTTCTACCTGTTGATGTTTTCTACTCACGAGTTGGCAACTCACCCCCGTTGTGCCACAGTTCTTGCACGTTGACCGCATGGATCAGTAGCGGCATCGCTGGCATACAGTTGATTTCGGGTGATTGCTTTGATAGGTAGGACATTTGTATCATACCCACTCTTGTATTTATATTTCACATTGTATCTATTCAACTCCATCAATAAAACTAGTATTTTTATAAGTAATGAGGCTTGGTGAGACTTGTGGTTGCGAGACTTAGAGCGAGGGGTATTCCGCTACTTGTGATTTTGATGTCTTGCTTATTTCTTTATCTTTTGTGGTGATCTTTGCCGTTGGGCGTCGTATACTTATATTTATGCTTTGCGTGGTTGTGAATCCGCCATTTGGCGAAAAGCTAGCTCCTGCTTGGGGATGCCTTTATATTATCTTGTATTGTGGTTTTGGATCAAAAAATACAAAAGAGGTGCTGCCCAAATTTTTAAAAGACGAAACATGTTTTCAAACTAGTAAATTTCACTTGCATTATTCATGTTCCTTTTCCATGCATTTAAGAAAACTTGATTTCATTATACCTTTATTTCAAAACTTCACCTCTTTTATTTCCTTAAAAAGGTTTAGATTTCTGGGTTTCAGCTTACTTGAATTCCGTTACGCCTTTAGACGTTGCATGATTCAAGTGCAGGTCGCGAGCTAATATTTCGGGTCGTGACAAAGTTGGTATCAGAGTGCTAGGTTTAACCTTGGTTCGAGTCAATGTTTGACTATGCGGAGTCTAGGGTATATATATATTTCGGAACCTAGGCTTGACCTTATGAAACTTAGACTTGAACGGGGGGGTGTTAGACCCGAACTTTCGTTTCATAGGTTGACCCTGATTGATGGAGTAGGTAGCTTGAATAAAGTGACGTACCATACGTATGTTCCGCGGCATATTTACGATACGATACTCCACTTAAGAAACCTTAGGATGTACATATTTTGAGATCTGTGATTCTCTTCGTACCCATGATTATACATCCATTTGAGATCCTTGATTCTATTTGTTTCCATGATCATACTCTCATTGATGTTGTTCCTTCTTATGATCATGTATCCATTCTGAATCTGTCGTTTCCTTTCATGCCCTTGACATGTTTCTTCGATACTCGATTAAGATTCCTGTCACCATGGTTTGAGCGCAGATTGAGCTGCTGCTATTGTTACGATCATGGCGAGCTCGTCATGGACGAAGACTGACCATCGTGTTTTCTGGTGACACGGAAACGTCTCGAGTTAGCATTTGTGTTGTGACCTCTTATCTGAGGCGAGTGTTTGGCGTTGTACCGAAAGATCGGGTCATTGATAGAGCTGCCAGTTATGAGAGGACTGTTGATGTACAACGTACCTCAGAGATTGTGATATCGTCTACCGTGCAGACAGATGACCCAGCTGTTGCTGAGATTGATAGGATGTCGCTTCTAGGGCTTACGAGCTGAGATTGCTGGAGCTTCCAGGCAGAGATGCGACAGATGATAGCTAGTCTATCTCGAGTTGAGAGACGAAGGTGATTCGTCAGATTGATGTGCCGACGCAGGCCCAGTTGAGTTGAAGATTTCCAGTGTGGAGAGAGTCTTACTCAGATCTAGAGAAGACCATCCAGAGATGACCGTTGACGTATCTCTTTTCCTGGAGGATTGAAGTATTGTTTAGCATGCGGACGAAGGGTATTCACATGTTGTATAGGTGAAGTTAAAAGGTTCGAAGGAATGTCAGGAGCCCATTTTTCCCAGTTTAAGTATTTGGAAGAACATGCAGGTAATTCTGTGGACCCTCTAGAAGAATGAAATCCTAACTCGACATGATGACCATGGAACCGCTATTGAACCCTAAGGTTTACGGCAGTTTAGCGGTGCCATCAGTGAGGCTTGGGTTTACCCTTCTACGGTTGGTCCGTAGGTACTGTGGTATGTACCAGATATTATTAGACTGTGCTCAGGTGATGAGTTTTCGGGAAATTATGGAAATTTGACGAATCGATCGACACATTTAACGTCATCCGGATATCATGTGATAAGAGACCAGTAAGCTTACCAGCTTCGGATAGAGGACCCCATTCAGATGCGTTGTGAGTTGATCGAGGACGGACGAGTATTGAGTATTCCTCCGACGGTTGGGACGAGTTCCCGAGGACGTGTTCGGCCAGATATCCTCTACAGAGTGATGAAGATACCGAGTTCGTGATTTCGAGTCCGTGTGAGAGACTCCGGATTGACTGTAGCCGAGAACATATGTAGTACACAGATAGCGTGACGTGACGTCGAAGTGGATGATGATACAGACAAGTGGAGCAAGAGGTTCGTGCGAGATGCTAACGAGCTGTTGTTACTCCCCGACAAGGTTAGAGATTTGATATGCATACAGAAGCGTTGGGATATGGCCAGTTCCCGAGGAAATGTGTGCGGAGAGCGTAAATGTCCAGAAAACGTGAAAGGATTATGCAAGAGTACCAGCCTCCGTATAGTTTGGCATAGGCGAGATCGGAAGAGACCTTGAGCAGGTTCCTTCCACGACACTACTGCAATGAGATTTGCATCGAGGATCAGATGTGTCACGAGTATTCAGAGGGCCAGAGACCGACGCCAGTGACGTGCTTCTTTATGAGTGGTCGTAATAATTGGCCGAGAGACGACCAGAGAAGTGCCAGAGCGGAATCTTTTCCGTTAGCACACCTGACGGGCCGACGAGCCGATAGATTGCGAGATTGGTAAATCCACAGAGAAAATGAGGACCCAGAGATAGAAGATGCCAGACCGTGAGCAGGAGGCAAGCGGATGTTCTTGCTCTGCCAGATTTGGGCGCACCGAAATTTTCGACATTGTAGGAGGTGTACCTCAATGTCATTTGTTGCGATTTGCGTTTATGATCCGAGTATCACGCTTATATCGCTTGGATTTGAGTATTGATGATGATTTTCATGGTATTGATTTCGTGCACCATGGCTGCACCTACTGGGTATTTACATTCTTGTGCATAGTTATTGCACTTGATATATATTTTTACACCGTTGTGTTGATTTGTGATTTGTGCGCATCGAATGCACTTGATTTCGATTTTCATTCGTGCATATTGGATGCACTTGGTTTACATTTTATTCGTGCATGTGGGATGCACTTGATTTCGATTTTCATTCGTGCATGATGGATGCACTTGATTTGGATTTTCGCGCATGTTGGGCGCATGATATGAGATGTGATTTTGTGCACACCGGATGCACTCGATTGGGGTTTTCATTCGTGCATGTTAGTTGCACCGGATTGAGATTTTCGTGCACTATAGATGCACTTGATGTTATTATCGTGCACACCCGTTGCACTGGACAGATGCTTTCATGCACACCTGTTGCACTTAGTTTTGGCTTTTGTGCATGTTGTAGCACTTGTATTTGGATTTGATTTCCGTGCACACCAGACACATGTGATTGTTGGATACGCCTTTTGAGGCTAATTTTTCTTTTGAGCTGATTATTTTCATGATGAGCACTATGTTACGTAGTAGCCGAACAGGACTGATCTGAGGACAGTACCTGAGTACTTTGCATGCATTAAAAGTTAACAAGAGGTTTTCAAAAAGGAGCTATAGTCTCGCTATTTCCTATGTGTCTGTGAGTGACACGAACGTTTACAAAGGAAAACCTTTTGGGATATTTTAGAAACGGCGGAGCGCATATTTAGCAAAACATATATGAGTGTATATTTATTATTTTACAATGAGCGTCCGTCACTTGTGCCATGAGTTACGCATCACACGGCGATTCAGAAAAGGTTTTGCATGTGTTTTATTCAGTTTAAAGGATTTTTCCAGGGATGTGTACTATATATGTATTATAGTATTTGACTAGTGCATATTGGATTTCAGTAGTGGATTTCGAGATCTGTATCTCCATTGTAACTCCGATGATATGCGTGCAAATCCGATGATTTGCGTGACGCTTGACGGAGTTCGATTTTGAGTTTCATACTCGTTTTCATGCGCACGCGATGCGCTGTAGTATTTCTATATCTTCCATGATCTCGGAGCCCCGTTGATTTGAGCTGATTATTGAAATGTTTTAGATTTTGGGGGTATAAATTTAAATTCGGGGACCGAATTTATTTAAGGGGGGAAGATTGTAATAATTCAGAAAATATAAAATATTATTTTTGGAATTTAATATTAAAATAATATTTTTCTCAAAAACTGCCCGATTTGCGAAATTGGGGTTTTCGAAAAAGGGTATAAATATATACTGATAATTGTGAAATAAATGGAAATTTAAAATGATTTATTCATTTAAAAATATATTTAAAGGATTTGGCATTTTTAAAATTTATTATATGCAGTTTGGATAAAACCCCGATTAGTGCACTACTAATCGCGATTAAGCCAAATCCGTGTTTCTACAGTTTTCATGGTTAGTGCACCTTGACATGTTTCATTTGGTTACATGTTCATTTGTGTTGTTTTATGTTATGGTTTTATTGTGGTGAGAAAAGAAAAGAAAGGAAAAAGATGTCATGATGACTTAAGCAGAGAGGGGGGACATCATGATGAGAGGTAAGCATGCTAGGGGGAGAGAGAGAGAGGAAGAGAGGTAAGGCTCCACCCCCACCTCATCCTTCATTCATCACTTCATTTCATTTCTCCAACTCTCTCATCCTTCTTCATCTCCTTCTTCCTCCACCTCACTACCCATGGAAACCATCTCCAAAACCTAATCAAAACCCCAAACTCCTTTCATTAAAAATGATCCCCACCTCATCCTCAACACATGGGACCAAGAAAAATTGGATTTTGAAGACTTTGGGAAGCTAGGGTTTTCTTGAGTGGCCTAAATTAGGTATAACTTCTTCCTTTTAGTTTAGTTTATGGTTTCATGCATTCTAGTTTAGTTTAGGAATTTTTTGAGTGTGAAATTGTGAACTTGGATAATTCAAGAGAAGGGTTGGGTGTTTATGTAGACCTATAATTAGTAGTGGGTGTTTACTTAGACCTTAGTATGGATTCCTTGCCCAAAAACAGAGAATACGAACTTTAGAATTTCCGATATCGGGTTTTTGTGGATTTAGCGATGGTATTTAGAAATCTGGGATGACCCGAGGCCTTTATAAAACAAGTTCCCTTAACAGTGAGACGTGCAGGAAACATAGAAGCAACCCTTGAAGCCCGGGTCTCTGATTCACTGATATGGCCGCAGATTTATTGCTATAGGCCGCAATTTGCGGCCATGTCGGGGTGGAACTTTGTGATTTTTGGTCTGGGGCATAATTATCCTATATCTATAGCAATCCCATATGCAAAATTGGCTAGTTTGACCTGAGTCAAAATCTGGGAGCACATTGGTGTGATTTTTGGTTATGTTTTCCGTATTTTCAATGCTTGGTTCTTTTATTTGAAATTATTTTGGTTGTTGGATGTTTGTACATCGACAACAAGGGTTGTTTGATTGTTTTTGCACGCGTAGGCCATACGTTTTAACCTATGAGCGCACTGTGTGCCATATTGGTTTTCCGGATTCGATTTTAATGAACGATTGCAATTATGTATTATTGTAGGTACCCTCGCGTGGATTCCGAGGCGACGGAGCGTGGCGTCATCGACTTCGGCAAGAAAGTAGCAAGGTGAGTAGATCTATATCTACGGAGGAAGCCGGGTGGATGGCGTATAGCACCCCCGCAAGTTTTGATGGAAACCGATTCTTAAAATATAGTTAAGGAAACCTAGATTATAAAACTAGGGATATGGTTTAAAATATAGTTAGAAATGATATTAGTGATTGAATATATATTTTGAGATATGAGAAGGATTTAGGTATATAAAAAGTGAATGTGAACCACGACTTATAGACATGTAGTTGCACTAGAATAGGTATGAGTTTTAGAGTAGTGTGACATATGATGTTTAAGGTAGATGTATATATAAAATGACTTGTTGTAAGATGACTTAATGAGATATCGATGTGATGAAAGAGATATACGATGTGATATGATGATTTGATTGATATGTCGGTATACGGATGCGAGTCGATTGTGGTGATCGATACCTTTGTCGGTCATGGATGTGACTTGGGACATAGGTATATGGATATATGTGTGTGTGTGTGTGTGTGTGTGTGTGTATTCATGTTGTGAATCACGAATGATAGGTTGTACAAGACGTTAGGTCTGAACCCCTCATTGTCATATAGGAGGATAGGATCCCCGATGGTTTATTGCCGCCGTACGATGATTTTCCGTACGTGATGAGTTGGGATTGATGATTGATCCATACCCTTGACTAGAGGATGCCGTACGATGGATTATGACGTACGTGATGTCGTGAGGCTAGATGCCGATGGTTAGATTCACTGACTCGGTCATGTTAGATACGTATACCTGTCAGCATTTGCATACGATTTACTTTATGCTACGCTCATGTCACTCTCACTGCATTACATATACATGTGCTAGTACACCTACACCTTTATCGATGATGCGTATGCTACACTTACACAGATTTGCCGGCACACACACTTCATCATCGATAATTGCCATGTCACTACACAGTAGAATTTCTGCATCATGATACGACTCCTTGCATAATTTACTTGCTATTGTTGCATATGCACCTTTATACGATATTGCATTTGACTTTGGAGAAATTGGGAACCGCGGGATATATTTTTAAAACTGGAATCATTTAAAAGAGCTGTTTTTCCTTAATATAATACATCACTGTTCCATGTTGCATGATATACGGATATGCTTACATTTCTATCATATGTCGCATACATCATGCTTTACGATTATACGCATTGAGATATGCTGTTTTCATGAGATTTCTGGATTTGAGAACCGTGGTCATTTCAAAAGAAGTATGTATTGTTTTAAAAACCCGGTTTCTCTTGATATGATATTTCAGTGCATCCACCATGTGTTTTCTCGGTTCTGAGAGTAGCATGTGAAACCTGATTCGTGGAGCGGTAGGCACCGTCTGCGGATACATGGTGGACCCGGCGAGGTACCCTGCGGCCAGAAGACTCGTATTGTTAGACGGTGAGCCTGGCAGGGGGGCACTACATACCGGTGATAGAATTTGGACTCGGCGGTTATCTGGAGAATACCGACCGGAGTAGCGAGATGGATATGAGGACCGACCAGGGTATGCGGCGCCTGAGGGCCGATCTGAGGATGCGGCGCCTGAGATATATAAAGTTTTACATGTCGATGCAGGACACGGGTTTCATGATGTTTCGAGTGTCGATGCTGGAGACTCAGGTTCCATGATTTCGATGTGTCGCGAGGGACACACGTTGATTATATCCTCATACTTTCATGCATATGCTTTTATGATATTTACATGCATGATGTTGTTGTGTCATTGGTTGACACATGGACGAGATCCACATGCATACATACATTGATTATGGTGGACGAGATCCACATGGATTCATGCATTGATAATGGTTGGATGATATCCACGTACATATAGACTTTGAGTATATTGTTGGCACAGATGTAGATACGGTCACCATAGATATCATTGTATTACCTTTATGATATAGTTGACCTAGGAAATCGTTATTTTATTCGATTTATACATGTTGATGTTTTCTACTCACAAGTTAGCAACTCACCCGCGTTGTGCCACAGTTCTTGCAGGTTGACCGCATGGATCAGTAGCGGCATCGCTGGCACACAGTTGCTTTCGGGTGATTGCTTTGGTAGGTGAGACATTTGTATCATACCCACTCTTGTATTTATATTTCATATTGTATCTAGTCAACTCCATCAATCAAACTAGTATTTGTATAAGTAATGATGCTTAGTGAGACTTGTGGTTGCGAGACTTAGAGCGAGGGTGTCACGACCCGAAATTTGGCACTTGACGGCCCTAATACTACACAACGTCTACAGGCGTATCGCAGTAAAAGAAAACCAAAACCCAGAAATCTAAACCATTAAAAGACAAGAAAAGATAAGAAATATTGTTTAAACTTTTGAAAATCTCAAGTATAAATTCTTTAAGTCCAATTTACTTTCTTGAAAATTTCGGCAACACCTCCTTTGTAAGAACCAACCCCAAAAATGGGTACAACATAAATATAAAGTAAAGCATCCCCAACGGGAGCAAATCCACGCCAAAAGGCGGAAAACAACCACCACAACAGATATACGACGCCTTAGCGAAGAAATAAAAGACGATAAAAATGAACTGTATAAAAGACAACCAAGTCACAAAATACAATACAATATCGTCCTCACATCAAGTCTCTAAGTCAACATGAAAGTAGTAGATGGAGAGTACATGATACAACGAATATACAATGAACAATACGGATAACCACAAAACCCACCTAACCAAAACTACACACTATGAGCTGAAGCGGTATCCGCAGCAAAAGATGATCAGATAGATGAATAGCCTGCCTCGACTACTCTGGGGAAAAATCTGCAAACAAACTGTGGCACAACGGGGGTGAGTTGCCAACTCATGAATAGTAAATAACATATGCAGGTAATCGCAAGTATGCACGTACAGCGCGAATCTAACATGTGCAATTAATAGCAATAAAAGGTCATATGAATGCAATAATCCTGAAAAGTACACTAAAGGTTACTACAAATCCCAATTTCCTCAAATCAGCCCCCAAATTGGCTCTCATATCATATAAGTCTCAAAAATCCTGAATGTACAACATCAAGTGAATCTCATATATCATTTATGTACAATATCAAGTAATCTCAAATGTTCTAAATCCAATATCAAGTGAATCTCTTATATCTTAGGTATATTTGCATGAATAAATATGATGAAGTATATGAATTATATGTATACATATATATTAGCGTCCCATTCCACTAATATATATATATATATATATATATATATATGCATATATAACAGCGTCTCATTCCACTGTTATATATACTTAGGAGTAAAATATCATGAAAACAATGTGTCAAGTATCGACACAGAAATGCTGATCTATCAGGTGGTGTCACCACGACTGGCACCCTGATAGGTACGTATCATACGCTATAACGAAAGCCCGAGTGCCTAGCTCTGACCCTCGCATCTCGACATATCCGTACGCACATGACTCCCGTCGGTATCCCCACGATAACCGCCGAGTCATTGGTAATGTCACCGGAGTGTATGGTTCCCCTGCCAGGCTCAATCGGCAAGGTCCATCAATCTTCTTGCCCCGGGGTACCTCCGAGCCCCACCATATACCCTCATACGTCCCACGACGCTCCTCGCATGGAGTATATATATCAGAACCGATAAATCTCATGGTGGATGCTGAAATATCATATCAAGGGAAACCGGGTTTTTCAAATAATGCATAATTTCATGAAACTACCACGGTCCCCAAATCCAGAAAACATCATGAAAAATCCATATCTCAATGCGAAAATCCATGAATAAAATATACGCAATATAAAACTGTAATGTAAGCATATAAAGGAAAAGCCGCTAATTAACTGCAATAAGTTAATATAAATATCATGCGGTTCCTTATTTCTCCAATTCTAAATAATATCAAGTAAAGGTAAACAGGTAGCTATAACTGATATATGCGTAAACATAAAGGTATAGCAAGATATAGACATATCTACCTATCAGAAATGATGTAATACACCCCCCCGGGGTATAAGTGAAGTATGTATGCAAAGTGTACATGTAGCTATGTCATTATGTGTTTATGTACTTATCACTAATGGTACAATACCCTATAGGTATACAGGTAACTAGCATGTAAGTATGTCAAGACATATGTGTAAGCATATAGGTATACAGGTATGATATAAATCATATGCATAAAGAAATATGAATCAATGTCTCAATGTCCCTAACCAAACTATATCATATCTATAAGTGGGTTGTGCGTGTCATGATAATTATTGACGGTGTGTGGCATACAATCAGTGCTCGTGCAACAAAAATCGTTATTAATATGTGCAGTGTCCTACGGGTACTAGTCCAAGCACAACAATATCTAAGCAATAAAGTGTAGTCGCAAATTCTAAATATGAAATAGAATATGCGACAAGTCAAGTCATTTCTAGCCCAGACGCATAACGCCATGCGGGCGATTCCCCTGTAGATATTAAATCTACTCTCCAACGCTCCTGGCTAAGTGAAGCCTACAACCCTCTTCCCCTCTACGCAGCGTCCGAAGTCCCCGCCTGCGAACCTAAAATTTAACAAACATATCACATAAGTTAAATATCCTACATCGAAGAAAAGACAACGAAACGCAATGAAAACGCCCAGAAAATTATACCGCGCACTTAGCACATCTAACGCGCACGACATCGGTCAAAAACACTAACTAGGGTCGCTAAACTACGAAACACCATGTCTAGATTCCGATCGTCCCGATCGCGCAACACAAAACCATTAAATACGAGGAATATAATAGATATAACCTCGCAACGACCAATCAACCCACGTCGGAGAAACCCCGAAACCTAGTAAACAACTTATCGCAATATTTCGTACTAGAATCAAGCTAACACATTTCTAGCGACTTCATACATTATATAATAGCTTAACTAAGCTATCCAAACCATTTCCTTATTTTTAACACTTGCTAATTAAGTTTTAGCAAAAACTTAGTAAGCAAAAACCCTTAACTAAACATAGTAGTAATTAACAATAATTATCATTTTTTCTACTAGGTTAAGCTTTTTCTTGTCACAAATTAACACTTCAAATAACATTAAACACTTAAATCAAGCTTTAACCTTAACTTGAATTTTTTTTAAATTATGAATAATGAATTAATCAAGAGTTTTAACGCTATATTAAACATATAATTAGCTAACTTAAATAGCTAGATTAAGATTTAAACAAATAATTAAGGATTAGGGTAAGAAATTATACCTTAACAAGAACAAACTTTAGCACAAAATTACATCAACTTAGCCACAAAAAAAACATACTTTGTTGAAGATCCAAGCAAGATTAGTAAAAGGAATTGATGGTTTAATTTTTATTTATTAATTTTTGGATTTATTTTGGGATTTTTGATGAGTTTTTGATCTTGGAAAATGAAGAAATGAGCTTGGAAAGATTTGGGACAGAAATGGGGGAAGAGAGATTTGCCAAGGTGAAGGGGGTGTTTGTCTAAGAAAAATGAAGAAGTTTTTAGCAAAAATACAATAAATGCTTCATTTAATGCAATTTTGCCACCTTTCATTTTCTATTCTTTTCTTTTTAAAATTTAATTCCATTGACCAAAAAAAATCTAGATATTTAAAAAGAAGGCTCTAAAATAATTGTAGTGATGATTTCTAATGATTCTCATTATAAAAAATTTCTCGATTTACGTGCATATTTTACCGGCTAAAATAATATTTTATTTGGGAAAAATTCTATCTGAACCAAAATCTCCCATATACACCCAAAGTTTGCGCACTAGCTTTATTTTAGCTAAAATAGGTGCCGGTAAGTTTCTACGGAAGTTTGATCGAAATCGGGTTAAAACGGAAAATACCGACTATTTTGCCCTAAAACGGAAAAATTCGCAAAACGATTTCTAAAACGTTACAATCTTCCCGCTTTAAAGAAATTCGGTCCCCGAATTAAAATTCATCTATGCGTACCTTCAAGAAGATGAGTACAAAACTCCCAAATCTCGCTCGCAGCTTGCCATGTGATCACCTCACTATACGGCTACGCCAAAGAACCTTCACATGTAGCAAGACCCTTGACCGAAGTCTCTCCACCTGCCGATCCACTATAACCATCGACTGCTGGTTAACGAAAGATCGCGTCCAAGTTAAATGGTCTGATGCTGAATCATGTGAAAAAGGTCATGAAGGTAATTGCGAAGTATCGACACAAGGAATACGGGGTGAATACTCAAAAATCTGGGCGGAAGTGCCAAATTATAGGCAACGGAACTAACTCGCTTTAAGGATCTCAAAAGGACCTACAATCCTGGGATAAGCTTCCCAAAACTCAATACGTAATTCATTGGAAAAACCCGTAGGAATACATGATCTCCCACTGTGAACTCAAGTCTGCGACCACCATGGTCGGCATAAGACATCTGTCTGCACTGGGCAGCTCTCATCCTGACCTGAACCAACAGGATCATCTCCGAGGTCTCTAGACTAGCTGGGGTCCAAAATTCCTACTCTCGCAGAGTCAGAAAAACAGACTGGCGATCGACACGACCTACCAAACAAAACCTAAAAGTTGCCAATTGGAATGTCTCCTGATAACTGCTATCGAAGGAGAATCCTAACAATGGTAAATGATGATCCCAGCTGCCGAGAACAATTAGTACGCATGCACAAGCATATCATCCAGAGTCTGTATAGCCCGCTCTCATAAACCCTCGTCCTACGGATGGAAAAGCGTAGCTAAAGCTCAACCAGTACCCAAGGCTTCCTGAACTTCTACCCAAGACTGCAAGCGAACAGGATGACGCTATTGGATACAACGCATGAAGGAACTCCATGCAAACGCATAACTTAACAAAGAACAACTGAGCAAACTGAGCAATAAACATCCAAATGGAGTCACACCCTGTCTAGACCGGAGTAGACACCACAACAAAATTCATGGAGATCTGCTCCCATCCCCACTCCGGAATGGTTAAAGGTCGTAACTCTCCAGCCGGTCTCAGATGCTCAACCTTAGCTCACAACAAGACATACACCTTGAAACGAAATCCGAAACTTCACTCTTCATCCCTGTCCACCCGTAACTATCTCACAAGTCACGCTACAAATTGGTGGAACTTGAATGACCACCGAAAGCTGACTGATGTGCCTGCTCTAGGATTTCGCGTCTCTGCCCATCAACAACAGGTACACATAAACGCGTCCCTAAACGTAGCACATCTGGTCACAAATCAAGGACTCTGAATCTTTACACAGCCGAGTATGCTCAAGAATCTCTGACGAACGAGCATCGGCGGGCTGTGCCTCGCGAAAGTGATTAAGGAAAAGTGGACGGACGTGGACATGAGCAAGCTGTCCCCTCAGTAGAGGCGAACTTAAGCTGTACGCAACGATCGCACAAGAACTGTAAATCTGCAGAAGACTGTCTCAACAATCAAAATCCGCTGCAGGAAGATGTACATTAAGCTCTGGTGGTCCGTGAAAATCTGCCACGACTCTCCGAACAAGTAGTGTTTTCCAAATTTCCAACGCAAAACCACCGCGGCCATCTTCAGATCATGAGTGGGATATCCTGCTCGTACTTCCTCCAACTGTCGGGAAGTAAAAGCGATAACTCTATAGTGTCACCTCAGTATACAGTCGAGCCCCACTCGTAAAACATCACAGTTAAACAACAAATTCACCCGAACCAGAAGCAAAGAAAGAACTAATGCAGTTGTTAACCGGGTCTTCAACTGCCGAAAACTCCGCACTCATGCCTCAGTCCAAAGAAAAAGGAACCTCCTTTCCGGTCAGTCCAATCAATGGTGCAGCGATACACTAGTAATACTACACGAAACAGCGGTAACAACCAGGTAAGCCCAATAATCTGCGAAACTCCGTCCGTACACAAGTCTGGGCCAAAGCTGTACGGCCTCGATCTTCCTCGGAACCATACAAAACCGTCTCCCGCAACTACAAGACCTAGGAGTCAACACAATCAAGCCTGAAGGAACACTCCGAAAATCTAGCAAACCGCTGGGGCTCTCCCAATGTCTGCAAAACAAATCCTCAAGTGCTACTCCTGTCCCTCACGATACATTGAATAGACCAGAATGTCGTCAATAACACAACAATAACTGGTCGAGGAACGGCCTGAAGAAATCTGGTTCATCATATCTACGAATTCTGCTAGGGCATTGGTGAGTCCAATGACACCACCAAAACACACAAAGCCCGTAGCACGCACAAGGAAGTCTTCGGAATATCATCACTCCGAACCAGCAACAATGATGACCTGATACCAAACAAACTTAGAAAATGTCTCACACTCTGGAGCTGATCGAAGGAATCGTCAATGCGAGGTAAAGGATACCTATCCGCACCGTAAGCCGGTTCAATTCACGATCCATCAATATACAACCTCAAGCTGTTGTCCTTCTCCTTGACGAACAGAAATAGGAGCTCCCCAATGCGAAACACTCTGACGCAACAAGCCCCCCAACAAACAACTCTGCAGCTGATTCTTAAGCTCCGTAAGCTTCGCCGACTCATCTGGAACAACGTCGGGAAAACTCTCACACAAAAGGAACCCGGTCCAACAAACCCACTGTGGCTCCGATATCACGAATGAACGCCAAGAATCCTCGACATCCTCTCCTCAAAAGCCGACTAGCGAAAAAGGCCGAATTCAAGCTGTGAGAGGCGGCACTACTGTCCTCCCATGCACAACAAGAACTGACTCGCCGAGAAAACAAAACTTGACTGTTTCCTCATGACAGTCCATAGACGCCTAGCATGTAGCTAACCAGTCCATGCCCAGAAGAACGTCAAATCCAACATCTTTAGAAGGATCACAACGACGGACGAAACATTATCTCTTATCCGATTGGCACACAACTGAAATATGTGTCGCGCAACAAAATAATCGCTGACAGAAATTAACGCAACAAACAGCTGATCTAGCTAACACGACTCTCGGCCCAACTACGGCACAAAGTGTTTAAAACAAACAAGTACATCAAAGAACATACGAATTTAGAATACCTGAAAACTCTGCATTGGACGCCCTCGCGTCCCGATGAGTAGAAGCAAACTCTCATGTCTGCCCTCTACCTGCAACTGACTGATATCCTCCTCGGCTAACCTGTCCTCTCTGAGCGAACCCTTTGCGACTACGACCTCTCCGAGTACGAATCTGACGCGGTGCTAAGGAACAATTCCTGATGAGGTGATGATGGCTCTCGCACCAGAAACATCCACACGACGACTGCTGTGTAGGGTTCCTAGGCACTCTTGTGAAGGTTCTTAAAGCATCAAACATGCCCGGATTAAATTTTAGACGTGCCGAACAACCCAAAGCCGGGATCTTTGCTAGATTATTAGGGTTTTATATGCAAGATGATAACTTTTATCTAAGTGTGAGGGATTACAACCTTTGTAGTCCGCTCCTTCACTTCACAAGCTCCGAGTAGAAGTCCCTTTGCCACGATCCACGATCTCCCGGACTCATGAGAGGCTCCACGACTCGAACGATCCATTCTAGCTTGTCGTATTCCAAATCTCCGATGATCTACCTCGAGGTTTCAAAGAACTCAAGCTATCTCACTCTTAAAGAGAAGAACACCCTAATCCCAAGGGCTAGATGAGATGAGGATGAGAGAGTAGTGATTTTGCTTTCTTTTAATATCATTTTCTCATAATCTTTCATCACATAAGAATTTTCAAGAGAGCTTCTTCAAGAGAGAAGAAGAAGAAGATGATAATGGAAAAAGAATAATGATTATCTTTTTCTTTTGTGATGAATAGAAATATAAAACATATGATTGAATTATTAACCATGGTTAAGGATGATTGGATGAGAACAAGTAGAGAAACAACTAGGGTTAGGGTTTGGTTGAGTTAATAATGTGTCATCACAAAATATCCTAACCTTGACAAAAGAAATAGCTTCTAGAAGGAACTTGAAGCTACTAACCCTAATCAAACCCTAACCTCAATTAATCATCCTTAAACATGTTTAACAATTAATCATATCATGTCACAATAATATATATCACATATATATTATATATTTGCAACAAAAGAAAATAATACAATTAACATATATCGCATATATATCAATGTATCATCCCGCGAGAAAATGAAATAATAAAGTAAGCCAATATTAGTTAATATAATAATATATCATATATATTATTATATATTAAATCATCGAATCAACACTTGATCCGACGATCCGGCTATATCGAATATAACCGGCTAATATATCATGTACCGATTCATCGAATCAACACTTGATCCGATGACCCGATTCATATCCATATATCACGAGAATATAATACGGTATCCCATATCGCATTATTCTCGCTCCTGCGCATATCACATATGTGCCACTACTCTGTTTCGCCTGAGCCAAGAAACCTCTGTGTAGGACTCTAAAGAATCGTCAATACGCCGGTAGCAGGTGATGATCATATCAAACACCCACAAGCTGCAAGCGGTCAGCTAAACGTAACAGCCACCCAGGTATTGAGCGATCAGAAGATCAACAAGCTAGCCTGTGCGTTCTCCTGTGAATCCGATCAGTAACACTCCCGTACAGTCCGGTCTGTTCGTCTGATATGTCGCATATCAAGTCTAGGGGTGGTATACGTCAGACCCCAGTAACCGATAAGTCGTGTCGATGTATGGCTCATAACGGGTCGAGAAACTACTAGTAACACTTACCAGTAAATCTCTATATCAGCCCTGGCCAGGGACTTCCAGTTATAGCCAATCGAACACAGCACAACATCAACTCCCTATACCGGGAGAGACGAATCCCCTCCTATCGCTCATTGCCTCCATGTGATTCGGGACTGTACCCAAAAGCCACCGTTTTGCACGCCCTCTTGGACGTGGTAAGGTGGAAATCAAAGCACAGTGGGAATCACACAAGACTCTATGACGATCTCGGGTCTTCAGACTACCCTGTACCTGTGTCACCGGAGAACTGCCATCTGACGTGTGGTATATCACCATCTGGGAGTTCTCGGCGAGTCCGTCCAGTGTACCCAGTCTCTACTGAGCACCCGTACACCATCTCTGATGTCTAACATCGATGGATATGGGATCATCCATCGCCCATCATATGGGTCAAGATGCGTATACGCTAGTCTATTCTGGTGTATCGATGCCCTGTCTCGATATACCCTCGACTAGGAACAGTTATAGGATGTACTCATCGACTACCGCGGCCCCACTAGTATGATCTCATCATAGTCCCAGTAGTCGAGTACAAGTCCTAAGGGCTTTATCAACATGTGAGAGTAAAACAGTAAACCAATACAAGTCAACATGTTAAGATAAAGTGAAACCAAATAGCATACTATCATGACGAGCAAGAAAGTCTTCTCTATATATAACCAAGCATCCATTATAATATACATCAAATGTACAACAATGGCCTCTAGGGCATATACATAACTAACAATCTCCCACTTGCACTAAGGCCAGCTGCTGTAGTATCTCATACCTAGCATCCCGAATAATCTCTCAAACTGTATCTGGGGAATAGCCTTCGTGAATGGATCCGCAGTGTTGTCCTTCGTATCTACTCTCCTGACCTCGATCTCCCGGCGATCAACTATCTCCCTGATTAGGTGATACCGCCTCAGAATATGTCTGGACTTCTGATGGGACCTGGGTTCCTTGGCTAACGCCACAGCTCCATTGTTATCGCAATACAGAGGTATTGGATGCTCAATGGATGGAACCACACCAAGTTCACTAATGAACTTCTTGATCCAGACAGCCTCTTTGGCAGCATCGTTGGCAGCGATGTATTCAGCCTCCATCGTCGAGTCTGCAACGGTATCTTGTTTGGAACTCTTCCAACATACCGCCCCTCCATTGAGGGTAAAGACAAAACCCGAATGCGACTTAGAGTCGTCCTTATCACTTTGGAAGCTGGAATCGGTAAAGGACTCCACCTGGAGTTCTCCGTTACCATACACCAAGAACAACTCCTTAGTCCTTCGTAAGTACTTGAGAATGTTCTTCACTGCTGTCCAATGACTCTCTCCAGGATCTGCTTGATACCGACTCACTACACTTAGTGAGTATGCTACATCGGGTCTGGTACATAGCATCGCATACATAATAGAGCCTACTGCCGAAGCATAGGGTATCCCTTGCATGCGAGCTCTCTCCAAATCAGTCTTGGGAGACATCTCTTTGGAGAGAGTGAGTCCAGAGATCGTGGGCTGATTCCCACGCTTGGATTCTTCCATACTAAACCTCTTTAGTATGGTGTCAATGTACCTGGATTGGGACAATCCCAGTATCCGTTTAGATCTATCTATATAGATCATGATTCCCAATATGCAGGAGGCATCACCTAGATCTTTCATTGAGAATCTCTGTGATAAGAAGAGCTTGACTGATTGCAGCATAGGAATATCATTTCCTATCAAGAGTATGTCATCCACGTACAATACGAGGAAGACAACCTTACCCTCTGCTACCTTCTTATAGATACAAGGTTCATCTATATTTTTGATGAAGTCAAACTCTTTGACTACAACATCAAAACAGATGTTCCAACTCCGCGATGCTTGCTTTAACCCATAAATGGATTTAAGCAGCTTGCACACCTTTCCGCTGCTCCCACTATCTACGAAGCCCTCTGGCTGAGTCATGTACACGCACTCTTCTAAATCACCGTTTAGAAAGGCGGTCTTAACATCCATTTGCCAGATTTCGCAGTCATGGTATGCAGCAATGGCAAGTAAGATCCGGATGGACTTAAGCATAGCCACTGGAGAAAAGGTTTCGTCATAGTCCATACCTGGTCTTTGACGAAAACCTTTTGCTACAAGTCTAGCTTTGAAAGTCTCAACTTTTCCATCTACACCAAATTTCTTTTTAAAGATCCACTTGCTCCCAATGGGTTTTACCCCTTCAGGAGCATTTTCCAAAGTCCATACTTTGTTGGTGTACATGGATTCCATCTCAGATCGCATAGCATCCAGCCATTTCACAGAGTCACCACTCGTGATGGCCTGCTCGAAGCTAGTTGGGTCATCATCATCCATGATGCAATCCTCGCTTCCACCATCGATAAGAAAACCGTAGTATCTCTCAGGTGGACGAGAAACCCTACTAGATCGGCGGAGAGGCTGGGGTTCGTCGGGTACTACTGAATCCTCCGGTTCCACTAAATGTTCAGTTGTAATTTGTGTTTCTGGAACCTCTTCCAGCTCTACCTCTTTGCCACTAATTTCTTTCGCAAGAAATTCCTTTTCTAAAAAGGTGGCATATTGAGAAATAAACACTTTTTGTTCCTCGGCGTGATAGAAAATATATCCTTGAGAATTCTTAGGATATCCCACAAATTTGCAAAGAACTGATCGTGCCTCGAGTTTGTCTGGATTTTGTCTTTTGACATAGGCCGGACAACCCCATATCTTAACTCTTTTAAAATATGGTTTCTTCCCACTCCATATCTCATGTGGTGTGGTAGGCACAGATTTAGACGGAACTTGATTCAATAGGTATGCTGCTGTTTCAAGCGCATAACCCCAGAAGGAAATAGGCAACTCAGCAGTGCTCATCATAGAGTGCACCATATCTAATAGGGTGCGATTCCTCCGCTCCGATACACCGTTGTGCTGTGGTGTATAAGGAGGAGTACGTTGAGAGAGAATCCCATTCTCTTTTAGATAATCTAGGAACTCACCGCTTAAGTATTCACCTCCTCGATCAGATCGAAGAATCTTAATACTTTTGCCCGTTTGGTTCTCTACTTCGTGCTTATAATCTCTGAATTTCTCAAAAGCTTCAGACTTGTGTTTCATCAGGAACACATGTCCGAATCTAGAGAGATCGTCAGTGAATGTAATGAAGTAGGAAGAACCGTTCCTGGCATGCGTAGACATGGGACCGCATACATCACTATGTATCAGTCCTAAGAGTTCGGTAACTCTTTCTCCGTGTCCACTAAACGGAGCTTTGGTCATTTTTCCTTTGAGACATGAATGGCAAGTATCATAAGATGATAATTCGAACGGATTCAAATAACCATCTCTATGTTACTTAGCCAGTCGTGTCGCATTGATATGACCAAGTCTACAACGCCACAAGTAGGATTCGTTCATATCTGAACTTTTCCTCTTGTGTGTGTTTTGTATATTGAGGACTGTATTCTGATTTAGAATGAATATGCCATTATGTAACGAGCCTGATGCAATCAACTTTTGATCTAGGAATATGTTCATAACATTATCCTGTACTACAAAATTATATCCCTCTTTACTCAATAAAGAAACTGATATAATGTTGCACATCATGTTCGGTATATAATAACACTCATTCAGAATCAGTGTATTACGACTCGACAATACAAGGTGATATTCGCCAACTGCTTTGGCTGCAACATTTGCACCGTTCCCTACTAGAACGGAATGATCATCTTTTCCCAGTTCTCTACCTTTACGTAGCCCATGCAACTGTTTGCATATGTGGGATCCTGATCCGGTATCTAATACCCAGGACGTAGGGTGAACTGAGAAACAGTTCTCAATAACAAACACACCTGAAGAAGATGCATCAATATGCATGTTCTTTTGGGCGGCGTGAGAATCCAGATATTCTCCTGTTTCCTGTTCAATCTTATAACTCTTATAAGAAAGAATGGGTCTAACGTTCCCTTGCTCAGTACAATAATCGGGTTCAGTCAATACATCCATATTATTATCTTGATTATGTCCTGAAATGGTCGCTACCTGGAGAGAGAGAGAAGAAAACACTTTTAGCGTATGCTCTTGCAAGATTAGATTGGTTATTATCTTATCTAATCAGGATGTCTCCCACTGTTTTTATCAAATCTACCTTAAAACCCTAAAAGGTAAGATTAGCCGGGATTAATTACACCTTACAACTTCGTCAATCTTTCAGCCAGATCAGTGTCGGTACTTTGAGGGAGGTTCCCCGTGCTTTCGCACGGACTTAATTAAAGTAAACCTCGTTTTCCCAGAGGCGTAACCCCGTTAACACTTTTCTAGACACCTACTTGAATGACTAATTGTCCTGTGTAAAACTCTCCCAGAAGTAACTCTTACTCGCAGTGGGTATCAGGATCCAACTATCTCATAGGAGATATGCAATCTCATTGCAAATTTCAATACTTGAAATTCCCGATAACACTTTTGCCCCTAGCAATTTATGACCTTAACATAGTCAACAAATCATAACTGCTAGCCAAGTTCAACCCGTCATTTCCCGATTGAATTAAATCCACCTGCACGACCCTTAACATAGTCAACAAAGTCGTACAACTACCCTAATCCAATCACATCTCATGTTTCAGCAGATAAGTACTAATTAGCTACCGCACACTACGCCTTAACATAGTCAACAAACGTAGCACGAATACTAACTAGTCTTTATCTGAAATGACGGAGGGCTACGCAGGTTTTTCAGAAAACCCTGAGCGTATTGAACTTGATATCGTCGTAGAATCATGTGTTTTTGAAAAGGAGTGTTTTGAGGCTTTTCTTAGTTTCGCTAAAGGGGTCACTCCCGGTGAAGGGATCGTCGGCCCTTTCCTCATCGAATAAGGTGCAGGATATATCATATATACCGCTGTGCAAAGCAAAACACTAAAAGCAATCAAAAGACAAACCGCGTTTTGTAGCATCTGCCAGTTTCGCTAAAGGAGTCACTCCCGGTGAAGGGATCTCGGCCCTTTCCTCATCGAATAAGGTGCAGGATATATCGTATATATCACTGTGCAAAGCAAAACTGTAGCTACCCTTTTTATTAAGTTTTGATTCTACAACATCTTTAGGTTTCTTTTCTTTTATTAATCTCATTAATAAAAATCCCATCAGCTTATGCTTCCTAAGCATCACAGAAGAAACGAAAGCAGTAATATTTATATATCAGCATATATATACAGTATAAGCATTCGTCTCAGGCAGTAATATGATCTCATCACAGAACATTGCAGCAGAAGAACATATATGAAATATTGGATATACTAGGACGTCCGTGTTTTTAATACGAGCCTGTATAAAACACGGATTCCACGGTCGCGACGAATAGCCAAACCCACATCCCAAGACCCCTACGAGAGCGGCAAGTAACACTGCCAATTCTAGGGTTAGGAGACCCGGTCTCGACTCCTCGAGATGGCCTCCCACTGGACCCTAGAACCCGGTTACTTGTGCTCCCCTCCTTGGGTCTACCTAATGCGGAAAAGTAAATAATATACACTGGTGACAGCAACCGCAACCAGGAAGTGCCCCAAATAAAAGAATATTACATTACAAATGGATTTTACATGAATGAAAATAAAAACCCTCATCTCACATAAAACCCCCGGCTATTCTGATCGCGACGATCCAATATAACATATCACAGCAACACATAATATCTCATATCATCAACGTAAGTAAATATGCGCATCCCAATTGTCGTTGACATATAGCAACGAAACCGGCGATATTACATATTACACTTACGGTCACAGAAAAGAAAGTGTAAAACTACAATATTTGGAATCCACAATCACTTTAGACATCGTAAATCCGAAATATCACATATTCCGCATTTCATGCCTAACTCTATGAATTCCACATATTGTATCACATTCCAGATAAATAGACAGAACTAAACTTTCCGAACAGATAATCAAATACCCAAAATTTCCCAAAGTGCTCAACTCTTGAGCGGAGTTCAAATAATCCCAGAATATGTCACAGTACCAGTGATCCAGCCGTAGAAGGGTCAAGCCAACGCCTCACATGTGGCACGCCGTACTGCCCCAAACCCGAAGGTTCAAAAGGCAGTTCAAGACGGTCACATAATCGAGTTAAGGTTTGTTGTATTCTAGAGGGTCCACCAGTTAACTTGTACAATTTTCCGAAAGATTTAAACCCGAATAAATTTCAACACTTGAAAGTTTGCCGTACCGGGAAACAGTAAGTTAATGATATCCGTTCAACTAGTTTAACAATTTCTAAATATCCGGAAAGAAATACGAACTTAAATATTCCGATCGAGTCTACTATTACAAAACAAACCCCAGAATTTTAAACACCTGGAACAGAATAAAAATATCCAGAATGGTCAGCAAGTGCCTACGGGAATTACCATCAAAGCCACGTGTCAAGATCTTACAGTTCCGCCGCGGAAGCGCCGCGCAAGCCATGCTTGTGCCGCGCTTCCGCCGTTGTTTGGTGGAATTAGGGGCTCGGATTTTATGATAATTCTTATAATTGCCTGCTGATTTTTTTACATATTTTTAATTCAGAAAAATCCCAAATTTTAAAAAATTTCCAGAGAGGGGGTTTTTTCCGTCGTTTCGCGTTCGATCGGAGTTTTAACTTCGTAAACACATCGCCTAATGCTCTAGCTTGGCTCTGATACCACTGTAGGGTTCCTAGGCACTCTTGTGAAGGTTCTTAAGGCATCAAACATGCCCGGATTAAATTTTAGACGTGCCGAACAACCCAAAGCCGGGATCTTTGCTAGATTATTAGGGTTTTATATGCAAGATGATAACTTTTATCTAAGTGTGAGGGATTACAACCTTTGTAGTCCGCTCCTTCACTTCACAAGCTCCGAGTAGAAGTCCCTTTGCCACGATCCACGATCTCCCGGACTCATGAGAGGCTCCACGACTCGAACGATCCATTCTAGCTTGTCGTATTCCAAATCTCCGATGATCTACCTCGAGGTTTCAAAGAACTCAAGCTATCTCACTCTTAAAGAGAAGAACACCCTAATCCCAAGGGCTAGATGAGATAAGGATGAGAGAGTAGTGATTTTGCTTTCTTTTAATATCATTTTCTCATAATCTTTCATCACATAAGAATTTTCAAGAGAGCTTCTTCAAGAGAGAAGAAGAAGAAGATGATAATGGAAAAAGAATAATGATTATCTTTTTCTTTTGTGATGAATAGAAATATAAAACATATGATTGAATTATTAACCATGGTTAAGGATGATTGGATGAGAACAAGTAGAGAAACAACTAGGGTTAGGGTTTGGTTGAGTTAATAATGTGTCATCACAAAATATCCTAACCTTGACAAAAGAAATAGCTTCTAGAAGGAACTTGAAGCTACTAACCCTAATCAAACCCTAACCTCAATTAATCATCCTTAAACATGTTTAACAATTAATCATATCATGTCACAATAATATATATCACATATATATTATATATTTGCAACAAAAGAAAATAATACAATTAACATATATCGCATATATATCAATGTATCATCCCGCGAGAAAATGAAATAATAAAGTAAGCCAATATTAGTTAATATAATAATATATCATATATATTATTATATATTAAATCATCGAATCAACACTTGATCCGACGATCCGGCTATATCGAATATAACCGGCTAATATATCATGTACCGATTCATCGAATCAACACTTGATCCGATGACCCGATTCATATCCATATATCGCGAGAATATAATACGGTATCCCATATCGCATTATTCTCGCTCCTGCGCATATCACATATGTGCCACTACTCTGTTTCGCCTGAGCCAAGAAACCTCTGTGTAGGACTCTAAAGAATCGTCAATACGCCGGTAGCAGGTGATGATCATATCAAACACCCACAAGCTGCAAGCGGTCAGCTAAACGTAACAGCCACCCAGGTATTGAGCGATCAGAAGATTAACAAGCTAGCCTGTGCGTTCTCCTGTGAATCCGATCAGTAACACTCCCGTACAGTCCGGTCTGTTCGTCTGATATGTCGCATATCAAGTCTAGGGGTGGTATACGTCAGACCCCAGTAACCGATAAGTCGTGTCGATGTATGGCTCATAACGGGTCGAGAAACTACTAGTAACACTTACCAGTAAATCTCTATATCAGCCCTGGCCAGGGACTTCCAGTTATAGCCAATCGAACACAGCACAACATCAACTCCCTATACCGGGAGAGACGAATCCCCTCCTATCGCTCATTGCCTCCATGTGATTCGGGACTGTACCGAAAAGCCACCGTTTTGCACGCCCTCTTGGACGTGGTAAGGTGGAAATCAAAGCACAGTGGGAATCACACAAGACTCTATGACGATCTCGGGTCTTCAGACTACCCTGTACCTGTGTCACCGGAGAACTGCCATCTGACGTGTGGTATATCACCATCTGGGAGTTCTCGGCGAGTCCGTCCAGTGTACCCAGTCTCTACTGAGCACCCGTACACCATCTTTGATGTCTAACATCGATGGATATGGGATCATCCATCGCCCATCATATGGGTCAAGATGCGTATACGCTAGTCTATTCTGGTGTATCGATGCCCTGTCTCGATATACCCTCGACTAGGAACAGTTATAGGATGTACTCATCGACTACCGCGGCCCCACTAGTATGATCTCATCATAGTCCCAGTAGTCGAGTACAAGTCCTAAGGGCTTTATCAACATGTGAGAGTAAAACAGTAAACCAATACAAGTCAACATGTTAAGATAAAGTGAAACCAAATAGCATACTATCATGACGAGCAAGAAAGTCTTCTCTATATATAACCAAGCATCCATTATAATATACATCAAATGTATAACAATGGCCTCTAGGGCATATACATAACTAACATGCTGACCCTCCTGGGGATGAGAGCTGAACGACTATTCTCGTCCTAAGCCTCTGCTACTCCCGCGACGGTCACGAAATCTGTTCCAACGACTAAGCCTCTGTCTCGGAGCTGGTACACCGGTACGAGTCTTCCACTGTCCCGGAACTCCTAAAGTCTTTGGAAGGCATGCCTCGTAAACTGGGGCTGCATCCACTAGTGCTGTGTAGGTGACGGAATGTTGTATGCTGGTCGCAAGGAACAACTGGGTAACAGGGGTGACAACCTCCTGTCTCTACGGATCCATGTGCTCCTGTGCTACGAGCGTGCCTTCCTGGTCAGTCCTCATCCTACCCGAGTCCAACCTGACCTCGGCCCTCGCTGCATCACTCTGAGTCCCCATAGTCATCGGCGCCAAAGGCTATAATTGGAAAAAGGATTTCGATATGAATATGAAAATCGAATCACAAGGATAAAGCATCAAGGAAGGAATTTAAAGCAATTTGTACTTAGGTCACTTTAGGCGGAGTACCACATCATGAGTATGCCGCGGACATACACACACTACGTTACTCTGCTTAAGCTACCTACTCCATCATACCAAGGTCATCCTACACTCCGAAAGTTAAAACCTAGCGCTCTGATACCAACTTTGTCACGACCCAAAATTTGGCACGTGACGGCCCTAATACTACGCAGCATCTACAGGCGTAACGCAATAAAAGAAAACCAAAATCCAGAAATCAAAACCATTAAAATACAAGAAAAGATAAGAAACATTGTTAAAACTTTTGAAAATCTGAAGTATAAATTCTTTAAGTCCAATTTACTTTCTTGAAAATTTCGGCAGAACCTCCTTTGTAAGAACCAACCCCAAAAATGGGTACAACATAAATATAAAATAAAGAATCCCCAACGGGAGCAAATCCACACCAAAAGGCGGAAAACAACCACCACAACAGATATACGACGCCGTAGCGAAGAAATTAAAAGACGATAAAAAGGAACTGTATAAAAGACAACCAAGTCACAAAATACGATACAATATCGTCCTCACATCAAGTCTCTAAGTCAACATGAAAGTAGTAGATGGAGAGTACAGGATACAACGAATATAAAATGAACAATACAGATAACCACAAAACCCACCTAAGCAAAACTGCACACTATGAGCTGAAGCGGTATCCACAGCAAAAGATAATTTGATAGATGAATAGCCTGCCACGACTACTCTGGGGAACAACCTGCAAACAAACTCTGGCATAACGGGGGTGAGTTGCCAACTCGTGAATAGTAAATAACATATGCAGGTAATCGCAAGTATGCACGTACAGCGCGAATCTAACATATGCAATTAATAGCAATAAAAGGTCATATGAATGCAATAATCCTGAAAAGTACACTAACGGTTACTACAAATACATGAAGCAATAAAATGACAATCGGTATGCAATAATGATAAGAAAAGGTATATATGCAACAGTCATGAAAGGTACACTAACATGTACTACTAACAGATGAAGAAATGCATATAAATGAAGTATGTAAATGCAACAGTCATGAAAGGTACACTAACAGGTATTACTAATACTTGAAGCAGTGCATAAACAATAAAAGTGGAGTATGGAATGAAACATGTTATTTCCGCGGAATCCTGACATCGTGGTAGGATCACAATCCATCAAGACAATTCAAACCCTAATTTCCTCAAATCAGCCCCCAAATTGGCTCGCATATCATATAAGTCTCACAAATCCTGAATGTACAACATCAAGTGAATCTCATATATCCTTTATGTACAATATCAAGTAATCTCAAATGTCCTAAATCCAATATCAAGTGAATCTCTTATATCCTAGGTATATTTGCATGAATAAATATGATGAAGTATATGAATTATATGTATACATATATATTAGCGTCCCATTCCACTAATATATATATATATATATATATATATATATATATATATGCATATATAACAGCGTCCCGTTCCACTGTTATATATACTTAGGAGTAAAATATCATGAAAATAAAGTGTCAAGTATCGACACAGAAATGCTGATCTATCAGGTGCTGTCACCACGACTGGCACCCTGATAGGTACGTATCATACGCTATAACGAAAGCTCGAGTGCCTAGCTCTGACCCTCGCCTCTCGACGTATCCATATGCACATGACTCCCGTCGGTATCCCCATGATAACCGCCGAGTCATTGGTAATGTCACCGGAGTGCATGGTTCCCCTGCCAGGCTCAATCGCCAAGGTCCATCAATCTTCTTGCCCCGGGTACCTTCGGGCCCCACCATGTACCCTCATACGGCCCACGACGCTCCTCGCATGGAGTATATATATCAGAACCGAAAAATCTCATGGTGGATGCTGAAATATCATATTAAGGGAAACCGGGTTTTTCAAATAATGTATAATTTCATGAAACTACCACGGTCCCCAAATCCAGAAAACATCATGAAAAATCCATATCTCAATGCGAAAATCCATGAATAAAATATACGCAACATAAAACTGTAATGTAAGCAAATAAAGGAAAAGCCGCTAATTAACTGCAATAAGTTAATATAAATATCATGCGGTTCCTAATTTCTCTAATTCTAAATAACATCAAGTAAAGGTAAACAGGTAGCTATAACTGATATATGCGTAAACATAAAGGTATAGCAAGATATAGATATCTACCTATCAGAAATGATGTAATATACCTAAGTGAAGTATGTATGCAAAGTATACATGTAGTTATGTCATTATGAGTGTATGTACCTATCACTAATGGTACAATACCCTATAGGTATACATGTAACTAGCTTGTAAGTATGTCAAGGCATATATATAAGCATATAGGTATATAGGTATACTATAAGTCATATGCATAAAGAAATATGAATCAATGTCTCAATGTCCCTAACCAAACTATATCATATCTATAAGTGGGTTGTGCATGTCATGGCAATTATTGACGGTGTTTGTGGCATACAATCAGTGCTCATGCAACATAAATCGTTAATAATATGTGCAGTGTCCTACGGGTACTAGTCCAAGCACAACAATATCTAAACAATAAAGTGTAGTCGCAAATTCTAAATATGAAATAGAATATGCGACAAGTCAAGTCATTTCTAGCCCATACGCATAACGCCATGCGGGCGATTCCCCTGTAGATAATAAATCTACTCACCGACGCTCCTGGCTAAGTGAAGCCTACCACCCGCTTCCCCTCTTCGCAGCGTCCGAAGTACCTACCTGCAAACCTAAAATTTCACAAACATATCACATAAGCTAAATATCCTACAACGACGAAAAGACAACGAAACGCAATGAAAACGCCCAGAAAATTACACTGCGCACTTAGCACATCTAACGCGCACGACATCGATCAAAAACACTAATTAGGGTGGCTAAACTACGAAACACCATGTCTAGATTCCGATCGTGCCGATCGCGCAACACAAAACCATTAAATACGAGGAATATAATAGATATAAACTCGCAACGATCAATCGAACCCACGTCGGAAAAACCCCGAAACCTAGTAAACAACTTATCGCAATATTTCACACTAGAATCAAGCTAACACATTTCTAGCGACTTCAAACATCATATAATAGCTTAACTAAGCTATCCAAACCATTTCCTTATTTTTAACACTTGCTAATTAAGTTTTAGCAAAAACATAGTAAGCAAAAACCCTTAACTAAACAAAGTAGTAATTAACAATAATTATCATTTTCTACTAGGTTAAGCTTTTTCTAATCACAAATTAACGCTTCAATTAACATTAAACACTTAAGTCAAGCTTTAACCTTCACTTGAATTTTTTAAAAATTATGAATAATGAATTAATCAAGAGTTTTAAAGCTATATTAAACATATAATTAGCTAACTTAAATAGCTAGATTAAGATTTAAACAAATAATTAAGGATTAGGGTAAGAAATTATACCTTAACAAGAACAAACTTTAGCACAAGATTTCATCAACTTAGCCACCAAAAAAACATACTTTGTTGAAGATCCAAGCAAGATTAGTAAAAGGAATTGATGGTTTAATTTTTATTTAGGAATTTTTGGATTTATTTTTGGATTCTTGATGAGTTTTTGATCTTGGAAAATGAAGAAATGAGCTTGGAAAAATTTGGGACAGAAATGGGGGAAGAGAGGTCGGCCAAGGTGAGGGGGGGTGTTTGTGTAAGAAAAATGGAGAAGTTTCTAGTAAAAATACAATAAATGCTCCATTTAATGCAATTTTGCCACCTTTCATTTTCTTTTCTTTTCTTTTTAAAATTTAATTCCATTGACAAAAAAAATCTAGATATTTAAAAAGAAGGTTCTAAAATAATTGTAGTGATGATTTCTAATGATTCTCATTTAGAAGAAATTTCTCGATTTACGTGCATATTTTACCGGCTAAAATAATATTTTATTTGGGAAAAATTCTATCTGAACCAAAACCTCCCATGTACCCCCAAGGTTCGCGCACTAGCTTTATTTTAGCAAAAATAGGTGCCGGCAAGTTTGAACGGATGATTGATCGAAATCGGGTTAAAACGGAAAATACCGACTACTTTGCCCTAAAACGGAAAAATTCGCAAAACGATTTCTAAAACGTTAAAATCTTCCCCCCTTAAAAAAATTCGGTGCCCGAATTAAAATTCATCTATGCATACCTTCAAGAAGATGAGTACAAAACTCCCAAATCTCGCTCGCAGCTTGCCATGTGATCACCTCACTATACGATTACGCCAAAGAACCTTCACATGTAGCAAGACCCTTGACCGAAGTCTCTCCACCTGCCGATCCACTATAACCATCGGTTGCTGGTGAATGAAAGATCGCGTCCAAGCTAAATGGTCTGATGCTGAATCATGTGAAAAAGGTCATAAAGGTAATTGCGAAGTATCGACACAAGGAATACGGGGTGAATACTCAAAAATCTGGGCGGAAGTGCCAAATTATAGGCATCAGAACTAACTCGCTTTAAGGATCTCAAAAGGACCTACAATCCTGGGATAATCTTCCCAAAACTCAATACGTCATTCATCGGAAAAACCCGTAGGAATACATGATCTCCCACTGCGAACTCAAGTCTGCGACCACCACGGTCGGCATAAGACATTTATCTGCACTGGGCAGCTCTCATCCTGACCTGAACCAACTGGATCATCTCCGAGGTCTCTAGACTAGCTGGGGTCCAAAAATCCTACTCTCGCAGAGTCAGAAAAACAGACTGGCGATCGACACGACCTACCAAACAAAACCTAAAGGTTGCCAATTGGAATGTCTCCGGATAACTGCTATCGAAGGAGAATCCTAACAATGGCAAGTGATGATCCCAACTGCCGAGAACAATTATTACGCATGCACAAGCATATCCTCCAGAGTCTGTATAGCCCTCTCTCACAAACCCTCGTCCTGCGGATGGAAAAGCAGAGCTAAATCTCAACCAGTACCCAAGGCTTCCTAAAGCTTCTAGCCAAGACAGCAAGTGAACAGGATGACGCTATTGGATACAACACATGACGGAACTCCGTGCAAACGCACAACTTAACAAAGAACAACTGAGCAAACTGAGCAACAAACACCCAAATAGAGTCACACCCTGTCTAGATCGGGGTAGACACCACAACAAAATTCATGGAGATCTGCTCCCATCCCCACTCCGGAACAGTTAAAGGTCGTAACTCTCCAGCCAGTCTCAGATGCTCAACCTTAGCTCACAACAAGACAGACACCTTGAAACGAAATCCGAAACTTCACTCTTCATCCCTGTCCACCCGTAACTATCTCACAAGTCACGCTACAAATTGGTGGAACTTGAATGACCACCGAAAGCTGACTGATGTGCCTGCTTAGGATTTCGCGTCTCTGCCCATCAACAACAGGTACACACAAACGCGTCCCTAAACGTAGTACATCTGGTCACAAATCAAGGACTCTGGATCTTTACACAGCCGAGTATGCTCAAGAATCTCTGACGAACGAGCATCGGGGGCTGTGCCTCGCGAAAGCGATTAAGGAAAAGTGGAAGGACGCGGACATGAGCAAGCTGTCCCCTCCATAGAGACGAACTTAAGCTGTACTCAACGATCGCACAAGAACTGTAAATCTGCAGAAGACTGTCTCAACAATCAAAATACGCTGCAGGAAGATGTACATTAAGCTCTGGTGGTCCGTGAAAATCTGCCACGACTCTCCGAACAAGTAGTGTTTTCTAAATTTCCAACGCAAAATCACCGCGGCCATCTTCAGATCATGAGTGGGATATCCTGCTCGTACTTCCGCCAACTGTCAGGAAGTAAAAGCAATAACTCTATAGTGTCACCTCAGTACACAGTCGAGCCCCACTCGCGAAACATCACAGTTAAACAACAAAGTCGCCCGAACCAAAAGCAAAGAAAGAACTAATGCAGTTGTTAACCGGGTCTTCAACTGCCGAAAACTCCGCACGCATGCCTCAGTCCAAAGAAAAAGGAACCTCCTTTCCGGTCAGTCCAGTCAACGGTGCAGCGATACACTAGTAATACTGCATGAAACGGCGGTAACAACCTGCTAAGCCCAAAAATCTGCGAAACTCCGTCCGTACACAAGTCTGGGCCAAAGCTGTACGGCCTCGATCTTCCTCAGAACCATACAAAACCGTCTCCCGCAACTACAAGACATAGGAGTCAACATAATCAAGCCTGAAGGAACACTCCGAGAATCTAGCAAACCACAGGGGCTCTCCCAATGTCTGCAAAACAAATCCTCAAGTGCTACTCCTGTCCCTCACGACACATTGAATAGACCAGAATGTCGTCAATAACACAATAATAACTGGTCGAGGAACGGCCTGAAGAAATCTGGTTCATCATATTTACGAATGCTGCTAGGGCATTGGTGAGTCCAATGACACCACAAAAACACACAAAACCCATAGCACGCACAAGGAAGTCTTCGGAATGTCATCACTCCGAACCCGCAACAATGATGACCTGATCCCAAACAAACTTAGAAAATGTCTCACACTCTGGAGCTGATCGAAGGAATCGTCAATGCGAGGTAAAGGATACCTATCCGCACCGTAAGCCGGTTCAATTGACGATCCATCAATATACAACCTCAAGCTGCTGTCCTTCTCCTTGACGAATAGAAATAGGAGCTCCCCAATGCGAAACACTCTGACGCAACAAGCCCCCCAACAAACAACTCTGCAGCTGATTCTTAAGCTCCGTAAGCTTCGCCACCTCATCTGGAACAACGTCGGGAAAACTCTCGCACGAAAGGAACCCGGTCCAACAAACCCACTGTGGCTCCGGTATCACGAATGAACGCCAAGAATCCTCGACATCCTCTCCTCAAAAGCCGACTAGCGAAAAAGGCTGAATTCAAGCTGTGAGAGGCGGCACTACTGTCCTCCCATGCACAACAAGAACTGACTCGCCGGAAAAACAAAACTTGACTGTTTCCTCGTGACAGTCCACAGACGCCTAGCACGTAGCTAACCAGTCCGTTCCCAGGAGAACGTTAAATCCAACATCTCTAGAAGGATCACAACGACGGACGAAACTATATCCCCTATCCGATTGGAACACGACTGAAATACGTGCCGCGCAACAAAAGAATCGCTGATGGAAATTAATGCAACAAACGGCTGATCTAGCTAACACGACTCTCGGCCCAACCACGGCACAAAGTGTTTAAAAAAAACAAGTACATCAAAGAACATACGAATTTAGAATACCTGAAAACTCTGCATTAGACGCCCTCGCGTCCCGATGAGTAGAAGCAAACTCTCGTGTCTGCCCTCTACCCACAACTGACTGATATCCTCCTTGGCTAACCTGTCCCCTCTGAGAGAACCCTTTGCGACTATGACCTTTCCGAGTACGAATCTGACGCGGTGCTAAGGAACAATTCCTGATGAGGCGATGAAGGCTCCCGCACCAGAAACATCCACGCGACGACTGCTGACCCTCCTAGGGATGAGAGCTGATTGACTGTCCTCGTCCTAAGCCTCTGCTACTCCCGTGACGGTCACGAAATCTGTCTCGACGACTAAGCCTCTGTCTCGGAGCTGGTACACCGGTACGAGTCCTCCACTGTCCCGGAACTCCCAAAGTCTTTGGAAGGCGTGTCTCGTAAACTGGGGCTACATCCACTGGTGCTGTGTAGGTAACGGAATGCTGTGTGCTGATCACAAGGAACAACTGGGTAACAGGGGTGACAACCTCCTGTTGCTGCGCTCGAATGACCTCAACCAACGAACTCATCGTCTGGCGCATGTCTAGCATCTCTGCCACAAGCCTAGCGATATTATCTATCGAAGGCGGATCCATCTGCTCCTGTGCTACGAGCATGCCATCCTGGTCAGTCCTCATCCTACCCGAGTCCAACATGACCTCGGCCCTCGCTGCATCACTACGAGTCCCCATAGTCATCGGCGGCAAAGGCTATAATTGGAAAATGGATTTCGATATGAATATGGAAATCGAATCACAAGGATAAAGCATCAAGGATGGAATTTAAAGCAATTTGTACTTAGGTCACTTTAGGCGGAGTACCGCATCATGAGTATGCCGCGGACAAACACACACTGCGTTACTCTGCTTAAGCTACCTACTCTATCATACCAAGGTCATCCTACACTCCGAAAGGTAAAACCTAGCGCTCTGATACCAACTTTTTCACGACCCGAAATTTGGCACGCGACGGCCCTAATACTACACAACGTCTAGAGGCGTAACGCAGTAAAAGAAAACCAAAACCCAGAAATCTAAACCATTAAAAGACAAGAAAATATTAGAAACATTGTTTAAACTTTTGAAAATCTCAAGTATAAATTCTTTAAGTCCAATTTACTTTCTTGAAAATTTCGGCAGCACATCCTTTGTAAGAACCAACCCCAAAAATGGGTACAACATAAATATAAAGTAAAGCATCCCCAACGGGAGAAAATCCACGCCAAAAAGCGGAAAACAACCACCACAAAAGATATACGACGCCGTAGCGAAGAAATAAAAGACGATAAAAAGGAACTGTATAAAAGACAACCAAGTCACAAAATACAATACAATACAATATCGTCCTTACATCAAGTCTCTAAGTTAACATGAAAGTAGTAGATGGAGAGTACAGGATACAACGAATATACAATGAACAATACGGATAACCACAAAACCCACCTAAGCAAAACTGCACACTATGAGCTGAAGCGGTATCCGCAGCAAAAGATGATCAGATAGAAGAATAGCCTGCCTCGACTACTCTAGGGAACAACCTTCAAACAAACTGTGGCACAACGGGGGTGAGTTGCCAACTCATGAATAGTAAATAACATATGGAGGTAATCACAAGTATGCACGTACAGCGCGAGTCTAACATATGCAATTAATAGCAATAAAAGGTCATATGAATGCAATAATCCTGAAAAGTACACTAACGGTTACTACAAATACATGAAGCAATAATATGACAATCGGTATGCAATAATCATGCAATAATGATATGAAATGGTATATATGCAACAGTCATGAAAGGTACACTAACAGGTACTATTAACACATGAAGAAATGCATATAAATGAAGTATGTAAATGCAACAGTCATGAAAGGTACACTAACAGGTACTACTAATATATGAAGCAGTGCATAAATAATAAAAGTGGAGTATGGAATGAAACATGTTATTTCCGCGGAATCCTGACATCGTGGTAGGATCACAATCCATCAAGACAATTCAAATCCCAATTTCCTCAAATCAGCCCCCAAATTGGCTCTCATATCATATAAGTCTCACAAATCCTGAATGTACAAAATCAAGTGAATCTCATATATCCTTTATGTACAATATCAAGTAATCTCAAATGTCCTAAATCCAATATCAAGTGAATCTCCTAGATCCTAGGTATATTTGCATGAATAAATATGATGAAGTATATGAATTATTTGTATACATATATATTAGCGTCCCATTCCACTAATATATATTTGCATATATAACAACGTCCCATTCCACTGTTATATATACTTAGGAGTAAAATATCATGAAAACAATGTGCCAAGCATCGACACAGAAATGCTGATCTATCAGGTGCTGTCACCACGACTGGCGCCCTTATAGGTACGTATCATACGCTATACCGAAAGCTCGAGTGCCTAGCTCTGACCCTCGCCTATCGACGTATCCATACGCACATGACTCCCGTCGGTATCCCCACGATAACCGCTGAGTCATTGGTAATGTCACCGGAGTGTATGGTTCCCCTGCCAGGCTCAATCGGCAAGGTCCATCAATCTTCTTGCCCCGGGGTACCTCCGGGCCCCACCATGTACCCTCATACGGCCCACAACGCTCCTCACATGGAGTATATATATCAGAACCGATAAATCTCATGGTGGATGCTGAAATATCATATCAAGGGAAACCGGGTTTTTCAAACAATGCATAATTTCATGAAACTACCACGGTCCCCAAATCCAGAAAATATCATGAAAAATCCATATCTTAATGCGAAAATCCATGAATAAAATATACGCAACATAAAACTGTAATTTAAGCATATAAAGGAAAAGCCGCTAATTAACTACAATAAGTTAATATAAATATCATGCGGTTCCTAATTTCTCCAATTCTAAATAACTTCAAGTAAAGGTAAACAGGTAGCTATAACTGATATATGCGTAAACATAAAGGTATAGCAAGATATAAATATCTACCTATCAGAAATGATGTAATATACCCCCCGGGTATAAGCGAAGTATGTATGCAAAGTGTATATGTAGCTATGTCATTATGTGTGTATGTACCTATCACTAATGGTACAATACCCTATAGGTATACAGGTAACTAGCATGTAAGTATGTAAAGGCATATGTGTAAGCATATAGGTATACAGGTATGCTATAAGTCATATGCATAAAGAAATATGAATCATTGTCTCAATGTCCCTAACCAAACTATATCATATCTATAAGTGGGTTGTGCGTGTCATGGCAATTATTGACGTTGTGTGTGGCATACAATTAGTGCTCGTGCAACATAAATCGTCAATAATATGTGCAGTGTCCTACGGGTACTAGTCCAAGCACAACAATATCTAAGCAATAAAGTGTAGTCGCAAATTCTAAATATGAAATAGAATATGCGACAAGTCAAGTTATTTCTAGCCCAGACGCATAACGCCATACGGGCGATTCCCCTGTAGATGTTAAATCTACTCACCAACGCTCCTGGCTAAGTGAAGCCTACTACCCGCTTCCCCTCTTCGCAGCGTCCGAAGTCCCCGCCCGCGAACCTAAAATTTCACAAACATATCACATAAGCTAAATATCCTACATCGACGAAAAGACAACGAAACGCAATGAAAATGCCCAGAAAATTACACTGCGCACTTAGCGCATCTAACGCGCACGACATCGGTCAAAAACACTAACTAGGGTCGCCAAACTACGAAACACCATGTCTATATTCCGATCGTCCCGATCGCGCAACACAAAACCATTAAATACGAGGAATATAATATATATAACCTCGCAACGACCAATCGAACCTACGTCGGAAAAACCCCTAAACCTAGTAAACAACTTATCACAATATTTCGCACTAGAATCAAGCTAACACATTTCTAGCGACTTCAAACATCATATAATAGCTTAACTAAGCTATCCAAACCATTTTCTTATTTTTAACACTTGCTAATTAAGTTTTAGCAAAAACCTTGTAAGCAAAAACCCTTAACTAAACAAAGTAGTAATTAACAATAATTATTATTTTCTACTAGGTTATGCTTTTTCTAATCACAAATTAACGCTTCAATTAACATTAAACACTTAAATCAAGCTTTAACCTTAACTTGAATATTTTAAAAATTATGAATAATGAATTAATCAAGAGTTTTAAAGCTATATTAAACATATAATTAGCTAACTTAAATAGCTAGATTAAGATTTAAACAAATAATTAAGGATTAGGGTAAGAAATTATACCTTAACAAGAATAAACTTTAGCACAAGATTTCATCAACTTAGCCACCAAAAAAACATACTTTGTTGAAGATCCACGCAAGATTAGTAAAAAAAATTGATGGTTTAATTTTTATTTAGGAATTTTTGGATTTATTTTAGGGATTTTTGATGAGTTTTTGATCTTGGAAAATGTAGAAATGAGCTTGGAAAAATTTGGGACAGAAATGGGGGAAGAGAGGTCGGCCAAGGTGAGGGGGGCGTTTGTGTAAGAAAAATGGAGAAGTTTCTAGCAAAAATACAATAAATGCTTCATTTAATGCAATTTTGCCACCTTTCATTTTCTTTTCTTTTCTTTTTAAAATTTAATTCCATTGACAAAAAAAAATCTAGATATTTAAAAAGAAGGTTCTAAAATAATTGTAGTGATGATTTCTAATGATTCTCATTTAGAAGAAATTTCTCGATTTACGTGCATATTTTACCGGCTAAAATAATATTTTATTTAGGAAAGATTCTATCTGAACCAAAACCTCCCATATACCCCCAAATTTCGCGTACTAGATTTATTTTAGCTAAAATAGGTGCCGGCAAGTTTCTACGGAAGTTTGATCGAAATCGGGTTAAAACGGAAAATATCGACTATTTTGCCCTAAAACGGAAAAATTCGCAAAACGATTTCTAAAACGTTACAGAAGGGTATTCCGCTACTTGTGGTTTTGATGTCTTGCTTATTTCTTTATCTTTTATGGTGATCTTCACCGTTCGACGTCGTATACTTATATTTATGCTTTGCATGGTTGTGGATCCGCCGTTTGGCGAAGAGCTAGCTCCCGCTTGGGAATGCCTTTATATTATGTTGTATTGTGGTTTTGGATCAAAAATCACATAGGAGGTGCTGTCCAAATTTTTAAAAGACGAAACATGTTTTCAAACTAGTAAATTTCACTTGCATTATTCATGTTCCTTTTCCATGCATTTAAGAAAACTTGATTTCATTATAGCTTTATTTCAAAACTTCAACTCTTTTATTTCCTTAAAAAGGTTTAGATTTCTGGGTTTCAGCTTACTTGAATTCCGTTACGCCTTTAGACGTTGCGTGATTCATGTGCTGGTCGCGAGCTAATATTTCGGGTTGTGACATTGACATTTCATGATTAACTCAATTGCCTAAGCAAGTGATATGCTAATCATGCAGATCTCTCTCCCCTTTAGTCTGTAAAACACCTTTAAAGAGGGTGACTCCATCACCTGCAGGTACACCATCATGTCAGGAGTCGTCCATTCTAAAACACTTTAGAATAGTGTCAAGTGCCCAAATTGGGACACTTCCCAAATCTAGATCTAAAACCATAGATCTAGTAACCAGAAACCCTGATATTATATCCATGTCCTATGTGGAGAAACAACTGTGTGACAACCACAGTATAACCGATCGTAGTATAGGAATTTCACTTCCTATAAAGTGCATGCCATCTAAATACCAGGACATCACACCCTACTACCTTCTTACCAGATCCATCTCCTATTCTGATGAAGTCAAAGCCTATGATTGTCACATCAAAAATAAATGATCTATTTCCGTTATACCTGCTTTAATCTATAAATAGACATAAGCTACTTGCCCACTATGATTCCGCTTCTCCCACTGACTACAGCAACCCTCTGGCAGAGTTATATACACGTGCACTTCTAAAGCTAGTTTAGAACAACGCTATAGTCATCCTCCTGTCGGGTCTTATAGTCTAGAACAACAGCAATGGAAAGTCTGGGTAAACAAGAACCTTCCTGTCACCGTCTCTGAGAAGACCGAAGTACCTCTCGGGTGTTTGAGGTTATCCACCAAATCTGCGGAGCGGCTAATGGAATGTCAAATCCAATTGAATTCTCAGGTTCTATTAAATCTTCAGTGATCATTTGTGATTCTGGAATCACTTCCAGTTCTACCATACTCCCACTTTTGTTTTCTGAAAAAATCCATTTTACTAAAACTATGGCGAGTCAAGAACAATATCACTATTGATCTTCCTGGTGGTAGAAAGTTAACTCTCGTCAAAGCCCAGGATAACCCATAAACTGCCATTACTGAAACGTGCCTCGAGTTTATCCGGATTCTGGTTTTAAGTATCAGCCGGACAACTCCCTATACCTTAACATCGTTAAGATATAAATTGATTCTATATATATTCAATATAGAAACAAAAACACTAATTTAATTGGAACCAGATTCAAAATTATGCAGCTGTCTCCAGTGCATATCAACCAAATGGAAAGAGGCCAATCAGCATTACTCATCTAGGAGCGCATTCATATATGAGTAACCTGAAAGAGAAGTAAATTCTCAAAACCATTACTATCAACGGATTACTAAACACAAGTATCTACATCTTCGACTACCTCGAAGAATCCTGATACTTCTAACAAATGGTTCTCTTCTTTATTCTTATACCTATAACTTATCAATATCTGGACCTTACATTTCAACGAAATACTTGTCTAGAACTAGAGAAGTCATGAGTAAATAGGATATAGTACGAGTACCTACCCAATTGTCCTAATGGACACTGGACAACATACAATACTTTGTATAAGTCCCATGAGTTCAATAACTCAAACATTGTGCGTCGTAGGTTGAAAACTGTACTATAGTTAAGAAGAATTAAACCGTTGTTGAATGCACCTTACTTAACCATCAACTGATATAGGTAAATGTCACAGACATAATTTCAAAAAGTTATATCTCACTTTATAAAATAAATGTACAGATATATCAGTCTGAAACTGGTGCATAACTACGAATATTCAAAACCAAAAATTTTCCGACAGGCAAAAACCAGATAATTTCCTCAAATATCACCAATTACAACGAATTCCGATATAATGAGGATCTAATCACCCAATTCCCAATATCTTACTCCCACTCACCATCTGTAACACTATATAGATGTGAGAAACGAATCTGGTAAATACATACCCTGGAGTTAGAATCCAATTGGGAAAACGGTTTTCACTTAATACTGCACAGTGAAACTGAAACATGAAAATGTTTCGAAGGGGTTAACCTGGTATTCCTAGTAACGCCTCTTCCACTATCTAGATTCATGACAGTGACCGTATACTTCCATGCCCTCACTCCAATACCTTTATTATGCATTTACTTATTAACTTCTGTACACCTTTTTTAGGCTAATTAGTTTTCATCCTTCCCTACCCTTCGGCACCAGCCTAAGGTTTGGAAGAATACTATGCAATAAGTGTAATAGGTGTACACTCCTTATGCCAAGAGCCCTCGCAACCTGAGAGAAGGTAATGGGAAAAGACATCTGAATAATCATATTCTATTTCTCCTAAACCGGAAAGCATTCTCAAATCTGGAATGAATTCCTTCGAGTTCGAATGTGACTATACGATGGCATGTCCAAGCATTATAGACGTTCGTAGTGATACGAAGTGTTCTGGAGAAATCCAAAGTGGATGTGGGAGTGGCAGGGGTATACACGGTTTTGTCGTGAATGATAGCAGTCGTAATTTTCTTTGCCGTTATTCTTATCCCTTTATATGTCTTTACTTATTACCTTCTGTACACCACCTTTAGGCTAATTGGTTTTTTCTTCCTTCCCCACCATTCGGCACCTGCCTATGATCGGGAGGAAGACTATCCAATAAGCTCAATAGGTGTACCCTCTCCTAATCCTAGGAGCCCTCACAACCTGAGAGATGGTAAAGGGAAAAGGCAACCGAATAATCCAATTCAATCTCTCCAAAACCAGAATCCATCCTCGAATCTGGAACAAGTTCCTTCGAGTTCGTATGTAACTATACGATGGATATATCCAATAGAAGTGGATGTTCGTAGTGATACGGGGTGTTCTGGAGAAATGCAAAGGTGATATAGAAGTGGCAATGATATATGTGATACCGTGACATTCCAAAAGCCAAAATGTTTTAAGAAGGTTCGGTTAATTTGGTTCATGAGTTTTAGTCTAGGGTCGGGTCATGGTCGCAGGCAAAGAGAGAGAAAAGAAACACTCAGCGTGCACTCTAACCTAGATCAGAATAGTTAATCACTTTATCTAATCAGGATGGCTCCCACTGTTTTCCCGAATTCTCCTCCTAACCTAAAAGAAGAATTAGTCGGGATTATCTAAAATCATCCGAAGAGTAAACCAACTCATCAGTGGGAATAGGGATCCAACTATCATCGTATGATAACTTGATGGAAGCCACTCAAGTCACCACACTCTAGAAGGTATGCGCATGCCTGACAAGTTTCCTGTATGTTTGAAACTCCCGATGTGATTTTTACCCCTAGGACCCAAGTGACCTTGACACAGTCAACATATCAAAGCGTCCTAGTCAAGTTCAACCCGTCATTATCTTGATTGCATTAAACCTACCCGTACGAGTCATTGACATAGTTAACATGACCGTACGACTGTCCTAACCAATCCACATATCCATGGGACGGAAAAGCATTACAGAGCCACCGCACCCTACGCCTTGACACAGTCAACATACGTAGCACGAATACTAAGCAATACTAATCTGAAATGACGGAGGGCTACGGCTGGTTTTTGGCGAAAAACCTTTAACGTAATGAACTTGATATCGTTGAAGGAACCGAGTAGTTTTATAAATATATAGTGGCAAAAACTTTTGCTAAAGAGGTCACTCCCTGTGAAGAGATCTCGGCTCTTTCCTCGTCGAATGAGGTGCAAGATATTCCTAACTGAATACCACGATGCATAGCAAAAGTATCGACTATAGTAAAGTTATTATGATGACGCAAACTTATACCCAAGGGGTCACTCCCGATGAAGGGATCTCGGCCCTTACCTCGTCGAATGAGGTGCAGGATATTCATAATCGAATACCACTGTGCAAAGCAAAAGAGAACGTCTGTAATGTCAGTTTTAAAAACTTGGTTCCAACAACATCATATAGGTTTGTTTTATCCTTGCATTGATAAGAATCAACGTGGTCCCATCAATTAATCACACCAGAAAAGAACGAAAATATGATGTACGTATATGCCATCCGCATTCGCCACTGGGCCTCGTCATCACCCGTTAGGTTACTTAACTAATGACAGAGCGGGGGCTGGACTAGCACGGGTGCAAAACATATACAACATCTACTAGTATATATATATATATATATATAAATATATATAAAAATCGTCCCAGGCATGATATAAAGCAACATCACAGAAGCATCATAGAATTGTGGATAATCTTGGAGCCCCGGGTTTCACATGAGCCGCAAATGAGACCCAGCGTTTCCTGTCGTGTGGATAGCCAGAGCAATGAAAACCTAGACCCCTACGAGTGCGGCAAGTTACCCGCCATTCCCAGAAGCGAGGCAACCCCAATCAACAACGTGAATGGGCAACCCAACACTTCACGGAATCCGGTAACTTGGGCACCCCTCCGTGGGTCAACCTATACCCACTATGAGTGTGGCGAATAGCCTGCCAATTCTAGAGTAAGGTCCCCTCTGTCTCAACGCCATGAGATGCAGACCCGTTGCCCTCTAGAACCCGACTATTCGTGCACTCCACCGTGGGGTAATTGATTGATCATATTTCGTGTCGTGTTTTGAAAAGTGTAAAAGATCACAACCAAAGAAATTTATATTGCAATCAATTAACGGTGTCTATTGAAGTTTCCTTAGCGAATACGGATCGTCCACTGAGATTGTGTGAATTTGTTTGAATTTGTTTTAGTTGAGTTGAAAAGAAAAGATAAAAGAAAATGATTCAAGATTTGTGAGGTTTAGTTTCAAGAAACATAAAGAAATTAGATCTAGAATCAAGAATTAATAAAGATCAAGAAAATGTCCAAACCAATTGAATTATCAAGATTTGTAAAGTAGCTTGTAGGAATCGATCAAATAAGTAGTGATCATGAAAACTAAAGATTACGAGAGCTTATCCATTGAGAATTTGTTGCTAGATCGATGACGATCAACGAAGATTAGGGATCTATTGAAGAAACTAGGGTTTCTTCTTCACTATCCCCTGTCTTTTCATTGATTATCATTCAAATTCTAGTCTCTAGCAAAGAAAATCACCGATCGTTGATCTCTAATTTGAAGCGAAAACATTCAAGAAAGAGATCTCGCTCAAAATTAGGTCTTCGATGATTCAATTTCTTAGAGTTAACAAACCTCATAAAACTTAAGAATCGTTCAAGAATCTCATCATCATCATCTACATATTCTCTCGATTCCGCTACAAGCGGAGATTTCACTCACACATCATGAAAAATGAAAGAATCAAGAATCGATAAATTTTCATAATGCAAGAATGTAAGGAAAGCAAGATTTATAATTTTTCACCTTTATTAATCGACGATTAGGTACAATTCACTCAAAGGTTACAAGATTTGAGAAGGTAACTAGATCCGCCGAATTTAGCTTCGCATCGATCTTCTTGAGTCGCGGATCGTCGTGGATCTCTTGCTCGGATGATGATCGACGTTGCGAAAAAGGCTCGTTGAAGGCTTGCTTGAGTCGCTTCTCGATGGATCTTGATTTGGCTTTGGAATTGGATTTGGCTGGAGTTTTGAGTTACAAGTTGTGTCACTCAACTTATGTTTGGAATTGTTGAACAACTCAATTAATGAACTAATGAATAACCTTTGTAATGAAGCCATAGGTCCCCTTTTATAGCTTTTCCTTTATCTTCCCCTAGAAGCTAGGTTGTTATGAAGCTTGCATAGGAAGTTAGGTAGTTGTAGGGAAGTTTCTAGATTAAGATAGTTATCTAGCTTGCATGAGAAGCTTGGCTGTTGGAGGGAAGCTTCTGGAGATTTCTAGGGACTTTGAAGCATTTTGAAGAAGTTTGGCCGTTGAAGAGAAACCTCGGGAAAAGTTCCAACCGCCGACGAGTCAGATTGGCCGCGGATCCGCGGCGGATCGGCCTGACTCGGCCGCGGATCTGCGACCTTTTGATGAGATCTCTGTGTGAATTTCTCTGTCTTGTTTTATGTTGGCTTTAGGGTTGTTTTCTGATGTCTACAATCTTATAATTATCTCTTGTTTTCTGCCAGATTTGCAGTCTTTGACTTGCTGCGTTTTATCGGCAAATTTGTGATTCCGGTTCTTTGACCTGAAGAATTTCTGCACAAAAATCTTGAGACAAGTGTTGAAATATACAAAAATCATGCGTGTAGTAATAAACACTCAATTTCTCTCTAGAATGTCGATTCTAACTATAACACATGTTATTTGATATTATGCAGACGAATTGCTAATATGTGCTATATTTATACCAAACACCTTTAGATGATTAGAAAAAGTAGGGAAATTTATGTGTTAAGAATGCAATATTTTTGACTGATCAAATTCCCCCAAACTTAATTTTGGTCGTCTCGAGCAAACATCTTTTATTCAGGTGAAGGAGTAAAGAAGAAGAGAAAGAAAAACTAACTAGCACACTTTCGTAGGCAACACGATTGCACTGAGCACGTGCAACAAGCCTTTAAACCTCTAGGTGTCCCTAGTAGAAGGAGTGTTGTCTCCTGAGAGTTTTCAGTGGATTGCACCAACAAAATCCCATAATAAAAGGAAGACTATGAAAGTTACATGTAAAGATAAGAACTGTAAAAGAAAGACTTTGAAAATCAGAGTTTCCAACTACACTAGCTTTTCGGTTGTCATGAGCCCTATCTTAATAGTCATGAAAAGATATTAGAATTCACATCATCCCTCAATAAAACATCGTCTTTATTCTTCATTCCTATCTTTCTTCCAAACACCGATCATATACCGCTACGTGTGTGTAAAAAACATCCCTCCACTCGGAGAATTCAATTCAAACTATCATACTCTTGTCCATCTACCTCAGTATTTTTTAATCGGTGAATATTTAGATGGATTTGCTCACACATTTTTCATGCGACCGTTAATATTTCTTGAAGTACTAACCGACCGATTACTCATGTGCTTGCTGATTAGGTGTATTAGTATTTTTCTCGTCTTGCAACACCTAAGGCTTAGCAGTGACTCCCAAACCAGTTGGTCTAAGGCACTAGGTAATGAAGCACTCTCGCTATATTTTTTTATGCTTCCTTGGTGATTAGAAAACTAGTGTTCATTTTTCTTCACCATTTTATATGTTTATTTTTCATTCATTATTTTCTTCATACTTTGGCTTTTAGACTAGAGCATTTCAAGGTATCCTCTACTATCCCGAGTTTCAAGACGTGTGTAAGTGCGTATAGTAGGGTATCAACATTCAAATGTTTGGCTTCCAGAATATGAACTATTTTTCAGACTTATTTTTATCCTCGGATTAGTGACTTCTTTCATCTTACAAACCCTTGGGACAACGGCTCATAACTACTTATTACTAGTTTCGTTTAAGAAAACTTCTAACTTTCTAGGTTTTCTTAAACTATTCTAATCTTTTAAATGTAATTTTTCACTATCTAATCTTTTATTATCTTATTTATGTGCACACATTTTTTTTATTTTTTTAATTATATGTTTTGTGTCTATGCAAAGTATGATGCAAAGTGATGCGTAAATAAGTACAAACCTCCCACAAACTTATTTTCAACAGTGTCCTCACTGTTGTCTTCTGCTAGATCACAAAAACCTGTAAGCTTAGGAGGAAAAAATTTATTAATGGGGACATGAAATATGATCGTGAAAATCCTCCCCCAAACTTATTCTTTGGCTCACCATTTTGAGTAAAAAATTTATTTTCAAGAGCCAGATTATACCCCCCCCCAAACTTGAGTTAAACAATGTTAAGCATTTAAAATCACAAGAGGGGGATCAAAGTTACTGGTCAATGCCAAGCTTTGCAAAGACCGAAAGTCAACACAAACCATTCGAAGAATTATCAGTGATTCGCACCGGTTGGTGGAAGAATATGTTGTATAGAGTCAGGAAGAAGAGGGGAAGAGATAAGTGGTGTAAAAGAAAATGATTGCGTCTCAATTTGGAGAGACGACACAGTGATTATGATGATGGATTACTCGTATTCTTGTGATTGTCCAGAAGAAGGGGTGGAGATTCAATTTCTTTTTCTTAGAGTTGATTCATCTCAACATCCGTATCTTTTAAAAATGCGAGTTCATCAGCGAAAATTTTCTCAAAGCTCTGATCGATACCCCGAAGAATAATGTCATCAGAAAAAGCGGGGTGATCGTTAGACTCTATAACAAGTTCCTCATCAGCGTTAGATGTTAACCCGGACAACTCAATGGAAGAGTCCGTATATGTATAATACATAGTTGGGTCAAACGACAATATATGAAAAGAGTCTAGATCAGTATCATGAAGCTGATCAAATTCGCTGCTGTCGACATCCATTAATTCGACAGAACATGCTTGAGCAGAAGGTTCGGAGGGTACACTTCCCAACTTATAAATGTTAAGCTATATTGACATCTTCCCGAAAGATAGGGTTATAAAGCCATTACAGCAGTTGATTACAGCATTGGAAGTGGCCAAAAAGGGTCGACCGAGAATCATCGGAATTTGATTCTGTGGGTTCGCTACAGGCTGTGTATCGAGAATAATAAAGTCCATAGGGAATACAAATTCCCCGACTTTTAGTAACACATCCTCAAGCTCCCCCCTAGGTTTTGTGATTGATCGGTCGGCCATTTAGAAAGTTGTGTGCGAAGGATTTAACTCTCTGATACCTAACTGCTCATAAAATGAGTAAGGAAGCAGGTTAACACTTGCGCCAAGGTCAAGTAGAGCATGGTTAATGTGTTTACCCCCAATAGAAATAGAAATAGTAGGACAGCCAGGGTCCTTACGTTTCCTTGGTAATTGTTGGGGAAAAGCTGTGTCTACAGTACTCGACATGAACACCTTTTTTGGCACTTGAGTCTTTCTCTTCCTAGTGCACAAGTCCTTGAGAATTTTCGCATTAGCCGGGACTTGTTGTATAGCATCTAGGAGAGGGATATTGATGTTAACCTGCTTGAAGATTTCAGTGATCTTCTCCATTTGCGGACTTGGTCTGTTTCCCCTTAACCTATTAGGATAAGGAGCTTTAGCAATAATAGCTGGGTCCAACATTGGAGAAGATTGTATGGGGAGGAAAGATCCCAGAATAGGAGTGGGGATCGTCTTTGGTGGACTAGAAGAAATGTGCTGAGGGGTCGAGCCTTGGGGAAAACGGAGAATATGCTCGGAAGAAGGTGGTGGGGTAGACGAACTGGGGTCAGAAGTAAAAGTGGAAGTGGAAGGAAAAGTCTTAGCCGGGGTATCATCGATTGATTCTTCATTATTATCAATCTCTTCACCGACATGGTTGTCTAGCACTCTTCCAGATCTCAACGTGGTAATAGCATTCACATGATGTGAATAGCCAGGATTTGGTAATGGTTGAGCTGGAAATTTCCCTTTCTCTCTTGCACTAATTTCGGCTTTTAATTGTGCAATTTGTGCTTCCATCGATTTAATACTCTCACCTTGGAAGGCAGAGTTCTTCTTTATGTCATTGACATAAAACTTCATCTCAGCCGAAACTTGCATGAAATTTTTCAGAAGCAAATTCATGGTTTGTTCGAGTGAAGAGGAGTTATCAGTACCGACCATTTAGAAAGAATTATTCCCAGGTGCAGAATTGGTGGCCGGATTTTGAAAAGTTTGTGTTTGGTAGGGGTGCTGACTCAGTAGTAGTGGTTGTTGTTGTGGTGGTGGGACCCTTTGAAAGTTGTTTTGTTTGGAACCGTATTTTGAGTTTGTGATTGGTTCCAAGCAAAGTTAGGGTGATTCCTCCAACACTGATTATAAGTGGAAGAATACGGATCGTTTCTAGGTCTTTGCTGAAAAGCAGCATTAGTATGATCTTGATCTTGAAACGGAGAATTTAAATGACATTCTTTCGTAAGATGAGATGGATCAGAACAACATTCATAGACAGTTTTGGAGAGTGACATCTGATTTAGGGAGGCAGCTAAAAATTTATGTTCCATAGTTTCGAATTTCTTTTGCATTGCTGCCATTTCAGCTCTAACTCCTATCGAAACATCAAGTTGATGAATACCACCCCTAGACGATGGTTGGTTTACACTCTCCCACTGTAAATTTTTTTCAGCGAAATCTTCTAAAAATCTCCAGGCTTCACCATCATCTTTACCCATGAAGGTGCCTTGACACATGGATAAAAGACTCTATTTTGTTGTAGGATTAATGCCCTCATATACGATTCTGCACATCTCCCATCTAGGGATTCCGTGATGAGGACATTGAACTAACAGATCCTTGAAGCGTTCAAAACACTTCGAGAATGGTTCATTTGGAAGCTGGGTAAATTGATTTATTTCGCTACGGACTCGAGCTGTTTTATGGTGAGGGTAGAATTTCTTAAGGAAAGCTACGATGAATTCATCCCAGTTTTAAATAGAATGTGCGGCTGTGTTATAAAGCCACTTCTCGGCTAAATCGCACAAAGCGAACGGGAGAAGACGTAATCTCATAGTATCCACAGAAAGCTGTGAAGTACCCATCATAGCACATACGTTTTCAAATTTGGTAATAAAAACGTATGCGTCTTCAGACTCGAGACCGTGAAATTTGGGTAAAAGATTGATGTATTGTGGTTTGATTTCAAAATTGTCCATATTGGCTGGTGGAATGGAAAGACAGGTAGAAAGAGGACCTCGAATAGGGTAACATCTCACTTGGAGAGAGATGCGGGATGGATTATGCGCACCTGCGGACGGTGGAAGAGTAGTGTTGAAGAAGTTTGATGGAGATCCGTCCATCGAAGTGGGTGTGGTGGTGGGTGAAGAAAAAGTAGACATAGAAATACCGACTTCGGAGTCGATAGGAGAAATACGGACAAGACGGGCTCTAGAATCTCGTGTCCAGCCGAGCATGCACTAAATGGTTTAGCACAAGTGGCAGCGTTGTGATAATTAGAGAAAAGTTGGATTGGTGTTTGGTTTTTGAAAAATTATGAATTTTTGAAAAATTCACACAAATAATGCACAAGCAACCCTAAATTTAGTGGTCACCTAGTTCAAGGCTCTAGACCGCTCCTAGACTTCCAGAAGACAAGTCGCAAGATAGATCCTCTATTGCCTCTTTGCCCCTTCTGTGGCCAGGTAAGTGCCAAGTAAGTGGGAGGTTCTCCACTACGTAAGTAGTGGGCCTAATTAAGTAACCACTTTCCTTAGACACACTTGCCTTAGACACCACAAAAGAAACGCGGATAAGCAATAGATTACCCATGACCTTCTTCTGTTCTTAATGAGCGCGACGGTCCTTAGAGTCTTGTCTAGATATTTTTTACTTAATGAGGGTGATGCGGATGCAAGTTTGTGATTTTTAGGGCTTAGGAAGGGTAATGAAATCCCCACCTAATCTGAAATTGGTCTTTACCCCTTAATTTCCGTGTTAAAATATGCAAACAACCAAGATCAAACACGCAACAAATTTTCTTTTTGCGGCGCTGCGAATTTTTGCAAAGAAACCTGCAGAAATTGGTTAATGAAACAGAGCAGGGAAGAGATAAGAAAGTCAGAGATGGACCTAAAAATTTTGAAGCACTGAAGCCTCTGAACAGCTGTGGATCCGCCGCGATTTGCTTCCTATTTCCACGGATGCACGGTCTGCTAACGAGATTCCTGCACAAAAATTTTCACAGAGACTCCTGTTTCCTCTATGAACTCTCTGTGATGCTCTGAAATTTTTCCTCTCGCTCCAGAAATTTCAGATTACCTTGCAAATAATCACAACAAAGCGTTAAGCACTTGATGCGATTTTGATCTAAAAATTCTGGTGTAATATTAAAAAAATTCAACTCATATTGCAAAAACGAACAAATTAGCACACGATCCCCGGCAACGGCGCCATTTGATTGATCATATTTCGTGTCGTGTTTTGAAAAGTGTAAAAGATCATAACCAAAGAAATTTATACTGCAATCAATTAACGGTGTCTATGGAAGTTTCGTTAGCGAATACAGATCGTCCACTGAGATTGTGTGAATTTGTTTTAGTTGAATTGAAAAGAAAAGATAAAAGAAAATGATTCAAGATTTGTGAGGTTTAGTTTCAAGAAAGATAAAGAAATTAGATCTAGAATCAAGAATTAATAAAGATCAAGAAAATGTCCAAACCAATTGAATTATCAAGATTTGTAAAGTAGCTTGTAGGAATCGATCAAATAAGTAGTGATCATGAAAACTAAAGATTTCGAGAGCTTATCCATTGAGAATTTATTACCAGATCGATGGCGATCAATGAAGATTAGGAATCTATTGAAGAAACTAGGGTTTCTCCTTCACCATCCCTTGTCTTTTCATTGATTATCATTCAAATTCTAGCCTCTAGCAAAAAAAATCACCGATCGTTGATCTATAATTTGGAGCGAAAACATTCAAGAAAACGATCTCGCTCAAAATTAGGTCTTCGATGATTCAATTTTCTAGAGTTAACAAACCTCATAAGACTTAAGAATCATTCAAGAATCTCATCATCATCTACTTATTCTCTCGATTCCTCTACAAGCGGAGATTTCACTCACACATCATGAAAAATGAAAGAATCAAGAATCGATAAATTTTCATAATGCAAGAATGTAAAGAAAGCAAGATTTATAATTTTTCACCTTTATTAATCGACGATTAGGTACAATTCACTCAAAGGTTACAAGATTTGAGGAGGTAAGTAGATCCGCCAAATTTAGTTTCGCAACGATCTTCTTGAGTCGCGGATCGTCGTAGATCTCTTGCTCGGATGACGATCGGCGTTGCGAAAAAGGCTCGTTGAAGGATTGCTTGAGTCGCTTCTTGATGGATCTTGATTTGGCTTTGGAATTGGATTTGGCTAGGGTTTTGAGTTACAAGTTGTGTCACTCAACTTGTGTTTGGAATTGTTGACCAACTCAATTAATGAACTAATGAACAACCGTTGTAATGAAGCCATAGGTCCCCTTTTATAGCTTTTCCTTTATCTTCTCCTAGAAGCTAGGTTGTTATGAAGCTTGCATAGGAAGTTAGGTAGTTGTAGGGATGTTTCTTGATTAAGGTAGTTATCTAGCTTGCATGAGAAGCTTGGCTGTTGGAGGAAAACTTCTGGAGATTTCTAGGGACTTTGAAGCGTCTTGAAGAAGTTTGGCCGTTGAAGAGAAACCTCGGGAAAAGTTCCAACCGCCGACGAGTCAGATCGGCCGCGGATCCGCGGCGGATCGGCCTGACTCGACCGCGGATCCACGGCCTTTTGATGAGATCTTTGTGTGAATTTCTCTGTCTTGTTTTATGTTGGCTTTAGGGTTGTTTTCTGATGTCTGGAATCTTATAATTATCTCTTGTTTTCTGCCAGATTTGCAGTCTTTGACTTGCTGCGTTTTATCGGCAAATTTGTGATTCCGGTTCTTTGACCTGAAGAATTTCTGCACAAAAATCTTAAGACAAGTTTTGAGATATACAAAAATCATGCGTATAGTAATAAACACTCAATTTCCATCTAGAATGTCGATTATAACTATAACACATGTTATTTGATATTATGCAGACGAATTGCTAATATGTGCTATATTTATACCATACACCTTTAGATGATTAGAAAAGGTAGGGAAATTGATGGGTTAAGAATGCAATATTTTCGACTGATCTGTAATCCTAGTACAAAAAAGAAAATAATATGTACAAGGGTGACATCGACCTCAATCCGGTCGTGCTCCAAACAAATAATATACAAACTGGCAGTGACGGCAGTCCACATGTCAGACGCTCGCCCCGCAATATCAAATGTACAAATAAGACTAAACTGTACTAATATTGCATCCAAGCTATCCACCACGACGATCCAACCACAATCACAGCACAACACAGAACATGAACGTGAATGTCACGTTCGCAAACCCGTCTAAAAGAACATATAGCAATTAGACGAGTTGTACCGCTCTAATGACATTCACGGTTGCAGATAGTAATGTATGTACTGATAAACATTTAAACAGTATTAAATTATCGACTTCAAAACACCCCGAATTTCCCCTGAACAAAAGATAACAAAATATCCAAACTGGGAAAAATAAACAATACCACTTAACCAATATTCCAGATAATAGTGCACACCAAAAATCCCAAGCCCAAACCCTTTTAAAAAAACCGTCGACACCCATTATTTTGCAAATCTCGATGGGTCAAAACCGGCGGTTTGGGCTCGTATTTGTGGTGTGTTCTAGTGGTCACTCAAGAAGTCTTCTGCAATTGCTAAAAAAATTTTTTGAAGACTCTGAAAAATCGATAGAACCTGGAATATGCAGTGCACTGTTTCGGGGTTGTTTCGGTTTTGATACTTTAACATTGTCTAAAACTGCTAGTAAGGGGTTTACGGGTTGGCTCTGATACCATATTGGGTTACGGCAGCACCCCGGCCATCAAACCGTGGCCAAATGCGGAACAAAAATTTACAAAACCGGCGCTACCACAACCCGATTCCTGGATCTACCTTAAACCCTATACTAGCAAGCAATATAAAGAGTTAGGAATGGTTATACCGAGTTGATCCGTGTCCTTCGGTTTTGAACTATCATCCCAAGCTCCTAGAGGATCCTTGATTGAATTTAGTTTCCGGTCTTCCTCCAACTAAGATGATCCACCTGAGGGAAACGACGCAAGCTCCAGCCTCACCAGGCGAGGCAACCGACGCTCCAAGGTTGCTCGCAATGGAGAGTGGAGGTATAGGAATGTGTCACTATAATTTTTCTCTCATCACAAATGCTCCAAGAGCAACTCAAGAAGATGAAGAGAAGGTGAGGAAACATGTGGCATGAGAAACTAAAGAAAAATGGCTAAGTCTCTTTCCAAGCGAGAATGAGAATGAACCATGAAGCAAGTGAAGAATCAAGTCAAGAAAAATGAGCAAGGCCTTAGAGAATGGTGGCTGCCCCTCTCTCTCTCTCTCAATCATGCACATACAAAATATCTCCACTCTTTTTACAAATAAACAAATGCAAACCATACCTCTCTACATGCCAAACAATGCTCATGCCACCTCACCTTCCACCTCATTTACAAATTGATTTTCTAAAAAGAAAATCAATTAATGAGGTGGACATCTTCTAGAAACCATTCCGTATAAATATGGAATTCAACCTGGTATACGTATCGAAATACATATACGCGTATCCGTACCAAAATACGAATAGCCAAGAGAGAAAATGAATAGTGAACGATAATACTAGAATACATATATATAAATACGTATATATAAATTATTAAATCAAAACCCGATTTAATAATCCGGCTTAATCGTAAGCCGCTAGTATTATCAGCCGTCCGATTAAAGTCTGTGCAGCCTATACACATATTTAATCGGACACCTGTATGTATCAACATACGTCATCTACACCATATTGCATGAACCGTGAAAACCCTCTGTGTGGGACTCTAAAGACCCGTCAATACGCTGGCAGTGAGTTTAACCACAAACACGTCAGCGGCGCTAACTGTACGTAACAGCTACCTAGGTATTGAGCAAAAGGAAGGCCGACGAGCAAACTCATCCAAACCCCTACTGAGCCTGACAGTGACAATATCCGTACAGTCCGGTCTGTTCGTCTAAGAGTATCGCATATCGAGTCTAGGTGGTGAATAAAATCAGACCCCTAATAACGCGACATTTAGTGTCGGCACCTGAGAAACTATCGATTCTAGATCGGTAATTCTCGACTACCCCGGCCGAGGATTTCTGGTGATGGCTACCTGTGCACTACGCGACATCAACCCCCAATACCGGGAGAGACGAATCCCCGACGATCCGCTAACTGCCTCCATGCGGTTCGGGACTGTACCCAATTAAAACCTGTTTGCATGACTCCTTTGAGCCATGGTAGGGTAGTAATCAAAGCACAGTGGGAACTCATACGAGACAAATGACAATCTCAGGTCGACAAACTAATCTGTACACATGTCACCTAGGAACTGCTATCTGACAATAAGTATAATACCAACTAGCAGGTTCCCGGCGAGTCCGTCCAGTGTACTCATAATCCAATAAGCACCTGTATACTATTTAAGGTGAAAAAACTAACACCAATGACTTGTGAGACCTGGCCACCGCCCCTCGTCGGGGTCTCGATCAGTATACACTAGTCTACACTGGATTATCGATGCCCAGTCTCGAAACTCCCACGAATAGGGACATTTAAGGATTTGCTTATAGACCCCCAGCTCCCACATATATGAACGCCATCATAATGCTGGTAGTCAAGCAAGAATCCTATGGGCTCTATCAACATGCAATAGTGATGAAAAAGACAAACCATATAGCATACTATCATCTCGAATAAGATTGTTCTACCGGTATAGGTCCTCCCTCAATCATCATAATCACCTGCCTGCGACTACGATAATTGCCTTGAGAGCACTATAGCCAACATGCAGAGCTTAAATGGCTTCTTAGTTTACTTACTGATATGGGTGTCTTCATTTCTTCTCGTGTTCCACTTTACTGTGATAACAAAAGTGCTGTTTGTATTGCTGAAAATCCAATTTTTCATGAACGTACTAAGATATTGAGGTGGATGGTCATATAGTTCGTCAAGAATACGACCGAGGTCGGATTTCACTTCTTTACATCCATTCCAATAATCAACTGGTCGATCTCTTTACAAGTCTCAAACACGTACTCAAATTTTGTATTTCTTATCCAAACTCTCCATTTATAATCCACCAAAAGTTTGAGGGAGGTTGTTAAGATATACATATCTTTTATCATATCTTTTATATTATTTTGTATTTATCTTTTTGTACTAGGGTTTACATGTATTATACGTATATTACATATTGGGGTTTCATCTTATGGGCTATATATAAAGAGACATATTATACATTGCTCTTTGATCAATCAATAATATTATTTTCCTCTTTTCTCTAATCTACGATTTGTAATATGGTATGAGCGTTAGGTTGATAACATTCATGAATTTGTACTTTAATACACACCTCTTCGAGCCTTCGTGCTCTCGGTTTTCGTGCCCTCTTTCGAGCCTTCGTGCTCTCTTAACCTTGTGCTACCTCTTGCGCCTTCATACTCTCTTGTGTGTGATTTGGGCCTTCATGTCGGACTTTGAGCCTTTGTGCTCTGTACAATTCATATGACAACCATATTGCACGTGCATGGAAGTGTTGAGATGTGTGGATTAAAATAGTCTCACATTTGAAAGAGTATGAGAAGTGCATGAGTATAAAATATAAGATGAGCCAAGATTCAATAAGGCTTGAGTTATATTGATGGAGCTCATCTATATTAAAATACTGTGTACAGTCATATAAATAAAATATATATAATCGCCCCCTCGTTCATATATAATTAAATTTAATAATAACAAATGAACTCAAAACAAAATATGGAAATGAGCACTAAAGAGTTATAATAAAAGGAATTCATTACAAATTCAACCATTGATGAGTACTCTAGCTTAAAAATTGTGCTTGATTTGTATACCAAGTTGTCCTATTTCAATAAAATTGTTACAGATGTAATGGGTAGTCCTATTAATTGTTTGTTTTGGCTAATTAGGTTATCATATTTAGTGAGATCTCTTACATCATTCATAGGTCAAATTTGATATAATGTATCCTATTGTGTAGAATATTTTGTTCCTATCTTTGTAACCTTATTTTGTTCATATATATACATCATGATATTAATGAAATCAATTGATTCATCTTGTTTTACCTGGTATAAAAGCTCCTGGCTTGATCCTTAAATCTTTCTTCATCTTCTTCTCCGTCATCCGTCTCTATGATGATAACTCCTTCTCCAAACTGGAGTTTCCTCCTTGGGAAACATCTCCATGAGATCTCGTTTCTAGTTAATTTGCTAAGAACATCCACATCGACAAGCTACTCCACTAAATTCTCTATCACTATGTTGTTGTTTACTTTTCTCCTATATATCATGGAACTATTCTTGACGACAACAAACCTCTCCTTTTCAGCATCTATGTTAGTCTCTCTTCTCAAGCATCTCCATTCTATGGTGAAAGTGGCTTTAATTAAGTCAAGAGCTCCCTTCAACTCAAGAATTCAGATTGTAGTCTATCTAGTTTTACACGACTAGAAGCTAAACAGTCTGCCTCACGATCAATATGCCAAAGATGGTGTTCTCATCATCATGGATCGATAGAAATTTTGTCCAAACTCTCGGTAGACCATTTGGCTTGAGTTTGGTAGTAAAGGTGGAGAGATCATGGCCAAATATATTTCCATATTATGGCTAATTAGGTTATTTAGTGAGATCTCTTACATTATTTGTAGCTCAAATTTGATATATGTATCTTCCATTCTAAGATTCCATTTCCTATTATCTAGGACTTTAGTTGTATAAATAGGATCCTAATATGAATATTAACATTAATTGAATTCTCTATTTTTAAGTAAACTAACCAAAGTGTATATAATAATCCAACTACAATACTTTCCTTTCCAAAGTTAATGTTGTTAGTTTGAATCCTAAGAGGCTTGCATAAGAAAACACTTCAGTAAAACAAGAAACCCTGACCATTTCAGCGTGCCACACACTATCGTTTCTTACATCTTGTTAGACTCATCAGCCACCTGTCCATCGCCTGCCCAAATGAGTGAGCGGGCAGGTCTGGTTGGAACGTATCGGTCTAGGAGACCGACTCGACCCAGTTCAGGTCCCTTATAAATACCAAGAGTGTTTGGTTGAAAGCGAGGTGAATACACATGGGTTTCTCGTCTATATGGTAGCTAGGTCATCATCTGGCCGTTGAATCAAGGAAGATGACGATTTGATATCAACCTGACATGAGTACAAATATCGATCCTACGAACAAGAGGGTAACAACCATCTAAACTTTCTTGATAGATTAGATCACATGCTGATAGTGGTTCACTTCTGCTATTTATTTGTGTTCTTGATCTCATCGGGATCTACTCTTCATATATATATGTAATAGCTTGTGCCACACATCTAAATTAAAGTTTGGTTTTTTGAAGGGTAGAGTGAAAAAGATGACAGTTAAGTCACCCATATTATCTAGCTAATTTGGTCTACACTCTGAAAAGATGAAAAGTAAATTACAGTTCCTTACCCATTATGCAAAAGAGAGAGAAAAAAAAAGACACACTGATTATAAGACCCATATTTATTATCTAGCCAATTAGGTCTACACTCTGAAAAGATGAAAAGTAAATTACTGTTTCCTTACCAATCATGCAAAAGAGAAAAAAAAGACACTAATTATAAGACAAAACCCAAATAAATTAAAAAAGAAAAAACAGATAAAGATCTCTACCTACAGTTATATATTCCACACCCTTGAATACATAAGCCATCTTGATGAACCTGCAGTGATCATCTCCATGCTTCTTTCTTAACTTGATCCATGTTTGGAGCCTAACACAAACTCAGCTTAGGCTACATTTCACTAAACTACCATGAACTGTAGGTAATTTTCAGCTAACTTTCTTAACGTTTTTAAAAATCAGTACGTAAGCTTCCTCAAAGTGCTACATTTAAGGGCACTTTATGGAAAAACTCTCTAAAATTAAACCAAAGACAACAAAAACCTTTAAGATAGTTAACTGAAAGACGATTATAGTTAAAGGTAGTTTAGCGAAATTTAACAAGAAACTTACGCTTTAACAAGTTTGACATTACAAGAGACTTCCATTAGTCGATGAAGAACTAAATCCCGCAAGGTTGTTGATCCATCTGAGCCCACCGCCATTGCCGCCGGCGCCGCTGCCACTAGTGACATTACCTTGATCACCTTCGTTCGTGCCACCAGCCCAAAATTGATCATTTCTTGAGATGTTAATACCCAAACTATGCTGCCTCCCAAAGTTAAGACCCCTCCGATTATCCTCCATTTTCACCGACGCCCCATTGAAAGGGTACATCCCCGACACCGGGACTGTCAGTAATGGCTCCATTCCTCCTAAAAATGGAAACTGCTGGATTTGATTGAGCAACCCCATATTGGTAGTGCTGCTTCCAACATGCTGATAGTGATCATCAGCATTCATTGATTGATTAAGGCCTGAAAACCCTAACCCTAGATTAGGAACAGTAGTACTGTAATCCATCATGGGATGCAAGCTTGCCATAAATGGCAAGCTTGAAGTTGTTCCAGCTGATGTGACGACTGAGGAGGACGACACGCCAGCCTGGCGATCTGCGGCTGCAGCTGAGAAGGTGTTAAGGAGTTAACTAAGTTAGGTGGATATGTATTTACATTGGCAATCCGGGCAGAATGCAGTAGACCAAGTTTTTGGCTAAAATGGTTTTTCGTATAGTATCATAAAACTAGGTTATAAGAAGTTTTGGGCCATGATCCAGTGCAAGGATAGTAAAAATATTTCGGGTAAAATTTTCGGTATTTTAAAGATAAATACCATAATTTTTGTGAAATTGTAAAAGGAATTCCATGATCTTAGCTGCTCATCCATGAACTTTCAACAATGTTAAATTTAATATCATATGTTGTTTTTCAATTCAACGCTTCAACTTAATACCATAGCATCAAACCAGTAAATAAAATAAAATGCTTAATTTTGTGGAAATTATTTTCAACCGACTAAACTCATGATATCTATTAGTAATTTATAAGTTTATGGTATATCTAAGAAACTTTGATCATGGCGCACAAAATCTTCAGTGAAATATACCAAGTTATATCTCCCTCAGTGTTTTTCATATAATAGATACTTGGATTAGCTTGATATAATTAATAGCTTAAGATATATTATGGGGGTAAAGCAGTTACATTGATTTTTAGATGAACTACTTCCTCCTCCACTGCCTGATTTGTTCCGTTTGTTGTTGTGGCGGCAGCCACCACCAACCGGAACATTCCGCATGGCACCGCCCCGTGTCCAGTAGCGGCGGCAGGCCTTGCAGAAGTGCCTTGGCTGAGACAGGGAGTAGTTATTGAAATAGCAGAACTTTGTATTTGTGGATTCACATCTAGGACACTTTAGGGCTTGCTCCGGCTGCGGGATCTTAGCCAGCCTGGCTCGATCTGCCATTGAGTTCGGTCGGATCGTGCCAGGCTGTGTCTGAAGCTGCTGCTGCGGATGATGCTCATGATCATGAAGGACTACTGGCTGCTGTTAATTTGCACACACAATTTGGAAAAAAAATATATAAAGAAGATATGAATATACATGTCGAAAGTATATATTTAAGAAGTGAATATTAATTTGCTTTTTTGAAGAAGAACCTAAGAGAAAGGAGATCTAGGGTTAATAAATATACCTGGTTCCAAGTTGGGGGATCTTGATGATAGAGAGGAAGTGAAGGAAAAACCATGGTTGTGGCTTGGTTTTAAGGTCACTTTGGGCTTCTTTTTTTTTTTTGGGTGGAAAAAGGTTGATGGGGTTGGAGAGATGGTGGAGAATCACATCTCCACAAGAAGATGCAAAGAAAGAATTGAAGAAGAGAGAGAGAGAGAAGGGAAAGATACAAGAAGAAGAAATGAAAAAGGAGGGGGGAGGAGGTTTATTTCTTTTTGCTTTGTGTGTGTATATAAGTGGGTGGATGGATTGACAGGTGTTTTGGGATATATAGGTACAATCAATCTTTATTCATTCTAATTTATTTTCCCTTTTTGACCTTTTTTTTGGGTGCGGATTAGACTATCTGACATACAAATATTAGTAAAACCTGAATGTTCTAATATCATAAATGTGTTTGTGGCAATATACTAAAACTTTAGAATTTTCATGAGGATTGAGTGAATATTTTTTACTCTAATAACAGAGGTTTAATTCTTCAACTTATTTTGCTATGTTTTTAGGAGAAAGTCGATCCACGGAACAATACTCGTGACAAAACCAAATCACGAAATCACACCATGCAATTAACAACGAAATACAAAACAATAAGTGCGAGAACAAGATAAGAAATCACAAACACAAACCAAAGAGGGATTTGTTAACGAGCTCCACCCACTGTATGCCTAGTCTCCGGCAGAGCGAAATCTGCAAAATCTACTATAATCTTAAATCAAGTACATCAACGAGCAACCTAAGAAAATTTCTCTCAAATCTCTCTAGATCTAAACCGTCACCTTCTCAATACAATAGTCTCTCTCTTTTTTTTAATAAGGCGGTAAATAATACATATGAGAGGTCTCTATATATATAAGCAAACTCTAATCCTACCGAAAATAGGAGATAAACCTGAATTTACCAAATATAGATTCGCACAGATTTACCGTCAACAGACGTTTGAACCACACTTAATCAGACGTCTGCCTCGATTCCGTAAGTCTTCATCTCCTTTGGTCAGACGTCTGGACTTTTGCCACCAGGCGTCTGCCGATACTCTGGACCGGGCTTCAAGCTTTTCCAGACGTCTGGCCACACTCTGTTGTTTGGCTTAGTTCTTCTGATGACGTCTGCCTTGCTGGCCTTCAGACGTCTACCTTTCGTCTGGTGTTCTGACACGACTCTCATGCATGTCCAGACGTCTGTACTCTATTCAGCAGATATTTGTAAGAAGTTTCTCCACAATTTTAACAATCTCCCACTTGGAGATACTTCCGTCTTAATTTCCAAATGCTAATAGACTTCACACGACTCCGCTCTATTCTCTCCTCATCATATTTTCATGAAGAGCTTCACCAACCTGCAACAGAGATCTAGTTTATCTCTGTTTACGACCTTGGTGAACATATCCGCCGAAGTCTTTTTTCCCATGATCTTCTGCATGTCGACTCGCTATGTTATATCGCTATGCGTATAAAGTGATACCACACCTTGATGTAGTTCGTCCGAGAGTGATATGCCACATTCTTCGCCAAATGTATCGCACTTTGGCTGTCGCTCCACAAGATATTGAATTCTTGTTTCTTCCCCAATTCTTCAAGTAACCCTTGCAACCATATCATCTCCTTGATGGATTCCGTGATAGCCACGTACTCAGCCTCCGTAGTTGACAATACCATAACTCTTTGTAATTGAGAGACCCAACTTACCCCAGTTTCACCAACCGTGAATACGTACCCCGTTGTCCTCTTCCCACTACCTTAATCATCCGAGTAATCCGCATCAACATAACCTTGCAGTTTTAAAGAGTCACCCCCGAAACATAAACAATAACTAGACGTTCTTCTAAGATATCTTAATATCTACTTCACCGCATTCGAATGCTCCTTTCCCGGATTTTGCATATATCTACTCACAACCCCTACTGCATGTGCAATATCTGGTCTCGTACTCACTATCGCATATATTAAACTCTCCACCGCAGATGCATAAGATAAGCTTACCATCTCATCTTTCTGCTCTTGAGTTGTCGGGCACAAATCTTTGCTGAGTTTGAAGTGTTTTGCTAAAGCCGTACTCACCGGCTTTGACTTGACAATGTTGAACCGCTTCAAAACCTTCTCGATGTAGTCCATTTGCGATAACCACAGCTTTCGCTGTTTCCTATCTCTCACGATCTTCATGCCCAGAATTTGCTTGGTCGCTCCTAAATCCTTCATGGAGAATTTTTCAGCCATCATCTTTTCAGATTTTGAATTTTCTTGAAATTCGGACCCGCTACCAACATGTCATCCATGTAAAGTGACAAAATAATGTAGTCTCCGTCCTTGAAATTCTGAATGTAGACGCAGTGATCTGATTCATAGCGCACAAATTAATCATGTCTTTAACATAAACTGACCGAACTTGAGATTCCACTGTTTAGGAGCTTGCTTGAGGCCATACAAACTCTTTCGCAGTCTGCACACCATATTTTCTTTCCTCTTCATCTCGTATCCCGCTGGGTGCATCATATAGATCTGCTCCTCCAAATTTCCATGAAAGAACGCCGTTTTCACATCCCACTGCTTTAAGTGCAAATCCTCCACCACCATGATACTGAGAATCACCCGAATTGAAATCATTTTCACCACTGGGGAAAAATATCTTAATAGTCAATGTCATGTTGTTGTGTGTATCCCTTGACTACCAAGCGAGCCTTATACCGCTTCACACCATCAGCCTCATCTTTTATCCTGTATACACACCTATTCAATAACGCTTATCGACCCTTGGGTAGGTTCACTAGATCCCACGTATGATTCTTCTTCAAAGAATTCATCTTCTCGTTCATAGCTTGCTTCTACTGCTTGCTAGCACTGTTGCTTGTTGCTTCTGCAAGGGATTCGGGCTCTCCTGAATCTGTGTACAAAATGAAGTCGGTAACAAGTTTATCAGGTAGCCTCATATCTCGTGTATATCTCCTCAGAACTAATACATTTGGTTGCTGAACTTGGTCACCAACCTGTTCTTGAACCTGATCCTGCACTGCACTCTTCTCTAAACTCTGATCTCCATCTATGGGTACCTGATCGCTCTTTTGAGTTCCATCTAACTCGACGAACTCATGTACTGCACTATCCTTGGCTTTCTTCTCTTCTTTGTACAAGTGTTGCTCATCAAAAATGACATTCCGGCTTCATATTAACTTCTTGCTTGTGTAATCCCACGGCCAATATCTAAACCCATCTCCACCATACCCGATGAAAGCACACTTTCTAGACTTGGAGTCAAGCTTACTCCCTTCCACCTTATCAATCAAAGAATACGCAATACAACCAAATAATTTTAGGTGTGAGTAATTAACAAGTTTACCTGATCAATTTTCTTCCAGAATGTCTCCATCGAGCGTACTTGCCAGGCTTCTGTTGATCAGATACACAGCAGTATCGACTACTGCTGCCCATAGGAATTTTGGCACATCCGCATCTAAGATCATGCTCCGCACTCGCTATAGAATCGTTTTGTTCATCCTTTCAGCGATTCCATTCTGCAATGGCGTCCTCGGTATCGTCTTCAACCAATGAATACCCTTTTTCGAGCAAAATGCCTCGAATTTCTGTATGTAATATTCCCCTTCATTATCGAACTTAAGGTGTTTACCGCCAAAGACCGGGACGAATCGGGATAAGTCATCTTGCCTGAATTTGGGAGAAATACTATATGAATATATCCATCCACCTCTCCGAAGATGCCAAGTTGAATATATCGGAGCTTTTGATATATGAGATCGATATAGCTGACTTATCAGATTCTCCCTCATTTGTGAGGGATTTTTGATTGTGGGGATGCTCTTCCCTGCAGGCACAAGCCCCTGCAGTTAATTACGTTATCGTGTTGCGATAACAAATTTCACCTGCTCCAGACAGATCACTTCGTGTCGTGTTATGTTTGTTTATTTTAGGGTTTTGAACTTAGGACGCAGATCTCATATAAATGAAGTCCATCAGTTCATGGGATATTTGGATTTGATCTATAGATCGTTAGTCATATATGAGACTAAGATCGACTTAGGAACAACGAGCATATGGGCTCGACTGATCATTATATCATATATGAATAGCCTATGGAAAGTATACGGTAGTCAATATGGAGATAGTCCGCAGGGAAAAATATATTAGTTTAAGAATATCGTGGTTCAATATTAGTTTAAGGATATTTCGGTCCAACATTCATGTGTTCGGGACGAAATATTAGTTTAAGGACGTTTCGGTCCAACATTCCAGTGTTTGGGATGAATATTAGTTTAAGGACATTTCGGTCCAACATTATCGTGTTTGAGACGAATATTACTTTAAGGGCATTTCGGTCCATCTTTCATCTTGCGCGCACGGGTATAATTTACATAGCGAAGTGAACGATTGGTAACATAGGATGAGCCCAATATTGGGGTGCGATCCAATTTGAAGGCATTTATATTTCCCTCAAAAATATACATATACATATATGCATAAAGTTGGAGCTCAATATGAGATTCACATCTATATGGGATGCGTGTCAGCATAAGATATGCACATAAATATGGAAGTGCATCAATATAGGGTGTATCGATATGATGGTGCGCATCTATATGGGATGCGTAAGGTATTCCCTGTCTTGATAAAATGTCATATCTTTCATCAAGTAGGGACGAGTAAGGAGTTGTTGCTTATTGGGACCCGCCACCTCTCTGAAGACGTTAAGAAATTACAACGATATATATCAAAGGTGTGGAAGGATGTACTCTTGAACCAAATTCTGTATATAAGTGAAGCGAACATGGTAGATCTAAGGATCGTTAGTCTTATATGAGACTAAAATTAACTTAGAAGATATGGGATGAAGATCATTAGTCGTATATGATATTAAGAACATCTTGGATATCATCGATGAAAGATCATTAGTCATATATGGGACTAAGATCAACTTGGATATCATGAGAATATGGGCTCAGTTGATTTAAATCAAAGAAGAAACTTAAACTTCATAGGCTTAGACAATTTAGGGCAAAGATTGGGTTTCTATACCACCCAGCGGTGCTAACCACTCAGTCACGTAGCGCTCATGTGAATATCATGTGCGGCGCTGAGTCTCTGGCATCTTTCAAGCGCTCACATGTATGGTACGTGAGGTGTTGAGTTCTTACTTATGGGCTCTCACATGTATGGCACGCTGGGCGCTGTTTTCATGGGCCTTGGACGCTCACATATATGGCACGCTGAGTCTCTGAGCTTCTGTGCGCTCACGTGGATATCACGTGAGGCACTATTTTCATGGTTTATTTTGAGTGCTCACATGCCTTTCTTGTGAGCTGCTGTTTTGGGTGCTCACGTGCCTTTCACGCGAGGCGCTTTTGTTTGATTTTCCCCTTAGCACTCATGTGGATATCACATGTGGCGCTTCTTCCTTAGAGATTTAATCTATGTTTATCTTTTTTAATTTCAGAGAAGCATAGCTTCTGTTAATGGTATTTTGACCATTAAGGATAACCATGATCACTATTTTGAGGATCTGGGATCAGGTTCTTTAAGAACTAAGTTCTTGTTTATGAAGGAACTAAGTTCCTAGAGTATAAACCCTCTCTTTTTCATATCCTTTCATCCATATTCTCTCATAAATCTTTGGTTCTCAAGAACAAGATCTTCCCGATAAGAAATAAATTCTCAACTTGTGAGAGGCTTGTCTTGTGGATCTCAGATTCAGAGAAACAACTAAGTTCTTTGAGAAGAATTAAACCTTATATATGCAAGTGATGGGTAAAGCAGAGATATTTTTTTCTCGATATTTTCTTTACCTGGGATTTGAGGGTAGGAAGATCTTCTTCTTCGAAGAGAATTAAATTCTCTGTTTTTTGTGGAACTTTTTGGAGAGCCTTCTGTATTTTTTTAGAAGCTTATGGGGGGTCTCCTCCTCTGAGATTTAATCTCCTTGCTTAGGAGAAGAGAAAAATCAATCTTTTGGAGAAAATCTCTCATTGAGAGATCATGATTGATTTCATAATCAATCGAAATGATCTTAAAGATCAACCGGTGAATATTATTTACTGATGGATTTTTAATCCAAAGGCTCTCTATTTTACAGAGAAGATTATTGTTGTTTGTTTAACAATATTAGGAAAATATTTTCCTAAGAGAGAATTTAATTCAATCAGATGATCAGATGGTGATTTTATAATCACCATTGGATCTTTGATCCAAGAGTCCTCTGTTTAACAGAGAAAATCTTTCTAGTTTAAGAAAGATCAGGGAAATATTTCCCACATAGAATTTAATCCTATCAAAAAGTATACTCGCATGTATCGCGCGTGAGGCGTTGGCCTATAGTGCTTACGTGGATATCACGTGAGACGCTGCCAAGAGACTAGCATGTGCGCTCACATGGATATCACGTGAGACGCTCACGTGTTTAACACGTGGGAACCAATATAGGATTTGATCCTATCTGAAGTGGAACTCACATACTTTGCATGTGGGTTCGCACGTGTTTAACATGTGGAGCTTTCCCTTTATTTTTATAAGGGAACAATAAGCTCTAAGCCAAAAATTTTGGCGGGAACAAATGCTCTCTACTATTTTGCTCACGTAAGTGTGTACGTGGGTTAAGTAGTGCAAAATTATGCACCGCCATAGAATTGATGTCTTAGAAGACAGGTTTAGGTCTCTGTTTCCTAAGACTTTTTCATCTTCATGAGCCATAAGGGTCTCAAGAAGGTTTTCTCCCTATGAGTCGAGAGGATCTCAAAGGTGTATATTCTCCTTGGGAATTGTGGGGATTTCTAGGTGTCTTTCACCTTCGTGAGTCGTAAGGATCTCACTCAAGTATTTTCTCCTCATGAGTCGAGATGAACCGTAAGTGGCTTCTTCTCCTTATTGGATGCAACTTTGTCAAATGTAGCCCATGGATAGTATACAAGAGTCGGTCTTGACCTCTTTGTAGGGCAACAGTGGCTTAGGAAACAATTTGATGTCCCTGTTGCCTAAGGTTTTTCACTTTTAGGAGCCGTGAGGGACTCATAAAGATGTTTCTCCCTACGAGTCGAGTGGATTTCACAGGTGTATTCTAATGTGAAATATAGATAACCCCTTTCGATACATGAGTCCGTTAGGTTTGTGGTACTGGGTTAAATCCATCGTACCTTCGCATTGGCTGATATATTCTTAATATGCAGTCCCTTAATTTGCTGCTCGAGTAGCCCCGCATTTGTCGTGTCTCTGATCCTTTCTGAGGCCGGACAAGACGTCTTCAAGTAGTCTTCTTAGGTTGGAATATTCACATTACCATTAGAATACCCAGCGTTAGGTATTGCCGTGGCGATTTGCTTGAAGTTAGGCTCGATTTGGAGCCCCGATGAGTCATAACCGCACCCTTCTAGAGTGGGATGACATTCAATGGTCTTTAGGCTTTAGATGTTTCCATCAAGACCCGAAGCTAGGAATATGTCGTCACTTCGCTTTTGCTTTAATGATGTTGCGCCAATTCTTCGCTGAAGTAAGGTAAACATCCATATGACTTCTAGTCCGTATATATTGCAATTGAGGTCTGGACCTAGGATTTTGTCGTCGCTCTACTTTTATTTGACCGTTGCGTCCGCACCCTGCTGGAATGAGGAGAAACGTCGAGATCATCTCTAGGTTGTAGATGTTGCCATCGAGATTTGGAGCTAGGATTTTGCCGTCACTCCACTTTTTCTTTGGTGATGTCATGTCGATTCTTCACTGAAGAGGGGTAGACATCCATATGCCTCTACGCTGTATATATCTCCATCGAGGTCTAGAGCTAGGACTTTACCATTGCTCCACTTTTCCTATGACCCTTTGGTCCATATTGACGTTGCATCTGCGCCCAACTGGAACGAGAAGAATGTGGAGATGATCTCTATACTGTAGATGTTGCCATTGAGATCCGGAGCTAGGATTTTGCTATCACTCCACTTTTATTTAACTCTTGGGTCCTTATTGACGTCGTGTCTGCACCGAGAAGGAACGTCGAGATGATCTCTAAGCTATTGATGCTGTCATCGAGATCTGGACTTAGGATTTTTTCATTACTCCTTTTTTATTTTACCCATTGGTCTTTGATGACGTTGAATCTACACCCTACTGGAATGAGAAGAACGTGGAGATGATATCTAGGCTGTAGATATTGCCATCAAGATCTGGAGCTTGGAATATGTCGTCACTCCACTTTTTTCGACCCTTGAGTCCTTATTAATGTCGCATCTGTACCGACAAGGAACGTTGAGCTGGAGCTAGGATTTTTCCATTACACCCTTTTATTTGACCTTTTGGTCTTTGATGACATTGCATCTGCACCGAGAAGAAAGGTTGAGATGATCTTTAGGCTGTTGATGTTGCCATCGAGATCTGGAGCTAGGATTTTACCATCACTCCACTTTTATTTGACCCTTGGGTCCTTATTAATGTCGTGTCTGCACTGAGAAGGAACGTCGAGCTAGAGCTAGGATTTTTCCAATACTCCGTTTTGATTTGGCTCCTTGGAGCCTTGTCGACACCACGTCTTGTTAGGAATATGTATGCCCTAGAGGCTATTATTGTATGATATAGTGGATGCTTGGATACACACACAGACACACACACACACACACACACACACACACACACACATATATATAGGACTTTCTTGCTCGACAGGATAGTATGCTATCTGGTTGCTCTTTTTCTTAACATGTACACTTGTATTATTATACTATCTCTCTGATATATATTGATAAAGCCCTTAGGATGTTGGCTTGATTAATAGGACTATGATGCAGATCATGTTAGGAATATGTATGCCCTAGAGGCTATTATTGTATGATATAGTAGATACTTGGACATATATATAGAGGACTTTCGTGCTCGACATAATAGTATGCTATCTGATTGCTATTTATCTTAACATGTACACTGGTATTATTATACAGTCTATTTGATACATGTTGATAAATCCCTTAGGATGTTAGCTTGACTACCAGGACTATGATGCAAATCATACTAGTGGGACTTGGGTAGTCCGCAAGCACATCCTTTAACCGTTCCTAGTCGAGGGGATATCGAGACAGGGCATCGATATTCTAGAGTAGACTAATGTGTATGTTTCTTGACCCTATATGGGGCGATGGTTGATCCCACAACCACTGGTGTTTGACATCAAAAATTATACACAGGTGCTCATTAGAGAATGGGTACACCGAACAGGACTCGCCGAGAACTCCAAGTTGGTACCATACCTATCGTCAGATAGCAGTTCTCGGGTGACACTGGTACAGGTTAGTCTGTAGACCCGAGATCGTCATAGAGTCTTGTGTGGTTCTTACTGTGCTTTGATTTCCTCCCTACCACGGCTCAAAGGAGTCATGCAAACAGGTTATATATGATATGACCGGGTTATTGAATCAAGTGTTGATTCGATAATGTGATATACATATAAATGATATTAGTCGGTTATATATGATATAACTGGATTATTGAATCAAGTGTTTATTTAATAATTTGATATATATTTTTATATTTGATATATTAATATATATATTAACTAATATTGTGCTCACTAAAGAATTTCTTCTTTTTGAAATACATTTAATATATATGTGATATATATTAATATATGTACTTATATATTGTGCCATGGTGGATGATACATTGGACATGGGTGTATGAGACTCATACCAAGACTAAAGATATTTGGGTGATTATTTATTAAGAGTTAATTCAAAATTGGTGGAAAATGAGCATGGCTTAAGATGCATGTGGAAGCATATAGTAGCCATGACTCATTCCACTAATTTTGTTTTTACTCTAAATATTTTATAACTCAACCATTATCTTTAGCCCATGGTTAACTCTCTACATTATCATTTTTGATATTTTCTTCACCCAAGTTCTTCACTAGTTAATCTTCTTCATCTCATATTTGCTCTCTAGCTTTTCATAAGGTGAGAAAGAAAAAGAGAAAGTGGTTTCTAAAGTGAGAAAAATTCCTACTTCATCAACCTACTCTCATCTAGCCTATAAGATTAGGTTGTTTGTTTCACTAATTTCTTAATTAGTGAAAATGTAGGTTGAGTTAGAGTAAGTTCGAGGTGGATCATCTTCGGCCTCGAAGACGACTGAGCAAGCTCGTTCCTTTCACCAAGTGGAGCCTAAGAAGAGTTCTAGGGACCACTACATGGAGCTAAAGGACTACTACTTGGAGCTTTAGAAGTGAAGGACCGGTCTACAAAGGTTGTATTCTCTATTCACTTAGTGTAAAACTTGTTTACATGTTTAGAAACCCTAATTCTCTAGTTCGATTCTAGGTTAATGTAGCTTAGACCTCTAGATTTTTTTAAATTGCATACTTGATGCATGTGAAAACCTAGTAGAGGTGCTAAGACACACTTTCATATCAAACTAGTGGGGTTTGTGTAGTCCGCAAGCACATCCTTTAACAGTTCCTAGTCGATGGAGTATCGAGACAGGACATCGATATTCCAGAGTAGACTAGTGTGTACGTTTCTTGACCCTGTATGGGGTGATGGTTGATCCCACAACCATTGGTGTTTGACATAAAAGATTGTACACAGGTGCTCATTAGAGAATGGGTACAACGAACAAGACTCGCCGAGAACTCCTAGATGGTACCATACCTATCGTCAGATAGCAGTTCTCTGGTGACACTTGTACAGGTTAGTTTGTAAACCCGAGATCGTCATAGTGTCTTGTATGGTTCCAACTGTGCTTTGATTTCCTCCCTACCACGGCTCAAAAGAGTCGTGCAAACAGGTGGATTTTGGATACAATCCCGAGTCATATGGAGGCAGTGAGCGATAGGAGGGGTTTCGTCTCTCCCGGTATAGGGAGTTGATGTTGTGCTATGCTCGATTGGTTATAACATCATGTCCCTAGCCAGGGCTGATGAGATTTACCGGTAGGTGTTATCAGTAGTTTCTCGAACGTTTATAGGCCACACATCGGCATGACTTATCAAGTTACTGAGATCTGACGATTCCACCCGTAGACTTGATAAGCGACATATCAGACGAAGAGACCGGACTGTACGGTAAGTGTTGCTTATAGGCTTTACGAGAGTTTGGATAAGCTTGCTTGTTGATCTTCTATTCGTTCAATACCTGGTTAGCCGTTACGTCCAGCTAGTACCGTTGATGGCTTATGGGTGACTGATGTGTTCATTACCTACTGCTAGCGTATTGACGAGTCTTTAGAGTCCCACACAGAGGTTTCTGGCTCAAGCGAAACGAAGTAGGGCACATATGGTGATATGTGTGGGAGCTTGATTAAATACGGGTATGTGATACCGTATTCTAATCTCGCAATATTTGATATCAGTTAGGTTATATGTGATATAACCGATTATTGAATCAAGTGTTGATTCAATGATTTGTTATATGTATATATATTTGATATTGGCCAGTTATATATGATATGACCGGATTATTGAATCAAGTGTTGATTTGATATTGAATATTGAATATTGTCGATAATATGTGATATAACTGGATTATTGAATCAAGTGTTGATTTGATAATATGATATAAATATAAATGATATTAGTCGGTTATATATGATATAACCGGATTATTGAATCAAGTTTTGATTTAATAATTTGATATATATTAATATATTTGATATATAAATATATATTAACTAATATTGCTCACTAATAATTTTCTTCTCTTTAAATACATTTAATATATATATGATATATATTTATATATATATTTGGATTATGTATCATGGTTGATGATACATAGAACATGGGTGTATGAGACTCATACCTAGGGCTAAAGATTATTGAGGATTTATTTATTTTGAGTAAAAAGAAAGCAGAGGAAAATGAGTCATGGCTTGGATGCTTGGAGAAGCATTAAGAAGCCATGACTCATGCTTTCTTTTTTGTTTTACTCTTAGATATTTATTGACCTCACCCTTATCTTTAGTCCATGGTTAATTCTCTCATCATTCATCACAAACTCATCCAAGTTCATTTTCTTCTTCTTCTTGAGCTCTAAGCTCTAGGGTTTTTCTTGAGTTGAAGAAAAAGAGAGAGGAAAATATTTCTAAAGTGAGCATAACTCCTACTTCATCAACCTACACTAATCTAGCTCATTAGTTTAGGTTGTTTGCTTCACTGATATCTTGATTAGTGAAGAGTTAGTTTGACCTAGAGAGACTTCAAGGTGGATCGTCTTCGACTTCGAAGATCACATAGCAAGTTCGTTCCTTTCTTCAAGTGAAGCCAAGAAGAGTTATAGGGACTACTACTTGGAGCTTAGGGACTACTACTTAGAGCTATTGAAGTGAAGGACTTCGTCTACAAAGGTTGTAACCTTCTTCACTTAGTTATAGAACTTGCTAGCTTGTTAAAAATCCTAATTCTCTAATTCGATTCTAGGTTAGTGTAGCTTAGACCTATAGTTTTTTAAAAATTGCATACTTGATGCATGTGGAAACTTAGTAGAGCTGCTAAGACACACTTTCATGGTATCAGAGCCATGCTAGAGCATTAGGCACGGTCTAGACTATGTTAAAGTGTTCGATCGATCATCGAAACCCATATTTTGCAAAGTTTCTGTCCATTTTTTCAAAAGTTGAAATTTTTCAGACTAAAAATATCCAGAAAATTATACAGGGTTTTTATGGAGCCCCAACAAGTACGAGATCCTATCTCGACCAAATGGCCGCAGAACCGCCGCAGAACCTAGGGTTTAGCCGCGGTTCCGCCGCACTTTTGGAGAGATATGGATTCGTATTTCTTGTGCTGCTCCATGATGTGATTTTGCTCATTCTAGGAATTTTTAGTGAGGCTCAAGTTGTTGAAGTCTCTGTGATTTGTAGGTGTTTGATATATAGATCGAAATGTTTAATATCATCTAGATATTTTTAATATGTGATATAATTTTTTGGAATCCATATTAATTAGTTTTGTGAAAACTAGCTTGTGTTTTGTAAATCTAGCATTTTAGTCTCATTTGATCGATTGCCACGAAATTTCGATTCGTATCAAAACTCCGTTGCAATCTCATATTGTACGTGAACACTCGTCGGGAAACACTACTAGATAGCCATGCCCCATAGCCTTGACCAAGTAACTACAGGAGAACACCGTAACCAAAAGCATCCACTCGGGTGCGCGCGGCCGCGGTGTTCCGCCTAAGTGCACTTCGTTGACGGAATCGGGGGTGCGGCAATCTACTAAACTTCCCTACGAGCATTCGATCATTTAATCGGGAATCTTATTGAATTGCCCGACTTGTTATTGAAAAGTGTTTTCAATTCGAGACTTAAATGCAAGATTTATTCGGTTAGGCATGAAATCTGGAGCATGTGATATTCTGGGTTTATGATGTCTAAGGATGATGCAGATTCTAATTATTGTAGTTTTCATTTCTTTTCTGCGACCGTAAGTGTAATATGTGGTGTATCCCCGATCTTATTGCTATACGATAACGACATTGGGAATACGCATATTTACTTACGTTGATGACATGTGATGTTATGTGTTGCTTCTGATATGTTATATAAGATCGTCGTGATTGAATAGCCAGGGGTTTTTACGTGAGATGAGAGTTTTTATATTTTCATTCATGTAAAAGTTGTATGTAATATTCTTTTATTGGGACACTTCCGGGTTGAGCTTATTGTCACCATTAATGTATATTATTTACTTTTCCGCATTAGGATAGACCTAAGGCGGGTAGTACAAGTAACCGGGTTCTAGAGTCTACTGGGAGACTATCTCGAGGAGTCGAGACCGGGTCGCCTAACTCTACAATTGGCAGGGTCACTTGCCGCTCTCATAAGGGTCTAGGGATGTGGATTTGGCTATTCATCACGACCGTGGAATCTGTGTTTTTCATTACTGGCTTAATTTAAAACACGGACCTCCTAATATATCCAATATTTCATATGTTTGCTTCTGCTGCTTGAGTTCTTTGATGTGATCATATAACTGCATGAGACGAATGCTGCTATATATATATGATATATTAGTAGACACTATATATGTTTTGCATCCGCGCTAGTCCTGACCCCGTCCTACCGTAAGTTAAGTAATCTTACGGTGAAGACCCGGGTCCCTGTGACGAATGCGGATGGAATTTATGTGTGCTTTATTTTCGTTTCTTCTATGATATTTAGGAAACAGAAATGATAAGACATCATTAATGAGATTAATGAAAAGAAAAGAAACTTACAAGATGTAGAATCAAATTTTTCAAAAAGGTAGCTCTGATTCCTGCTTTGCATTGCGGTATTCCATTATGAATATCCAGCACCTCATTCGATGAGGAAAGAGCCTAGATCTCTTCATCAGGAATGATCTCTTTAGCAAAACTAGCATATGCTACAACCCATTCGGTTTGTTTTGAAAACTACTTGATTTTAAAAACGGTGCTTAAACCACTCCTTTTTCAAATCACTAGATTCTACAACGATATCAAGTTTATTACGCTAAAGATTTTCTTCAAAACCAGTCGTAGCCCTCCGTCATTTCAGATAAGGACTATTTAATATTCATGCTAAATTTTTTGGCCTCCGTCAAGACGTAGTGTGCGGTAGCTGATTAGTGCTTATCTTCCGCATATGATGCGATTGGATTAGGATAGTCGTACGACTTTGTTGGCCTCCGTCAAGAGTCGTGCGGGTAGGTTTAATTCAATCACGAAATGATGGGTTGAACTTGACTATCGGCCTATGGTTTGTTGGGCTTCGTCAAGGTCATAGGTCGTTAGGGGTAAAAACATATATTGGGAATTTCAAGTGTTGAAATTTGCAATGAGATTGCATACCTTCTATGTGATAGTTGGATCCCGATACCGACTGCGAGTAAGTGTTACTCCTGGGAGAGTTTTTCATTTTATAATTAGCCGATTCAGAAGGTATCTAAGAAAGGTGTTAACGGGGTTATGCCCCTGCGGAAACGAAGTTATTTAATTAGTTCCATGCGAAAGCATGGGGAGACTCCCTCGGAGTACCAATACCTGCTGGGCTGACCGATTGGCGAACTTGTAGGATGTTATTAATCCTGGCTAGTCTTACCTTTTAGGGTTTAAAGGAAGATTTGATAAAAAAGAGTGGGAGCCATTCTGATTAGATAAGATAATAACCAATCTAATCATGCAAGGGCGCACGCTAAAGTGTTTTTCTTCTCTCTCTCTCCAGGTAGCGACCAAGGCATGCCTTAATCAAGATAATAATATGGATGTATTGACCGAACCCACTTATTATACTGGACTGGGGAACATTGGTTCCGCTCTATCTTATGACTGTCATAAGTCTGAGCATGGAATAAGGGAATGCCAGGATTCCCATGCAACCCGAACGAAGAAATAGTATGCTGATGCATCTTCTTCGGGTGTGTTCGTTATTGAGAACTAGTTCTCAGTTTGCTCTACGTCCTGAGTATTAGATATCAGATGAGGATTCCATATTTGTAATATGTTACAAGGGTTAAGAAGAAGTAGAGAACTGAGAAAGGGTGATATGTCCCTCAGAGTAGGGAACGGAGCAATTGTTGCTGCCGAAACTGTCGGCGAATATCACCTTGTATTGCCAAATGGTAATACATTGATTTTAAACGACTGTTATTTCGTACCATCGATGATGTGCAATATAATATCCGTCTCTTTAATAGATAAAGAAGGATATAACTTTGCACTTGAAAAAAATGTTATGAAAATTTTCCTAAATCAAGTGTTGATTGGGTTTGGTACGTTATGTAACGGTATATACGTTCTAAATCAAAATACAGTTCTAAATGTACAGAACACACACAAGAGGAAAAGTTCAGAAATGAACAAAGCCTTCTTATGGCATTGTAGACTTGGTCATATCATTGCGACAAGACTAGCGAAGTTGTATAGAGATGGATATTTGAATCCATTCGAATTTACATCTTATGAAACTTGCGAGTCCTGTCTCAAAGGCAAGATGACCAAAACACCGTTTACAGGATACGGAAAAAGAGCTACTGAACTCTTGGGACTGATACACAGTGATGTATGCGGTCCTATGTCTACATATGCCAGGAATGGTTCCTCGTACTTTATTACATTCACCGATGTTCTCTCAAGATTCGGACATGTGTTCCTGTTGAAACACAAATATGAAGCTTTTGAAAAATTCAAGGTATATAAATACGAAGTAGAGAACCAAACGGGTAAAAGTATTAAAGTCCTTCGATCTGATCGAGGAGAAGAATACTTGAGCACGAAATTCCAAGATTATTTAAAAGAGAATGGAATTCTCTCTCAGCTTACTCCTCCGTATACGCCATAGCACAATAGAGTTTCGAAGCGGAGGAATCGCATCCTATTAGATATGGTGCTCTCTATGATGAGTATTGCTGAGTTACCTATTTCCTTTTGGGGTTAGCACTTGAGACAGCTGCATACCTATTGAATATGGTTCCTACCAAATCTTTGTTTATCACTCCATATGAGATATGGAAGGGAAAGAGACCATGTCTTAATTTTATTAAGATATGGGGTTGTCCAGCTTATGTTAAAACGTAAAATATGGATAAGCTCGAGGCAAGGTCTGTTCTGTGTAAGTTTGTTGGATATCCTAAACATTCGCGAGGGTATATCTTCTACCACACTGAGGAACAAAAGGTGTTTGTTTCTCGACATGCCACCTTTTTAGAAAAGGAATTTCTTGTGAAAGAAATTAGTGGTAATAAGATAGAACTGGAAGAAGTTCCAGCTACACAAACTACAACTGATGATTTGGTAGAACCGAAGGATTCGATAGTCTCCGATGAACCTCAGCCACTCCGGAGATCTAGTAGGGTTCCTCATCCACCTAAGAGATACTACAGTTTTCTCATAGACGGTGAGAGTGAAGATTGCATCATGAAAAATGATGACCCAACTAGTTCCGAGCAGGCCATCACAAGAGGGGACTCTATGAAATGGCAGGATGCTATGCGATCTGAGATGGAATTCATGTACACCAACAAAGTATGGACTTTAGAAGTTGCTCCTGAAAGGGTAAAACCCATCGGGGGCAAATGGATCTTTAAGAAAAAACTTGGTGTAGATGGAAAGGTTAAGACCTTCAAAGCTAGACTTGTAGCAAAAGGTTTTCATCAACGACCAGGTGTCGATTATGATAAAATATTTTCTCCGGTGGCTATGCTTAAGCCCATCAGGATCCTACTTACCATTGCTGCATACCATGACTACAAAATCTGGCAGATGGACGTCAAGACCATTTTTCTAAATGGCGATTTAGAAGAGAACGTGTATATGACACAGCCAGAGGGCTTCGTAGACAGTGGGAGCAGCGGAAAGGTGTGCAAGCTACTTAAATCAATTTACGGATTAAAGCAGGCATCGCGGAGCTGAAACAACTGTTTTGATGTAGCAGTTAAAGAGTTTGACTTCATCAAAAACATAGATGGACCTTGTATATACAAGAAAGTAGTAGAGAGTAAGTTTGTCTTCCTTGTATTGTATGTGGATGATATACTCTTGATAGGAAATAATGTTCCTATGCTACACTCAGTCAAGCTCTTCTTATCACAAAAGTTCTCCATGAAAAATCTGGGTGATGCCTCCTACATCCTAAGAATAAAGATCTATAAAGATAGATCTAAAAGGATGTTGGGATTGTCCCAATCCAGGTATATTGACACCATACTAAAGAGATTTAGTATGGAAGATTCTAAGCATGGTAATTTACCCGCTTGCTCAGGAATCACTCTCTCCAAAGAGATATCTCCCAAGACTGATTTGGAGAGTGCTCGCATGCAAATGATACCATATGCTTCTGCAGTTGGGTCTATCATGTACGCGATGTTATGCACCGGACCGAATGTAGCTTACGCACTTAATGTGGTAAGTAGCTATCAATCAGATCCTGGGGAGATGCACTGGACAGCTGTGAAGAACATTCTTAAGTACTTGAGAATGACTAAAGAAATATTCTTGGTGTATGGTAATAGAGAACTCCAGGTGGAGTCTTTTACCGATTCGTACTTCCAGAGTGATAAGGAGGACAGTAAGTCGACTAGGAACTGTTAAAGGATGTGCTTGCAGACTACACAAGCCCCACTAGTCGAGGGAGATTGAGACAGGGCATCGATATTCCAGAGTAGACTAGTGTGTACGTTTCTTGACCCTGTATAGGGCGATGGTTGATCCCACAACCATTGGTGTTTGACATCAAAGATTGTACACAGGTGCTCATTAGAGAATGGGTACAATGAACATGACTTATCGAGAATTTCTAGATGGTACCATACCTATCGTTAGATAGCAGTTCTCTGGTGACACTTGTACAGGTTAGTCTGTAGACCCGAGATCGTCATAGTGTCTTGTGTGGTTCCCACTGTGCTTTGATTTCCTCCTTACCATGTCTCAAAGGTGTCATGCAAACAGGTGGATTTTGGGTACAGTTCTGAGTCACATGGAGGCAGTGAGCGATACGAGGGGTTTCGTATCTCCCGGTATAGGGAGTTGATGTCGCGCTATGCTCGATTGGCTATAACAACTAGTCCCTGGCCAGGGATGATGAGATTTACTGGTAAGTGTTATCAGTAGTTTCTCGAACGGTTATAGGCCACACATCGGCATGACTTATCAAGTTACTGTGGTCTGACGATTCCACCCCTAGACTTGATATGCGACATATCAGACGAAGAGACCGGACTGTATGGTAAGTGTTGCTTATAGGCTTTACGAGAGTTTGGACAAGCTTGCTTGTTGTTGTTCTATTCTTTCAATACCTGGGTAGCCGTTACGTCCATCTAGTACCGCTGACGGCTTGTGCGTGACTGATGTGATCATTACCTACTGCTGGTATATTAACGAGTCTTTAGAGTCCCGCACAGAGCTTCCTAGCTCAAGCGAAACGAAGTAGGCCACATATGGTGATATGTGCGGGAGCTTGATTAAATACGAGTATGTGATATCGTATTCTAATCTCGCGATATTTGATATCGGTTATGTTATATGTGATATAACCGGATTATTGAATCAAGTGTTGATTCAATGATTTGTTATATATATATATATATATATTTGATATTGGCCCGTTATATATGATATGACCGGATTATTGAATCAAGTGTTGATTTGATATTGAATATTGAATATTGTCGGTTATATGTGATATAACCGGATTATTTAATCAAGTGTTGATTTGATAATATGATATACATATAAATGATATTAGTCGGTTATATATGATATAACCGGATTATTGAATCAAGTGTTGATTTAATAATTTGATATATAAATATATATTAACTAATATTGCTCACTAATAATATTTTTCTCTTTAAATACATTTAATATATATATATGTGATATATATTTATATATATATTTGGATTATGTATCATGGTTGATGATACATAGAACATGGGTGTATGAGACTCATACTTAGGGCTAAAGATTATTGAGGATTTATTTATTTTGAGTAAAAAGAAAAGAGAGGAAAATGAGTCATGATTTGGATGCTTGGAGAAGTATTGAGAAGCCATGACTCATGCTTTCCTTTTTGTTTTACTCTTAGATATTTATTGACCTCACCCTTATCTTTAGCCCATTGTTAATTCTCTCATCATTCATCACAAACTCACCCAAGTTCATTTTCTTCTTCTTCTTGAGCTCTAAGCTTTAGGGTTTTTCTTGAGTTAAAGAAAAAGAGAGAGGAAAATATTTCTAAAGTGAGCATAACTCCTACTTCATTAACCTACACTAATCTAGATCATTAGTTTAGGTTGTTTGCTTCACTAATACCTTGATTAGTGAATAGTTAGCTTGACCTAGAGAGTCTTCATGGTGGATCATCTTCGGCTTCGAAGATCACATTGCAAGTTCATTATTTTCTTCAAGTGGAGCCATGAAGAGTTCTAGGGGCTACTATTTGGAGCTTAGGAATACTACTTAGAGCTATTGAAGTGAAGGACTTGGCCTACAAAGGTTGAAACCCTCTTCACTTAGTTATAGAACTTGCTAGCTTGTTAAAAACCCTAATTCTCTAGTTCGATTCTAAGTTAGTGTAGCTTAGACCTCTAGTTTTTTTAAAATTGCATACTTGATACATATAGAAACCTAGTAGAGGTGCTAAGACACACTTTCACGTCTGTACTCTGCTGGAGTAAGAGAGACGTCGAATTGTTCTTTAGGCCGCATATATTTCCATCAAGACTTAGAGTTAGGAATATGCCTTTACTCCATCTTTGATTTGACCCTTTGGTCCATGTTGACGTCGCGTCTGCACTCTGCTGGAATGATAAAAACGTTGGGATGATCTCCAGGCTGTAAATGTTGCCATTGAGATCTGGAGCTAGGATTTTGCTATCACTCCATTTTTATTTAACCCTTGGGTCCTTGTTGACATCGCGTATGCACTGAGAAAGAACGTCGAGATGATCTCTAGGATGTTGATGCGCCATCTATTTGAGATGTATGCCCTAGAGGCTTGTATTGTATATGATGCTAGAGATATGTATGTACATGACAATCTTGCTCGATTGTATATAGTATATTATTTGAGTTGTCTTTGTCTTAATATGTGTATTTCTTTCTATTGATGCTTATTATTGCTTGCACATATTGATAAAGACTCGACACAGTAGTATACTATTATAGTTTGACTTTATCTTAACATGTGCATATGTTATACTCGATATAACATATGGCGGTTAGATCTTGATAAAGCCCGTAGGATTTTGCTTGATTACCAGCGTTATGATGGAGATCATACTTGTGGGAGCTGGGTAGTCCATAAGCACATCTTTGAAGGTCCTAAGTTGCAGGAGTATCGAGACCGAGTATCGATACTCCAGATTAGACTTGTGTATACGTTTCTAGACCCCGACGAGGGGCGGTGGTTAGTCCCACAGCCATTGGTATGATCACCTAATAATATATACAGGTGCTCACTGGGGGTGAGTACATTGGACAGACTCTCCGAGAACCTCTAGATGGTATTATACCTATCGTCGGATAGCGGTTCTCAGGTTACATGAGTACAGGTTAGTCTTAAGACCTGAGATCATCATTTGTCTCGTATGAGTTCCCACTGTGCTTTGACCACTACCCTACAACGACTCTACTGATTCATGCAAACAAGTTTTGGTTGGGTACAGTCCCGAGCCACATGGAGGCAGTGAGTGATTGTCAGGGATTCGTCTATCCCGGTATTGGGAATCGATATCGCACTGTGTCCGGTTGGCCAGAACCATAAAACCTTAGCCAAGGCAGTTGAGATTTACTGGTGGTTAGATCAGTAGCTTCTCGAATTGGTTCTGAGCCAAATTGACACGACTTATCGGGTCAGTAGGGGTCTGACATTTACCATCCCCTAGACCCGGTATGCGATACTCTTAGAAGAAAAGACCGGACTGTACGGAGATTGTCACGGATGGGCTCAGTAGAGATCTGGATGAGCTTGCTCGTCGGCCTTCTTTTTGACAAGTACCTGGGTAGTCGTTACGTACAGCTAGTGCCGCTGACGTGCTTGTGGCTAAACCCACTGCCAGCGTACTTTCGAGTCTTTAGAGTCCCACACATAAGGTTTCTCTGGTTCAGACGAAACGATGTGGTGGCCGTATGTTTATACGTGCAGGGTTTCGATCGAATGATAATACTAGCCGGCTTAGGATTAAGCCGGATTATTAAATCATGTATTGATTTGATAATTTACATATACACATTTCGATGTTTCTATTCTAGTGTCATCTAGGTTTTCAATCGACCAAGATTCCGATCGAATGATAATACTAGCCGGCTTAGGAGTAAGTCGGATTATTAAATCAGGTATTGATTTGATAATTTACGTGTACTTGTTTTGATATGTATATTCTAGTGTTATCCAGATTTTCGATCGGATGATTGATAATACCGGCGGGCTTAGGATTAAGCCGGTTCATTAAATCGGATATTGATTTAATACTAATATTATTTTAGTGGTATTATTCTATCTCTTGGGTATTCGTATTTTATTACGAATACGGGTATATATGTATATACGGTAGAAAGTATTTTGTACTTATACAAAATACCTTCTAGAAGATGACACCTCATCTTGTATTTTCCTATTTTGTTGAAAATAGAAAATGAGGTGGAAAGGGGAGACATGGCTTGGCTATTTATTGCTAATACTATTGAAGTATGGTGGGATATCGTAAAGAGAAAATTACTTAGCCATTCTCTTGACTTTGCCATCATTCTTCTCATGCCAAAAAAAAGAGAATCATTCTTGACTTGCTCCATTACTCTTTTCCTCTTGAGTTCATCTTTATCTCAAAACCCTACCATTCTCATGTGTGGAGAGATAAGAATTTTGAGATAGAAAATTACTACTAAACATCACCACATCAATTAAGCAAGCTAGATTAGCAAACTAGTTTGCCTAGTTTACTTCTTTTTAGAGGTAGGAGTTTGAATCAAGAACCTTCAGGTGGATTATCTAGGACCGAGAAGACCGGCCATCAAGTTTGATCAAGATCACCTAAGGAGTTTAAGAAGAGGAATAAAGACCCAAAGGACACGAGTCTCTAAGTATAACTCCTCATCACAATAGCTAGATCTTATTAGATAGCTAGTTTCGGTGTATGGTTAGATTTTAGGATGTGTTTTCTAGCGCCGGATTTTTAAAAGTCAAAGTTTTTCATTCCGCAACAGCCACGGTAGATGGCCAGGGCGTTAGGAAACCCAACACTATCAAGACTCGGTTCTTTTTTTGACGAAGTATGGTGGGAAAATATGGTCCCCTTTCTTTTATTTGTGCCCATGGATTGTATACAAGAGTCGGTATGGAACTACTCGTAGGGCAAAAAAAATTTATTTTACTTTATTTTATTTTATTTTTATATTTCTGCGATACTCTATCTTTTCAGCTTTTCATATAGCGTAAGTCGCGATTGCCCAATCATTTCGGCTATATTTTCGTGGTGCCCAATCATTTCGGTCATGTCATTTTTTAATTTTTACTCGCTATATTTATTGCAAGTTGCCCAAACATTTCGGCTGTTCAGTATACATATATTTTTTTGCTTGATTTTTATTGTGGGTTGGAGATTTGGAATCTGACACGAATCTTGGCATTAGCATCGCTACAACTGGAATGTTGCCAGGAGCGAATCATCATATGTCATGAGAAGATTTGGAGTTTGACACCTGTTTAAGCATCTGCATCGCTATAATTGGGATATTGCAAGGAGCGAATCATCATTTACCTTTGTTGATTTGAACAAAGGTAGCTTAGCAAACATGGTTCGGATCCTGTCGACTAAGGCTTTTGACTTTATCAGCCGTAAGGGTCTCATAAAGGTATTTCTCTTTACGAGTCGAGGGGATCTCGTAGGCGTATTTTCTCCTAAGCAATCGTAGGGATTCCTAAGTGTGTTTTCTCTTGTAAGTCGTAAGGATCTTGCAAGAGTATTTTCTCCTTATAAGTCGAAAGGACTTATAAGTGTCGTTCACCGTATAGGGATATTTCTCGCCATTGGTGAAACTCGGTTGGAACATATTTTGTTCGTGCCTGTGGATTGTATACAAGAGTCGTTATCGAACTACTTGTAGGGTGGGTTGGGGGACATAATGGCTTAAGAATAGGTTTAGATCCCTGTAACCTAAGGCTTTTGAATCCTAGAAGCCGTGAGGGTCTCATAGGGGGTATCTTCTCCTTACGAGTCATGAGGATCTTGTAAATGTGTTTTCTCCTTAGGAATCGTATGGATTCCTAAGTGTGTTTCCCTTTTGTGAGTCGTAAGGATCTCACGTAGGTATTTTCTCCTTAACAAGGTCGAGGAGACCTTGCAAGTGTACACAATTTTTTTTTACGAGATTGCGCCCTTTCGGGTTTTCACAAACTCGCCGATAGTCCCGCTGTTTTTACACATAGCGTCCTTTCGGGTTTTCATCCGTGCCCATTTCTCTTGTGGACATACCGTTTTTTTTTTTTTGCGAACGGTAGAACTCTCGAAAGTAATTTCGCCACAGGTGACCCATCTATTTACCGGTAGGATTTGGTGATGACCTCATCGCAGGTGTAGCAATGTAGCAGGTGGGAACTTGAGTTGCAATTTTCGCCAGTGAGACTTCAATTGCAATATAGATCTCAAGGGAGAATATTAGTTTAAGGACATCGCGGTCCATTATCACCGTATTTGGGGCGACGCTCTAGTTTAAGGACATTTCGGTCTATTATTAGTTTAGGGACATTTCGGTCCAACATCTCCATGTTCGGAGAGAAATGCTAGTTTAGGAACGTTTCGGTCCAACATCTCCGTGTTCGGAGCGAAATGCTAGTTTATGGACGTTACGGTCCAGCATCTCCGTGTTCGGAGCGAAACAACATCTCCGCGATAAGAGCAAAATGCTAGTTTAGGGATATTTCGGTCCAACATCCCCATGTTCGGAGCGAAATGCTTGTTTAGGGACGTTTCGGTCCAACATCTCCGTGTTCGGAGTGAAACAATATCTCCATGTTCAGAGCGAAATGCTAGTTTAGGGACGTTTCGGTCCAACATCTTCTTGTTTGAAGCGAAATGCTAGTTTTGGGATGTTTCGGTCCAACATCTCCATGTTCGGAGAGAAACGATATCTCCGTGTTCAGAGCGAAATGCTAGTTTAGGGATGTTTCGGTCCATCATTTATCATTCGGTTGGGAAGTTACATAACTCATCCTTTCCAATACTTGCTTGCTTAGGAGTTGTTGCATGGTCATTGTATGAGTGGCCACTTCACGCCTTAACCTATTTTCACCCTCTTGGACTGCTTCATTTATCATAGTACGAATTGGGTTGTTTTTGCGGGGCATTTTACACAGCACTTTCCCCCTGCTCATCAATGTAAGGAACAAGATATCACATCACTCTTTCTGCTGAGTCTTCTTCTTCTTTGGAAGAATGAACTTGACTTGGGAGCTTTTCCCCTCATCATCTGATTCGGAGTAGGACATGGATTCCACATCCCTTCTATGGTTTTTGGTTTAAGCAGACTACTCCACTTGATTGCAGGACCCACTTGTAGGTCTCTTAATATCCTTTCTGTTCTTTGAAGAAAGGATTATCTTGCGTAGAGATTCTTCTACCAGCGAGCAATATGCCCCCTGCGTAGGGGGAGTGAGTATTCACATCCTAATCTCTCGAAGAGTAGAACCCGTGCTGTCGCTATTTTGGTGACAGTTTGCTTCAGAGCCGCTAATGTTTTGTTGAGTGTTGGCGACAAATGCTGCCTTGCCTCCGCTTTTCATATATCTTCATCAGAAGATTATGCGTCTTGATCCATTTGATCCAATCGAGCCATTTTATCTAAGAGCTCTTAGAAGTTCGTCGGCTTGAAGAGGGCCATATATGGGAAGGCCTTTGAATTTGAGTCAAGGGTGGCTATGAACATTCCCATGGCTGCAGCTTCATCGATGCGTTGCTTGCATTTAGACCAGAGATTTCGCTATCGGGTAACATATTTAACCCAAGTCTTGTTCGGTCAAACTCTTTCATTAACCAACATTGTCACGGTAGTGCATTTATTCACACTAGTGAATCTCTGATAGAAGAGTATCTCCATCTCGTCAAAGGTCTTCATGGAGTCATTTAGGAGTTCTGCATACCATTCGAATGCAATGCCCGTCAGACTACTGACGAATTGTCAGAGGAGCAGTATATCATTTCCTCCAGTATTGCCGCACATGGATTTAAATCGTGCGATGTGCTGGCGAGAATTCCCAGTTCCTTTGTACATGTGGAACGTCTAAAGTATGTATTCTAGCGGGTGTTGTACTTAATCGTAGCACGCCGGATATGGTTGACCAGTCTTGATCGACCTATTTGTAGCTTTACTGGCATAGTAATCTTTGATTTGCTGAGCGATATATGCGTCCAGTTTTGCTTTTGAAATCATTTCCTCCTAAGTCGTTGATAGGGCATGCAAAGGATTTAAAATGTCACCCTTGTCTTTAAGAGAGACTACCGGCGGTTCATCTACTAGTGGTTCCGAATGGACCATCAATCCAGCCATATTCTAGATCAGAAGGGCCATCTGGTTCATTTTAGCGGATATCAATGCCTCTTCTTCATCTCTCTTCTGGTCACGACCCGAAATTGGCACGTGACGGCCCTAATACTACGCAATGCCTACAGACGTAACGCAGTAAAAGGAAGCCAAAACCCAGAAATCTAAACCATTAAAAGACAAGAAAAGATAAGAAACGTTTTTAAAAGTTTGAAATCACAACCCAAATTGTTTAAAAAGTCCAACTTTTCTTTCTTTAAAATTTTGGCAGCACCTCCTTTGTAAAAACTAGCCCCAAAAATGGGTACAACATAAATATAAATGAAGTATCCTCAAACGGGAGCAAATACACGCCCAAAGGCAGAAAACAACCACCACAACAAATATACGACACCGTAGCGAAGAAATAAAAGATGATAGAAAGAAAGCTGTATAAAAGACAAACAAGTCACAAATAATATACAATATCGTTCTCACCAAGTCTCTAAGTCAACAAAATAATAGTAGATGGAGAGTACAAGGATACAACGAATATACAATACAGCAATACGGATAACCACAAAACCCACCTAAGCAAAACTGCACACTATGAGCTGAAGCGGTATACGTAGCAAAAGATGATCTGATAGATGAATAGCCAGCCTCGACTACTCTGGGGAACACCCTGCAAAACAACTGTGGCACAACGGAGGTGAGTTGCCAACTCGTGAATAGTAAATAACATATGCAGGTAATCGTAAGTATGCACGTACAGCGTGAATCTAACATATGCAATAAATAGCAATAACAGGTCATATGAATGCAATAATCATGAAAGGTACACTAACAGGTACAACTACACATGAAGCAATAGTAATATGACAATCGGTATGCAATAATCATGCAATAATGATATGAAAATATATATATGCAACAGTCATGAAAGGTACACTAACAGGTACAACTACACATGAAGCAATGCATATAATAAAGGTATGTAAATGTAACAGTCATGAAAGATACACTAATAGGTACTACTAATACATGAAACAGTGCATATAAATAAAGGTGGAGTATGGAATGAAATATGTCATTTCCACGGAATCCTGACATCGTGGTAGGATCACAATCCATCAAGACAATCCAAATCAAATTCCTCAAATCAGCCCCCAAATTGGCTCTCGTATCATATAAGTCTCACAAATCCTGAATGTACACTTTCGAATAAATCTCTTATATCCTGAATGTACAAATCAGCAATCTCATATATATCATGTATCAATTCACAAATAAATCACCTATATCCCAAATCTAATCTCAAGTAAAAGTCTAACACCCTAAATATATATCATGCATGAATTAATATGATGATATATATAATTTAATGTCAAAACATATATATTAGCGTCCTATTCCACTAATATTGGTGTAAGGGCATATATAACAGCGGCCTAATCGCCTGTTATATATACAAAGGAGTAAAAGAAATATCATGAAACCAATGTGTCAAGCATCGACACAAAAATGCTGATCTATCAGGTGCCGTCACCAAGACTGGCACCCTGATAGGTACGTATCATACGCTATACCGAAACCACGAGTGCCTAGCTCTGACCCTCGCCTTTCGACGTATCCATAGGCACATGACTCTCGTCGGTATCCCCATGATAACCGCCGAGTCATAGGTAATGTCACCGGATGCTATGGATCCCCTGCCGGGCTCATCGGCGTAGTACATCGACATCCCTTTCTTGCCCCGGGGTACCTCCGGGCCCCACCATGTACCCTCATACGGCCTCGACTCCTCCTCGTAGGGGTATATATATATCAGAACCGATAAAACTCATGGTGGATGCTGAAATATCATATCAAGGGAAACCAGGTTTTTCAAATAATGCATAATTTCATGAACTCCCACGGTCCCCAAATCCAGAAAACATCATGAAAAATCCATATAACAATGCGAAAATCCATGAATATGATATATGCAACATAAACTGAAATGTAAACATATAAAGGAAAAGCCGCTAATTAACTGCAACGAGTTAATATAAAATATCATGTGGTTCTTATTTTATCCAATTCTAAATAACATCACGTAAAGGTAAATATGTAGCTATAACTGTTGTATGTGTAAACACAAAGGTATAGCAAGGTATATGTATCTACCTATAAATAAATGATGTAGTATACCCCCTGGGTATAAGTGAAGTATGTGCAAGGTATACCAGTAGCTATGTCGTAAAGTGTGTATGTACCTATCACTAATGGTATAATACTCTATAGGTATACAGGTATCTAGCATATAAGTATATGAAGGCATATGTGTAACCATGTAGATATACAGGTATGCTATATGTCATATGCGATAAGAAATATGAATCAATGTCACAATGTCCCTAACCAAGCAATATCCTAACTATACGTGGTTTGTGTGTGACATGGCAATTATTGACGGTGTGTGTAGCATACAATCAGTACTCGTGCAACAAGAATCGTCAATAATATGTGCAGTGTCCTAAGGCTACTAGTCCAAACACAACAACATCTAAGTAATAGGGTAAAGGCGCAATTCTAAATATGACATAAAATATGCGACAAGTACTAACATCTCTAGCCCAGACGCATAACGCCATGCGGGCGATTCCCCTATAGATGTTAAATCTATTCACCAACGCTCCAAGCTAGGTAAATCCTACCACCTGTTTTCCCTTTGTAGCAGTGTCCGTAGTCCCCGCCTGCGAACCTGCAATATTAAAACAACAATGCAAATATATATTAATAATAGACCTAAAATACATACAATCTACACGGACCAACACGACACACCTACATACTCTAAAGGGCTCGTATTGTAGCTAACACATATAGCGACACTACGAAACCAACTCAGCGCGACAGCAACACGTAATACGCATCGTATCGGATAACGTATCGCGCGAAACGAAACACTAGAAATACACAATTGGTCCCAGATTTTTCTGTGCTAACAATTTGTAAAAATTGCAAGTACCATGAGACTACAAATAACCCCAGAGACCCCTACACCAAAAACCCAAACCCTAACTCCCTACTCTGGCCGCAAATTGCGGCCAGATCCAATAAATCTGCGGCCTGAACAAGGAGTAACTGGCTCGTATTTTGAGGGTAGGTTCTAGGTCTCTATACTAGGTTACTGTCAAGTCAATTTTTGCAATAAATGTTAGTTATGTATATGCCCTAGAGGCCATTGTGGTACATATGATGTATATTATGATGGAGGCTTAGATATAAACAGAGAGGACTTTCTTGCTCGTCATGATAGTATGCTATTTGGTTTCACTTTATCTTAACATGTTGACTTGTATTGGTTTACTGTCTTTCTCTCACATGTTGATAAAGCCCTTAGGATCTGTACTCGACTACTGGGACTATGATGAGATCATACTAGTGGGACCATAGTAGTCGATGAGTACATCCTATAACTGTTCCTAGTCGAAGGTATATTGAGACAGGGCATCGATACACCAGAGTAGACTAGCGTATACACATCTTGACCCATATGATGGGCGATGGATGATCCCATATCCATCGGTGTTTGACATCAAGGATGGTGTACGGATGCTCAGTAGAGACTGGGTACACTGGACGGACTCGCCGAGAACTCCCAGATGGTGATATACCACACGTCAGATGGCAGTTCTCCGGTGACACTGGTACAGGGTAGTCTGTAGACCCGATATCGTCATAGAGTCTTGTGTGATTCCCACTGTGCTTTGATTTCCACCTTACCACGTCCACGAGGGTGTGCAAAATGGTGGCTTTTAGGTACAGTCCCAAATCACATGGAGGCAATGAGCGATAGGAGGGGATTCGTCTCTCCCAGTATAGGGAGTTGATGTTGTGCTGTGTTCGATTGGCTATAACTGGAAGTCCCTGGCCAGGGCTGATATAGAGATTTACTGGTAAGTGTTACTAGTAGTTTCTCGACCCGTTATGAGCCATACATCGACACGACTTATCGGTTACTGGGGTCTGACGTATACCACCCCTAGACTTGATATACAACATATCAGACGAACAGACCGGACTGTACGGGAGTGTTACTGATTGGATTCACAGGAGAATGCATAGGCTAGCTTGTTGATCTTCTGATCGCTCAATACCTGGGTGGCTGTTACGTTTAGCTGACCGCTTGCAGCTTGTGGGTGTTTGATATGATCATCACCTGCTACCGGCGTATTGACGATTCTTTAGAGTCCTACACAGAGGTTTCTTGGCTCAGGCGAAATGGAGTAGAGGCATATATGTGATATGTGCAGGACCGAGGATAATGCGATATGAGATACCGTATTATATTCTCGAGATATTTTGACATGAATCGGGACATCGGATCAAGTGTTGATTCAATGAATCGGTACATGATATATTAGCCGGTTATATTCGATATAGCCGGATCGTTGGATCAAGTGTTGATTCGATGATTTAATGTATAATAGTATATATGATATATTGTATTACATTATCTAATATTGGCTCACTTTATTATTTCATTTTCTCACTGGATTAATACATTGATATATATGCAATATATGTTAAATGTATTATTTTCTTTTGTTGCAAATATATAATATATATGTGATATATATTATTGTGACATGATATGATTTATTATTAAATATGTTTAAGGATGATTAAATGGGATTAGGGTTTGATTAGGGTTAGCTTCTTCTTGCACATTCTAGAAGCTTTTGCTTTTGTCTTGGTTAAGATATTATGGTTGATATTTTTCCATGACTCATTTCTAACCTAACCAAACCCTAACCCTAGTTTATTCTCTACAAACTCTTAGCCTATCATCCTTGACCATGGTTCTATAATCAATTATATAGATTTCTTTTCTATTCATCACAAAAGGATTATCTTTTCCATTATCATCTTCTTCTCTCTTGAGTTCGAAAAGAAAATGCTTACTAGTTAATTCTTTTGTGATGATTTCTTGTGAGAAAGTGAATAAAAAGAAAGCATAATTACTACTCCCCCATCCTCATCTAATCTAGCCCATTAGATTAGGGTGTTCATCTCTATAGAGTGAGAAAGCTTGGGTTTTTGCAACTTCGACGTAGATCATCGGAGATTTGGAACACTTCAAGCTAACATGGATCGTTCGAGTCGTGGAGCCTCTCTTGAGTCCGGGAGATCGTGGATCGCGGCAAAGGGACTTCTACTCGGAGCTTGTGAAGCGAAGGAGCGGACTACAAAGGTTGTAATCCCTCACACTTAGATAAAAAGTTGTTATCTTGCATGCTAAACCCTAATACTCTAGCAAAGATCCCGTCTTTGGGTTGTTCGGCACGTCTAAAATTTTATCCGGGCATGTTTGATGCCTTATGAACCTTCACAAGAGTGCCTAGGAACCCTACAGTGGTATCAGAGCCTAGCTAGAGTATTAGGCGTCGTGTTTACGAAGTTAAAACTCCGATCGAACCCGAACCGACCAAATTTACCCCCTATCTGGAAATTTTTCAAAAACTGGGATTTTTCTGAATTAAAAATACCTAAAAAATACAGCTGGATAATACAATAATTATGGTGAAATTCGTACCTCTAATTCGACTACATGGACGCGGAACCGCGACAATTACCCACCATTAGCGGCGGTTCCGCGGCAGTATAAGAGTATTAGGTACGCTTTGGTGCACAGTAATTCTTGTCTCTGTGTTTACTATTTTATAGATATTTTTAATCTGACTCAAGTGTTGAGTATTCTTGGGTTTATTTTGTAATCGTAGATTCGATCGGAATATTTAAATTCGTTATTTTTTCCGGATATTTAGAAACTGTTAAACTATTTGAACAGATATCATTAACCCACTTTATCCCGGAACGGCAAACTTTCAAGTGTTGAATTTTTATTGGGTTTAAATCTTTCGGAAAAATTGTACAAGTTAAGCGGTGGACCCTCTAGAAGACAACAAACCTTAACTCGATTATGTGACCGTCTTGAACTGCCTTTTGAACCTTCGGGTTTAGGGCAGTACGGCGTGCCACATGTGAGGCGTTGGCTTGACCCTTCTACGGCTGGATCACTGGTACTATGACATATTCTGGGATTATTTGAACTCCGCTCAAGTGTTGAGCACTTTGGGAAATTTAGGGTATTTGATTGTTTGTTCGAAAAGTTTAATACTGTCTATTTATCTGGAATGTGATACAATATGTGGAATTCATAGAGTTAGGCATGAAATGCGAAGTATGTGATATTTCGGATTTACGATGTCTAAAGTGATTGTGGATTCCAAATATTGTAGTTTTACACTTTCTTTTCTGTGACCGTAAGTGTAGTATGTAGTTGTATTGCCGGTCTTCGTTGCTATACATCGGCGACGATCGGTGTATGCATACTTACTTACGTTGATGATATGTGATATTATGTGTTGCTGAGATATGATGTGCAGGATTGTCGCGATTGAATAGCCGGGGGTTTTATGTGAGATGAGAGTTTTATATTTTCATTCATGTAAATTCAATTGTAATGTAATATTCTTTTATTTGGGGCGCTTCCAGGTTGAGGTTGATGCCACCAGTGTTGTATATTATTTACTTTTCCGCATTAGGATGGACCCAAGGAGGGGAGCACAGGTGACCGGGTTCTGGGGTTCAGTGGGAGGCCATCTCGAGGAGTCGAGACCGGGTCTCCTAAACTCCAGAATTGGTAGGGTCGCTTGCCGCTCTCGTAGGGGTCCAGGGTGTGGGCTTGGCTATTCATCGCGACTGTGGAATCCGTATTTTCTATTGTTGGCTAAATACTAAATACGGACGTCCTAGTATATCCCACATTATATCTATGTTTCTGCTGCGATATCTGTGATGTGATCATTTGATATGTTGTGATGGATACAGTATATAGTATATATGATATATTATATAGACGTTACTTATGTTTTACACCCGCACTAGCCCTGCCCTGCTCTGTCGTTAGTTACCTAACCTAACGGTGCACGAGGGAACATCGAGGCGAATGCGGATGGCATAAGTGTACGTCGTATTTATCTGTGATGCTTAGGAAGCATAAGCTGATGGGATTTTTTATTAATGAGATTAATAAAAAGAAAAGAAACCTAAAAGATGTTGTAGAATCAAAACTTTATAAAAAGGGTAGCTACAGTTTTGCTTTGCACGGTGATATATATGATATGTCCTGCACCTTATTCGATGAGGAAAGAGCCGAGATCCCTTCACCGGGAGTGACCTCTTTAGCGAAACTGGCAGATGCTACAAAACTCGGTTTGTCTTTTGATTGCTTTTAGAGTTTTGCTTTGCACAGTGATATATATGATATGTCCTGCACCTTATTCGATGAGAAAAGAGCTGAGATCCCTTCACCGGGAGTGACCCCTTTAGCGAAACTAAGAAAAGCCTCAAAAACACTCCTTTTCAAAAACACTTGGTTCTACGATGATATCAAGTTCATTACGCTCATGGTTTTCTGAAAAACCTGCGTAGCCCTCCGTCATTTCAGATAAAGACTAGTTAGTATTCGTGCTACGTTTGTTGACTATGTTAAGGCGTAGTGTGCGGTAGCTAATTAGTACTTATTTGCCAAAACATGAGATGTGATTGGATTAGGGTAGTTGTACGACTTTGTTGACTATGTTAAGGGTCGTGCAGGTGGATTTAATTCAATCGGGAAATGACGGGTTGAACTTGGCTAGCAATTATGATTTGTTGACTATGTTAAGGTCATAAATTGCTAGGGGCAAAATATTATTGGGAATTTCAAGTGTTGAAATTAGCAATGAGATTGCATACCTTCTATGAGATAGTTGGATCCCGATACCCACTGCGAGTAAGAGTTACTCCTGGGAGAGTTTTACACAGGACAATTAGTCATTCAAGTAGGTGTCTAGAAAAGTGTTAACGGGGTTACGCCTCTGGGAAAACGAGGTTTACTTTAATTAGGTCCGTGCGAAAGCACGGGGAACCTCCCTCAAAGTACCGACACTGATCTGGCTGAAAAATTGACGAAATTGTAGGGTGTAATTAATCCCGGCTAATCTTACCTTTTAGGGTTTGAAGGTAGATTTGATAAAAACAGTGGGAGACATCCTGATTAGATAAGATAATAACCAATCTAATCTTGCAAGAGCATACGCTAAAGTGTTTTCTTCTCTCTCTCCAGGTAGCGACCATGTCAAGCCATAATCAAGATAATAATATGGATGTATTGACTGAACCCGCTTATTATACTGAGCAGGGGAACGTTGGACCCGTTCTTTCTTATAAGAGTTATAAGACTAAACAGGGAATAGGAGAATATCTGGATTCTCAAGCCGCCCAAAAGAACATGCATGTTGATGCATCTTCTTCAGATGTGTTAGTTATTGAGAAATGTTTCTCAGTTCACCCTACGTCCTGGGTATTGGATACCGGATCAGGATCCCACATATGTAAATTGTTACATGGGCTACATAAAGGTAGAGAACTGGGAAAAGGTGATCATTCCGTTTAAGTAGGGAACGGTGCAAGTATTGCAGCCAAAGCAGTTGGCGAATATCACCTTGTATTGCCAAGTCGTAATACACTGATTCTAAATGAGTGCTATTATATACCGAACATGATGTGCAACATTATATCAGTTTCTTTATTAAGTAAAGAAGGATATAATTTTGTAGTAAAGGATAATGTTATGAAGATATTCCTAGATCAAAAGTTGATTGCATCAGGCTCGTTACATAATGGCATATTCATTCTAAATCAGAATACAGTCCTCAATATACAAAACACACACAAGAGGAAATGTTCAGAAATGAACGAATCCTTCTTGTGGCATTGTAGACTTGGTCATATCAATGCGACACGACTGGCTAAGTTACATAAGGATGGTTATTTGAATCCGTTCGAATTATCATCTTATGATACTTGCCATTCATGTCTCAAAGGAAAAATGACCAAAGCTCCGTTTAGTGGACACGGAGAAAGAGTTACTGAACTCTTAGGACTGGTACATAGTGATGTATGCGGTCCCATGTCTACGCATGCCAGGAACGGTTCTTCCTACTTCATTACATTCACTGACGATCTCTCTAGATTCGGACATGTGTTCCTGATGAAATACAAGCCTGAAGCTTTTGAGAAATTCAGAGAATATAAGCACGAAGTAGAGAATCAAACGGGCAAAAGTATTAAGATTCTTCGATCTGATCGAGGAGGTGAATACTTAAGCAATGAGTTCCTAGATTATCTAAAAGAGAATGGGATTCTCTCTCAGCTTACTCCTCCTTATACACCACAGCACAATGGTGTATCTGAGCGGAGGAATCACACCCTATTAGATATGGTGCGCTCTATGATGAGCGAGGCTGAGTTGCCTATTTCCTTCTGGGGTTATGCGCTTGAAACAGCAGCATACCTATTGAATCAAGTTCCATCTAAATCTGTGCCTACCACACCATATGAGATATGGAGTAGGAAGAAACCATATTTTAAACGAGTTAAGATATGGGGTTGTCCGGCCTATGTCAAAAGACAAAATCCAGACAAGCTCGAGGCACGATCAGTTCTTTGCAAATTTGTGGGATATCCTAAGAATTCCCAAGGATATTTTTTCTACCACACTGAAGAACAAAAAGTGTTTGTTTCTCAATATGCCACCTTTTTGGAAAAGGAATTTCTTGCAAAACAAATTAGTGGCAAAGAGGTAGAGCTGGAAGAGGTTCCAGAAACACAAATTGCAATTGAAGATTTAGTAAAACCAGAGGATTCAGTAGTACCCGACGAACCCCAGCCTCTCCGCCGATCTAGTAGGGTTTCTCGTCCACCTGAGAGATACTACGGTTTTCTCATTGATGGTGGAAGCGAGGATTGCATCATGGAAGATGATGACCCGACTAGTTTCGAGCAGGCCATCACGAGTGGTGACTCTGTGAAATGGCTGGATGCAATGCGATCTGAGATGGAATCCATGTACACCAATAAAGTATGGATTTTGGAAAATGCTCCTAAAGGGGTAAAACCCATAGGGAGCAAGTGGATCTTTAAAAAGAAATTTGGTGTAGATGGAAAAGTTGAGACTTTCAAAGCTAGACTTGTAGCAAAGGGTTTTCGTCAACGACCAGGTGTGGATTATGACGAAACTTTTTCTCCAGTGGCTATGCTTAAGTCCATCCGGATCTTACTTGCCATTGCTGCATACTATGACTATGAAATCTGGCAAATGGATGTTAAGACCGCCTTTCTAAACGGTGATTTAGAAGAGAGCGTGTACATGACTCAGCCAGAGGGCTTCGTAGATAGTGGGAGCAGCGGAAAGGTGTGCAAGCTGCTTAAATCCATTTATGGGTTAAAGCAAGCATCGCGGAGTTGGAATATCTGTTTTGATCTAGTAGTCAAAGAGTTTGACTTCATCAAAAACATAGATGAACCTTGTATCTATAAGAAGGTAGCAGAAAGTAAGGTTGTCTTCCTCGTATTGTACGTGGATGACATACTCTTGATAGGAAATGATATTCCTATGCTGCAATCAGTCAAGCTCTTTTTATCACAAAGATTCTCAATGAAAGATCTAGGTGATGCCTCATGCATATTGGGGATAAGGATCTATAGAGATAGATCCAAACGGATACTGGGATTGTCCCAATCCAGGTACATTGACACCATACTAAAGAGGTTTAGTATGGAAGAATCCAAGCATGGGAACCAACCCATGATCTCTGGACTCACTCTCTCCAAAGAGATGTCTCCCAATACTGATTTGGAGAGAGTTCGCATGCAAGGGATACCCTATGCTTCGGCAGTAGGCTCTATCATGTATGCGATGCTATGTACCAGACCCGACGTTGCATACTCACCGAGTGTAGTGAGTCGGTATCAAGCAGATCCTGAAGAGAGTCACTGGACGGCTGTGAAGAACATTCTCAAGTACTTGCGAAGGACTAGAGACTTGTTCTTGGTGTATGGTAACGGAGAACTCCGGGTGGAGTCCTTTACCGATTCCAGCTTCCAAAGTGATAAGGACGACTCTAAGTCGCATTCGGGTTTTGACTTTACCCTCAATGGAGGGGCGGTATGTTGGAAGAGTTCCAAACAGGATACCGTTGCAGACTCGACGATGGAGGCTGAATACATCGCTGCCAACGATGCTGCCAAAGAGGCTGTCTGGATGAAGAAGTTCATCACTGAACTTGGTGTGGTTCCATCCATCGAACATCCAATACCTATGTATTGCGATAACAATGGAGCTGTGGCTTTAGACAAGGAACCCAGATCCCATCAGAAATCCAGACATATTCTGAGGCGGTATCACCTGATCAGGGAGATAGTTGATCGCCGGGAGATCGAGGTCAGGAGAGTAGATACGAAGGACAACACTGCGGATCCATTCTCGAAGGCTATTCCCCAGATACAGTTTGAGAGATTATTCGGGATGCTAGGTATGAGATACTACAGCAGCTGGCCTTAGTGCAAGTGGGAGATTGTTAGTTATGTATATGCCCTAGAGGCCATTGTTGTACATATGATGTATATTATGATGGATGCTTAGATATATACAGAGAGGACTTTCTTGCTCGTCATGATAGTATGCTATTTGGTTTCACTTTATCTTAACATGTTGACTTGTATTGGTTTACTGTCTTTCTCTCACATGTTGATAAAGCCCTTAGGATCTGTACTCGACTACTGGGACTATGATGAGATCATACTAGTGGGGCCATAGTAGTCGATGAGTACATCCTATAACTGTTCCTAGTCGAGGGTATATCGAGACAGGGCATCGATACACCAGAGTAGACTAGCGTATACACATCTTGACCCATATGATGGGCGATGGATGATCCCATATCCATCGGTGTTTGACATCAAGGATGGTGTATGGGTGCTCAATGGAGACTGGGTACACTGGACGGACTCGCCGAGAACTCCTAGATGGTGATATACCACACGTCAGATGGCAGTTCTCCGGTGACACTGGTACAGGGTAGTCTGTAGACCCGATATCGTCATAGAGTCTTGTGTGATTCCCACTGTGCTTTGATTTCCACCTTACCACGTCCACGAGGGCATGCAAAACGGTGGCTTTTGGGTACAGTCCCGAATCACATGGAGGCAATGAGCGATAGGAGGGGATTCGTCTCTCCCGGTATATGGAGTTGATGTTGTGCTGTGTTCGATTGGCTATAACTGAAAGTCCCTGGCCAGGGCTGATATAGAGATTTACTGGTAAGTGTTACTAGTAGTTTCTCGACCCGTTAAGAGCCATACATCGACACGACTTATCGGTTACTGGGGTCTGACGTATACCACCCCTAGACTTGATATGCAACATATCAGACGAACAAACCGGACTGTACGGGAGTGTTACTGATTGGATTCACAGGAGAACGCACAGGCTAGCTTGTTGATCTTCTGATCGCTCAATACCTGGATGGCTGTTACGTTTAGCTGACCGCTTGCAGCTTGTGGGTGTTTGATATGATCATCACCTGCTACCGGCGTATTGACGATTCTTTAGAGTCCTACACAGAGGTTTCTTGGCTCAGGCGAAATGGAGTAGAGGCACATATGTGATATGTGCAGGACCGAGGATAATGCGATATGAGATACCGTATTATATTCTCGAGATATTTTGATATGAATCGGGACATCGGATCAAGTGTTTATTCGATGAATCGGTACATGATATATTAGCCGGTTATATTCGATATAGCCGGATCGTTGGATCAAGTGTTGATTCGATGATTTAATGTATAATAGTATATATGATATATTGTATTACATTATCTAATATTGGCTCACTTTATTATTTCATTTTCTCACTGGATTAATACATTGATATATATGCGATATATGTTAAATGTATTATTTTCTTTTGTTGCAAATATATAATATATATGTGATATATATTATTGTGACATGATATGATTTATTATTAAACATATTTAAGGATGATTAAATGGGATTAGGGTTTGATTAGGGTTAGCTTCTTCTTGCGCATTCTAGAAGCTTTTGCTTTTGTCTTGTTAGTTATATGTATGCCCTAGAGGCCATTACTGTACATTGGATGTATATTGTAGTGGATGCTGGGACATATATAGGGAGGACTTTCTTGCTCGACATGATAGTATGCTATCTGGTTACTCTTTACCTTAACGTGTGCACTGATTGTCTCTCTGTTACATGTTGGTAAAGCCCTTAGGATGTGTACTTGACTGCATGGACTATGATGCGGATCATACTAGTGGGGACATGGTAGTCCATAAGTAAATCCTTCAAAGTCCCTAGTCGTGGGTATATCGAGACGGGGCATCGATATACCAGAGTAGACTAGCGTGTACCTTCTCGACCCATACAGATGGGCGATGGATGATCCCATATCCATTGGTGTTTGACATCAGAGATGATATACGGGTGCTCAGTAGAGACTGGGTACACTGGACGGACTCGCCGAGAACTCCCAGATGGTATTATACCTCACGTCAGATGGCAGTTCTCAGGTGACGCTGGTACAGAGTAGTCTGTTGACCCGAGATCGTCATAGAGTCTTGTGTGGTTCCCACTGTGCTTTGATTTCCATCTTACCACGTCCAAGAGGGCATGCAAAACGGTGGTTTTTGGGTACAGTCCCGAGTCACATGGAGGCAATGAGAGATAGGAGGGGATTCGTCTCTCCCGGTATAGGGAGTTGATGTTGCACTGTGTTCGATTGGCTATAACAGGAAGTCCCTGGCCAGGGCTGATCAGAGAATTGCTGGTAAGTGTTACCAGTAGTTTCTCGACCCGTTATGAGCCTCATATCGACACGACTTATCGAGCTATTGGGGTCTGACGTTTACCACCCCTAGGCAAGATATGCGACATATCAGACGATCACACCGGACTGTACGGTAGTGTTACTGGTTGGATTCACTTGAGTGTGAGCGGGCTTGCTCGTCGATCTTCAGATCGCTCAATACCCGGGTGGCCGTTACGTTTAGCAGACCGCTTGCGGCTTGTGGGTGCTTGATATGATCATCACCTGCTGCCGGCGTATTGACGAGTCTTTAGAGTCCTACACAGAGGTTTCCTGGCTCAAGCGAAACGAAATAGGAGCGCATATGAGATATGTGCGGGACCGAGAATAATGCGTGTATGTGATACCGTATTTCATTCTCGCGATCAATGTGTCGAATGGTTGTATGCGATATAACCTAGTTATCGATTCAAGCGTTGATTCGATAAGCCGATACATTGTATACTAGTCGGTTGTGTGCGACATGACCGGATCATTGAATCAAGTGTTGATTTAATGATTTAATGCATATTTATATATTTGATATATTACTTTGCATTAACTAGTATCGGTTCACTTTAAATGGATTTTCTCACTCGGATGTGCGCATTGCATATGCGATATGATTTTGTGCACTTGCTTGTATCATGTTTGATGATACATGCCTTTTGGTTAAGTGTAAAGAATTAAACCTTGGTTAATGAAATGGTTAGGGTTTACTATTTCCTTATTCATTTATTCATTCTTTTGGAAAACGAAAAGCAAAAGAGAAAAATGGTGGCTTTCTTTGTTCTTTCTTGAAGCTTTATGAAGACTTTGACCAAGTGACCATTTTGTCTCATGCTTAACCCTAACCATCCCACTAACCATGGTTTATTCTCTACACTTGACCATGGTTTGGTTATGATAAGTATTCTTTTATTTTTCTTTTTGGAATTAACTTATCATATCATTTTCTTCTTCTTCTTCATTTCTTCAAGTGAAGAAAGCTTGCCTCCATCAATGGCAAGTGATGAATTAGAGTGAGAAATCCAATTCTAAAGTCTACCCACTTCCTATTTCTTCATCCTCTACCTCTTGCCAAGTAGTAGAGTGTGTTTCCTTCACAAGTTTTCATGGCTCGGTGAAGGTGGAGCTTGATCTAGTGATGCTTCGACGTAGATCATCTTCGGCACGTCGTCGATGACCTAGCCCGTCCATTCTCCGATGAAGCCGACGCTAGAGCCCGGGATCCGTCTTGGACAGCGAGGAGACTTCATTGCGGAGCCGTGGAGGTGGAGCACCGGATCTACAAAGGTTGTATATCCGTATTCTCATAGTTAAGTGTTAACTAGTTAGCTTTATCGCCTAGAAATCTAGCCGACGATCCGTTCTAGGGTTTCTCGGCACCGTTAAAATTTGAAATTGGCATGGTTGATGCCTTGTGAGACCTCATTAGGGTGCCTAGGAACCCTACATGTCTTGGTTAAGATATTATGGTTGATATTTTTCCATGACTCATTTCTAACCTAACCAAACCCTAACCCTAGTTTATTCTCTACAAACTCTTAGCCTATCATCCTTGACCATGGTTCTATAATCAATCATATAGATTTCTTTTCTATTCATCACAAAAGGATTATCATTTCCATTATCATCTTCTTCTCTCTTGAGTTCTAAAAGAAAATGCTTACTAGTTAATTCTTTTGTGATGATTTCTTGTGAAAAAGTGAATAAAAAGAAAGCATAATTACTACTCCCTCATCCTCATCTAATCTAGCCCATTAGATTAGGGTGTTCATCTCTATAGAGTGAGAAAGCTTGGGTTTTTGCAACTTCGACGTAGATCATCAGAGATTTGGAACACTTCAAGCTAACATAGATCGTTAGAGTCGTGGAGCCTCTCTTGAGTCCGGGAGATCGTGGATCGCGGCAAAGGGACTTCTACTCGGAGCTTGTGAAGCGAAGGAGCGGACTACAAAGGTTGTAATCCCTCACACTTAGATAAAAAGTTGTTATCTTGCATGCTAAACCCTAATACTCTAGCAAAGATCCCGTCTTTGGGTTGTTCGGCACGTCTAAAATTTTATCCGGGCATGTTTGATGCCTTATGAACCTTCACAAGAGTGCCTAGGAACCCTACAATAAATACCGGGTTTAACAGCAGATCATCCGAGACCCCAAATCGACACTAAAAACACGATATTTATCCAAAACGATACGATACGCGATAAAAACAACAAATTTAAAGCTAAGCTACACAAAAATAACTTAAACAACAGCAAGGAAACATTACCTACACAAAAGAACTTAAGGATCTAAGCTTTGCATGATCCAAGGCATCCAAGAGGCAATATCCAAGAAAAGATGTGATTTTTGTGATGAAATTGTGAATTTGTAATGGATTTGGTGAGGGAATGAAAGAGTGTTCAGTTTAGAAAGAGAATGAGATGAAGAAATGAGAAAGAGATAGAGAAAAAGAGAGAGGTTGTGAGAAAATGAGAGAGGGAGGTGAGTGTAGGGTGAGGTGAGAGGTGAGTGTAACATTAGCAATTAATGCTAACCATGCCTCACAATTAATGCTCCACACCTCATCACAAAAAAAATATCTCTCTCTCTCACTCACAAAAGAAATAATTAAGGATTTAGCAAAGGCATAAGATTAAGGTTAAGTGTCATGGTTGCTAAAACTAGATTAGCACAAACAAAACTCACATTTACGTGCACACGTGCGTGCATGCATATAACAAATAATAATAAATTATTAATTAAATGTTATAAAATGTGAGGAACCCGAATTGGTAAACTTTTTACAGTAAACCCGCATTAACGTCTAAACGAACACTAACCGAAATCTAAGGCGTTACAATCTCTCCCCTTAAAAAAATTCGTCCCCGAATTAAAAATTCTTACTAAGCGTACATTCAAAGAGAAGATTACAAACTCTCATATCTCGCTCGCAACCTCCCAGGTGATTACCTCACTATACGGCTACGTCCAAGAAAACCCTTCACAGATGGCAAGACCTTTGACCAAAGTTTCTTCACCTGCCGAGCCATTAACATAATTGGCTGCTGGTGAACGAAAGATCGCGTCCAAGCTAAATGGTCTGGTACTGAATCATGTGAGAAAGGTCCTGAAGGTAATAGCAAAGTATCAACACAAGGAATACGGGATGAAAACTCATAATCAGGGCGGAAGTGCCAAATTAAATGCAATGAAACTAACTCCCTTTAAGGATCTCAGAAGGACCAACAATTTCGGGGTAAGCTTCCTAAAACTCAATACGTCATTCATCAGAAAGTCCATAGGAATACATGATCTCCCACTGCGAGCTCAAGTCTGCGACCATCACGGTCGGTATAAGACCTCTGTCTGCACTGGGCTACTCTCATCCTGACCTGAACCAACTTGATCATCTCCGAAGTCTCTAGACTAGCTGGGGTCCAAAAATCCTACTACGCAGAGTCAGAAAAATAGACTGGTGATCGACATGACCTAACCCCTAAACCTAAAGGTTGCCAATTGGAGTGACTCCTGATAATAGCTATCGAAGGATAACCCTAACAATGTCGAGTGACGATCCCAACTGCCGACAATAATTAATACGTACGCACAAACTTAATAAAGAACAACTTAGCAAACTGAGCATAACCGGACGACAAGCATCCGAATGGAGTCACGCCCTGACTAAACCTGGATAGACACCATAACGAAATTCGTGGAGATCTGCTCCCACTCCCACTTGGAACGATTAAAGGTTGCAACTCTCCAGCCGGTCTCAGATGCTCAACCAAAACACACAACAAGACAAACACCTTGAAACGAAATCCGAAACTTCTCTTTACATCCCTGCCCATCCGTAACTATCGCACAAGTCACGTCAAATGTTGGTGGAACTTGAATGAGTACAGAGAGTTGACTGATGTGCTTGCTCTAGGATTTCACGTCTCTACCCAATAGTATCAGGTACACAAACGCGTCCCTAAACTTAGCACACCCTTGTCACAATCAAGGACTCCAAATCATTACCCAGCCGAATAGGCTCAAGTATCTTTGACGAACGAGCATCGGCGGGCAGTGCCTCGCGAAAGAGATTAAAGAAAAGTGGTCGGGCACGGACATGAGCAAGCTGTCCCCTCAGTAGAGACAAACTTAAGCTGTACTCAACGATCGCACAAGAACTGTAAATCAGCAGAAGACTGTCTCAACAATCAACACCCGCTGCAGGAAGATGTATATTAAGCTCTGGTGGTCCGTGAAAATCTGACACGACTCTCGAACAAGTGGTGTCTCCAAATCTCTAACGCACGACCACCGTGGCAATCTCCAGATCATGAGTGGGATATTCTGCTCGTACTTCCTCCAGATGTAGGGAAGCAAAAGCGATAACTCTATAGTGTCACCTCAGTACACAATCGAGCCCCACTCGTGAAACATTACAGTTAAACAACAAAGTCGCCCGAACCAGAAAGCAAAGAAAGAACTGATGTAGTTGTTAACCGAGTCTTCAACAGCCTAAACTCCGCACACATGCCTCAGTCCAAAGAAAGAAACCTCCATTCCGGTCAATTTAGTAAACGGTGCAGCACTACTCTAGCGATCCTGTACGAAACGGCGGTAAAAACCTGCTAAGCCCAAAAATCTGCGGACCTCCGTCCTGCACACAAGTCTGGGCATAAGCTGTACGGCCTCGATCTTCCTCGGGACCATACAAAACCGTCTCCCGTAACTACAAGACCTAGGAGTCAACACAAACAAGCCTGAAGGAACACTCCGAGAATCTAGCAAACCGCTGAGGCTCTCCCAATGTTTGCAAAACAAATCCTCAAGTGCTACTCCTGTCCCTCAAGACACATTAAATAGACCAGAATGTCGTCAATAACACAACAAAAACTGGTCGAGGAACGGCCTGAAGAAATCTGGTTCATCATATCGACAAATGCTGCTAGGGCATTGGTGAATCCAATGACACACCCGTACACACAAAGCTCGTAGCACGCACAAGGCAGTCTTCGGAATGTCATCACTCCGAACCCGCAACAATGATGACCTGATCCCAAACAAACTTAGAAAATGTCTCGCACTCTGGAGTTGATCGAAGAAATCGTCAATGCGAGGTAAAGGATACCTATCCGCACCGTAAGCCGGTTCAATTAACGATCCATCAATACACAACATAAATTGTCTTCTTCCTCCTTGATGAACAGAAATAGGAGCTTCCTAATGTGAAACACTCAAACGCACTAGCTCCCCAACAAACAACTCTGCAGCTGATCTTTAAGCTCCTTAAGCTTCGCCGGCTCATCTGAACAACGTCGGAAAACTCTCGCACGATAGAAACCCGGTACAACAAACCCACCGTGGCTCCGGTATCACGAATGAACGGTAAGAATCCACGACATCCTCTCCTGAAAAGCCGACTAGCAAAAAGGCTGAATTCAAGCTGTGAGAGGCGACACAACTATCCACCTGCACAACAAGAACTGACTCGCGGGGGAAACAAAACCTGACTGTTTCCTCACGGTAGTCCACAGACGCCTAGCACGTAGCTAACCAGTCCATGCCTAGGAGAACGTCAAATCCAACATCTCTAGAAGGATCAAGTGACTGACGAATCTTTATCTCCTATCCGATTGGCACACGACCGAATTACGTGTCGCGCAACAAAAGAATCGCTGACAGAAATTAACACAACAAGCGGCTGATCTACCTAACACGACTCTCGTCCCAACCATGGCACAAGTGTGAAAAACAACAAATACATCAAAAGAACATACAAATTAAGGATACCTAAAAACTCTGCATTGGACGCCCGCGCGTCCCGATGAGTAGAAACAAACTCTCGTGTCTGCCCTCTACCCGCAACTGGCTGAACTCCTCCTCTGCTAGACTGACCCCTCTGAGCGAACCTTCTGTGTCCATGACCTCTCTATTGTATAGCAGCCCCGCGACTACGTGGCTCAGTACAACCTCGAACCCGATGATCCAAACTCCTACACCGATAACATCCAGAAAAAAGCTGCTGAACATCCTAGGGATAAGAGCTAGACGACTGTCCTCGTCCCAAGCCTCTGCTACTCCTGTGACGGTCACGAAATCTGTCTCGGCGACTAAGCCTCTGTCTCTGGGCTGGTACACCGGTACGATTCCTCTACTGTTCCAGAACTCTCAGAGTCTCTGGAAGACGTGTCTTGTAAATTGGGGCTGCATCCACTGGTGCTATGTAAGTGACGGACTGCTGCATGCTGATCGCAAGGAACAACTGAGTAACAGGGGTGATAACCTCCTATCGCTGCGCTCGAACGGTCTCAACCATTGAACTCATCGTCTGGCGCAAGTCCTGCATCTCTGCCACAAGCCTAGCGAGCTGATCTGTCGAAGGCGGATCCGTATCCGTCTGCACCTGTGCAACTACCGTGCCATCCTGGTCAGTACTCGTCTCACCCGAACCAACTCTGACCTCGGCCCTCGCTGCATCGCTCTGAGTCCCCATAGTCATCGGCGGCAAGGCTATAAATGGAAATAAGATTCGATAAGAACACGGAAATCGAATCACAAGGATATGAATCATCAAAGAAGGAATTTCAAGAAATGTACTTAGGTCACTTTAGGCGAAGTACCGCATCGTGAGTATGCTGCAGACATACACACACTACGTTACTCTGCTTAAACTACCTACTCCATCATACCAAGGTCATCCTACACTCCGAAAGGTAAAACCTAGCGCTCTGATACCAACTTTTTCATGACCCGAAATTGGCACGTGACGGCCCTAATACTACGCAACGCCTACAGACGTAACGTAGTAAAAGGAAGCCAAAATCCAGAAATCTAAACCATTAAAAGACAAGAAAAGATAAGAATTTTTTTTAAAAGTCTTTGAAATCACAACCCAAATTGTTTAAAAAGTCCAACTTTTCTTTCTTTAAAATTTTGGCAGCACCTCCTTTGTAAAAACTAGACCCAAAATGGGTACAACATAAATATAAATGAAGCATCCCCAAACGGGAGCAAATACATGCCCAAAGGTGAAAACAACCACCTCAACAAATATACTACGCCGTAGCGAAGAAATAAAAGATGATAGAAAGAAAGCTGTATAAAAGACAAACAAGTCACAAATAATATACAATATCGTCCTCACCAAGTCTCTAAGTCAACAAAACAATAGCAGATGGAGATTACAAGAATACAACGAATATACAATACAGCAATACGGATAACCACAAAACCCACCTAAGCAAAACTGCACACTATGAGCTGAAGCGGTATCCATAGCAAAAGATGATCTGATAGATGAATAGCCAGCCCCGACTAATCTGGGGAACACCATGCAAAACAACTGTGGCACAACGAGGGTGAGTTGCCAACTCGTGAATAGTAAATAACATATGTAGGTAATCGCAAGTATGCACGTACAGCGTGAATCTAACATAAGCAATTAATAGCAATAACAGGTCATATGAATGCAATAATCATGAAAGGTACACTAACAGATACAACTACACATGAAGCAATAGTAATATGAAAATCGGTATGCAATAATCATGCAATAATGATATGAAAATGTATATATGCAACAGTCATGAAAGGTACACTAACAGGTACAACTACACATGAAGCAATGCATATAATAAAGGTAAGTAAATGCAACAGTCATGAAAGGTACACTAATAGGTACTACTAATACATGAAACAGTGCATATAAATAAAGGTGGAGTATGGAATGAAATATGTCATTTCCACGGAATCCTGAAATCGTGGTAGGATCACAATCCATAAAGACAATCCAAATCCAATTCCTCAAATCAGCCCCCAAATTGGCTCTCATATCATATAAGTTTCACAAATCCTGAATGTACACTTTCGAATAAATCTCCTATATCCTGAATGTACAAATCAGCAATCTCAAATATATCCTGTATCAAATCTCAAATAAATCACCTATATCCCAAATCTAATCCCAAGTAAAAGTCTAACACCCTAAATATATTTGCATGAATTAATATGATGATGTATATAATTTAATATCAATACACATATATTAGCGTCCCATTCCACTAATATTGGTGTAAGGGCATATATAACAGCGGCCTAATCGCCTGTTATATATACAAAGGAGTAAAAGAAATATCATGAAACCAATGTGTCAAGCATCGACACAGAAATGCCGATCTATCAGGTGCTGTCACCAAGACTGGCACCCTGATAGGTACGTATCATACGCTATACCGAAACCATGAGTGCCTAGCTCTGACCCTCTCCTTTCGACGTATCCATACGCACATGACTTCCGTCGGTATCCCCATGATAACCGCCAAGTCATAGGTAATATCACCGGATGGTATGGTTCCCCTGCCGGGCTCATCGGCGTAGTACATCGACATCCCTTTCTTGCCCCGGGGTACCTCCGGGCCCTACTATGTACCCTTATACGGTCTCGACTCCTCCTCATAGGGGTATATATATATGTCAGAACCGATAAAACTCATGGTGGATGCTGAAATATCATATCAAAGGAAACCGGGTTTTTCAAATAATGCATAATTTCATGAACTCCCACGATCCCCAAATCCAGAAAACATCATGAAAAATCCATATAACAATGCGAAAATCCATGAATATGATATATGCAACATAAACTGAAATGTAAGCATATAAAGGAAAAACCGCTAATTAACTGCAACAAGTTAATATAAAATATCATGCGGTTCCTATTTTATCCAATTCTAAATAACATCATTTAAAGGTAAATATGTAGCTATAACTGTTGTATGTGTAAACACAAAGGTATAGCAAGGTATATGTATCTACCTATAAGTAAATGATGTAGCATACCCCCTGGGTATAAGTGAAGTATGTGCAAGGTATACCTGTAGCTATGTCGTAAAGTGTGTATGTACCTATCACTAATGGTACAATACTCTATAGGTATACGGGTATCTAGCATATAAGTATATGAAGGCATATGTGTAACTATGTAGATATACAGGTATGCTATATGTCATATGCGATAAGAAATATGAATCAATGTCACAATATCCCTAACCAAGCAATATCCTAACTATACGTGGTTTGTGTGTGACATGGCAATTATTGACGGTGTGTGTAGCATACAATCAGTGCTCGCGCAACAAGAATCGTCAATAATATGTACAGTGTCCTAAGGCTACTAGTCCAAACACAACAACATCTAAGTAATAGGGTAAAGGCGCAATTCTAAATATGACATAAAATATGCGACAAGTACTAACATCTCTAGCCCAGACGCATAACGCCATGCGGGTGATTCCCTTGTAGATGTTAAATCTACTCATCAACGCTCCAAACTAGGTGAATCCTACCACCTGTTTTCCCTTTGTAGCAGTGTCTGTAGTCCCCGCCTGCGAACCTGCAATATTAAAACAACAATGGAAATATATATTAATAATAGACCTAAAATACATACAATCTACACGGACCAACACGACATACCTACGTACTCTAAAAGGTTCGTATTGTAGCTAACGCGTATAGCGACACTACGAAACCAACTCAGCGCGACAGCAACACGTAACACGCATCATATCGGATAACGTATCGCGCAAAACGAAACACTAGAAATACACAATTGGTCCTAGATTTTTCTGTGCTAACAATTTGTAAAAATTGCAAGTACCATGAGACTACAAATAACCCCAGAGACCCCTACACCAAAAACCCAAACCCTAACTCCCTACTCTGGCCGCAAATTGCGCCCAGATCCAATAAATCTGCGGCCTGAACAAGGAGTAACTGGCTCGTATTTTGAGGGTAGGTTCTAAGTCTCTATACTAGGTTACTGTCAAGTCAATTTTTGCAACAAATACCTGGTTTAACAGCATATCATCCGAGACCCAAAATCGACACTAAAAATACGATATTTATCCTAAACGATACGATACGCGATAAAAACAGCAAGTTTAAAGCTAAGCTACACAAAAATAACTTAAACAACAGCAAGGAAACATTACCTACAAAAAAGAACTTAAGGATCCAAGCTTTGCATGATCCAAGGCATCCAAGAGGCAATATCCAAGAAAAATGTGATTTTTGTGATGAAATTGTGAATTTGTGATGGATTTGGTGAGGGAATGAAAGAGTGTTCAGTTTAGAAAGAGAATGAGATGAAGAAATGAGAAAGAGATAGAGAAAAAGAGAGGGGGTGTGAGGAAATGAGAGAGGGAGGTGAGTGTAGGGTAAGGTGAGAGGTGAGTGTAACATTAGCAATTAATGCTAACCATGCCTCACAATTAATGCTCTACACCTCATCACAAAACAAATCTCTCTCTCTCTCTCTCACTCACAAAAGAAATAATTAAGGATTTAGCAAAGGGATAAGATTAAGGTTAAGTGTCATGGTTGCTAAAACTAGATTAGCATAAACAAAACTCACATTTACGTGCACACGTGCGTGCATGCATATAACAAATAATAATAAATTATTAATTAAATGTTATAAAATGTGAGGAACCCGAATTGGTAAACCTTTTACAGTAAACCCGCATTAACGTCTAAACGAACACTAACCGAAATTTAAGGCATTACACTTCTTGAGAGCGTGCTTCAGGAAGTCAATATCTGACTCCTGCCCTGTCCTTTTTTCTGATGCGTTTTTGGGGTTTGCCTTAGGCAGTAGACTTGTAAGTGCTGCCACCTGAGCAAGTATCTCCTGTAGCTTTTTATGTTGCAGTTGAGCTTTTTTCGGAGACCGAGTATGCTGTCCGTGACTAGTAGAAGCAGTACTTCTCTTTTTAAAATTCACCACATGGACTGTGTGAACTATCATGCCCCCAAGCTTAAGGCATTTGGAATCTTGACCCTTGGAGTTTGTGTCATGGCCTAAAGGTGGAACGTGACCGGCACTTAAATCACACAACGTCTAAATGCGTAACGTAATTCAAGTAAGCCGAAACCCAGAATCTAAACTGTGAAATAAAGTAGAGTGGAAAAATACTTATTTAAAAAGTTAATTTAAAATGCAAGAGTTATATCAAATTTTTTGAAGATTTAAGTTATTATGAAAATTTCGGCAGCATCTCCTTTGTAAAATCTAGTCCCAAACCGCTATATAACAAAATATACATAAGTATGATACATATAAAAGCGTCCCCACTTGGGAGCAATCTCAACGTCATCCGGCAGAACACAATCACAAGCAAGATATTTGACATCATAGTACGAAGAAAATAAAGAAGTAAGAAAAGTGAACAACTCCCACAATGAAAACATAAAAGTCGGCTCACACGAGCTCGACACCAGATATCAATATAATTAAAGTCTCACAGTCTCATCTCTAAGTTAAAAATACAAGTGGTAGATGGAGTATACTAGATACAAAGAGAAAATATACAAGGTGGAAAACAATAGAATAACCACAACCTACTTACAAAATATCATGTCCAAAAATAACGGTAGCAGTAGAAGTAGCAAAAGTAGTAGCAGTGTTGCCCCGCCGCGACCATACTGATGGGTCGGTCCTGTAAGACACTGTGGCACAACGAAGGTGAGTTGCCAGCTTGTGAGTAGTAAGTAATATCAATGTCACAATCGCAAGCATGTACATAAAGCATCAGATCCTAAGTATGAATTATGATGCGATGTACTAGTATAGATGCAACATGAATAAGTGATCAAGCATGGAATCTGGGTATGGCTGCTATAAGAAACTGAGTATGTCTTAATTAATTTTAATATGGTAGAACCAAAAGTACCATCAATAAAAACAACATAATCCCGTGTCAAGCACCGACACTCAAAAATCTCAATATCTCGGGTACCGTCTCTCAGATCGGCCCTCAAATCCATCTGAATAACACGACTCTGGTCGGTATCCTCCGGATATCCGCCGGGCCAAACAATCATCGGTAGGTATTGTTTCCCTACCATGCTCAACGTCTCTCTGTACCATCTTCTTGCCCCGGGGTACCGTACCGGGTCCACCATGCACCCGCAGAAGGTGCCTCCTCTCTCCTCGAATCGGGTATGCACATAACTCAGAACCGAGAAAACTCATAGTGGATGCCACACATCATATCAAGGGAAACAATATTATTCTTTTAAAATGATCATAAGTTTTCAAAATTCACATGCGGTTTCCTTAATCCAGAAATCTCATGAAAACGGAAATCTCCAAGAACATCATAATATATGAATATGGCGATGATGGTGAATGTACATGATATTAATATGATGCAAGCTAGATGAATAACTTGAAGATTTATATGTCAATAATGATGCAATGCAAAATGCAAATTATCGAGCGAGTTCTATAGTGTACGTGACATAGCAATTACCAATGGCGTGTGTGTACATATAAGATACTGCACGTGCGGTATGAACCATTGGCAATGGTGCAGGTGTCTCAGTGTGATGGTATCAATGTGCATGATGATGTGTATGCAATATGGAATTGAGTAAAGGTATATGTATATAAGATTGTTACTAGACTATAACTATCGAGCGCTTTACGCCATCCGAACGATTCACCCATAGATGTTAAATCTACTCACCGGAATGGTCTCGGCTACTCGAATCCGACTACTTCCTTTCCTAGCCGCATCCGACGTCTCCGCAACCGATCCTAGAATCGCACAGAACTTAGCATATGAGACTAGAAATCCGATATGACACGAAATCAAATACTACACGAACGGACTAACTCACACGAGTTAACACTTGTGAACTTGGTGCGTTAAACGTGTGCAACAATGTCTAAGACTACCCCTAAGGGTTTTTATCCAAAGGAAACACAAAAACAAGAATCGGAATATCGTATCGCTTGTTAACAAAATGCCTAAATTAAGGCAAAATGGTCCCAGATTTTCATATAGGTACAACTAGATAAAGTTGCACATACCAGCAACCTAATTGGAGTTGTAGAGAGCCCTCAACAAAGTTCTACAATCAAACTTCTCAACTTGGCCGCAATTTGCGGCCAAATGCAATATTTTGGCGGTCAGAAGGTGGAGGGGGGGCTCAGGTTTTGAGGGTGAATTCCTAGTCCTATAACTACCTTCCAGTAACTGCAACTTTTCTCTGCAATCACTAGTTTAATAACAGATCATGTTTGAACCCTAATCTCTAACTAAAACTAATTTTGACACTAACTTAAAACATTAAGCTGTTTTAGTGAAAACTTGATAGTTAAACAAGACAATAAGACACTAAACTACTCTTAACTAACCTAATTTAGGTCATGGTTACCCTAATAGCCATTACAACCCCAAACATAACTCAACCCTCTCTTAAAAATTTAAATTTACTTAAAACACTACGCTAAATCTAAATTAAAAATAATTAAGGCAAAAGATTTATAAAGCATGTTAAACTTGGATCATACCTCACCAAGAAATGAAGAAGGCCCTAACTTGAAAAGATTGTCACAAGGTGAAGGCTTGTTTTCAAAGGAATTCTTGAAGGGGTTTAAAATTGGATTTTTTGAAATGATTAGTGAAGGATTTTGTGGTGATTTGTGTAAAGTTTTTGGAAGGCAGGAAAAAGTTTTAGTTAAGGAGTTAAACAAGAAGAAGAAGAAGAAGAGAATGAGGGAGAGAAGAATCTAGAGAGTGAGAGAATTTTTAACCATGGCACACTCACCACTCCTTATTTAATGCACCATGCTTATTTTCCCATTTTCATTTTTATTTTCACTTTTTCTCAAATTTTCTAGAACCATCCTATGTGTAGAATATGTTAGCAAATTATAAATTATGGTTTAATTGTCATGGTTACAAAAACATGTTTTAACCTATACTAACCTATTGTTAACACTTGATTAGTGTGTATGTGCATCTAAAATAATTTAATAAATAAATAAATAAATAAATAGATAAATAAATAAATAAATAAATAATTGAATAAATACATAAATAAATAAATATATATATACCTATGTGGAAATAATTATTAATTAGGTTTTATTGAAAAACGCATGTTATACCGCTAATTAATTTATAATTATTCTAAACAAAGTTTTAAAACGTTACAATCTTCCCCCTTAAGGAAATTCGGTTCCCGGATTTAGAATCTAACTACGCGTACCTTCGAAGAGATGGGAAAATTTCTTCCGCGTCTCGCTTTCGGCTACCCATGTAACCTCTTCACTATTCGGGCCACGCCATAGAACCTTCACGGACGGTAAAATCTTTGACCGTAGTTTCTTCACCTGCCGGTCCAGGATAACTACCGGCTGCTCGGTGAAAGAAAGATCGCGCTTGAGCTGGATCGTCTTGTGCTGAATCGTGTGAGAAGGGTCATGAAGGTACTTGCGAAGCATCGATACATGAAATATGGGGTGTACATCCAGAAAACTGGGCGAAAGTGCTAAGCGATAGGCGACGGCACCGACTCGCTCAAGAATCTCAAAAGGACCCACATATCTGGGACTAAGTTTTCCCTTCTTTCCGAACCTCATTACACCCTTCATCGGCGAGACACGTAAGAAAATATAATCACCTACGGTGAACTCAAGTCTGCGACGACGGCGATCGGAATAAGACTTCTTCCTGCTCTGGGCTGCTCTCATCCTATCCTGGATCAACTGGATCTTCTATGTAGTCTCCTGAACTAGCTGCGGTCCCAAAATCCTGCTCTCACTGAGCTCGATCTAACATACTGGCAATCGACATTTTCTCCCATAGAAAGCCTCGAAAGCTGCCATCTGAATCGTCTCCTGAAAACTGTTATTGTAGGAGAACTCTGTCAAGGGCAAGTGACGATCCTAACTGCCACCAAAATCTAGTACGCACGCTTGGAGAATATCCTCGAGAGTCTGTATAGTCCGCTCTGACTGACCATCGATCTGTGGGTGGAAAACGGTGCTGAAACTCAAACAGGTACCTAAAACCTTCTGAAGTTTCTGCCAAAGACGGCTGGTAAACTGAGTGCCTCTGTCAGAAACAATGCATGTCAGAACGCCTGTAGCTGCACAATCTCAACAATATATAACCGGGCATACTGAGAAAATCCAAAAGTGTTCTTCACTGGAAGGAAGTAAGCCGCTTTCGTCAACCGGTCTACAATCACCCAAATAGAGTCATACCCTCTACTGGACCTAGGTAGACCCACAATGAAATTCATAGAGATCTGCTCCCATTTCCACTCCGGAATAGGCAAAAGCTGTAACTCTCCCGCCGGTCTCTGGTGGTCGGCCTTGACTTGCTGGCAAATCAGGCATCTCGAAACGAAATCTGAAACATCTCTCTTCATTCCTTCCCACCAATAGACATCTCTCAAATCACGATACATCTTGGTGGAACCCGAATGAATGTTGTATGCTGACTGATGTGCCTCCTCTAAGATCTCGTGTCTCAGCCCCTCAGAATTTGGTACACATAGAAGAGTCCTAAATCGTAGCACTCCCTGGCCATCAATCACAAACTCCGAATCTCTCCCCTGTTGAACCTGCTCCATAATCTCAGACAAACGAGCATCATCAGACTGTACCTCCCAGATACGATCAAGTAAAAGTGGACAGGCGCGGACATGAGCAAGCTATCCTCCTGTGGAAGTGAAATCAAACTGTATTCTGCTGTCGCATAAGATCTGCCAATCTATAGAAGACTCTTTTTGAACTGCGCTCAAATGGGACAAACTACCTCCAGGCCTCCGACTCAAAGCATCAGCTAGAACATTCGCCTTGCCCGGGTGATAATGGATTTCACAATCATAGTCCTTCACAAGCTCCATCCAACAGCGCTGCCTTAAATTCAGATCCCGTTGCTGGAAGATATGCTTCAGGCTTTTGTGGTCCGTAAAGATCTGGCACAACTCGCCGTACAAGTAATGCCTCCAAATCTTGAGCGCAAAGACCACCGCGGCCATCTCTAGATCGTGAGTAGAATAGTTTTGCTCATGCTTCTTCAACTGCTGAGAAGCATAAGCAATGACTCTTCCGTGTTGCATCAATACACAACCTAAACCCACTCGAGAAACATCGCAATAAATAACATAACCGCCTGAGCCTGAAGGTAAGGATAAAACTGGTGCAGTCGTCAAACGAGTCTTCAACTGCTGAAAACTCTGCTCACATGCCTCGGTCCAAAGAAATAGAACTCCCTTCCAAGTCAGCCCGGTCAGCGGTGCAGTGATACGAGAGAAATCCTGAACAAAACGACGGTAGTAACCGGCTAAGCACAAGAAGCTGCGTACCTCTGTCACTGAAACAGGTCTGGGCCAATACTGTACGGCCTCGATCTTCTTCGTGTCCACTCGTATACCATCTTTCGTAACCACATGACCCAAGAAGTCAACACTATCAAGCCAGAAAGCGCACTTTGAGAATTTAGAAAACAGCTTGTGCTCTCTCAATGTCGGCAATGTAATCCTCAAATGCTGTGCATGCTCCTCTCAACTCCTAGAGTACACCAGAATGTCGTCAATGAATACAATAATAAACTGGTCGAGAAACGGCCTGAAGATTCGGTTCATCAAATCCATGAACGCTGCTGGGGCATTGGTGAGCCCAAACGACATCACCAAGAACTCATAATGCCCGTAGCGCGTCTAAAAAGCAGTCTTCGGAATATCATCATTCCGGACCCGCAACTGATGATAACCTGACCGCAAGTCAGTCTTCGAAAAATATCCCGCACCCTAGAGCTGATCGAACAAATCGTCAATGCAAGGTAGAGGATACCTATTCCGCACCGTAACTCGGTTCAGTTGATGATAATTAATGCACAATCTTATATTGTCGTCCTTCTTCTTAACGAACAGGACGAGAGCTACCCAAGGCGATACACTCGTACGAATAAGTCCCTTGTCAAGCAAATCTAGTAACTGATCCTTAAGCTCTTTAAGCTCCGCCGAGGCCATCCGATAAGGCGGTATAGAAATAAGCCATGTGCCGGGGATCAAGTCGATGCAGAACTCAATATAGCGCTCAGGCGGCAATCCAGGTAACTTATCAGGAAATACATCGGGGAACTCTCTCACAATCGGAACCTAGTCCAACGGGACCTCTGTGGCTCCAGCATCACGAATATATGCTAAGAATCCCCGACATCCTTTCCTCAAGAGCCGACTAGCGCAAAGGACAGAAATCAAACTGGGAAGGGTGACACTACGGTCTCCATGAACAACAAGAACTGGCTCACTCGGAAAACTGAATCTGACCGCCTCCTCACAGCAGTCCACAGACGCATAACAAGTGGCTAACCAGTCCATGCTGAGTAGAAAGTCGAAGTCTAACATGTCAAGGAGGATCAAATCAATGGAAGAATCTCTATCCCTAATACGGACGGAACATGACCGAAACACATATCGAGCGATAAAAGACTCTCCTACGGGAGTAATCAAAGCGAGTGGCTGATCTAACAAAGACGAATCTCGGCCCAACTTCAGTACGAAGTGTGTGGATACATAAGAGTGCGTACAACCTGGGTCGAACAATATGCGCGTGTCGAAAGAACACACTGAAAGAGTACCTGTCACAACTGCATTTGATGTCTGCACATCCTGAAGAGTCAAAAAAAAACTCGAGCATGTCCTCTACCGGTATCCGGCTGTCCTCTGCCTCTGCCTCTGCCTCTGCCACCTCGTCCTCTCTGAAATGGACCGCCACGACCACGGCCTCTCAGAGCGTCAATCTGGCGTGGAGTAACAACGGGCGTAGAAGGTAAAGCTCTCGGTGGAGTGGGTGAGGCGGTAAGGTGACCTGTGGAACTGCTACCATGCTGTGGCGCCTCACAGTATAATGTCTGACACGGTGATGCAGACTCCCACACCGAAAACATCCTGGCGACGGTTGCTGATGCGGTAAGTAAGAGCTAAATAATCGGCCCCATATCAAGCCTCGGCCGCAGCCACGGCCTAGAAAGAATTCGCCGCGGCCTCTACCTGCCATACCTCTGCCAAACTGCCCAGGAGCTGATACACCAGTATGAACCCGCTTCGGTTCCGGAAAAGTCGTAGTCTCGGTAATATGCTCCTCCACTAGTATGGCTGCGTCCATCGCTGCAGCATAGGTATCAAAGTGTTGGGAGCCAATAGAAAGAAACAAACTCTTTGTCAAGACCTCGCACAAATCTCTTGATGCGCTTCTCTTCGGTGTCCACCAAATAAGGAGCATATCTGGATAGCTGGGTAAACTGGATATCGTACTCAGTCACGGTCATAACAGGAGTCTTGCGCAAAGACTCAAAATTGCGAGCTTGAGCATCCCTGACGCTCCGCGGAAGAAAACGAGCAAGAAAGACCGTTGAAAACTCGTCCCATGTCATAGGAGGAATGCCTGCAGCTCGACCTCTCTCACCAGACTAACACTAAGTTTGGGAAAGACCCTCCAGACGAAAACTAGCAAGCTCGACGGATTTCGCATCAAAATACCTCAAGGAACGACAAATCCTGGACATCCTGTCGAGGAACGACTGTGGATCCTCTGCTGCGTCTGTGCCAGTGAAAACCGGAGGCTTCAGCCTCATAAACTCCTATAGTGATATTGCGATAGTTTCGGTAGCGGCAGGTACAACTGTCTGTGCAATAGGTACTATCATGGTCCCCATAGTAGGAGGAACATCATCAGATCTCTGTGCTCGGCTGGCCTCAATCAAAGATCCAACCATCTGGCGCAAGTCCTGAACACTCAACTCCAGCCTAGTAATCCGTCCTGGAGAAGGAGGATTAATCTGCCCCTAAGGGGTAGGCGTACCGCCCTGGTCGGTCCTCGTCTCAAACGAGTCCGCCCTAACCTCGTCTCTGACGGCAGCCCTCTGGGCCCTCATAGTCTTTGGCGGCATAGTGGCTGGAACAAGAAACAGGATTTGGTAAGAACATAGCAATCGGAACAATAGGATGTATGGAATCAAGAAAAAGAATTAAAAGCAAATATCCTAAGGTCACTTAGATGGAATATCGTATCGTGAGTATACCGCGGAACATACACACTGTAACGGTCGAGATTTCTAATAAAATAACTTTTATTTTAAATTCCTAGAGTCGAGTGGTTATTTACGAATTTAGTGGGTAAAAGAATGTTTTTGAAGAAACTGGTATTAATAATTTTCAAAGCATGGAATAGGATTAAAAGGATTTTCTAAAATCTATTTATTATCTCTATAGACTTAAAATGTTTTAATAAAATTTTATAATGCCTTAAAATAATCCACGTATTTTATTATCAATTAAAGTAATTAATTCATAATTAAAAATATTTTTAAAGGATAAACTAGATATTATATAATTTTAATAGCTAGCTAAAAACGTTAGGAATGGGATATATTATTTATTTTGGCCCAAAATTATTTTTATACTAAAGATAACAATAAAACATAATTTCTGAAATTTTCCCATAATTTTTCCGTATTTTTAAACATTTTTACCAAATTTTTTAAAGCCAAATCAATATTTTTAAATAATCTGCTGATTTTATTTTTATTAATTTTTATTTTAGTTTTTTTTTAAAAACACCCTTGATCCTGGACCGTTGGATCATAAGATTCAACGCCCCAGAACCCGCCGATGCGCCCACGTGGTGGGGACCACGCGAAAACGCGTGTCTCTTCACGCGTGACACGTGGTGCGGCGGCGGCGCGATCTCAGCCATTGGATCTTGATCCAACAGCTGAGGAGAGGAGGCGGCGAGCGCAATCATCAGTTGATGATTCACAATCATTGGTCGGCGTGATTTTTCATGGATTTTAACGAAATTTTGGATTTTCTTGTTGCCAATTGAACCATATAAATAGACACTTCAAACCTAAATTTCTCACACCTCAGAACTCCAAAAATTCTGAAAAAAATATCGGTGCCTTCGTATCGATGACGCCGACGCTATGGCTCCACCCAATCGCTGAGGAAAAATCGGAGCGCAGAGCTTTTGAGGAGTTTTGCACAAGCCTGCGTCTTCAACCGTCAACGTCTAAACTCTAATCAAAGGTAGGATCCGCCTCTCTCCTTTTTTCCTGTCATCTTCTTCTGTCTCAATAACCTAGTTCCAACTTATAACCATCAACCCCTATTTAAAATGTTGTTATAATACTCGTGCATGCCTATTCCTTGTATCCTCAATAATGATAATGTTAACCCATGTTTTAAAACGGTGTTTAAATTTCCTCTGTACACAAAAGTATATTGCACACCCATAATACCTGGAATCTGATATACTTAATGTCATAACCCATGAATTGTCATTTCACCTCTGACATACCCACACTTACCCATACTATAAAAATGATCTCAAAATAGGTTACTTCCACAACATACCCTCGTTTAATTAAAATATTATATTTATTTAAAATATCCATAAGAGATAAGATATGTGAAATAAATATTTTAGATAGGACATACGTATATTTTACTTACACTTTTTCATCAACTACTATAATATTGTTAAGCCCACTTCAGCCTTTTTAAAGAAGAAAATACTAAATTTAAATAACGATATCTTTTCAAAACGAATATTTAGTATCTTATTAAAAGGTAATTTAGTAATAACACCAATCTAGGACAAATGAAAGGTTGTAGGCATCGGTCGTTTATCTAAACCAGACTTTGTAGTGCCTAGGCTAGACAAGTGGGAAAGGTAATTTTAAAAGGCCCGTCTCACGGTGATTCGTGAGCGGATCCCTCCTTTCCTTACTTGTGCTTACCTGGCCACAATTGGCGGTGAAGAGGCGATTTGAGGACCTCACAACTTGTCCTTTTGGAACATTAGGAGTAGTCTAGGTTTTCAAATAAAAACCTCTTGCAAAAGATTTCCAAATAAACACCACAACCTTTTATCGAAAGGATATTTTCGGTAAAACATTATGTTTTTCCAAAATAAATATCCCAAATATCATGGTTTTTCTTAGAAGTAATAAAAGATAATTAAACACTATTATTCTTTTTAACTAAGCTTTCCCTAAGATGACACGAAGTACTTTACGAACTTTAGAAAATAAAACGAGTGGTGGTGGAAGACCATATTAAACGAGATCAATACTTTTAATTTCCAGTTTATGACAGCATGACATATACACAACATGGTACGGCTAGGGTTAGAATGCGCGGACCTAGGTATGGAATACTGTAAGTCGACGTTAGATACCCCACGAGTTGCGGGGAGGCGGAATAGGTAAAACAATCATTTTGTTTAAAACAAACATCGACTAACTTACGGATCTTTGCCAAACCCTAACAAACAACATCATAGGAGGGATTAGCTACTATGAAAGAAGATTATACCTAATGAACCAAGTCCTTCTTGTTCTCGTTGACCACATCCTCGTCGGCCTCCTCTTTGTGATAGAAGTTCCACCTGAGAGCTACTACTCCAAGCTTGACCTCTAATTTGAGGTAACTAGGTAACTGAGAGTGCTAATCAAAGCAACCTAGAGGATATAGAATAGGATTAGGGATCAAATAGTCTTGCTAACCCTTGATCTCAACATATGAGAGGTTAGGGTTGGGGTTTGAAGAGAGAGAGCTTGAGGAGAGAGAATGTGATAATAATAATGAAATGGAATTAACTCATTTGTGTATATATATGAAGCATAAGATATTTTGCACCAATATCTCTTTGCACAAATATCTTCATGCTTCATTTAATACATAATGAATCATCAAGTGAGTTATTAAAAACATTTAATGCATCATTAACTCTCTTGATGAATCATCTCAATGAGTCACAAAACCATTTAATGCATTTTACACCTAAGCCCTCCACCTCATCAACCTTCTAGAAGCTTCTCGAGAATTTACGAGAACGCCCCTCCTATCTGTGAAAACACGGAAATACTTTAGACTGTATAAATCCAATAATCTAATACTAGAATCTGGCTTAAATTAAAGCCCGCTAGTAAAAACTGTCCGAACATCGTACATGCGTAAAAACACGTATGCGTCCGAACCCTGTCGTAAAACCATATGACCTCTATATCGTTTTTCCCGAAGCAGGGAAACACTCTGTGTGAGACTCTAAAGACTCGACTACTACGCTGGCAGTGGGTTTAACCACAGACCGCAAGCGGCACTAGCTGTACGTAACGGTCCCCAGCTAGATGTCGATAAGAAGGCCGATGAGGAAACCCATCCGAACTCCTACTGAGCCTGATGTGACAATCTCCATACAGTCCGGTCTGTTCGTCTAGGACTATCGCATATCGGGCCTAGGGGGGCGACAAGCGTCAGTCCCCTAAAAGCGGTATAAGTCATGTCGGAGCGAAGCCCATTACATGTTGAGAAACTACTGGAAAACCTACCAGTAAAACTCGCTTGCCTTGGCCAGGGACTTTGAGTAATGGCTCTCCAGACACAGCGCAATATCAACTCCCAATACCGGGAGAGACGAATCCTTTCTAATCGCCACTGCCTCCAAGTGCTTCGGGACTACACTCAACTGCTACCTGTTTGCACGACTCCTTTGAGCCATGGTTGGGTAGCAATCTAAGAACAGTGGGAACACACTCGAGGCGAAGCAGCAGTGTTAAGTCTGCGGACTATGCTGTACTCATGTCACCTGGGAACTGTTAACTGACGACGGGTATAATACCAACCAACAGTTCCCTGCGAGTCCTGTCCGGTGTACACGTAACCCAACGAGCACCTGTATACTATCTCCAGTACGACGTACTGATGACTGTGGGACAGACCATCTCCCCAACTGGGATGAGAAGCGTACACACTAGTCTACTCTGGAGTATCGATGCCGTGTCTCGATAATCCTACCACTAGGGACCTGAAAAAGGATGTGCTTGTAAACTACTCAGCCCCTACTAGTGTGACTGTCATCACAACGCTGGTAGTCAAGCAAGATCCTAAGGGCTCTATCAATATGTACACACATATTAAGATAGATATAAACCAAGTAGCATACTACCATGTTTAGCAAGACTGTTAATATAACTGTGAATATCCCAAGCTTCCATTAAGTAATATACAAGCTAGTATGATACAATAATGGACCCTAGGGCATATACACTAACCATCTCCCACTTGCATTAGGGCCATGTTCTGGCGTATCGAAGACCGATCATCTTGAGTAGCCTCTCGAACTGAATCTGAGGTAAGGCCTTTGTGAATGGATCAGCAGTGTTCTCCTCTGTAGCAACTCTCTGGACCTCGATCTCCTGGCGATCTATGATCTCCCTGATCAGGTGATACCGCCTTAAGATGTGTCTGGACTTCTGATGGGACCTGGGTTCCTTTGCTAAAGCTATAGCTCCGTTGTTGTCGCAATACAGCGGTATTGGATCAACAATGGTAGGAACCACCTGAAGTTCTGTTAGGAACTTCTTCATCCAGACCGCTTCTTTTGCGGCATCGCAAGCAGCAATATACTCCACTTCCATCGTCGAGTCAGCAACGATGTCCTACTTGGAACTCTTCCAGCACACCGCCCCTCCATTGAGGGTAAAGACATAACCTGACATGGACTTGGAGTCATCCTTGTCACTCTGGAAGCTAGAATCAGCAAAGGCCTCGATCTTGAGGTCTTTTCCGCCGTAAACCAAGAACATCTCCTTAGTCCTTCTCAGGTACTTGAGAATGTTCTTTATTGCTATCCAGTGGTTCTCCCCTGGGTCTGACTGATACTTGCTTACCACGCTCAGTGCGTAAGCTACATCTGGCCTGGTGCACAACATCGCATACATTATAGAACCTACCGCAGAAGCATAGGGTATAACTGACATGCGATCCCTTTCCAAATCAGTCTTGGGAGACATCTCTTTGGATAGGGTGATTCCGTGACAAGCCGGTAAATTACCGCGCTTAGAATCTTCCATACTGAATCTTTTCAGTATAGTGTTGATATACCTAGACTGCGATAGTCCCAACATCCTCTTGGATCTATCACGATAGATCCGGATCCCCAGAATGTTAGAGGCATCACCCAGGTCTTTCATGGAGAACCTGTGTGATAAGAATCCTTTGACAGATTGTAGCATAGGAATGTCATTTCCTATCAATAGAATGTCATCCACGTACAAGACGAGGAGTACGACAGTTCGTGCTACAATTTTACTATATATACATGGTTCATCTGGATTTTTGATAAAGTCATATTCTTTGAACGTTTCATCAAAACAGATGTTCCAACTCCGCGATGCCTGCTTCAGTCCATAAATGGACTTAAGCAACTTGCACACTTTCCCGCTGCTCCCACTCTGATTGAAACCTTCTGGTTGATCCATATAGACGCACTCTTCCAAATTACTATTTAGAAAAGTCGTCTTTACGTCCATCTGCCAGATCTCATAATCATGGAAGGAGGCAATATAAGTGCACGGCGGCGCCCCGGCCGTCAATCCGACGCCGGAATGCGGAAGCGGTGATTTACTTTAACTTTTAAAACCGGCACCACCGCGCACTATAAACCCGGATCGTGCCATTAAACTAGTCCTAGCTAACTACAAGATGGGGAGAGAGATATACCGAGCGATCCATGTCCTCCGGTCTTCTCGTCGTCATCCCGATCTCCCGCGGAATGTCCGGTCTCCACCTCCTCGCCGGAAGGGCACCACGTCGCCGGCTTCTTTTACGGGCTCCCACCTCTCGACCGAGGCAACTCGGGCACGAAGCTGGCGAGTCGACGTGCCCAAGATTTGTTGTAGAATATGGTGTAGAAAGCTATGTCTCTTTTTGGGGTAATGGAAGTTGCCATATAAGTGGAGGAATGATATACGAACTTTTTCTAGATGAACTTGGGAATTTTGGAGCATCAAGAGAACAAGAAAAACCCACCAAAAATTGGGCAGCCCCCTTCAAGAGCTTGGCCGGCCTCAAGCTAAGGGAATGAGAGAGAGGAGAGAAAAATGAGTGAGGCCCAACCATATCCAAGAGAGAGAAAGGGAGATGATGAAAAGAAATCATCACCAATCAAAAACAACACTCCACCAACCTCATCATAACCCATCACCATTAGAAAAGTCATGCCATCATGAACTCAAGAAAGTCAAGGGTGGAAGAATCATCATGACACAAGGATATGCAAAGACCACCCTCCACAAATGCTTATTTGCACAATTGCAAATAAGCCCTCCTCCACCAATCTTCGGCCAATGAAAGATACAAAGAAATATGGCCGAAGCGGAAAACAAACTGGCAACTCCAGAAAACTGGTCCCGTAATAAATTACAGGAAAACCCCGATACAATGTATACACACCCGCATTTGTATTCCGACTGAATACAAATGCAATGAGACAAAATCTACACTGTACAATACTAGGATCCAGCTTAAACCAAAGCCCGCTAGTATTAACCGTCCGATCCTGATCCGTGCAATGCCGCACGTATCTGATCGAACCCTGCCATATCTCCATACGGCCTCTACAGCGTTTCGCCCGAAAACTTGTGCAACTGAATGTGGGGGACTCTAAAGACTCGTCAATACTATGGCTGTGGATTTAACCACTAGTACGTCAGAGGTATTAGCCATACGTGATGGGCTACCAGCTATTGACCAAAAGGGACGTCGATGAGCGAACTCATCCTGACACCCTACTGAGCCTGTCATTGACAATATCCGTACAGTCCGGTCCGTTTGTCTATGAGCATCGCATGGGGGCCTAGGGGGTTGGTAAAAGTCAGACCCCCAAAAACGGTACAAGTCGTGTCGGAGATCAGCCCAGAACACCCTGAGATACTACTGGAATACCTACCAGTAAATCTCCTGCCTTGGCCAAGGACTTTTCATGTACTGGCTCTCCTAGACACAGCGCGACCTCACCCCCAATACCGGGAGAGACGAACCCCTGCAGATCCGCTCACTGCCTCTATGTGGCTCGGACTGTACCCAACTAAAACCTGTTTGCACGACTCCTTTGAGCCATGGTAGGGTAGTAATCAAAGCACAGTGGGAACTCACACGAGACAAATGACGATCTCAGGTCGATGAACTAACCTGTACACATGTCACCAGGAAACTGCTATCTGACATCAGGTATAATCCCAACTAGCATGTTCCCGGCGAGTCCTGTCCGGTGTACTCATAACCCAATGAGCACCTGTATACATCTTAGGTGAACCAACTGACACCAGTGGCTTGTGAGACCGGCCACCTCCCCTCATCGGGGTCTCGACTGTATACACTAGTCTACTCTGGAGTATCGATGCCCTGTCTCGAAACCCCCACGACTAGGGACCTTTTAAGGATGTGCTTATAGACTACCAGCTCCCACGTATATGATCGCCCTCATACTGCTGGCAGTCAAGCAAGAATCCTAGGGGCTCTATCAACGTGCAATAGTGACATGTAAGGTCACCTAAAGCAGTACACGATGATAAAGGTAAACCAGATAGCATACTATCATCTTGAGTAAGACTGTCCTCCTGGGATAGGTCCTCCCTCAATCATTGCAATCACGTGCCTATGATCCAATAATTGACTCTGAGGGCACAATCTGAGGGAGGCATGGCGTAGGATACTGATTAAGTTCAGTTGAAGATACAGTCTAAGAAGTTTGGATTTGGAGTTCATTTATGAGCTAGGTCCCATCAGACATCCAGAAACATTCTAAGACAGGTATTGCTCATTTCGGGAGATGGCTTTCTCCGCGAACTTGAGATATAGAGAGACATAGAAAGAAACATCATAGCAGATCCACTCGCTGAGGCTATTCCTCGAACGCAATAGTTTCGCAAACGAGCTTTGTGAGACTGACTAGTAGATGAGTTGGGTGTTCGGTATCACACAGGCTGTGAGTATGCGACATCGCAATAATTATCCTTGAGTGCAAGTGGGAGATTGTTGGAGATAGTGCCCTCAGAGTCAATTATTGGATCACAGGCACGTGACTGCAATGATTGAGGGAGGACATATCCCGGTAGGACAGTCTTACTCAAGATGATAGTATGTTATCTGGTTTACCTTTATCATCGTGTACTGCTTTAGGTGACCTTACAGGTCACTATTGCACGTTGATAGAGCCCCTAGGATTCTTGCATGACTCCCGGCAGTATGAGGGCGATCATATACGTGGGAGCTGGTAGTCTATAAGCACATCCTTAAAAGGTCCCTAGTCGTGGGAGTTTCTAGACAGGGCATCGATACTCCAGAGTAGACTAGTGTATACAGTCGAGACCCCGACGAGGGGCGGTGGCCGGTCTTACAAGCCACTGGTGTCAGTTGGTTCACCTAAGATGTATACAGATGCTCATTGGGTTATGAGTACACCGGACAGGACTCGCCGGGAACATGCTAGTTGGTCTTATACCTGACGTCAGATAGCAGTTCCCTGGTGACATGTGTACAGGTTAGTTCATCGACCTGAGGATCGTCATTTGTCTCGTGTGAGTTCCCACTGTACTTTGATTACTACCCTACCACGCTCAAAGGAGACGTGCAAACATGTTTTAGTTGGGTACAGTCCCGAGCCATATGGAGGCAGTGAGCGGATCTTCAGGGGTTCGTCTCTCCCGGTATTGGGGGTGAGGTCGCGCTGTGTCTAGGAGAGCCATTACACGAAGTCCTTGGCCAAGGCAGGAGATTTACTGGTAGGTATTCCAGTAGTATCATAGGGTGTTCTGGGCTACACTCCGACACGACTTGTACCGCTTTTGGGGGTCTGACTTTTACCAACCCCTAGGCCCGCCATGCGATGCTCATAGACGAACGGACCGGACTGAACGGATATTGTCACTGACAGGCTCAGTAGGTTGTCAGGATGAGTTCGCTCATCGACGTCCCTTTTGGTCAATAGATGGTAGCCCGTCACGTATGGCTAATACCTCTGACGTGCTAGTGGTTAAATCCACAGCCATAGTATTGACGAGTCTTTAGAGTCCCCCACATTCAGTTACTCAAGTTTCGGGCGAAACGCTGTAGAAGCCGTATGGAGATATGGCAGGGTTCGATCAGATACGTGCGGTATTGCACGGATCAGGATCGGACGGTTAGTAATAGAGGCCTATGGATATATGGCAGGGTTCGATCAGATACGTGCGGTATTGCACGGATCAGGATCGGGCGGATAATACTAGCAGGCTTTGGTTTAAGCCGGATGCTAGTATTGTACAGTATAGATTTTTGTCTCATTGCATTTGTATTTCGGTCGGAATACAAATGCGGGTATGTATATACAGTAGCGGGGTTTTCCTGTAATTTATTACGGGATCAGTTTTTTGGAGTTGCCAGTTTGTTTTCCGTTTCAGTCATATTTCTTTGTATCTTTCATTGGCTGAAAATTGGTGGATGAGGGCTTATTTGCATTTGTGCAAATAAGCATTTGTGGAGGGTGTTATTTGCATATCCTTGCTTCATGATGACTACACTCTCATTTGACTTCATTTGATTTTCTTTTAGTCATCATGGTTTGTTTTGTGGAGATATGATGGCTTGACCTTTGATGTCATGATTAGGTTTTGGAGTGTGGTTTTGGTTCTAATGATTCTTGATCATGATCACCTTTCTCTCTCCCTCTTGTTTTTGATCCACACACTTCACTCCATTCTCTACAACCACCATGAGAGGCCGGCCAAGTTGATGGGGTGCTGTCCAAATTTTTGGCAAGGGTTTTTGGTCTCATTTTGCTTGCTAAAAATTCTATTGTTCACCCCAAAAAGCTCATATCTCATTTCATCCACCAATACATGGCAACTTCATCCCCTAGAGACATATAGCATTCTACACTTCATTCTACAGCAAATCTTGGGCACGTCGACTCGCCAACTTCGTGCCCGAGTTGCCTCGGTCCAGAGGCGGGAGCCCGTAAAAGAAGCCGACGATGTGGTGCCCTTCCAGCGACATGGTGGAGACCGGAGATTCCGCGGGGAGATCGGGACAACGACGAGAAGATCGAAGGACACGGATCGCTCGGTATATCTCTCTACCCCCTCTCTAGATAGCTAGGACTAGTTTAATGGCCTGATCCGGGTTTATAGTGCGCGGTGGTGCCAGTTTAAAAAGTTAAAGTAAATCACCGTTTCCGCATTCCGGCGTCGAATTGACGGCCGGGGCGCCGCCGTGCACTTACAGTGGTATCAGAGCCTCGCCATTAACCTAGTCTATCTTGGTCTAATGTGTTTACTCTTTCGATCGAACAAAATCCCGAAAACCCGATTTCAAGTTGCACAGTTTCTGTCGAAATTTTTTTGGAGTCTAAAAATTTTTCGGGTTGTTTCAAAATGATGTGCAAGGTGTTATAAGTGTTCTGGAAAAATTTGGTCTCGTGAACAGTCTATACCACCGCGGAACCGCGACCAAACCCATGCTTGGGCCGCGGTTCCGCCGCACTTTTCACTATTCATGGCCCCAAAATTTTTCAGAGGCCTCCTAACTTGAAAATAGGGTTTTTGGAATGTTATTTTTTGGGCCCAGATTTCTTTGAGTACTACAGTATTGCTTGGGGGCCCACTTGGTAATATTTAATCGATCGGATATTTTAAACACATTTGTTCACAGTATTTACATTATATCTGCGACCGTGAATGTCACTTGATTGGTAAATCCTGTCTAACTGCTATAGCCCGGTTAGACGGATTTGCGAACGTGACTTTCACGTTGATGTTCTGTGTATTTCTGTGAAGTTGCGGATTGGTCGTAGGGGATAGCTTGGATGCAATGGTAGTACAGATTTGGTTGTATTATGTACATTTGATATTGCGGGGCGAGCGTCCGACATGTGGACTGCCGTCACTGCCTGTTTGTATATTATTCTTTTGGGGCACGACCAGGTTGCGGTCGATGTACCCGTTGTATGTATATTTTACTTTCTGTACTAGGATTACCCCGCGGAGGGGTGCACGGATAGCCGGGTTCTAGAGGGCAACAAGCCCGCATCTCATGGCATTGAGACGGAGGGCGCTTCACTCTAGAATTGGCGGGCTATTCGCCGCACTCGTAGGGGGTACAGGTTGACCCAGGAGGGGTGCCCAAGTTACCGGATTCCGTGAAGTGTCGGGTGGTCCATTCACGTTGCTGAAGGGGCTGCCTCGCTTCAGGTTTTGGCGGGTAACTTGCCGCGCCCGTAGGGGTCTAGGATTACATTGCACAGGCTATCCACACGACCAGGGGAACGTCGGGTTTCAGTAGTGGCTCTGTGAAACTCGGGGATCCCAAATATCTGTATTGTTCTGTGATGCTGTACATTTCTGTGATGTTGCATTTTATCACACCTTGAGCGAAATATTATATATTGATATATATACTAGTAGATGTTGTATATGTTTTGTATCCGCGCTAGTCCAGTCCCCGCTCTGTCGTTAGTTAGCTAACCTAACGGGTAATGACGGGACCCAGTGGCGAATGCGGATGGCATATACGTACATCATTATATTTCGTTCTTTATGGTGTGATCAATTGGTGGGACTGCGTTGATTCGAATCAATGCAAGTTAAACAAACCTATTCTGATGTTGTTGGAACACTTTTCAAAAAGCTGTTATTGCAAGGATGTTCTCTTTTGTTTTGCATCATGGTATTCAGTTGGAATATCCTGCTCCTCAGTCGACGAGGCAAGGGCCGAGATCCCTTCACCGGGAGTGACCCCTTGGACAAAAAGTTTGCGTCAGGGCATTAACTTCACTATAGCCGATTACTTTTGCTTTGCACCGTGGTATTCAGTTGGAATATCCTGCACCACATTCTACGGGGAAAGAGCCGAGATCCCTTCACCGGGAGTGACCTCTTTAGCAAAGGTTTTCGTTACTATATTTTTCTAAAAAGCTATCCGTTCCTTCAACGATATCAAGTTCATTACGTTAAAGGTTTTTCGCCAGAAACCATTCGTAGCCCTCCGTCGTTTCAGATAGGTAGCACGTAGTATTCATGCAATGTATGTTGGCTTTCGTCAAGGCATAGTGTATGGTAGCTGCTTGTTACCTTTCTGCTGCATAGATAGATGCGTTGATTTGGGACAGTCGTACTACTATTTTGGCCTTCGTCAAGGGTATGTACGGGTGGGTTCAAATTAACCTGGACAATGATGGGTAGAACTTGACATGTGACTTATGATATGTTGGCCTTTGTCAAGGTCATAAGAGCATGGGGCAAAAATCACATCGGGAGTTTCTAAAGAAACTGAAACTTGCCAGATATGCGCATACCTTCTGGAGTGTGATAGCGTGAGCGGATTCCGTCACGTTATCATGCAATGATAGTTGGATCCCGATTCCCACTGATGAGTTGGTTTACTCCTCGGATGATCCCGACTAATTCTTCTTTCAGGTTTGGAGGAGAATTTGACGGTACAGTGGGAGGTTTCCATATTAGATAAATTGGTAACCATTCTGATCTAGGATAGAGTGCACGCTGAGTGTTTCTTTTCTCTCTCTCTTTGGCAGCGACCATTGACCCGACCCTAAGACTAGACTCAGTGACCAAAATTAACCGAACCTTCTTAAACACTGGCTTTTGGATTGTCAGAGTTGCGAACCTCATTGCCACTCCTACTTTTACCCTTTTCTCCAGGACACCCCGTATTACTACGAACATCCACTTCCATTAGACAAAACCATCGTATGGTTAGATACGAACTAGAAGGAATTTATTCGAGGATGGTTTCTGGTTCTGGAGAAAACGAATAGGATTATTCAGTTGTCTTTTCCTTTTACCCTCTCTCTCAGATTGCGAGTACTCCTTGGTTTAGGAGATAGTACACCTATTACGCAAATTGGATAGTCTTCTTCCAAACCATAGGCTGGTGCCAAACGGTGGGGAATGAAGAAAACCAATTAGCCTAACGATGGTGTACAGAAGGTATTAAGTAAAGACATAACAAGGGATTAGTAAGAGGGCAAAGTAAATTGCGACTGCTATTCACGACCAAACCAAGTATTTATTCGTCAATCCTAAATCACCTTTGTATTTCTCCAGAACACTCCATATCACTATGAAGATCCACAGTTTATTGGATACTCCATCGTATGGTTATATACGAACTCGAAAGGAACTTGTTCCAGTTCGGGGATGGATTCTGGTTCAGGAGAAATAGGAATAAGGTTTATTCGGTTGTCTTTTATCTTCACCTTCTCTCGTATTGCGAGTGCTCCTAGGATTAGGACAGTACACCCATTATGCTTATTGGATAGTCTTCTTCCAAACCATAGGCTGGTGCCGAACGGTAGGGAAGGAAGAAAACCATTTGGCCTAAAGGGGTGTACAGAAGGTAATGACTAAAGACATAGAAAGGGATTTGGAAAGATGGCAAAGAATTACACGGTTACAGTTGTGAATCTGGATAATGGAAGAGGCATTACTAGGAATACCGGGATACCCCATCGAAACATTTCAATGTTTCGGTTTCACTGTGTAATGTTAAAAGAAAACTGATTTCCCGATTAGATACTTACTCCAGGGTATGTATTTACCAGGTATGATTCTCACATCTGTATGGTTTTACAGATGATGAGTGGGAGTAAGTTATTGGGAATTGGGTGATCATCCTCATTATATCGGGATTCGTTGTAATCGGTGATATTTGAGGAAATCTCCTGGGTTGTTTGCCGGACGGCAAATTTTTGGTTTTGAATATCCGTTGTTATGCACCAATTTCAAATTGATATATCTGTACGTCTATTTTCATAGAGTGAGATATACCTTTCTGAAATTATGTCTGTGACATTTACCTATATCAGTGGATGGTTAGGTAAGGAGCATTAAACAACGGTGTAATTCTTCTTAACCATAAGTACAGTTTTCAACCAACGACACACAGTGAATGAGTTATCAGACTCAAGGGACTTATACAGAGTATTGTATGTTGTTCAGGGTCCATCAGGACAGAAGGGTTGGTCCTCGTACTATATTCGGTTTACTTATGACTTCTCTAGTTTTTAGATAGGTGTTTCTTGGAAACACAGGGTCCGAATTTTGAGAAGTTATAGGTATTTGAATAAAGTAGAGAACCAGGTATTGCAAGTATAGGGATTCTTCAAAGTGATCGAAGATGTAGATACTTGTGTATGGTATTCAGTTGATAGTAATGATTAAGAGAACTTGCTTCTCTTTCAGGTTACTCATAAGTGGAAGCATTCCTAAGTTGAGTAACGCTGATCGGCCTCTTTCTATTTAGTTAACATGCACTAGAGACAGCTGCATGATTTGAATCTGGTTCAATTAAATCAGTGTCTCTGTTTCTATATTGGATATAGAACAGTTCATATCTTGACATTGTTAAGATACGGGGAGTTGTCCGGCTTATGCTTAAAACCAGACTCTGGATAACTCAAGGCACGTTTCTGTAATGGCTGTTTGTGGGTTGACCCAGGCTATGACGAGGGTTGACTTTCTACCATCTGGCAGATCAATAGTGATACTGTTCTAGACTCGCTGCAGTTTTAATAAAAATGGATTTTTTCAGAAAACAGTAGTGGGAGTATGGTAGAACTGGAAGTGATTCCAGAACCACAAACGATTACTGAAGATTTGATAGGAACCTAAAGATTCAATCTGGTTTGACATTCCATTGGCCACTCCGCAGACATGATGGGTAACCTCAGGCACCCGAGAGGTACTCCGGTAGCCTCAAGGACGGTGGCAGGGAGGTTCTTGTTTACCCACACTTGCCATTGCTGTTGTTCCAGGCTGCGAGACCCGGCAGGAGGATGAATATAGCGTCGTTCTGAACTGGCTTCAGAAGTGTACATGTATATGACTCTGCCAGAGGGTTGTCGTAGTCAGTGGGAGCTGCGGAAGCATTGGTGGACAGGTGGCTTATGTCTATTTATAGACTAAAGCAAATATAGCGGAGATAGATCATCAATTTCTGATGTGACAGTCATAGGTTTGACTTCATCAGAATAGGGGATGGATCTGTTGAGAAGGTAGTAGGGTGTGATGTCATGGTATTTGGATGACATACACAGAGTAGGAAAAGAAACTCTTATACTACGATCGGTTATACTTTGGTCGTCACACAGTGGTTTCTCCACATAGGACTTGGACATTATATCAGATATACTGGTTACTAGATCTATGGTTTTAGATCCAGATTTGGGTGGTTTCCCAATTAAGGGTACTCAGACAGCATTCTAAGAGTATTTAGAATGGACGACTCCTGGCACGGTAGTGTACCTGCAGGTGATAGAGTCACCCTCTCTAAAGGTGTCTTACAGACTAAAGAGGAGAGGGATGTGCATGATTGGCAGATCACTTGCTTAGGCAATTGAGTCAATCATGAGATGTCAAGTACCACACCAGATGTTGTTCTTGCACTAGAAGCAATAAGTTGACATTGATCCTATCCTAGAGAAACAGTCGGAAGCAGTTTTAGAACATAAGTGGATGTTCTAGGGATATGATAACGACAGCCTCTTTCGGAAGACAGTTATCATTCCAGGCTTCCAAGGTGACCTGGACGACAAGGAGGTTGTCAGAGTTATAGTTTTTCCTTCTGAAGAGGGGCAGTATTTTGGACAGGTGGTCCAAGGCAATACTGAGGGAGGCATGGCGCAGGATACTGATTAAGTTCAGTTGACGATACAGTCTAAGAAGTTTGGATTTGGAGTTCATTTATGAGCTAGGTCCCATCAGACATCCAGACACATTCTAAGACAGGTATTGCTCATTTCGGGAGATGGCTTTCTCCGCGAACTTGAGATATAGAGAGACATAGAAAGAAACATCATAGCGGATCTACTCGCTGAGGCTATTCCTCGAATGCAATAGTTTCGCAAACGAGCTTTGTGAGACTGACTAGTAGAGGAGTTGGGTGTTCGGTATCACACGGGCTGTGAGTATGCGACATCACAATAATTAGCTTTGAGTGCAAGCGGGAGATTGTTGGAGATAGTGCCCTCAGAGTCAATTATTGAATCACAGCCACGCTATTGCAATGATTGAGGGAGGACCTATCCCGGTAGGACAGTCTTACTCAAGATGATAGTATGCTATCTGGTTTACCTTTATCATCGTGTACTGCTTTAGGTAACCTTACAGGTCACTATTGCACGTTGATAGAGCCCCTAGGATTCTTGCTTGACTACCGGCAGTATGAGGGCGATCATATATGTGGGAGCTGGTAGTCTATAAGCACATCCTTAAAAGGTCCCTAGTCGTGGGAGTTTCGAGACAGGGCATCGATACTCCAGAGTAGACTAGTGTATACAGTCAAGACCCCGACGAGGGGCGGTGGCCGGTCTCACAAGCCACTGGTGTCAGTTGGTTCACCTAAGATGTATACAGGTGCTCATTGGGTTATGAGTACACCGGACAGGACTCGCCGGGAACATGCTAGTTGGTCTTATACCTGACGTCAGATAGCAGTTCCCTGGTGACATGTGTACAGGTTAGTTCATCGACCTGAGGATCGTCATTTGTCTCGTGTGAGTTCCCACTGTACTTTGATTACTACCCTACCACGCTCAAAGGAGACGTGCAAACATGTTTTAGTTGGGTACAGTCCCGAGCCATATCGAGGCAGTGAGCGGATCTTCAGGGGTTCGTCTCTCCCGGTATTGGGGGTGAGGTCGCACTGTGTCTAGGAGAGCAATTACACGAAGTCCTTGGCCAAGGCAGGAGATTTACTGGTAGGTATTCCAGTAGTATCTCAGGGTGTTCTGGGCTGATCTCCGACACGACTTGTACCGCTTTTGGGGGTCTGACTTTTACCAACCCCCTAGGCCCGCTATGCGATGCTCATAGACAAACGGACCGGACTGAACGGATATTGTCACTGACAGGCTCAGTAGGGTTTCAGGATGAGTTCGCTCATCGACGTCCCTTTTGGTCAATAGCTGGTAGCCCGTCACGTATGGCTAATACCTCTGACGTGCTAGTGGTTAAATCCATAGCCATAGTATTGACGAGTCTTTAGAGTCCCCCATATTTAGTTACTCAAGTTTCGGGCGAAACGCTGTAGAGGCCGTATGGAGATATGGCAGGGTTCGATCAGATACGTGCGGTATTGCACGGATCAGGATCGGATGGTTAGTACTAGAGGTCGTATGGATATATGGCAGGGTTCGATCAGATACGTGCGGTATTGCACGGATCAGGATCGGACGGATAATACTAGCAGGCTTTGGTTTAAGCCGGATGCTAGTATTGTACAGTGTAGATTTTTGTCTCATTGCATTTGTATTTCGGTCGGAATACAAATGCGGGTATGTATATACAGTAGCGGGGTTTTCCTGTAATTTATTACGGGATCAGGTTTTTGGCGTTGCCAGTTTGTTTTCCGTTTCAGCCATATTTCTTTGTATCTTTCATTGGCTGAAAATTGGTGGAGGAGGGCTTATTTGCATTTGTGCAAGTAAGCATTTGTGGAGGGTGTTATTTGCATATCCTTGCTTCATGATGACTACACTCTCATTTGACTTTATTTGATTTTCTTTTAGTCATCATGGTTTGTTTTGTGGAGATATGATGGCTTGACCTTTGATGTCATGATTAGGTTTTGGAGTGTGGTTTTGGTTCTAATGATTCTTGATCGTGATCACCTTTCTCTCTCCCTCTTGTTTTTGATCCACACACTTCATTCCATTCTCTACAACCACCATGAGAGGCCGGCCAAGTTGATGGGGGGCTGTCCAAATTTTTGGCAAGGGTTTTTGGTCTCAATTTGCTTGCTAAAAATTCTATTGTTCACCCCAAAAAGCTCATATCTCATTTCATCCACCAATACATGGCAACTTCATCCCCTAGAGACATATAGCATTCTACACTTCATTCTATAGCAAATCTTAGGCACGTCGACTCGCCAACTTCGTTCCCGAGTTCCCTCGGTCCAGAGGCGGGAGCCCGTAAAAGAAGCCGGCGATGTGGTGCCCTTCCGGCGACATGGTGGAGACCGGAGATTCCGCGGGGAGATCGGGACGACGACGAGAAGACCGAAGGACACGGATCGCTCGTTATATCTCTCTACCCCCTCTCTAGATAGCTAGGACTAGTTTAATGGCCCGATCCGGGTTTATAGTGCGCGGTGGTGCCGGTTTAAAAAGTTAAAGTAAATCACCGCTTCCGCATTCCGGCGTCGGATTGACGGCTGGGGCGCCGCCGTGCACTTACATTGGCACCGTAACCTTTGCTTTTCCCTTAACTCCCACCTTACCAACACCTCCTCTTGGTTTGGTGGCGGCGTTCATCTTTCTTCCTTTGGCCCTTGCCTTGGACCTGGAAGAGGAAGCACCGCGAACAAACATAGGGGGTGTATCCCTTGCTATCTTCAAGGTGCCCTCTGCACTCCTCAACATGTTAAGCAGTTCTGGAAGTTCAACTTCTTTTCCTTGAATGTTGAAATTCAGAATAAACTGGGCGTAGGTGGAAGGAAGGGACTGAAGAACCAAGTCTGTATACAGCTCGTTCTCTAAAGTTGTCCCGAGGTTCACGAGCTCTTCTATATAGCCAATCATCTTTAGGACATGGTCTCCTATAGATGATCTGACGGCCAGCCTCGACTGAAACAAGTTCTTCGAGGTCTCGTATCTTGCTATACGAGATTGCTCTCCATACAGATCTTTTGTATGGAGAGATATGGATTCGAGATCGATATCCTCGTGCCTCCTCTGATGTTCATTATTCATAGAGGCAAGCACGATGCACTTGGCCTTCGCGCAATCTAACTCCTAGGTTTTGTGGATTTCCTTATCCGCAATACTGGAATCTGGACCAGGGACAGTAGGTGCCTTAGCAGTAAGGACATACCCCAATTTGTCATAAGTCAATGCCATCTTAACATTCCGGAACCAATCTTTATAGTTTGGCCCTGTCAATATATTTTTCTCTAATAGTAACTTAAGGCCTGTCATGTTTTGGGTCGCTGCAATGAGAGAAAGAAGGAACACTTTAGCATGATGCTCTTGCAAATTTAGAATGGTTTTTAGTTTATCTAAACTGGATGGCTCCCACTGTTTCTCGAATCCCTCCTCAAACCAAAAAGGAAGAACTAGTCAGGACTATTCTCACTGTACAATTCTTTCTTAATCGTTCAGCCAGGCCGGTGTCGGTACTTCGAGGGAGGTTTTCCAACGCTTTCGTGAAATTCCTTAATTAAATAACCTCTTTTCTCTGTGGGCGTAACCCCGCTGACACCTTTCTCGACACCTACTTGGTTTATAGCATTGATCGTTAAGTGACGAATCTCCTGATGAGTAGCGGATACTCACAGTAGGATCGGGATCCAAATATCATCATGTGATAAAGCTGAAGGAATCCTACCAAAATTATCACACTCCAAATGGTATGCATCTCTTTGAAAATTCCAGTTTCTTTAGAAATTCCCGATATGGATTTCTGCCCCATGCTCTTATGACCTTGGCGTTAGTCAAAATGTCATAAGTCACATGTCAAGTTCTACCCATCATTATCTTGTTAATTTGAACCCATCCGTACATACCCCTGACGTTGGCCAAATGATAATACGACTGCCCCAAACTAACTCATCTATCTATGCAACAAATGAATACCCAGCAGCTACCAAACACTATGCCTTGGCGTTGGTCAAAATACATAGCTTGAATACTACTGAATACCCAAATGAAATGACGGAGGGCTTCGAATAGTTTTAGCGAAACCGTGAACGTAGTGAACTTGATATGATCGAAGGAACCTGATAGCTTTTAAAAGGAGTGGTTAAAGCTCCGCAATTTAAAAAATATCCTCTGTTTTAAAATAACCGAGTGGTTTCTTTTAAACTGTTCCAACGATTCAACTTTGGTTTATTTTCTTTGCATTAATATAATGAGTCCCATCAATTAACTTATCATTGCAGAAAACAACGAAAATACAACGTCCTCTTATGCCATCCGCATTCGCCACTGGGTCCCGTCATTCACCCGTTATGTTACTTAACTAACGATAGAGCGGTGGCTGGGCTAGCGCGGGTGCAAAATATAAGTGACGCCTAATAGCTATCATATATAGATATTGTACATTCGTTAGACGCAATAATAAGCATTCCAGATCACAGATGAACATATTGGATTTTCTACGAATCCGCATTCCTTTTGAGCCTGAAAAAAAAGACGGATCACACAGTCGCGATGAATAGCCAAAACCCCACCCTAGACCCCTACGGGTACGGCAAACTACCTGCCAAGTACCCGAAGCGAAGCGGTCTCCCTCAACAACATGAGTAGGCCACTAAACACTTCAAAGTACCTGGTAGTTTGTGCACCCCACCTTGGGTCTATCCTAGAAGCAAAAATCAGTAAATGAAATAATACAACGGTGGCTACAACCTCAGCCCCGATGTGCCCCGCAAAAGAATATTACAACAATTTACAAATTACATTTGAACGAAAAAACACTCGTCTCACATCCCCGGTTATCCATTCACGACAATCCAACAAGTTCACAAACACAAACCACTACAGAAATGTGCAACACCCTGCTAACCGACATACTAGCAGTTAGAAGAGGTTTACGAACACATTAAAAAAATCACAGATATAATCAAATTAGCCAAACATCTTAGAATTTCGATCAAGCAAACGCAAATGATTCTACTCCAAATAATTCACTGTGCACCTGAAACCTGAGCAGGAACAGAACATCCCAGAAAGAACAAAATCAACACAGAAGAGTTACTGGGGAAATTTGGGTTGACTCGACCCCAACTCGACCGCGGATCCGCGGCGGATCGCTTGGATCGGCCGCGGATCCGCGGCGGTTTGGTCGAGTTACTACCCCAAATTTCTCCAGTAACCTTATATTTCCCTGCTTGTATTTTTAAGGGCCTCTAAAAAAAATTTAGACCATGTTTTAAAAACAACAGAAACATGGTGAAAAAGATGTTTTTTCCGGTTCGTTTTGCGATCGAATTTCTAACGACTTTGCTAACAAATTAGTTATTGTTTAGCGAGGCTCTGATACCACTGTAAGTCGACGTTAGACACCCCACGAGTTGCGGGGAGGCGGAATAGGTAAACCAATCATTTTGTTTAAAACAAACATCGACTAACTTACGGATCTTTGCCAAACCCTAACTAACAACATCATAGAAGGGATTAGCTACTATGAAAGAAGATTATATCTAATGAACCAAGTCCTTCTTGTTCTCGTTGACCACCTCCTCGTCGGCCTCCTCTTTGTGATAGAAGATCCACCCGAGAGCTACTACTCCAAGCTTGACCTCTAACTTGAGGTAACTAAGAGTGCTAATCAAAGCAACCTAGAGGATATAGAATAGGATTAGGGATCAAATAGTCTTGCTAACCCTTGATCTCAACACATGAGAGGTTAGGGTTAGTGTTTGAAGAGAGAGAGCTTGAGGAGAGAGAAGGTGATAATAATAATGAAATGGAATTAACTCATTTGTGTATATATATGAAGCATAAGATATTTTGCATAAATATCTCTTTGCACAAATATCTTCATACTTCATTTAATACATAATGAATCATCAAGTAAGTCATTAAAAACATTTAATGCATCATTAACTCTCTTGATGAATCATCTCCATGAGTCACAAAACCATTTAATGCATTTTACACCTATTCCCTCCACCTCATCAACCTTCTAAAAGCTTCTCGAGAATTTAGGAGAACGCCCCTCCTATCCGTGAAAACACGGAAATACTTTAGAATGTATAAATCCAATAATCTAATACTAGAATCTGGCTTAAACTAAAGCCCTCTAGTAAAAACTGTCCGAATATCGTACGTGCGTAAAAACACGTATGCGTCCAAACCCTGTCGTAAAACCATACGACCTCTATATCGTTTCGCCCGAAGCAGGAAAACTCTCTATGTGGGACTCTAAAGACTCGACTACTACACTGGAAGTGGGTTTAACCACAGACCGCAAGCGGCACTAGCTGTACGTAACGGTCCCCAGGTAGATGTCGATAAGAAGGCCGATGAGGAAACCCATCCGAACTCCTACTGAGCCTGATATGACAATCTCCATACAGTCCGGTCTGTTCGTCTAGGACTATCGCATATCGGGCCTAGGGGGCGGCAAGCGTCAGTCCCCTAAAAGCGATATAAGTCGTGTCGGAGCGAAGCCCATTACACCTTGAGAAGCTACTAGAAAACCTACCAGTAAACTCACTTGCCCTGTCCAGGGACTTTGCGTAATAGCTCTCCAGACACAGCGCGATATCAACTCCCAATACCGGGAGAGACGAATCCTTTCTAACCGCCACTGCCTCTAAGTGCTTCGGGACTGCACCCAACTGCTACCTGTTTGCACGACTCCTTTGAGCCGTGGTAGGGTAGCAATCTAAGAACAGTGGGAACACACTCGAGGCGAAGCAGCAGTGTCAAGTCTGCGGATTATGCTGTACTCATGTCACCTGGGAACTGTTAACTGACGACGGGTATAATACAACCAACAATTCCTTACGAGTCCTGTCCGGTGTACCCGTAACCCAACGAGCACCTGTATACTATCTCCAGTACGACGTACTGATGGCTGTGGGACAGACCATCTCCCCAACTGGGATGAGAAGCGTACACACTAGTCTACTCCGGAGTATCGATGCCCTGTCTCGATAATCCTACGACTAGTGACCTGAAAAAGGATGTGCTTGTAGACTACCCAGCCCCCACTAGTGTGACTGCCATCACAACGCTGGTAGTCAAGCAAGATCCTAAGGGCTCTATCAATACACACACACATATTAAGATAGATATAAACCAAGTAGCATACTACCATGTTTAGCAAGACTGTTAATATAACTGTGAATATCCCAAGCTTCCATTAAGTAATATACAAGCTAATATGATACAATAATGGCCCCTAGGGCATATACACTAACAAATACTTATAAAGATCCCGATATTCCGGGTGAACAGTCCAAAGTGTGGACGACTATACAAATTTGAAGATCCCGATATTCCGGGTGAACATTCCAAAGTGTGGACGACTATACAAATATGAAGATCCCGATATTCCGGGTGAACAGTCCAAAATTTGGATGACTATACAATGTGGAAATTCCATACCTAGAGGTATACGCACTAACTTTAGACCTTTATACTGAATAACAGGGATGGGTAGTTTGATTAGGCAAGGAGATATCGGAACTCGGATTCCCCTACTACTCGATCATGATCCCGGGAAATGAAATGGTACATTTCACTTCCCCAGTTGTTGTTCCGTGGCCACAACGGAATAATCGCGAGTATCCGGACCCTTGTTTAACAAACTAATACGAAATTTTACCTTCACCTATACTTCCTACATATAATTTACAACATACTCATGCTCATATATACCTCTTTTCAAAACGTCTTAAGTTTGCCCATTTCAAACATTTACACCCCCTTACATTATATCTGCATGCATACATCATACTCTTATATACACCTGTTCATTTTTATACTCCTATTTCCTAATGAGGCAATCCTACCCGAGTATAACTCGCTGACGGAATTTCTCTCTTTTTCCCTTTTGGAATGTCCGTTAGATGGGGATGAGTTTTATGATGAAGATCTAGGCGGGGAACCGACTAACGAAGATTATGCAGAGTTGGCATCGGAGGATTATTTCTTTGTCGCCCACTTGTTTAGGGCTTTGTTTCTTTGATGTAATTAAACCAATTAGTTTGCTTTGTTTTTCTTTTCTCTAAGAATGTAATAAAGTTGGTTAATGGAAATAAAATGCCTTTCGCTTTTATTGTTTTATTTTGGTACACACCCTGCATATTATGATTATTCTTACGCTTAACGTAACTGTATTGAATAGACCACCTTCAATACAGTTAGGTTGCGGACCGTGCCACGCCACTCTTCACCTTCTTTTGGGAAGTGGGACGTGACACACACGCTACGTCACTCTGCTTAAGTTACCTACTCCATCATACCAAGGGTCATCCTACACTCAGAAAGGTAAAACCTAGAGCTTTCATACCAACTTTGTCACGGTCCAAAGGTGGAACGTGACCGGCATTTAAATCACGCAACGTCTAAAAGTGCAACTTAATTCAAGTAAGCCGAAACCCAGAATCTAAACCGTGAAATAAAGTATAGTGGCAAAATACTTGTTTGAAAAGTTAATTTAAAATGCAAGAGTTATATCAACATCTTTGAAGATTCAAGTTATTATGAAAATTTCAGCAGCATTTCCTTTGTAAAATCTGATCCTAAACCGCTACATAACAAAATATACATAAGCATGATACATATAAAAGCAATCTCAACACCATCCGGCGGAACACAATCACAATCAAGATATATGACATCATAGTGCGAAGAAAATAAAGAAGTAAGAAAAAAGAACAACTCCCATAATGAAAACATTAAAGTCGGTTCACATGAGCTTGACACCAGATATCAATATAATGCAAGTCTCACAGTCTCGTCCCTAAGTCAAATATACAAATGGTAGATGGAGTATACTAGATACAAAGAGAAAATATACAAGGGGGAAAATAAAAGAATAACTGCAACCCATCTACAAAATATCACGTCCAAAAATAACGGTAGCAATAGATGTAGCAAAAGTAGTAGCAGTGTGCCCCGCCGCGACTATACTGACGGATCGGTCCTGCAAAAGACACTGTAACACAACGGGGGTGAGTTGATAGCTCGTGAGTAGTAAGTAACATCATATGTAACAATTGCAAGCATGTACGTAAAGTGTCGGATCCTAAGTATGAATTATGATGCGATGTACTAGTATAGATGCAACATGAATAAGTGATCAAGCTTAGAATCTGGGTATAGCTGCTATAAGAAACTGAGTATGTCTTAATTAATTTTAATATGGTAGAACCAAAAGTATCATCAATAAAAACAACATAATCCCGTGTCAAGCATCGAAACTCAAAAATCTCAATATCTCGGGTGCCGTCTCTCAGATCGGCCCTCAAATCCATCTGAATCATACGACTCTGGTCAGTATCCTATGGATATCCGCCGGACCAAACAATCACAAGTAGGTATTGTTCCCCTGCCAAGCTCAACGTCTCTCTGTACAATCTTCTTGTCCCGGGGTACCGTACCGGGTCCACCATGTACCCGTAGACGGTGCCTCCTCTCTCTTCGAATCGGGTATGCACATAACTCAGAACCGAGAAAACTCATGGTGGACACCAAACATCATATCAAGGGAAACCGCATTTTTCTTTTAAAATGATCATAAGTTTTCAAAATTCACATGCGGTTCCCCAAATCCAGAAATCTCATGAAAATAAAAATCTCCAAGAACATCATAATATATGAATATGGCAATGATGGCGAATGTACATTATATTAATATGATGCAATATAGATGAATAACTTGAAGATTTATATGTCAATAATGATGCAATGCAAAATGCAAGTTATCGAGCGAGTTATATAGTGTACATGACATAGCAATTACCAATGGCGTGTGTGTACATATAGGATAGTGCACGTGTGGAACCATTGGTAATGGTGCAGGTGTTGTAGTGTGATGATATCAATGTGCATGATGATGCGTATGCAATATGGAATTGAGTGTGTGTGTGTGTGTATAAGATTGTTACTAGATTCTAAATATCGGGCGCTTTACGCCATCCGAACGATTCCTCCATAGTTGTTAAATATACTCACCGGAATGGTTTCGGCTACTCGAATCCGACCACCTCCTTTCCTCTCTTAGCCTTGTTCAACGTCTCCGCAACTGATCCTAGAATCGTACAAAACTTAGCACATGAGACTAGAAATCCGATATGACATGAAATCAAATACTACACGAACGAACTAACTCTCACGAGTTAATACGTCTGAACTTGGTGCGTTAAACATGTGCAACAACGTCTAAGACTACCCATAAGGGTTTTTATCCAAAGGAAACACCAAAACAAGAATCGTAATAAAGTATCGCATGTTAAAAAAACGCCTAAATTAAGGTAAAATGGTTCTAGATTTTCATATAGGTACAACTAGAGAAAGTTGCACATACCTGAGACCTAATTGGAGTTGCAGACAGCCCTCGACAAAGATCTACAACCGAACTTCTCAACTTGGCCGCAATTTGCGGCCAAATGCCATTTTTTGGTGGCCAGAAGGTGGAGAGGAGGGCTCAGGTTTTAACGGTGAATTCCTAGTCCTATAACTAGCTTCCAGTAATTGCAACTTTTCTCTGCAATCACTGGTTTAATTGCATATCTCGTTCGAACCCTAATTTATAACTAAAACTAATTTTGACACTAATTTAAAATATTAAGATGTTTTAGTGAAAACTTGATAGTTAAACAAGACTGTAAGTCACTAAACTATTCTTAGCTAACCTAATTTAGGTCATGATTACCCTAATAGCCATTACAACCCCAAACTTAACTCAACCCTCTCTTAAAACTTTAAATTTAATTAAAACACTACCATAAATCTAAATTAAGAATAATTAAGGCAAAAGATTTATAAAGCATATTAAACTTGGATCATACCTCACCAAGAAATGAAGAAGGCCCTAACTTGAAAAGATTGTCACAAGGTGGAGACTTGTTTTTAAAGGAATTCTTGAAGAGGTTTAAAATTGGATTTTTTGAAATGATTAGTGAAGGATTTTGTGGTGATTTGTGTATGGTTTTTAGGAGGTAGAGAAAAGTTTTAGTTAAGGAGTTAAAGAAGAAGAAGAAGAGAATGAGGGAGAGAAGAATCTAGAGAGAGAGAATTTTTAACCATGGCACACTCACCACTCCTCATTTAATGCACCATGCTTATTTTCCCATTTTCATTTTTATTTTCCCTTTTTCTCAAATTTTCTAGAACCATCCTATGTGTAGAATATGTTAGCAAATTATAAATTATGGTTTAATTGTCATGGTTACAAAAACATGTTTTAACTTATACTAACCTATTGTTAACACATTATTAGTGTGTATGTGCATCTAAAATAATTTAATAAATAATAAATAAATAAATAAATAATTGAATAAATACATAAATAAATATATATATACATATGTGGAAATAATTATTAACTAGGTTTTATTGAAAAACGCATGTTATACCGCTAATTAATTTATAATTATTCTAAACAAATTTTTAAAACATTACAGTATGCCTCGGACGTTTGGACTTTATTAGGCCTCTCATTTTTATAAGAAACCGCTTTAGCTATAGGAGGAACCATCAAAACAAAAACCATCTTGGGATGAGTCATCTTGTATTTGGAAGGGAGGTTGTCAGAGTTTGGCTGACGCTTAGAGGAAGAGCCGCAGATGACAACTTCGCCTGCTTCCATACCTTATATAAAAATGAAGAAAGTTCTTTTATGGAGCGAATTGGTTTTTTCTCTCCTTGGATCTCCGTTGGTTGCGGAAACATTTTTAATACTGTGGTAGGAGAATTTTGTCTGACCCTTTGTAGCAGTCCAAAATTGTTCCCGGTTGGAACAACAGCATCTGCCGTCACAGTTGAAATCAACCCAAATGGAGAACTTCCCACAACTTATCTTATTTGACGCCCATTTTGATGTCGATCATGTCTTTTGACCGGAGTTTCTTCAATCTCAGGAATTTGCTGACATGCCCTCTGTTTTCCTTGAGAGCATGAATATTTTGCCCCCTGCATCGACCTTGGTCTTTGGCCGGTGCCAGTTGTTTGGGGACTTATTCCATCGGCAAAGCTAAAGTTTGAGAATCCGGTTCATGGAAGACAAACTTCTTCTGGGCTTCCACCATCGGCATTGAGGCACCGAGGGTAAGAGATGGGAACATAGACCCAAAGATAAGCCTATTAATTTCTTGAAGAGTGGGATTGCAGAGATTTGAGGGTGCAAGTGACCCATACTTGACTCCAGCAGATGTGACAGAGCCTGAGTTGCGGTGATTGGAAGGAAACACCATTCTGCAAAGAGACGAAACGCAAGCTTCAGTATCACATCACCCAAGGGAAACTACAAACATATATATATATATATATATATATATATATATATATATATATATATATATATACACGATTATTTGATCGCGGAAAAACATGACACACGAAGTGTGGAGTGGAAAGAGGAAAATAGTCCCACCGGACATGCCAGAATCTGTTTACCGCCGAAGACAGAGATGAACCGGGATAGGTCGTCTTGCCTGAATTTGGGGGCAGATGCTATTTGAACATAACCATCCACCTCTCCGAAGATACCAAGTTGATTTATGGAACCGTATATCGAAATTTTGGATAGATGCGACCGATGTAGCAGACTTATCAGATTCCCCCTTATTTGTGTGGGATTTTTTTATTGTGGGAATTCTCTTCCCTGCAGGCGCAAGCCCCTGCAGTTAATTACATTATCGCATTACGATAACAACTTTCACCTGCTCCAGGCAGATTACTTCGTGTCGTGTTATGTTTGTTTATTTTAGGGTTTTGAACTTAGGATGCGGATTTCATATAAATGAGGTCCATCAGTTCATGGGATATTTGGATTTGATCTAAGGATCGTTAGTCATATATGAGACTAAGATCTACTTAGGAATAATGAACATATGGGCTCGACTGATCATTAGATCATATATGAATAGCCCATGGATAGCATACGGTAGTCAATATAGAGACAGTCCGCAAGAAAAAACATATTAGATTAAAGACATCACGGTCCAATATTAGTTTAAGGACATTTCGGTCCAACATTCCTGCGTTCGGGACGAAATATTAGTTTAAGGACGTTTCGGTCCAACATTCTCGTGTTCGGGACAAATATTATTTTAAGGGTGTTTCGCTCCAACATTCCCGTGTTTGAGACGAATATTAGTTTAAAAACGTTTCGGTCCAACATTCCCGTGTTTGGGACGAATATTAGTTTAAGGACATTTCGGTCCATCTTTCATCTTGTGCGCACGGGTATATTTTACGTGGTGAAGTGAATGATTGGTAACATGTGATTCGCCCAATATCAGGGTGCAATCTAATTTGAAGGCATTTATATTTCCCTCAAAGATATACATATACATATATGTATAAAGTCGGAGCTCAATATGAGATTCGAATTTATATGGGATGCATGTTAATATGAGGTATGTACATCAATATAAAAAGTGCATCAATGTAGGTGTTAGTTATATGTATGCCCTACAGGCCATTACTGTACATGCGATGTATATTGTAGTGGATGCTTGGACATATATAGGGAGGACTTTCTTGCTCGACATGATAGTATGCTATCTGGTTTCTCTTTATCTTAACATGTACACTTATTGTCTCTCTATTACATATTGATAAAGCCTTTAGGATGAGTACTTGACTACCAGGATTATGATGCAGATCATACTAGTGGGGCAGAGGTAGTCGGTAAGTACATCCTTCAAATATTCCTAGTCATGGGAGTATCGAGACAGGGCATCGATACTCCAGAGTAGACTAGCGTATACGCTTCTCGGCCCATATGATGGGCTATGGATGATCCCACATCCATTGGTGTTTGACATCAGAGAAGGTATACGGGTGCTCAGTGGAGACTAGGTACACTGGACAGACTCGCCGAGAACTCCTAGATGGTCACGCCCTATAACCCCGACCAAGTGACTGTAGGAGAACCCCGTCGCCAAAAGCATCCGTTCGGGTGCTCGCGGCCACGGTATTCCGCCTTAGTGCACTTCGTCGACGGCATCGGGGGTGCGGATGTCTACTAAAGTTTCCGACGAGCATTCGATCAGGTTATCGGGAATCTTGTTGAATTACCCGATTGGTTATTGAAAAGTTTTTTCAATATCGAGACTAAAATGCGGGGTTTATAATTGTTAGACATGTGATGTCTAAGGAATTCATTTGGTTAGGCATGAAATCTAAAGCATGAGATACATTGGGTTTATGATGTCTAATATGGTTGCGGATTCCAATTGTTGACCGTAAGTGTAATATGTGGTGTATCGCTATTTTTGTTGCTATACGTCAACGACAATTGGGATACGCATATTTACTTACGTTGATGACATGTGATGTTATGCGTTGCTGTGATGTGTTATATTGGACCGTCGTGTTTTGAATAGCCGGGTTTTTTTTATGTGAGATGAGAGTTTTTCATTTTCATTCATATAAAAGCTTGTATGTAATATTCTTTTATTGGGGCACTTCCGTGTTGAGGATGATGTCACCATTATGTATATTATTTACTTTTCCGCATTAGGATAGACCCAAGGAGGGGAGCATAAGTAACCGGGTTCTAGGGTCCACTTGGAGACCATCTCGAAGAGTCGAGACCGGGTCTCCTAACTCTAGAATTGGTAGGGTTGCTTGCCGCTCTCGTAGGGGTCTAGGGATGTGGGTCTGGCTATTCATCGCGACCGTGGAATCCGGGTTTTTTATTGGCTTAATTAAAACACTGAATTCCTAGTATATCCAATATTTCATATATGTTCTTCTACTGCTGATATTCTGTGATGTGATCACTTGATGTTCTAAGACGAATCCTTATATTATATATATGATATATAATAAATATTGCTGCTTTCGTTTCTTCTGTGATGCTTAGGAAGCATAATTGATGGGACTTCATTAATAAGATTAATGAAATAAAAGAAAACTTAAGATGTTGTAGAAACTTGTTTAAAAACTGGTAGCTCTAGTTCTTGCTTTGCATAGCGGTATTCCTTGTAGAATATCCAGAACCTTATTTGATAAGGAAAGAGCCGAGATCCCTTCACCGGGAGTGACCTCTTTAGCGAAACTGGCAGATGCTACAACCCACTCGGTTTGTCTTTTGATTGCTTCTATAGTTTTTGCTTTGCATAGTGGTATTTGTGAAATTTCCTGCACCTTATTCGATAAGGAAAGAGCCAAGATCCCTTCACCGGGAGTGACCTCTTTAGCAAAACAAGTAAAAAACTCAAAAACACTCCTTTTTCAAAATCACTCGATTCTACAACGATATCAAGTTCATTACACAAAGGGTTTTTTTAAAAACCTGTCGCAGCCCTCCGTCATTTCAGATAAGTGGTATTTAGTATTTGTGCTGCGTTTGTTGGCCTTTGTCAAGGCGTAGTGTGCGGTAGCTGATTAGTACTTATCTGCTTGAGCATATGATGCGATTGGATTAGGGTAGTCGTGCGACCTTTTTGGCCTTTATCAAGGGTCATGTGGGTGGGTTTAATTCAATCAGGAAATGATAGGTTGAACTTGACTAGCATCCTATGGTTTTTTGGCCTTTATCAAGGTCATAGGAAGTTAGGGGGAAAATATTATCGGAATTTCAAGTGTTGAAATTTGCAATGAGATTGCATACCTTCTATGAGATAGTTGGATCCCGATTACCACTGCGAGTAAGAGTTGCTCATGGGAGAGTTTTACATATTACAATTAGCCGATCAAGTAGGTGTCTAGAAAGGTGTTAACGTGGTTACTATTGGATATAGTGCCCTCAAAGTCAATTATTGGATCGCAGGTACGTGATTGCAATGATTGAGGCAGGACCTATACCGATATGACAATCTTGCTCGAGATAATAGTATGCTATCTGGTTTGTCTTTATCATCGTATACATGCTTTAGTTCACCATTGCATGATGATAGAGCCTATAGGATTCTTGCTTGACTACCAGCAGTATGATGGCGATCATATATGTGGGAGCTGGAGCCTGTAAGCACATCCTTAAAGTGTCCCTAGTCATGGGAGTTTCAAGACAGAGCATCGATACTCCAGAGTAGACTAGTGTATACAGTCGAGACCCCAACAAGGGGCGGTGGCCGGTCTCACAAGCCATTGGTGTCAGTTGGTTCACCTAAGATGTATACAGGTGCTCATTGGGTTATGAGTACACCGGACAGGACTCGCCGGGAACATGCTAGTTGGTATTATACATATCGTCAGATAGCAGTTCCCAAGTGACATGTGTATAGGTTAGTTTGTCGACCTGAGATGGTCATTTGTCTCGTGTGAGTTCCCACTGTGCTTTGATTTCTACCCTGCCATGCTCAAAGAAGACGTGCAAACAGGTATTTTTTGGGTAAAGTCCCGAGCCACATGGAGGCAGTGAGCGGATCGTCGGGGATTCGTCTCTCCCGGTATTGGGGGTTGATGTCTCACAGTGCACGGGTGGCCATCACTAGAAATTCTCGGCCGAGGTAGTGGATAATTACTGATTTGGATCAGTAGTTTCTCAGGTGGTGATGGGCTTCATACCGACACGAATTATCGCATTATTAGGGGTCTGACTTTATCCACCCCCTAGACTCGATATGTGATACTCTCTAGACGAACGGACCGGACTGTACGGATATTGTCACTGTCAGGCTCAGTAGGGTTTCTGGATGAGTTCGCTCGTCAGCTTCCCTTCCAATCAATACATATGCAACCGTTACGTACAGCTTGTACCTCTGACGTGCTACAGGTTATACCCAGTGCCAGTGTGTTGATGAGTCATTAGAGTCCCCCACAGACAGTTTCCCAAGTTCGGGCAAAACGTTGTAGAGGCCGTATGGTTTTATGGCAGGGTTCGGAAAATGCACGTGCGTTTTCGCACGTGTCATATTTCGGGCAGATAATACTGGTAGGCTTTGGTTTAAGCCGGATCCGAGTATTATACTGTGTAGATATAATATCTTTGTCTCGGTTGCATTTGTATTCGGTCGTAATACAAATGCGGGTATGTTTATACTATTACGGGGTTATCCTGAAATTCGTTTCAGGATCGCTTTTGGAAGTTGCCAGTTTTCAGTTTTCTATCGGCCGTATTAAACATTTGGTTTAATGCGGATTTATCTTTTCTTCTTTTGGGTTAGTCATGAGGGTGAGTCATGAGTGTGGAAGCTTCTAGAAGGTGACTAGGATTAGTGACTCATTATTGCATTAATGGTTTTTGATGACTAGCTTAGATGACTCTTCATATGCATTAATGTTTATGCAAGGTGTAATATGACTCATTCCTTCTCATTTATTGCTAATGGTCACCACTTCTACTCCTACGCTCACCTCCCCCCTCATAAGAAGTGGTCGGCCCCTCATTGCAAGATGATGGTTGTTGATTTGAAAAAAGATGCAAGTATTTGGTTCATGGAAATTAGATAACTAGATTTCTCATTTCACCCGATCCAAAAGGCAACTTCATTAACCGTTCATCCATAGTTTTGGATGTAACGAGACAAAGTGTTCTACTCATTCTCTATATCAATCTTGGTCATCTCTTTTAGCAAACTTGATGACCGAGTTGCCTCGGTTCAGAGGCGGGAGCCCGTTTAAAGTTCCGTTGACGTGGTACCACCTGGACGAGAAGACTGGAGATTCAGGAGATCGGAGCAGCCGCAACAAAGCGTGGGATGATGGTTGAAGACCGAAGGACTCGGATCGTTCGGTATAACATTTCTACCCACTTTGTAGTTTGTTAGTTTAGCTTTAATGGAAGATCCGGGTTATAGTACACGATAGCGCCAGTTTGTAAAAAGTTTTTGTTCCGCATTTGGCGTTTGTTAAACGGCCGGGGCGCTACCGTGTACTTACAGTGGTATCAGAGCCTCGCCATTAAGCTTTACTAACTTGTGCTAACGCGTTTAAAACATCGATCGAACGGATTTTCGAAAATCACAATTTTCAGTTCAATGTTTCTGTCGATTTGAAATCAGGTCTAAAAATTATTTTGAGCATCACAGAAAATTGAGCAGGCTTTTCTAAGAAAACTGATGAAATTTGATCATGTGATCTTTCTGTTTAACCACGGATCCGCGACCCAAACCAGGGTTTGACCGCGGAACCGCCGCCATATTTTGAGATCACTAAACCAAATTTCTACAGTGTATTCTCCATTGGAAATTGTGGCTTTTGGTATATTTCTTTTGGGCCCATATTTTGTTACTGTACAGCAGATGTTTGTGAGGCCCACTTCGGGATGTTTTGTCGATCGAAATTTTAAGCTTGTTAGTATGCAGTATTTACATTATATCTCCGACCGTGAATGTCATTCGAGCGGTAAATTACGTCTAATTGCTATAGTCCTTTTAGACGGATTTGCGAACGTGACATTCGCGTTGATGTTCTGTGTTGTGATGTGTTGTTGCGGTTATGTCGTGGTGGATAGCAGTGTGCAGTGGTAGTGCTGTTTGGATTTATTTATACATTTGATATTGCGGGGCGAGCGTCCAACATGTAGACTGCCGTCACTGCCTGTTTGTATAATATTCTTTTGGGGCACGACCGGGCTGAGGTCGATGTACCCGTTGTATATATTTTCTTTTATGTACTAGGATTACCCCGCGACGGAGTGCACAGATAGCCGGGTTCTGGAGGGAAACAAGTCCGTATCTCATGGCTTTGAGAGGCAGAAGGACCTCACTCTAGAATTGGCAGACTATTCGCCGCACTCGTAGGGGGTACAGGTTGACCCAAGGAGGGGTGCTCAAGTTACCGGATTCCGTGAAGTACCGGGTGGTCCATTCACTATGCTGTAGGGGGCTGCCTCGCTTCAGGTTTTGGCGGGTAACTTGCCGCACCCCTAGGGGTCTAGGTTTCATTGCACAGGCTATATACACGACCAGGGGAACGTCGGGTTTCAGTAGCGGCTCTGTGAAACCCGGGGATCCCAGATTATCTGTATTGTTCTGTGATGCTTATTACTTTTCTGTAATGCTGCATATTATCATGCCTGGAGCGATTATTGTATACCGGTATATATACTATTAGATGTTGTATGTGTTTTACACCCGCGCTAGTCCAGTCCCCGCTCTATCGTTAGTTAAGTAACATAACGGGTGATGACGGGACCCAGTGACGAATGCGGATGGCATATACGTACATTTTATTTTCGTTCTTTTCTGGTGTGATTAATTGATGGGACTGGGTCGATTCTGATCAATGCAAAGGAAAACAAACCTATATTTGATGTTGTTGGAACAGTTTTAAAAGGTGTTATTACAAAGACGTTTCCTTTTGTTATGCATAGTGATATTTAGTTAGAATATCCTGCACCTCATTCGACAAGGCAAGGGCCGAGATCCCTTCACCGGGAGTGACCCCTTGGGAAGAAGTTTGCGTCAGGGTAATAACTTCACTATAGTTGATTACAAGTTGCAGTGCATCGCGTTATTCAGTTGGAATATCCTGCACCTCATCCCACGAGGAAAGAGCCGAGATCCCTTCACCGGGAGTGACCTCTTTAGCAAAAGGTTTTTCGTCACTATATTTTTATAAAAAGCTATCAGGTTCCTTCAACGAGATCAAGTTCATTACGTTAAAGGTTTTTCGCCAAAAACCAGCCGTAGCCCTCCGTCATTTCTTTTGGGTATTCAGTAGTATTCAAGCTATGTATTTTGACCTTCGCCAAGGTATAGTGTTTGGTAGCTGCTTGGTATTCATTTGTTGCATATATAGATGAGTTGGTTTGGGACAGTCGTTCTGCCATTTTGGCCATCGTCAAGGGCATGTGCGGGTGGGTTCAAATTGACCTGGATAGTGACGGGTAGAACTTGGCATGTGACTTATGACATTTTGACTATCGCCAAGGTTATAAGAGCATGGGGCAAAAATTACATCGGGAGTTTCTAAAGAAACTGAAACTTGCCAGGCATGCTTATACCTTCTGGAGTGTGATAACGTGAGTGGATTCCATCACGTTATCATGCGATGATAGTTGGATCCCGATTCTCACTGATGAATTAGTTTACTCTTCGGGTGATCTCGATTGATTCTTCTTTCAGGTTTGGAGGAGAATTTGACGGTACAGTAGGAGGTTTCCTGATTAGATAAAGTGATAACCATTCTGATCTTGGTTTGAGTGCACGCAGAGTGTTTCTTTTCTCTCTCTCTCTTTGGCAGCGACCTTTGACCGACCCTAGACTATGACTCAGTGACCAAGTTGACCGAACCTTCTTAAAATACTGGCTTTTGGATTGTCTAAAGTTGCATAAGTCATTACCGCTCCTTCTTTTACCCTTTGTATTTCTCAGAACACCCCGTATTATTACGGACATCCACTTCCATTGGATAGATCCATCGTATGGTTATATATGAACTCGAAGGGACTTCTTCGAGGATGGATCCAGGTTCAGGAGAAATAGAATTGGTTTATTCAGATGTCTTTTATTATCATCTTCTCTCAGGTTGCGAGGGCTCCTTAGTATAGGAGAGTACACCTATTACGCTTATTGGATAGTCTTCTTCCAAACCATAGGCAGGTGCCGAAAGGTAGGGAATGAAGAAAACCAATTAGCCTAAGTAAAGTGTGCAGAAGGTAATAACTAAAGACAAAATAAAGGGATTAAAAAGAGGGCAAAGTAAATTGTGACTGTTATCATTTACGACCAAACCGCGTACTTCATCGCCACTCCTTTTTCACCTTTGCTTTTTTCCCCAGTTCGGGAGAAATAAAATAAGGTATTATTCAGTTGTCTTTTATCATCACCTTCTCACAAGTTGCAAGTACTCCTAAGTTGAGGAGGGTACACCTATTATGCTTACTGGATAGTCTTCTTCCAAACCATAGGCTGGTGCCGAACGGTAGGGAAGGAAGAAAACCATTTAGCCTAACGATGGTGTACAGAAGGTAACGAATAAAGACATATAAAGGGATTTGGAAAGGTGGCAAAGAAATATATGGTTAAAGTCATGAATTGGATTATGGAAGAGGCATTACTATAAATACCAGGAAACCCCTACGAAACATTTTCATGTTTCAGTGCATTTGTTAATAGAAAAATGATTTCCTGATTAGATACTTACTCCAGGGTATGTATTTACCAGGTGAGATTCTCACATCTGTATAGTTTTACAGATAATAAGTAGGAGTAAGTTATTGGGAATTAGGTGATCATCCTCATTATATCGGAATTCGTTGTAATTGGTGATATTTGAGGAAATCGGCTGGGTACAGTTTTCAACCTACGATGCACAGGTTTTGAGTTATTCAACTCAGCGGACTTATACAGAGTATTGTATGTTGTCCAGTGTCCGTTAGGACAAAGGGGTAGGTCCTCGTACTATGTTCTGTTTACTTGTGAATTCTCTAGTTTTTTAGACAAGTGTTTCGTAGAAATACAATGTCTAAGTTATGAGAAGTTGTGGGTATAAGAATAAAGTAGAGAACCAGGTATCGCAAGTATCGGGATTCTTCAAAGAGATGATGATGTAGATTCTTGTGATTGGTATTCAGTTAATAGTAATAGTTTTGAGAAACTTGTTTCTCTTTAAGGTTACTCATAATTGGATGGATTCCTAAGTTGAGTAATGCTGATTAGCCTCTCTTCATTAAGTTGATATGCACTGGAGACAGTTGCATGGTTTGAATCTGGTTCCAGTTAAATTAGTGCCTCTATTTCTATATTGTATATAGAATGGTTCATATCTTAATGATATTAAGATACGGGGAGTTGTCCGGCTTATCCTTAAAACCAGACACTGGATAACTCAAGGCACGTTTCTGTAATGGCAGTTTGTGGGTTAACCCTGGCTTTGACGAGGGTTGACTTTTCTACCATCTGGAAGATCAATAGTGATATTGTTCTTAACTCGCCATAGTTTTATTAAAATGGACTTTTTCAGAAAACACTAGTGGGAGTATGGTAGAACTGGAAGTGATTCCAGAACCGCAAACGATTATGGAAAATTTAATAGAAGCTATATATTCTATCAGGTTTGGCATTCCAATAGCCACTCCGCAGACATGGTGGGTAACCTCAGACACCCGAGAGGTACTCCGGTACCCTCAAGGATGGTGACAGGGAGGTTCTAGTTTACCCAGACTAGACACTACTGTTGTTCCAGACTATGAGACCCGGCAGGAGGATATGTATAGCATCGTTCTAAACTAGTTTTAGAAGTGTGCGTATATATTATTCTGCCAGAGGGTTGTCGTAATCAGTGGGAGCAGCGGAAGTATAGTGGGCAAGTAGCTTATGTCTATTTATAGACTTGAGCAATTATAGCGGAGATAGATCATCTAATTTTGATGAGACAGTCATGGCTTTGACTTCATCAGAATAGGGGATGGATCTGTTGAGAAGGTAGTAGGGTATGATGTCCTGGTATTTGGATGACATACACAGAGTAGGAAGTAAAATTCCTATACTACGATCGGTTGTACTTTGGTCGTCACACAGTTGTTTCTCCACAAAGGATATGGATATAATATCAGACATTTTTGGTTACTAAATCTATGGTTTTAGATCTAGATTTGGGTAGTTTCCCAATGTGGGTATTTTGACAGTATTCTAATGGTATTTTAGAATAGATGACTCCTGGCATGGTGGTGTACCTGCAGATGATGGAGTCACCCTCTCTAAAGGTATCTTACAGACTAAAGGAGAAAGGGATGTGCATGATTGGCAGATCACTTGCTTAGGCAATTGAGTCAATCGTGAGATGTCAAGTACCATACCAGATGTTGTATTTGCACTAGTTGCGATAAGTTTATATTAATCCAATCCTGAAGAAACATAAGGAAGCAGTTTTAGAACATGAGTGTATGTTCTACGGATTTGATGACGGCAGCCTCCTTCGGGAGACGGTTATCATTCCAGGCTTCCAAGGTGACATGGATGACAGAGTGATTGTCAGAGTTATAGTTTTCCCTCTGACGAGGGATAGTATTATGGACAGGTGGTCCAAGAGGATACTGTGGGAGGCATGGTGCTGGATACTGATTAGATTCAGTTATCAATAAAGTCTAAGAAGTTTGGATTTGGAGTTCATTTATGAACTAGGTCCCATCAGATATTCAGACATATTCTAAGAGAGGTATTACTCGATTCGGGAGATGGCTTTCTCCGCGAACTTGAGATTTAAGAGAGACATAGAAAGAAACATCAAGGCGGATCCACTTACTGAGGCTACTTCTCGAACACAAGAGTTTTACAAACTAGCTTTGTGAAACTGATTAGTAGAGGAGTTGGGTGTTCGGTATCACACGGGCTATGAGTATACGACATCGCAATAATTAGCCTTAAGTGCAAGTGGGAGATTGTTAGATATATTGCCCTCAAAGTCAATTATTGGATCGCAGGTACATGATTGCAATGATTGAGACAGGACCTATACCGATATGACAGTCTTGCTCGAGGTGATAGTATGCTATCTGGTTTGTCTTTATCATCGTATACATGCTCTAGTTCACTATTGCATGATGATAGAGCCCATAGGATTCTTGCTTGACTACCAGCAGTATGATGGCGATCATATACGTGGGAGCTGGGGTCTGTAAGCACATCCTTAAAGTGTCCCTAGTCGTGGGAGTTTCGAGACAGAGCATCGATACTCCAGAGTAGACTAGTGTATACGGTCGAAACCCCGACGAGGGGCGGTGGCCGTTCTCACAAGCCATTGGTGGTTCACCTAAGATGTATACAGGTGCTCATTGGGTTATGAGTACACCGGACAGGACTCGCCGGGAACATGCTAGTTGGTATTATACATATCGTCAGATAGCAGTTCCCAGGTGACATGTGTACAGGTTAGTTTGTCGACCTGAGATCGTCATTTGTCTCATGTGAGTTCCCACTGTGCTTTGATTTCTACCCTGCCACGCTCAAAGGAGACGTGCAAACAGGTATTATTTTGGTACAGTCCCGAGCCACATGGAGGCAGTGAGCGGATCGTCGGGGATTCGTCACTCCCAGTATTGGGGGTTGATGTCGCACAGTGCACGGGTGGACATCACTAGAAATCCTCGGCCAAGGTAGTGGAGAATTACTGATTTGGATCAGTAGTTTCTCAGGTGGTGATGGGCTTCATACCGACACGAATTATCGCGTTATTAGGGGTCTGACTTTATCCACCCCCCCTAAACTCGATATGCGATACTCTTTAGACGAACGGACCGGACTGTACGGATATTGTCACTGTCAGGCTCAGTAGGGTTTCTGGATGAGTTCGCTCGTCAGTTTCCCTTCCAATCAATACATAGGCAACCGTTACGTACAGCTTGTACCTCTGACGTGCTAGAGGTTATACCCAGTGGCAGTGTGTTGATGAGTCATTAGAGTCCCCCACAGACAGTTTCCCAAGTTCGGGCAAAACGTTGTAGAGGCCGTATGGTTTTATGGCAGGGTTCGGAAAATGCACGTGCGTTTTCGCACGTGTCATATTTCGGGCAGATAACACTGGTAGGCTTTGGTTTAAGCCGGATCCGAGTATTATACTGTGTAGATATAATATCTTTGTCTCAGTTGCATTTGTATTCGGTCGTAATACAAATGCGGGTATGTTTATACTATTACGGGGTTATCCTGAAATTCGTTTCGGGGTCACTTTTGGAAGTTGCCAGTTTCCAGTTTTCTATCGGCCGTATTAAACATTTGGTTTAATGCGGATTTATCTTTTCTTCTTTTGGGTGAGTCATGAGGGTGGGTCATGAGTGTGGAAGCTTCTAGAAGGTGACTAGGATTAGTGACTCATTATTGCATTAATGGTTTTTGATGACTAGCTTAGATGACTCTTCATATGCATTAATGTTTATGCAAGGTGTAATATGACTCATTCCTTCTAATTTATTGCTAATGGTCACCACTTCTACTCCTACACTCACCTCCCCCCTCATAAGAAGTGGCCGGCCCCTCATTGCAAGATGATGGTTGTTGATTTGAAAAAAGATGCAAGTATTTGGTTCATGGAAATTAAATAACTAGATTTCTCATTTCACCCGATCCAAAAGGCAACTTCATTAAGCTTTCATGCATAGCTTTGGATGTAACGAGACAAAGTGTTCTACTCATTCTCTACATCAATCTTGGTCATCTCTTTTAGCAAACTTGATGACCGAGTTGCCTCGGTTCAGAGGCGGGAGCCCGTTTAAAGATCCGTCGACGTGGTGCCACCTGGATGAAAAGATTGGAGATTCAGAAGATCGGAGCAGCCGCAACAAAGCGTGGGATGATGGTTGAAGACCGAAGGACTCGGATCGTTCGGTATAACATTTCTACCCACTTTGTAGTTTGTTAGTTTAGTTTTAATGGCAGATCCGGGTTATAGTACACGATAGCGCCAGTTTGTAAAAAGTTTTTGTTCCGCATTTGGCGTCTGGTAGACGGCCGGGGCGCTACCGTGTACTTACAGTTACACCCCTGGGAAAACGAGGTTTATTTTAATTAGGTCCGTGCGAAAGCACGGGGAACCTCCCTAAAAGTACCGACACTGGCCTGGCCGAAAGATTGGAGAACTTGTAGTGTATAATTAATCCCAGCTAGTCTTATCTTTTATGGTTTGAAGGAAGATATGATAAAAACAGTGGGAGTCATCCTGATTAGATAAAATCATAACCAAGAGCATACGCTGAGTGTTTTCTTCTCTCTCCCTCCTGGTAGCGACCATGTCATGCCTTAATCAAGATAATAATATGGATGCATTGACCGAACCTGCTTATTATACTGTGCTTGGGAACGTTGGTTCCGCTCTATCTTATAACTGTTATAAGTCCGAGCAGGAAATAGAGGAATATCCGGATTCCCATGCCACCCAATCGAAGAAAGTGCATGTTGATGCATCTTCTTCGGGTGTGTTCATTACCGAGAACTGTTTCTCAGTATCCTCTACGTCCTAGGTATGAGATACCGGATTAGGACCACACATATGTAATATGTTACATGGGCGGCAGACAGATAGAGAACTGGGAATGGGTGATATGTCTCTAAGTGTTAGAGAATGGTGCAATTGTTGCAGCCAAGTCAGTTGGCATATATCACCTTGTATTACCAAATTGTAAAATACATTGATTCTGAACGAATGTTATTACATACCGAACCTGATATACATCGTTACATCATTTTCTTTAATAAGTTAAAGAAGGATATAATTTTGTATTAGAGGATAATGTTTTGAACATTTTCCTGAATCAAGAGTTGATTGGATCAGGCACGTTATATAATAGCATATACGTTCTAAATCAAACCACAGTTCAAAGTATACCGAACACACACAAGAGGAATAGTTTAGAAATGAACGAATTCTTCTTGTGGTATTGTAGACTAGGTCATATTAGTGTGACACGGCCGGCTAAGTTATATAAGGATGAATATGAGAATCTGTTCGAATTTTCATCTTATGATACTTGCCAGTCTTGTCTCAAAGGTAAAATGACCAATGCTCCATTCACTGGAAACAGAGAAAGAGTTACTGAACTCTTGGAACAGATACATGATGATGTATACAGTCCTATGTCTACAAATACCAGGGTTTGTTCTTCGTACTTCATTACATTCATCGACGATCTCTCAAAATTCGGACATGTGTTCCTGTTGAAACACAAGTCTGAAACTTTTGATAAATTCAAGGAATATAAGCTTGAAGTTGAGAACCAAACGGGTAAAAGTATTAAGTCCTTCAATGTGATCGAAGAAGAGAATACTTCTGCATGGAGTTCCTGGATTTTCTAAACGGAGAATGTGATTCTCTCTCAGCTTACTCATTCGTATACACCACAGCACAACGGTGTATCGGGGTGGAGGTATCGCGCCCTATGAGATATGGTGCGCTCTATGATAAGTACTGCTGAGTTGCCTATTTCTTTTTGCTGTTATGCACTTGAGAAGCTGCATACCTATTGAATGGGGTTCCATCCAAATTAGTGCCTACCACTCCATATGAGATATGGTATGAGAAGAGACAATGTCTTAAACAAGTTAAGATATGAGGTTGTCCGGCATATATTGAAAAGAAAAATCCAGACAAGCTCGTGGCAAGGTCAGATCTGTATAAGTTTGTTGGATATCCCAAACATTTGCGAGGGAATATCTTCTACCACACTGAGGAGTAAAAGGTGTTTTATTTCTCAGCATGCCACCTTTTTAGAAAAGGAATTTCTTCTGAAGAAAAGTGGTCATGAGGTAGAACTGGAAGGAGTTCCAGCTAGACAAACTAACAGCTGATGATTTGGTGAAACCAAAGGATTCAATAGTCTCCAACGAAGCTCAGCCTCTCCGCGAATCTGGTAGGGTTCCTCATCCACTTGAGAGATACTACGGTCTTCTCGGTGACAGTGGGAGCGAGGATTACATCACGGTAGATGATGGCCTAACTAGGTTCAGGCAGGCCATCATAAGTGAAGAATTTATGAAATGGCTGGATGACATGCTATCAAAGATGGAATCCATATACACCAACAAAGTATGACTTTGAATGTTGCAGCTGAAGGGGTAAAACCCATTGGGAGCAAATGGATCTTGAGAGCAAGGTCCGTGAAGTCAATGAAGTCACGGGTGTAAATGGAAAAGTTGAGACTTTCAAAGATATGCTTAAGTCCATCAGGATCAATGCGCGCATCGCGGATATGGAACATCTGTTTTGATGTGGCAGTCAAAGAGTTTGACTTCATCAAAAAGGTAGATGAACCTAGTGTAAGTCCGCGGCAGCGCCCCAGCCGTCTAACAGATGCTGATATGCGGAACAAAACTTTTACGACTGGCGCTATCGCGTACTATAACCCGGATCTGCCATTAAAGCTAAACAAACAAATTGTAAAGAGGGTAGAATTGTTATACCGAACGATCTGAGTCCTTCGGTCTTTAACCATCATCCCACGCTTTTTTGCGGCGGCTTCGATCTTCTGAAACTCCAGTCTCGTCGTCCAGGTAGCACCACGTCGACGGATCTTTAAACGGGCTCCCGCCTCTGAACCGAGGCAACTCGGTCGTCAAGTTTGCTAAAAGAGACGACCAAGATGAAGTAGAGAATGAGTAGAATACTTTGTCTCGTTACGTTCAAGGCTATGGACGAATGGTTAATAGAAGTTGCCAATTGGAGTCGGGTAAATGGAAATTGAACTATATGAGATTTCCATACCCTAAACTATCATAATCTTTTCTCTCAAGCAAATGGAAAAACCATCCCATCCTCACGAGAGGGGCCGGCCATAAATAGGAGAGGGGGGGAGGTGAGTATAAGAGCTAGGAGGGTGAGTGTAAGGAAAAATATCAAGGATATTTATCATGAAGAAAGAATGAGTTGTATTAACACATTAAATGATTTAATCCACCTCACTTAACACCTCACCTCACAATTAATGCAAATGATAAGTCACTAATCCTAGTCACCATTTCTAGAATCTTCTAGAACCATGACTCACCTAAAAGACGAAAGGATAAATCCGCATTTAACCGAATGTTAAATACGGCTGATAGAAAACTGGAAACTGGCAACTTCCAAAAGTGATCCTGAAACGAATTTCAGGATAACCCCGTAATGGTATAAACATACCCGCATTTATATTACGACCGAATATAAATGCAACTGAGACAAAGATATTATATCTACACAGTATAATATTGGGATCCGGCTTAAACCAAAGCCTACCAGTATTATCTGCCCGAAAAATGACACGTGCGAAAACGCACGTGCTTTTTCCGAACCCTGCCATAAACCCATACGGCATCTACAACGTTTCGCCCGAACTTGGGAAAGTGTCTGTGGGGGACTCTAATGACTCATCAACACACTGGCACTGGGTATAACCATTTAGCACGTCAGAGGTACAAGCTGTACGTAACGGTTTGCCTATGTATCGATTGGAAGGGAAGCTGATGAGCGAACTCATCTATAAACCCTACTGAGCCTGACAGTGACAATATCCGTACAGTCCGGAATGTTCGTCTATGAGTATCGCATATTAGGCCTAGGGGGTCGGTAAACGTCAGACCCCCAATAACTGCATAAGTCGTGTTAGAGAGCAGCCCAGAACACCATGAGATACTACTGGTATATCTACCAGTATATCTCGATTACCCTGGCCAGGGATTTCGTGTAATGGCTCTCCTAAACACAGCGCGATCTCACCCCCAATACCGGGAGAGACGAATCCCCTGCCGATCCTCTCACTTGCCTCCAATGTGGCTCGGGACTGTACCCAAAATATACATGTTTGCACGACTCCTTTGACCCGTGGTAGGGTATAAATCAAAGCATAGTGGGAACTCACATGAGACAAATGACGACCTCAGGTCGATGAACTAACCTGTACATATGTCACCAGGGAACTGCTATCTGACGATATGTATAATACCAACTAGCATGTTCCCGGCGAGTCCTGTCCGGTGTACTCATAACCCAAACCCAATGAGCACCTGTATACATCTTAGGTGATCCAACTGACACCGGTGGCTTGTGAGACCGGCCACCGCCCCTCGTCGGGGTCTCGAATGTATACATTAGTCTACTCCGGAGTATCGATGCCCTGTCTCGAAACTCCCACGACTACGGACATTTTAAGGATATGCTTATAGACCCCAGCTCCCACTTATATGATCGCCATCATACTGCTGGTAGTCAAGCAAGAATCCTATGGGCTCTATCAATATCTACATGATGATAAAGACAAACCAGATAGCATACTATCATCTCAAGTAAGACTGTTTATCGGTATAGGTCCTCCCTCAATCATTGCAATCACGTACCTGCGATCCAATAATTGACTTAGAGGGCACTATATCCAACAATCTCCCACTTGCACTTATGGCTAATTATTACGATATCGTGTACTCACAGCTCGTGTGATACCGAGCATCCAACTCTTCTACTAATCAGTTTCACAAAGCTCGTTTGCAAAACTATTGTGTTCGAGAAATAGCCTCAGTGAGTGGATCCGCTTCGGTGTTTCTTTCTGTATCTCTCTATATCTCAACCTCGCGGAGAAAACCATCTCCTGAGTTGAGTAATACATGTCTTAGAATATGTCTGGATATCTGATGGGACCTAGTTCATAAATGAACTCCAAATCCAAACTTCTTAGACTGTATCAATCACTGAAACTAATCAGTGTCTAGCACCATGCCTCCCACAGTATCCCCTTGGACCACCTGTCCATAATATTGTCCCTCGTCTGAGGGAAAACTAAAACTCTGACAATCGCTCTGTCATCCAGGTCACCTTTGAAGCCTGGAATGATAACCGTCTCCCGAAGGAGGCTGCCGTCATCAAATTCGTAGAACATTCACTTATGTTCTAAAACTGCTTCTGTATGTTTCTTCAGGATTGGATTAATATAAACTTATCGCATCTAGTGCAAAAACGACATCTGGTGTGGTACTTGACATCTCATGATTGACTCAATTGCCCAAGCAAGTGATCTGTCAATCATGTACGTCCCTCTCCCCTTTAGTCTGTAAGACACCTTTAGAGAGGGTGACTCCATCACCTGCAGGTACACAACCATGCCAGGAGTCATCTATTCTAAAATACTATTAGAATACTGTCAAAGTACCCACATTGGGAAACTACCCAAATCTAGATCTAAAACCATAGATCTAGTAACCAGAATGTCAGATATTATATCCATATCCTTTGTGGAGAAACAACTATGTGACGACCACAGTACAACTGATCGTAGTATAGGAATTTTACTTCCTACTCTGTGTATGTCCTCCAAATACCAAGACATCACACCCTACTACCTTCTTAACAGATCCATCCCTTATTCTGATGAAGTCAAAACCCATGACTGTCACATTAGATGATCTATCTCCGCTATAATTGCTCAAGTCTATAAATAGACATAAGCTACTTGCCCACTATAATTCCGCTGCTTCCACTGATTACGACAACCCTCTGACAGAATAATATATACGTACACTTCTAAAACTAGTTTAGAACAACGCTATACATATCCTCCTGCCGGGTCTCATAGTCTGGAACAACAGTAGTGTCAAGTCTGGGTAAACTAGAACCTCCCTGTCACCGTCCTTGAGGCTACCGGAGTACCTCTCGGGTGTTTGAGGTTACCCACCATATCTGCGGAGTGGCTATTTGAATGTCAAACCTGATTGAATATATAGGTTCTATTAAATTTTCCGTAATCGTTTGCGGTTCTGGAATCACTTCCAGTTCTACCATACTCCCACTTATGTTTTCTGAAAAAATCAATTTTATTAAAACTGTGGCGAGTCAAGAACAATATCACTATTGATCTTTCAAATGGTAAAAAATCAACCCTCGGCAAAGCTAGGGTCAACCCACAAACTGCCATTACAGAAACGTGCCTTGAGTTATCCAGTGTCTGTTTTTAAGCATATGCTGGACAACTCCCCTTACCTTAACATCGTTAAGATATGAAGCAATCTATATCCAATATAGAAACATAGGCACTTATTTAATTGGAACCAGATTCAAATCCTGCAGCTGTCTTCAGTGCATATCAACTTAATGGAGAGAGGCTAATCAGCGTTACTCAACTTAGGAATCCATCCAATTATGAGTAACCTGAAAGAGAAACAAGTTTCTCAAAACCATTACTATCAACTGAATACCAATCACAATAATCTATATCTTCGATCTCTTTGAAGAATCCCGATACTTGCGATACATGGTTCTCTACTTTATTCCTATACCCACAACTTCGCAATACTTAGACATTGTATTTCTACGAAACACTTATCTAAAAACTAGATAAGTTATAAGTAAACAGAATATAGTACGAGGACCAACCCCTTTGTCCTGATGGACACTGGACAACATACAATACTCTGTATAAGTCCGCTGAGTTGAATAACTCAAAACCTATGCGTCGCAGGTTGAAAACTGTCCCCAGGCGATTTCCTCAAATATCACCAATTACAACGAATTCTGATATAATGAGGATGATCACCTAATTCCCAATAACTTGCTCCTACTCAACATCTGTAAAACTATACAGATATAAGAATCATACCTGGAAAATACATACCCTGGAGTAAGTATTTTAATCGGGAATTAATTTTCAATTAACAATGCACGGTTTAACTGAAACATGAAAATGTTTCGTAGGGGTATCCTGGTATTCTTTAGTAATGCCTCTTCCATAATCCAATGACTTTAACCGTATATTTCCCTGTCATCTTTCCAATTCCCTTTATTTGTCTTTAGTCGTTACCTTCTGTACACCATCATTAGGCTAAGTGGTTTTTTTCCTTCCCTACCGTTCGGCACCAGCCTATGGTTTGGAAGAAGAATATCCAGTAAGCATAATAGGTGTACCCTCCTAATCCTAGGAGTTCTCGCAACTTGAGAGAAGGTGATGATAAAAGACAACTGAATAGTCCTTATTCCTATTTCTCCTGAACCAGAATCCATCCTCGAAAAAATATCCTTCGAGTTCGTATATAACCATACGATGGTTTTATCCAATGGAATTGGATAGTCGTAGTGATACGGGTTGTTCTGGAGAAATAAAGGTGAAGTAGGAGTGGCGATGAAATACGTGGTTTGGTCGTGAATGTTAGTAGTCGCAATTTACTTTGCCCTCTTTCTAATTCCTTTATTTGTCTTTACATATTACCTTCTGCACACCCTACTTAGGCTAATTGGTTTTCTTCATTCCCTACCTTTCGGCACCTGCCTAAGGTTTGGAATAAGACTATCCAATAAGCGTAATAGGTGTACTCTCCTAAACCAAGGAGCCCTCACAACCTGAGAGAAGGCGATAATAAAAGAAAACTGAATAAACCAATTCTATTTCTCCTGAACCTGGATCCATCCTCGATGAAATCCCTTCGAGTTTGTATATAACCATACGATGGATCTATCCAATGGAAGTGGATGTCCGTAGTAATACGGGTTGTTCTGAGAAATATAAAGGGTAAAAGAAGGAGCGGTAATGACTTATGCAACTAAAGACAATCCAAAAGCCGGTATATTAAGAAGGTTCGGTCAACTTGGTCCCTGAGTTATAGTCTAGGGTCGGTAAAAAGTCACTGCCAAAGAGAGAGAGAAAAGAAACACTCTGCTTGCACTCTAACCTAGATCAGAATGGTTATCATTTTATCTAATTTAGGAAAACCTCACACTGTAATCTCAAATTCTCCTCCAAACCAGAAAGAAGAATCAATCGGGATCACACGAAGAGTAAACCAACTCATCAGTGGGAATCGGGATCCAACTCTCATCGCATGATAACGTGACGGTATCCACTCACGTTAGCAAACTCCAGAAGATATGCTCAAATTTTTCAAGTTTCCTGTATGTTTGAAACTCCCGATATAATTTTTTATCCCATGCTCTTATGACCTTGACGTAGGCCAACAAATCATAAGTCACATGTCAAGTTCTGCCCGTCGTTGTCCTGATTAATTTAGGTCATCGTACATGCCCTTGATGTAGGCCAACAAGGTTGTACGTCTGTCCTAAACTAATGCATCTATCTATGCAACAAATGAATACCCAGCAGCTACCAAACACTATGCCTTGACGTAGGCCAACAAATTTAGCTTGAATACTACTGACCATCCATAAGAAATGACGGAGGTTTACGGCTGGTTTTTGGCGAAAAACCTTTAACGTAATGAACTTGATCTCGTTGAAGGAACCTGATAGATAAATATAGTGGCGAAAACTTTTTGCTAAAGAACTCACTCCCGGTGAAGGGATCTTGGCTCTTTCCTCGTGGAATGAGGTGCAGGATATTCTAACTGAATACCGCTATGCAAAGCAACTTGTAATCGACTATATTTAAGTTATTACCCTGACGTAAACTTCTGCCCAAGGGGTCACTCCCGATGAAGGGATCTCGGTCCTTGCCTCGTCGAATGAGGTGCAGGATATTCTAACTGAATATCACTGTGCAAAACAAAAGGAAACATCTTTGTAATTTGTTCCAACAACATCAAATATAGGTTTGTTTTATTTTGCATTGATAAGAATCAACGCGGTCCCATCAATCAATCACACCAGAAAAGAACGAAAATAAAATGTACGTATATGTCATCCGCATTCGCCACTGGGTCCCGTCATCACCCGTTAGGTTACTTAACTAACGACAGAGCGGGGGCTGGACTAGCGCGGGTGTAAAACATACACAACATCTAATAGTATATAGACTAATATATAATAATTGCTCCAGGCGTGATAATATGCAACATTACAGAAAGTAATAAGTATCACAGAACAATACAGATAATCTGGGATCCCCGGGTTTCACAGAGCCGCTGATGAAAACCGACGTTCCCCTGGTCGTGTGGATAGCCTGTGCAATGAAACCTAGACCCCTACGGGTGCGGCAAGTTACCCGCCAAAACCTGAAGCGAGGTAGTCCCCACAGCATAGTGAATGGAACACCCGGCACTTCACAGAATCCGGTAAATTGAGCACCCCACCTTGGGTCAACCTGTACCCCCTACGAGTGCGGCGAATAGTCTGCCAATTCTAGAGTGAGGTCCCTTTGCCTCTCAAAGCCATGAGATACGGATCCGTTGCCCTCCAGAACCCGGCTATCCGTGCACTCCTTCGCTGGATAAACCTAGTACAGAAATGAAAATATGTACAACGGGTACATCGACCTCGACCCGGTCGTGCCCCAAAAGAATATTATACAACAGGCAGTGACGTCAGTCCACATGTTGGACGCTCACCCCGCAATATCAAATGTAAAAATAAATCCAAACTGCACTATCATTGCACCCTGCTATCCTCTACGACAAATCCGCAACATCACAGCACAACACAGAACATCAACGCGAATGTCACGTTCGCAAACCCGTCTAAAAGAACTATAGCAATCAGACGCGGTTTACCGATCAAATGACATTCCCGGTCGGAGATATAAAGTAAGTACTGTAAAACTAATACGTTTAAAATTTTGATTGACAAAACTTCCGATGTGGGCCCCACGTACATCTGCTATACAGTAACAAAATCTGGGCCAAAACAAACAGTACCAGAAACCACATTTCCCTGTGAAGAAGCCTCTGTAAAAGTTTGGAGCATTGTTCCTATTAAACCGCCGCGGATGCGCGGTCAAACCCTAGGTTTGACCGCGGATCCGCGGTGGTTCTAAAGGATCACGTGACCAAATTTGTACGGATGGCTTAGAAAAGCCTGCTTGTTTTTCTGTGATATAAAAAATAATTTTTGGAATGTAAGTCTACGTTAGCGCCCCGGCCGTCTACAGACGCCAAATGCGGAACAAAAACTTTTAAACTGGCGCTATCGTATACTTTAACCCGGATCTGCCATTATTGCTAAACTAACAAACTGTAAAGAGTGTAGGAATGTTATACCGAACGATCCGAGTCCTTCGTTCTTCAACCATCATCCCACGCTCCGTTGCGGCTGCTCCGATCTCGTCGATCTCCGATCTCCTCGTCGAGGTGGCACCACATGATCGGTTCTTTAAACGGGCTCCCGCCTCTGACTCGAGGCAACTCGATCGTCAAGTTTGCTAAAAGAGACGACCAAGAATGATGTAGAGAATGAGTAGATGACTTTGTCTCACTTCGTCCAAATCCGTGGACGATCGGTTAATGAAGTTTCCATGGAAATCGGGTGATGGAATGAAATGGACTGTGAAATTCCATACACCGATAAATATCTATCATAACCTTTTCCAAATGAATCAAGTGTGTGAATGAGAGAGAGAGAGAGGAGGCTATATATATATAAAGGAGGAGGGTGAGTGTAGGAGCTTCAAGTGGTGACCATATCCCTTCATACTTATCTTAACCTAACAACAAAGCATGAATCACTAGATATCATTAAAAGCAAACCAATCATATTAAACCTAGTCATGCTTTATCATTAATGAACCATTAATGACTCAAGTGAGTCACTAGCCACTTCATCACTTCTAGAAGCTTCTAGAATGATGACTCACTCATATCTGAAGAAAAGATAAATCCGTCTTTAACCGAATGTTAAAAGACGGCTGATAGAAAACTGGAAACTGGCAACTTCCAAAAGTGATCCTGAAACGACTTTCAGGAAAACCCCGAAACTGTATAAATATACCCGCATTTGTATTACGACCGAATACAAATGCAACTGAGACAAAGATATTATACCTACTCAATATAATACTCGGATCCGTCTTAAACCAAAGCCGACCAGTATCATCTGTCCGAAAATCGACACGTGCGTAAACGCACGTGCATTTTCCGAACCCTGCCATAAAACCATACGGCCTCTACAACGTTTCGCCCGAACTTGGGAAACTGTCTGTGGGGGACTCTAATGACTCGTCAGCACCCTGGCAGTGGGTTTAACCACAAACCGTCAGCGGCACTAGCTATGCGTAACGGCTGCCCATGGACTGACCTCAAGGGTGGCCGAGGAGCGAACTCAAGGGAGACCGATGAGCGAACTCCTCCGAAAACCCTACTGAGCCTAACAGTGACAATGTATATACAGTCCGGTCCGTTCGTCAATGAGTATCGCATATCCGCCTAGGGGGCTAGTAACGTCAGACCCCCATTAGCAGTATAAGTCGTGTCGGAGTGTAGCCCAGAACGCCCTGAGATACTACTGGAATACCTACCAGTAAATCTCCTGTCTCGGCCGAGGGCTTTGCGTAATGGCTCTCCTAAACACAGCACGATCTCGCCCCCAATACCGGGAGAGACGAAACCCCTGCCGATCCGCTCACGTGCCTCCATATGGCTCGGGACTGTACCCAAAAGCTACCTGTTTGCACGACTCCTTTGAGCCGTGGTAGGGTAGAAATCAAAGCACAGTGGGAACTCACACGAGACAAATGACGACCTCAGGTCGATGAACTAACCTGTACACATGTCACCAGGGAACTGCTATCTGACGATAAGTATAGTACTAACTAGTAGATTCCCGGCGAGTCTTGTCCGGTGTACTCATAACCCAATGAGCACCTGTATACATCTTAGGTGATCCAACTGACACCAGTGGCTTGTGAGACCGGCCACCGCCCCTCGTCGGGGTCTCGACTGTACACACTAGTCTACTCCGGAGTATCGATGCCCTGTCTCGAAACTCTCACGACTAGGGACCACAATTAAGGATATGCATATAAACTACCCAACTCTCACGTATATGATCGCCATCATACTGTTGGTAGTAAAGCAAGATCCTAAGGGCTCTATCAAACTGTAACATGCAATCAGTCACCTGAACATGAACACGACTGATAAAGGCAAACCAGACAGCATACTATCATCTCGAGTAAGACTGTCCTACCGGGATAGGTCCTCCGCAATCATTGCAATCACATACCTGCGATCCAATAATTGACTATGAGGGCACTATCTCCAACAATCTCCCACTTGCACTCAAGGCTAATATTGCGATGTCGACTACTCACAGCCCGTGTGAAACCGAACATCCAACTCCTCTACTAATCAGTTTCACAAAGCCCGTTTGTAAAACTATTGTGTTCGAGAAATAGCCTCGGTGAGTGGATCCGCCTAGAAGTATCTTTCTATATCTCTCTTAATCTCAAGTTCGCGGAGAAAGCCATCTCCCGAATTGAGTAGTACCTGTCTTAGAACATGTCTGGATATCTGATGGGACCTTAGTTCATAAATGAACTCCATATCCAAACTTCTTAGACTGAATCGATCACTGAACCTAATCAGTATCCAGCACCATGCCACCCACAGTATCCTCTGGAACCACCTGTCCATAATACTGTCCCTCTTCGTCAGAGGGAAAAACTAAAACTCTGACAGTCACTCTGTCATCCACGTCACCTTTGAAGCCTGGAATGATAATCGTCTCCCGAAGGAGGCTGCCGTCATCAAATCCGTAGAACATGTACTTATGTTCTATAACTGCTTCCTTATGTTTCTCCAGGATTGGATTAATACAAACTTATTGCATCTAGTGCAAAACCAACATTTGGTGTGGTACTTGACATCTCATGATTGACTCAATTGCCTAAGCAAGTGATCATCTGCCAATCATGCACATCCCTCTCCCCTTTAGTCTATACGACATCTTTAGAAAGGGTGACTCCATCACCTGCAGGTACACCACCATGCTAGGAGTCAACTATTCCAAAAACCATTAGAATATCTGTCAAAGTACCCACATTGGGAAACTACCCAAATCCAGATCTAAAACCATAGATCTAGAGACCAGAATGTCAAATATTATATCCATATCCTGTCTGGAGAAACAACTGTGTGACGACCACAGTACAACCGATCGTAGTATAGGAATTTTACTTCCCACTCTGTGTATGTCATCCAGATACCATGACATCACACCCTACTACCTTCTTAACTGATCCATCCCCTATTCTGATTGAAGTCAAACCCATGACTGTCACATCAAAATTAGATGATCTATCTCCGCTATAACTGCTCAAGTCTATAAATAGATATAAGCATCTTGCCCACTATGCTTCCGTTGCTCCCACTGACTACGACAACCCTCCTACCGGGTCTCATATCCTGGAACAACAGTAGTGTCAAGTCTGGGTAGATAAGAACCTCCCTGTCACCGTCCTTGAGGCTACCGAAGTACCTCTCGGGTGTCTGAGGTTACCTACCATACCTGCGGAGTGGCTATTGGAATGTCAAACCTGATTGAATGTATAGGTCCTATTAAATTTTTCCGTAATCGTTCGCGGTTCTGGAATCACTTCCAGTTCTACCATACTCCCACTACTGTTTTCTGAAAAAGATCCATTTTTACTAAAACTGTGGCGAGTCAAGAACAATATCACTATTGATCTTCTAAATGGTAGAATATCAACTCTCGTCATAGCCAGGGTCAACCCACAAACAGCCATTACAGAAACGTGCCCTGAGTTATCCAGTGTCTGGTTTTAATCATAAGTTGGACAACTCCCCGTACCTTAATTTCTTTTAAGGTACGAACTATTCTATATCCAATATAGAAACTTTGGCACTAATTTAATTTGGAACCATATTCAAATCCATGCATCTGTCTCCAGTGCATATCAACTTAATGAAAAGGGGCTAATCAGCATTACTCAACTTAGGAATCCATCCAATTATGAGTAACCTGAAAGAGAAATACGTTTCTCAAAACCATCACTATCATCTGAATACCATTCACAAGAATCTACATCTTCGATCTCTTTGAAGAATCCCGATACTTGTGATACCTGGTTCTCTACTTTATTCTTATACCCATAACTTCTCAAAACTTAGACCTTGTATTTCTACGAAACACTTGTCTAAATACTAGAGAAGTTATAAGTAAACAGAACATAGTACAAGGACCTACCCCTTTGTCCTGATGGACACTTGGACAACATACAATACTCTGTATAAGTCCGCTGAGTTAAACAACTCAAAACCTGTGCGTCGTAGGTAGAAAACTGTACCCTGGCGATTTCCTCAAATATCACCAATTGCAACGAATTCCGATATAATGAGGATGATCACCTAATTCCCAATATCTTACTCCCACTCATCATCTGTAAGACCATACAGATATGAGAATGAAACCTGGTAATCACATACCCTTGGAGTAAGTGTCTAATCGGGAAAACAGTTTTTCTTTAACAATGCACTGAAACATGAAAATGTTTCGTAAGGGTATCCTGGTATTCATAGCAATGCCTCTTCCATAATCCAATTCATGAATTCAACCGTATATTTTATTGCCATCTCTCCAAATCCCTTTATTTGTCTTTAGTCGTTACCTTCTGTACACCATCGTTAGGCTAACTGGTTTTCTTCCTTCCCTACCGTTCGGCACCAGCCTATGGTTTGGAAGAAGACTATCCAGTAAGCATAATAGGTGTACCCTCCTAAACCAAGGAGTACTCGTAACTCGAGAGAAGGTGACGATAAAAGACAACTGAATAATACCTTATTCTTTTAAAGATGAAATAGGAGCGGCGATGAAGTACGCGGTTTTGGTCGTGAATGATATCAGTCGCAATTTACTTTGCCCTCTTTCTAATCCCTTTATTTTGTCTTTACATATTACCTTCTGCACACCCTACTTAGGCTAATTGGTTTTCTTCATTCCCTACCTTTCGGCACCAGCCTATGGTTTAGAATAAGACTATCCAATAGGCGTAATAGGTGTACTCTCCTAAACCAAGGAGCTCTCGCAACCTGAGAGAAGGTGATAATAAAAGACAACTGAATAAACCAATTCTATTTCTCCTGAACCTTGATCCATCCTCGAAGAAGTCCCTTCGAGTTCGTATATAACCATACGATGGCTCTATCCAATGGAAGTGGATATCCGTAGTAATACGGGTGTTCTGAAAAATTCAAAGGGTAAAAGAAGGAGTGGCAATGACTTATGCAACTTAGACAATCCAAAAGCCAGTATTTTAAGAAGGTTCGGTCAACCTGGTCACTGAGTCATAGTCTAGGGTCGGTCAAAGGTCGCTGCCAAAGAGAGAGAGAGAGAAAAGAAACACTCTGCGTGCACTCTATCCTAGATCAGAATGGTCATCATTTTATCTAATCCGGAAACCTCCCACTGTCCTGTCAAATTCTCCCCCAAACCTAAAGAAGAATCAATCGGGATCACCCGAAAAGTAAACCAACTCATCAGTGGGAATCAGGATCCAACTCTCATCGCATGATAACGTGATGGAATGCATCCACGTTACTCATACTCCAGAAGGTATGCTCATATTTGGCAAGTTTCAGTTTCTTTAGAAACTCCCGATATTGTTTTTGCCCCATGCTCTTATGATCGTGACTAAGGGCCACCAAACCATAAGTCACATGTCAAGTTCTGCCCGTCATTATCTTGTTAATTTGAACCCACCCGTACTCGCCCTTGACTAAGGGCCAACAAGGCTGTACGACTGTCCCAAACCAACTCATCTATCTATGCAACAAATGAATAACCAGCAGCTACCAAACACTATGCCTTGACTAAGGGCCAACAAGCATAGCTTGAATACTACTGACCATCCATAAGAAACGACGGAGGGCTACGGCTGGTTTTTGGCGAAAAACCTTTAGCGTAGTGAACTTGATATCGCTGAAGGAACCTGATAGCTTTTTAAAATATAGTGGCGAAAACCTTTTGCTAAAGAGGTCACTCCCGGTAAAGGGATCTCGGCACTTTCCTCGTGGAATGAGGTGCAGGATATTCCACTGAATACCGCTATGCAAAGCAACATGTAATCGACTATAGTGAAGTTATTACTCTGACGCAAACTTCTGTCCAAGGGGTCAGTCCCGGTGAAGGGATATCGGCCCTTGCCTCGTCGAATGAGGTGCAGGATATTCCACTGAATACCGCTATGCATAACAAAAGGAAACGCCTTTGTAACAACACTTTTTAAATTGTTCCAACAACTGAAAACAGGTTTGTTTTAACTTTGCATTGATCAGAATCAACGCAGTCCCATCAATCAATCACACCAGAAAAGAACGAAAATAAAATGTACGTATATGCCATCCGCATTCGTCACTGGGTCCCGTCATCACTCGTTAGGTTACTTAACTAACGACAGAGCGGGGGCTGGACTAGCGCGGGTGTAAAACATATACAACATCTAATAGTATATAAACCAATATACAATAATCGCTCCAGGCGTGATAGTATGCAACATTACAGAAAAGTAATAAGCATCACAGAACAATACAGATAATCTGGGATCCCCGAGTTTCACAGAGCCGCTGCTGAAACTCGACGTTCCCCTGCCGTGTGGATAGCCTGTGCAGTGAAACCTAGACCCCTACGGGTGCGGCAAGTTACCCGCCAAGACCTGAAGCGAGGCAGCCCCCTACAGCATAGTGAATGGACCACCCAGCACTCCACGGAATCCGGTAAGCTTGGGCACCCCTCCTTGGGTCAACCTGTACCCCCTACGAGTGCGGCGAATAGTCTGCCAATTCTGAAGTGGGGCCCCTCTGCCTCTCAAAGCCATGAGATGCGGACCCGTGGCTTTCCCGAACCCGGCTATCCGTGCACTCCGTCGCGGGGTAAAACCTAGTACAGTAATGAAAAATAGTACAATAGGTACATCGACCGCAACCTGGTCGTGCCCCAAAAGAATATTATACAACAGGCAGTGACGGCAGTCCACAAGTTGGACGCTCGCCCCGCAATATCAAATGTACAAATAAACTCAAACTGTACTACCATTGCACACTGCTATCCACCACGACAAATCCGCAACAATACAGCACAACACAGAACATCAACGCGAATGTCACGTTCGCAAACCCGTCTAAAAGAACTATAGCAATCAAACGCGGTTTACCGATCAAATGACATTCCCGGTCGGAGATATAATGTAAGCACTGTAAACTAACGTGTTTAAATTACGATCGACCAAAGACCAATTATCAAAAAGTGGGCCCCACGGCTTACTGGTGAACAGTAACAAAACCTGGGCGCAAATGATATATACCAAAGATCACAAAATCCCAAATAAAGCCAACTGAGAAAAATTGGTGCACTGTTCCCTCTGAAGTGCGGCGGTTCCGCGGTCAAACCCTAGGTTTGACCGCGGAAGCGCGGCTCTTTAGTGGGATCACGTGACCGTTTTTTCTCAGATGTCTTAGAAAATCCTGCACTGATTTTTAAGATATACAGAAATCAATTTTGACACCGTTTAAAATTAACAGAAACTGTCGGGCATGGATTTTGCAGTTTTTAGTTTTCCGGTCGGATCGATGTTTTAAACGCGTTAGCACAAGTTAGTATAGCAAAATGGTTAGGCTCTAATACCACTGTAAGTCTACGTTAGCGCCCCGGCCGTCTACAGACGCCAAATGCGGAACAAAAACTTTTAAACTGGCGCTATCGTATACTTTAACCCGGATCTGCCATTATTGCTAAACTAACAAACTGTAAAGAGTGTAGGAATGTTATACCGAACGATCCGAGTCCTTCGTTCTTCAACCATCATCCCACGCTCCGTTGCGGCTGCTCCGATCTCGTCGATCTCCGATCTCCTCGTCGAGGTGGCACCACATGATCGGTTCTTTAAACGGGCTCCCGCCTCTGACTCGAGGCAACTCGATCGTCAAGTTTGCTAAAAGAGACGACCAAGAATGATGTAGAGAATGAGTAGATGACTTTGTCTCACTTCGTCCAAATCCGTGGACGATCGGTTAATGAAGTTTCCATGGAAATCGGGTGATGGAATGAAATGGACTGTGAAATTCCATACACCGATAAATATCTATCATAACCTTTTCCAAATGAATCAAGTGTGTGAATGAGAGAGAGAGAGAGGAGGCTATATATATATAAAGGAGGAGGGTGAGTGTAGGAGCTTCAAGTGGTGACCATATCCCTTCATACTTATCTTAACCTAACAACAAAGCATGAATCACTAGATATCATTAAAAGCAAACCAATCATATTAAACCTAGTCATGCTTTATCATTAATGAACCATTAATGACTCAAGTGAGTCACTAGCCACTTCATCACTTCTAGAAGCTTCTAGAATGATGACTCACTCATATCTGAAGAAAAGATAAATCCGTCTTTAACCGAATGTTAAAAGACGGCTGATAGAAAACTGAAAACTGGCAACTTCCAAAAGTGATCCTGAAACGACTTTCAGGAAAACCCCGAAACTGTATAAATATACCCGCATTTGTATTACGACCGAATACAAATGCAACTGAGACAAAGATATTATACCTACTCAATATAATACTCGGATCCGGCTTAAACCAAAGCCGACCAGTATCATCTGTCCGAAAATCGACACGTGCGTAAACGCACGTGCATTTTCCGAACCCTGCCATAAAACCATACGGCCTCTACAACGTTTCGCCCGAACTTGGGAAACTGTCTGTGGGGGACTCTAATGACTCGTCAGCACCCTGGCAGTGGGTTTAACCACAAACCGTCAGCGGCACTAGCTATGCGTAACGGCTGCCCATGGACTGACCTCAAGGGTGGCCGAGGAGCGAACTCAAGGGAGACCGATGAGCGAACTCCTCCGAAAACCCTACTGAGCCTAACAGTGACAATGTATATACAGTCCGGTCTGTTCGTCAATGAGTATCGCATATCCGCCTAGGGGGCTAGTAACGTCAGACCCCCATTAGCAGTATAAGTCGTGTCGGAGTGTAGCCCAGAACGCCCTGAGATACTACTGGAATACCTACCAGTAAATCTCCTGCCTCGGCCGAGGGCTTTGCGTAATGGCTCACCTAAACACAGCACGATCTCGCCCCCAATACCGGGAGAGACGAAACCCCTGCCGATCCGCTCACGTGCCTCCATATGGCTCGGGACTGTACCCAAAAGCTACCTGTTTGCACGACTCCTTTGAGCCGTGGTAGGGTAGAAATCAAAGCACAGTGGGAACTCACACGAGACAAATGACGACCTCAGGTCGATGAACTAACCTGTACACATGTCACCAGGAAACTGCTATCTGACGATAGGTATAGTACTAACTAGCAGATTCCCGGCGAGTCCTGTCCGGTGTACTCATAACCCAATGAGCACCTGTATACATCTTAGGTGATCCAACTGACACCAGTGGCTTGTGAGACCGGCCACCGCCCCTCGTCGGGGTCTCGACTGTACACACTAGTCTACTCCGGAGTATCGATGCCCTGTCTCGAAACTCCCACGACTAGGGACCACAATTAAGGATATGCATATAAACTACCCAACTCTCACGTATATGATCGCCATCATACTGTTGGTAGTAAAGCAAGATCCTAAGGGCTCTATCAAAGTGTAACATGCAATCAGTCACCTGAACATGAACACGACTGATAAAGGCAAACCAGACAGCATACTATCATCTCGAGTAAGACTGTCCTACCGGGATAGGTCATCCGCAATCATTGCAATCACGTACCTGCGATCCAATAATTGATTATGAGGGCACTATCTCCAACATGGAACAGTTTAAAAATCAACAGAAACTGTTAGTACAGAAAAATGTAGTTTCGGAAATTCCGTTCGATCGATCTTTTAAACGCGTTAGCACAAGTTAGTATAGCTTAATGGTGAGGCTCTAATACCACTGTAAGTCCGCGGCAGCGCCCCGGCCGTCTAACAGACGCCGATATGCGGAACAAAACTTTTACGAGTGGCGCTATCGCGTACTATAACCCGGATCTACCATTAAAGCTAAACTAACAAATTGTAAAGAGGGTAGAATTGTTATACCGAACGATCCGAGTCCTTCGGTCTTTAACAATCATCCCACGCTTTGTTGCGGCGGCTTCGATCTTCTGAAACTCCAGTCTCGTCGTCCAGGTGGCACCACGTCGACGAATCTTTAAACGGGCTCCCGCCTCTGAACCGAGGCAACTCGGTCGTCAAGTTTGCTAAAAGAGATGACCAAGATAAAGTAGAGAATGAGTAGAATACTTTGTCTCGTTACGTCCAAGGCTATGGACGAACGGTTAATAGAAGTTGCTAATTGGAGTCGGGTAAATGGAAATTGAACTATATGAGATTTCCATACCCTAAACTATCATAATCTTTTCTCTCAAGCAAATGGAAAAACCATCCCATCCTCACAAGAGGGGCCAGCCATAAATAGGAGAGGGAGGAGGTGAGTGTAAGAGCTAGGAGGGTGAGTGTAAGGAAAAATATCAAGGACATTTATCATGAAGAAAGAATGAGTGGTATGAACACATTAAATGATTTAATCCACCTCACTTAACACCTCACCTCACAATTAATGCAAATGATGAGTCACTAATCCTAGTCACCATTTCTAGAATCTTCTAGAACAATGACTCACCCAAAAGACGAAAGGATAAATCCGCATTTAACCGAATGTTAAATGCGGCTGATAGAAAACTGGAAACTTGCAACTTCCAAAAGTGATCCTGAAACGAATTTCAGGATAACCCCGTAATGGTATAAACATACCCGCATTTATATTACGACCGAATATAAATGCAACTGAGACAAAGATATTATATCTACACAGTATAATACTGGGATCCGGCTTAAACCAAAGCCTACCAGTATTATCTTCCCGAAAAATGATGTTCAGTCGATAAAACTGCACATTTGTAGTACATTTTTCCTACCATTTTTATATTAAAAAAGGACTTTATTATAATATATTATACATATGAGGGTTTATGTGTAAAAACATTATTTTCCATGTGTTAATATATGTTAATTATCATTTGGTAGGAAAATGTATGCAAATAATATTATTGATCTAATCCTAGTAGAACAAAATCTACTAAAATCTTATTTGAGTTGTTGTGCAGAATATTTCCAAGTTGTTATGAAGGATTTAACAAACAAATCAATTTGTTGAAGAAAACTTGCCAAATTAAGAAGCAAAGCTTGGAGACCAAGTCTGGAAGCAACCGAGAAAAGATTTTCAGATTCTGAAGATTTCTAGGATTGCCACATGTCACCAGATGAAAGCCCAAGAAAAAGAATCAAATGATCCCTACCCTTGAGCGTGGATCCACGGCCAAACCCACCCTGGGGCCGCGGATCCGCCGCAATAATGATGAGTTGGAAAGCAATATTTTGGGAGATTGACAACTGCTGAATTTTACCAACTTCTCAACAATAAGATTCTGGGTTTGCACTATAAAAAGGCACCGAGAGCCTCTTGGAAAAGCCATCAAGCCGAAGAGATCACGAATTCCAAGACGGCTCACGCATCCAGGCTGATCATCAACTGTTCATCTACCTCCTTGGAAGAGATCGAGAGCAAACTAGTCTTTGTAATCATTTTCTAAGGAATCAAAGTGTAGATTGTTCAAGTTGATTAATAAAGGTAGTTGTTTTATTTTATTCTTTTGCATTTTACATTATGTTTTCCCTCTCTTTCTTTTCATCTTCTTCTCCCAACATGCGCGAGTAATTCTCCGCTTGTTAGGGTTCGTAGGATTAGGGTAGGCTAATGGACGATGAAAATAACTAAACCCTTTTTAAGTCCTATAAAGTTTAGGAACTTTATCAAAAGAATCATTAACATCCTAATCGGGCGTGCTAGCAATTCTTTGCTAATTCCGACCGCAATTAGAGATTAGATTAATGATTGTTTTGGTAAAGGCTAGATATGAACGGAGTTCCGTGTCGAGATAAGGGTTAAGAGTGGGATTCCTTTTCCCTCCAGAAACCCTAATCTACACGCATCACCGTCGTTCTAGTTCTAAATCTATTAATGGATAAAAAGGGTAACTTTTAATTAATCGTCCATAACTACTAAATCCTAACGAACCCTACAAGCCCTCTTATTATATTATCTACATCTTTAAAATAATCTAGATCTATATTTTACATTCTTGTTTAACGTAGATCTAGAAACCATTCTATAAAATTCTTTATTCCTCCTCTCTTTCTCAACACATCTAAAGTAAAAGTAAAAGGTTCAACGTTTCCCAGAGGACGACCCGTACTCATCTCGGTCTAGCTAAACGCGACACCGTTATTGATTGCGGTTAACTACAAACAAAAACACTCTTTCGTATCAATCAAATGACACGTGCGAAAACGCACGTGCTTTTTCCGAACCCTGCCATAAACCCATACGGCATTTACAACGTTTCGCCCAAACTTGGGAAAGTGTCTGTGGGGGACTCTAATGACTCATCAACACACTGGCACTGGGTATAACCATTTAGCACGTCAGAGGTACAAGCTGTACGTAACGGTTTGCCTATGTATCGATTGGAAGGGAAGCTGACGAGCGAACTCATCTATAAACCCTACTGAGCCTGACAGTGACAATATCCGTACAGTTCGGAACGTTCGTCTATGAGTATCGCATATTAGGCCTAGGGGGTCGGTAAACGTCAGACCCCCAATAGCTGCATAAGTCGTGTCAGAGAGCAGCCCAGAACACCCTGAGATACTACTGGTATATCTACCAGTATATCTCGATTACCCTGGCCAGGGATTTCGTGTAATGGCTCTCCTAAACACAGCACGATCTCACCCCCAATACCGGGAGAGACGAATCCCCTGCCGATCCGCTCACTTGCCTCCAATGTGGCTCGGGACTGTACCCAAAATATACCTGTTTGCATGACTCCTTTGACCCGTAGTAGGGTATAAATCAAAGCATAGTGGGAACTCACATGAGACAAATGACGACCTCAGGTCGATGAACTAACCTGTACATATGTCACCAGGGAACTGCTATCTGACGATATGTATAATACCAACTAGCATGTTCCCGGCGAGTCCTGTCCGGTGTACTCATAACCCAATGAGCACCTGTATACATCTTAGGTGATCCAACTGACACCAGTGGCTTGTGAGACCGGCCACCGCCCCTCGTCGGGGTCTCGAATGTATACACTAGTCTACTCCGGAGTATCGATACCCTGTCTCGAAACTCCCACGACTAGGGACATTTTAAGGATATGCTTATAGACCCCAGCTCCCACTTATATGATCGCCATCATACTGCTGGTAGTCAAGCAAGAATCCTATGGGCTCTATCAACATCTACATGATGATAAAGACAAACCAGATAGCATACTATCATCTCAAGTAAGACTGTTTATCGGTATAGGTCCTCCCTCAATCATTGCAATCACGTACCTGCGATCCAATAATTGACTTAGAGGGCACTATATCCAACACCTAGTATATAAAAGAAGGTAGTAGAGAGTAAGGTTGTCTTCCACGTATTGTACGTAGATGACATACTCTTGATAGGAAATGGTTTCCTATGCTACACTCGGTCAAGCTCCTCTTATCACGAGGATTCTCCATGGAAGATATGGATGATACCTACTACATCTTGTGGTTTATGATCTATGGTGATAGATCTAACTGGATGATGGGAGTGTCCCCAATCCAGGTACATTAACACCGTACTAAAGGGGTTTAGTATGGAAGATTCTGAGCATGGTGGTTCGTCCACTTACTTAGGAATCACTCTCTCCGAAAAGATGTCTTCTATGACTGATTTGGAGAGAGCTCGCGTGTAAGGGATACCATATGCTTCGACAGTAGGCTCTATCATGTGTGCGATGTTATGTACTGGACCAGATGTAGCTAACTCACTAGGTGTAGTGGTCAGGAATCAATCGGATCTTGAGAGAATCACTAGACAGCTGTGGAGGACATTCTTAAGTACTTGAGAAGCACTAAATGAATGTTCTTGGTTCGAGCTTCCAGAGTGATAAGGTCGACTAAAAGTCAGTCACAGGCTTTGTCTTTACCCTCAGTGGAAGGATGGTATATTAGAAGAGTTCCAAGCTAGATACCGTGACATACTAGACGATAAAAGCTGAATACATTGCTACCAACGATGCTGCCAAAATGGCTGTCTGGGCATTTCTTGTTCATGATATGAACATGGTTCCTACCATTGAGAGTCCAATAACTCTTATTGTGACAACAATGGAGTTATGGATTTTGCCTAGGAACGCCGGTCCCATCAGCGATCCAGACATATTCTGAGGCAAGTATCACCTGATTAGGGAGATGGTTGATCTCGAAGGGATCGAGGTCATCAGAGTTGACACGAAGGATAACACGGCGGATCCACTCACAAAAGCCTTTCCCTAGAGAGATTTCTATAGGACGTTGAGTATGAGATACTGCAACAAATGGCCTTAGTGCAAGTGGGAGATTGTTAGTTATATGTATGCCCTGGAGGCCATTACTATACATGCGATGTATATTGTAGTGGATGCTTGGACATATATAGGGAGGACTTTCTTGCTCGACATGATAGTATGCTATCTAGTTGCTCTTTATCTTAACATGTACACTTATTTTCTCTCTATTACATGTTGATAAAGCCCTTAGTATGAGTACTTGACTACCAGGATTGTGATGCAGATCATACTAGTGGGGCAGAGGTAGTCGGTAAGTACATCCTTCAAATGTTCCTAGCCGTGGGAGTATCTGTTGGGTTAGCCTAGCACCTCATGGAGGGTTTGGAAGCATCACATGTACCAAAGATGGAGTCTTTAGGGTGCTAAGTTAACGAACATAGAATCGTTCCTAGAAAAATTAGGGTTTCAAGATTTTTCACATCATCATATGAAAGAAAAGCTAGGGTTTAGAGAGTACAACCTTTGTAGCTCCCTACGCTAGACTCCTCGGCTTCTTAGGGTTTGAAAAAGCTCCACTTGAACTCCTCTAGGTCACCGGTGATCCACCCGGAGTCCGCTTTGTCCAAGCTTGCAACTTCACCCGATCAAGAGAACGAAATGAAGCTAACACTCCAAACAAGTGGGCTAGACTTGTGTAGAATGATGTTGTGGTTCTCTTTCTCACTTCAAAATCCTAACTTGATGAGTATATTGCTCACTACAAAAATCTAGAGAGCAAATGAGAGAGGAAGAAGGAGATGATGGCTATAACTTTTTAACAAGAGTAAAAGAATAACCCTTGTTCAAGGAAAAAGAAAATATATAAATATATATTTTCTTGTTCTCATCTCAAACCATGGTTTAAACAATGAATATTTTATTAAACTTGAGTTAAAACACAAAAGGAAAGTTTACCCATGGTTAAAAGGTGGGTGAGAATGGTTAGGTCAAAAGAAGAGTGTAGAAACAAGTCAATCATAACCATTTTCTTTTTCCTTTTTGTTTTAAATCAAATGTAATAAAATCCATATTTAAAAACCATGGTGTGAGTCTTATATTGCCACCATTTACATATATATACAACCATGAAGAATGTATGTATGTATGTATGTTTGAATGTACATCCATATGTGCATGAATCTAAAAAGAGAACATACATACATGCATACATCCATCAAATACAAGAAAGGATTTCTAGTGAGAAACTAATGGTTAAATGATAAATCAACACTTGATTTATCAATCCGGTCATATCACATATGACGCTAACCAAAAGCAAGCCGCCCGATCAATATACGGTATCCCATACTCGCATTTTAATCGGGTCCATGCGCATATCGCATACGCGCACCACAAAATTTCGCCTGGACTAGGTAACTCCATTGTGGGACTCTTAGACTCGTCAATACGCCGGCAGTGGGTGATGATCATATCAAGCACCCCCAAGCCGCAAGCGGTCAGCTAAACGTAACGGCCACCCGGGTATTGAGCGATCAGAAGAGAACAAGCGAACCTGCTACAACTCCCGTCGAGCCAACCGGCAACACTTCCAGTACAGTCCGGTCTCCTCGTCTGATATGTCGCATATCAAGTCTAGGGGTGGTGAACGTCAGACCCCAATAACCGATAAGTCGTGCCGATGTGAGGCTTATAACGGGTCGAGAAACTACTGGTAACACTTACCAGCAAATCTCTGAATCAGCCCTGGCCAGGGACTTCCCTGTTACGGCCAATCGAGCATAGCGCAACATCAACCCCCAATACCGGGAGAGACGAAACCCCTCCTATCGCTCATTGCCTCCATGTGACTCGGGACTGTACCCAAAAACCACCGTTTTGCATGCCCTCATGGACGTGGTAAGGTGGAAATCAAAGCACAGTGGGAATCACACAATTCTCTCTCAGCGTACTCCTCCATACACTCCACAGGATAACGGTGTATCGGAGAGACGGAATCGAACCCTATTGGATATGGTACGATCCATGATGAGTAATGCTGAGTTACCGCGATCTTTCTGGGGTTATGCGCTAGAATCAGCGGCATATCTTCTGAACAGGGCTCCTACCAAGACTGTGCCTACCACTCCATATCAGATGTGGACTGGGAAGAAACCACATCTTCAGCATATGAAGATTTGGGGATGTCCAGCTTTTGTTAAAAAGCAGCATGTTGACAAGCTCGAGGCACGATCAGTAAAATGTATGTTTGTGGGATATCCAAAGAACTCCAAGGGATATTATTTCTATTACGCAGAGGAACAAAAGGTTTTTGTTTCTCGTAATGCCCATTTTCTGGAAAATCAGTTTTTAGAAAAGGAAATAAGTGGGAGCGAAATAGAACTGGAAGAAATTCCAGAACCACAAACTGCTACTGAAAGTTTGGTAGAACCGGAAGTTCAAGAAGAACAGAACATTCCAGCACCCCTCCGCAGGAGTAGTAGGCTATCTCGTCCACCTGAGAGATACTACGGTTTTCTCATAGATGGGGATAGAGAGGATTGCATCATAGATGATGATGAACCTACTGACTTCCAGCAGGCCATCCAGAGCGGCGACTCGGTACGATGGGTAGATGCAATGCGGACCGAGATGGAGTCCATGTACACCAACAAAGTATGGACTTTGGACTTTGCTCCAGATGGGGTAAAACCCATAGGATGCAAATGGATCTTCAAGAAAAAGATTGGTGTAGATGGACAGGTGGAAACCTATAAGGCTAGACTTGTTGCAAAGGGTTTTCGTCAAAGACCTGGTTTGGACTATGACGAAACTTTTTCTCCAGTGGCTATGCTCAAATCCATTCGGGTCCTTCTTGCTATTGCTGCCTTCCATGATTATGAAATCTGGCAGATGGACGTAAAGACGGCTTTTCTGAATGGAAATTTAGAAGAGAGCGTCTATATGGATCAGCCAGATGGTTTCAATCAGAGTGGGAGCAGCGGGAAAGTATGCAAGCTGCTTAAGTCCATTTACGGACTAAAGCAAGCATCGCGGAGTTGGAACATCTGTTTTGATGAGACAGTCAAAGAATATGACTTTATCAAAAATCCAGATGAACCGTGCATATATAGTAAAGTTGTGGCCAGAAGTGTCGTATTCCTCGTCTTGTACGTGGATGACATTCTATTAATAGGAAATGACATTCCTATGCTACAATCTGTCAAAGGATTCTTGTCACACAGGTTCTCCATGAAAGACCTGGGTGATGCCTCTTACATTCTGGGGATCCGGATCTATCGTGATAGATCCAAGAGGATGTTGGGACTTTCGCAGTCCAGGTATATCGACACTGTACTGAAAAGATTCAGTATGGAAGATTCTAAGCGCGGTAATCTACCGGCTTGTCACGGAATCACCCTCTCCAAAGAGATGTCTCCCAAGACTGATTTGGAAAGGGAACGCATGTCTATTATACCCTACGCTTCTACGGTAGGCTCTATAATGTATGCGATGTTGTGTACCAGACCAGATGTAGCTTACACACTGAGCGTGGTAAGCCGGTATCAGTCAGACCCAGGGGAGAAGCACTGGATAGCAGTAAAGAACATTCTCAAGTACCTGAGGAGGACTAAGGAGATGTTCTTGGTTTACGGCGCAAAAGACCTCAGGTTGGAGGCCTTTGCTGATTCCGGCTTCCAGAGTGATAAGGACGATTCCAAGTCCATGTCGGGTTATGTCTTTACCCTCAATGGAGGGGCGGTGTGCTGGAAGAGCTCCAAGTAGGACACCGTTGCTGACTCGACGATGGAAGCGGAGTATATAGCTGCTTGCGATGCCGCAAAAGAAGCAGTCTGGATGAAGAAGTTCCTAACAGAACTACAGGTGGTTCCTACCATAGTTGATCCAATACCTTTGTATTGCGACAACAACGGAGCTATAGCTTTAGCGAAGGAACCAAGGTCCCATCAGAAGTCCAGACACATCTTGAGGCGGTATCACCTGATCAGGGAGATCATTGATCGTCAGGAGATCGAGGTTCTGAGAGTTGCTTCAGAAGAGAACATTGCTGATCCATTCACGAAGGCCCTTCCTCAGATTCAGTTCGAGAGGCTACTCGAGATCATTGGTCTACGATACGCCAGTACATGGCCCTAGTGCAAGTGGGAGATTGTTAGTGTTTATGCCCTAGAAGGCCATTACTGTATCATACTAGCTTGTATATTACTTAATGGAAGCTTGGGATATTCACATGTATATAACAGTCTTGCTAAACATGGTAGTATGCTACTTGGTTTTTCTATCTTAATATGTGAGTGTACGTATTGATAGAGCTCTTAGGATCTTGCTTGTCTACCAGCGTTGTGATGGCAGTCACACTAGTGGGGGCTGGGTAGTCTACAAGCACATCCTTATTCCGATCCCTGGTCGTTGGATTATCGAGACAGAGCATCGATACTCCGGAGTAGACTGGTGTGTACGCTTCTCATCCCAGTTGGGGAGATGGTCTGTCCCACAGCCGTCAGTACGTCGTACTGGAGATAGTATACAGGTGCTCGTTAGGTTACGGGTACACCGGACAGGACTCACAGGGAACTGTTGGTTGGTTTGATACCAGTCGTCAGTGAACAGTTCCCAGGTGACATGAGTACAGCGTAGTCCGCAGACTTGACACTGCTACTTCGCCTCGAGTGTGTCCCACTGTTCTTAGATTGCTACCCTACCACGGCTCAAAGGAGTCGTGCAAACAGGTAGCAGTTGGGTGCAGTCCCGAGCACTTGGAGGCAGTGGCGGTTAGAAAGGATTCGTCCCTCCCGGTATTGGGAGTAGATATCGTGCTGTGTCAGAGAGCCATTACGCAAAGTCCCTGGCCAGGGCAAGCGAGATTTGCTGGTAGGTTCCAGTAGTTTCTCAGGGTGTAATGGGCTTCACTCCGACACGACTTATACCGCTATTAGGGGACTGACGCTTGCCGCCCCCTAGGCCCGATATGCGATAGTCTTGGACGAACGGACCGGACTGTATGGAGATTGTCACATCAGACTCAGTAGGAGTTCGGATGGGTTTCCTCATCGGCCTTCTTATCGACAACTACCTGGGGACCGTTACGTACAGCTAGTGCCGCTTGCGGTCTGTGGTTAAACCCACTGCCAGCGTAATAGTCGAGTCTCTAGAGTCCCACACAGAGAGTTTCCTACTCCAGGCGAAACGATATAGAGGTTGCATGGTTTTGCGACAAAGGGTTCGGACGCATACGTACGTTTACGCACGTACGACTTTCGGACAGTTTTTACCAGTCGGCTTTGGTTTAAGCCAGTTACTGGTATCCGGTTATTGGATTTTACAGTCTAAAAGTTTTTCCGTATTTTTGCGGATTGGAGGGGCGTTCTCGTAATTGTACGAGAAGCTTCTAGAAGATGTGACTAAGGAGGTTAAGGTGACATAAGCTTTGGATAAGATTAGTGAGTCATGAGGGTGATTCATCATGGTCATTAATGCATCATAAATGCTTAATGACTCATGTTAATGAATCACCTCTTTTCATTTATGAAGCATGCTTATTCATTTCTATTATTGATTTATTCTATAATAAGAATGCTTCATAATATATTATGATACACTCTCTCTCATCTCATTATCTTATCTCACATTCTCTCTCCTCAAGCTCTCATCTTCAAGAGACTAATCCTTAATCCTCATGTGTTGAGATCAAAGGTTTAGTTAGACTTAAACATCCATTACCTTCACTCTATATCATCCTTTCTTCTTTGATTAGCAATCAAAGTAGATTAGTTACCTCAAGTTAGAGGTATAGCTTGGTGTTTTGCTCTCGGGTGGATCGTCTACTACCTAGAGAAGGTCGAGGAGAACAAAGGAGAACACAAAGATGAAGGACCGGTTTCATTAGGTATAATCCCTAAACACAATTGATAAGAAACTCTTTGTGTACGGTTATTTATAGTTTAGCTTCGATTCAAGCGGTTAGTCGATATTCGTTCTTTAAACTTGATCGTTTTTGAAAATTCCGCCTCCCCACAAGTACTGGGGTGTACTACATCGACTTACAGTGGTATAAGAGCCTCGCTAAACAATAAATAACTTAATTGCAAATTTGTACGAATTTCGAACGGAAAAACGAAGCCGAAAAACCCTAATTCTGTCAAGTTTCTGTCGAAGTTAAAATGAAGTCCAAAAATTTTTCTGGTGTGTTCAGAGAGCTTGACATGACACCTGTAGAACACCCTGTTGGAGATAGTGCCCTCATAGTCAATTATTGGATCGCAGGTACGTGATTGCAATGATTGCGGAGGACCTATCCCGGTAGCACAGTCTTACTCGAGATGATAGTATGCTATCTGGTTTGCCTTTATCAGTCGTGTACATGTTCAGGTGACTGATTACATGTTACACTTTGATAGAGCCCTAAGGATCTTGCTTTACTACCAACAGTATGATGGCGATCATATACGTGAGAGTTGGGTAGTTTATATGCATATCCTTAATTGTGGTCCCTAGTCGTGGGAGTTTCGAGACAGGGCATCGATACTCCGGAGTAGACTAGTGTGTACAGTCGAGACCCCGACGAGGGGCGGTGGCCGGTCTCACAAGCCACTGGTGTCAGTTGGATCACCTAAGATGTATACAGGTGCTCATTGGGTTATGAGTACACCGGACAGGACTCGCCGGGAATCTGCTAGTTAGTATTATATCTACCGTCAGATAGTAGTTCCCTGGTGACATGTGTACAGGTTAGTTCATCGACCTGAGGTCGTCATTTGTCTCGTGTGAGTTCCCACTGTGCTTTGATTTCTACCCTACCACGGCTCAAAGGAGTCGTGCAAACAGGTAGCTTTTGGGTACAGTCCCGAGCCATATGGAGGCACGTGAGCGGATCGGTAGGGGATTCGTCTCTCCCGGTATTGGGGGCGAGATCGTGCTGTGTCTAGGAGAGCCATTACACAAATCCATGGCCATGGTAGGAGATTTACTGGTAGGTACTCCAGTAGTATCTCAGGGTGTATTTGGGCTTCACTCCGACACGACTTATACTGCTATTGGGGGTCTGACGTTACTAGCCCCCTAGACAGATATGCGATACTCATTGACGAACGGACCGGACTGTATATACATTGTCACTGTTAGGCTCAGTAGGGTTTTCGGAGGAGTTCGCTCATCGGTCTCCCTTGAGTTCGCTCCTCGGCCACCCTTGAAGTCAGTCCATGGGCAGCCGTTACGCATAGCTAGTGCCGCTGACGGTTTGTGGTTAAACCCACTGCCAGGGTGCTGACGAGTCATTAGAGTCCCCCACAGACAGTTTCCCAAGTTCGGGCGAAACGTTGTAGAGGTCGTATGGTTTTATGGCAGGGTTCGGAAAATGCACGTGCGTTTACGCACGTGTCAGTTTTCGGGCAGATGATACTGGTCGGCTTTGGTTTAAGCCGGATCCGAGTATTATATTGAGTAGGTATAATATCTTTGTCTCAGTTGCATTTATATTCGGTCGTAATATAAATGCGGGTATATTTATACAGTTTCGGGGTTATCCTGAAAGTCGTTTCAGGATCACTTTTGGAAGTTGCCAGTTTCCAGTTTTCTATCAGCCGTCTTTTAACATTCGGTTAAAGACGGATTTATCTTTTCTTCAGATATGAGTGAGTCATCATTCTAGAAGCTTCTAGAAGTGATGATGAGGCTTGGTGAGTCATTAAGGATAAGGTGACTAGGTTTAATGTGATTGGTTCCTTTTAATGACTCATGCTTTGAAATTGATGGTTTTGTTTTGCTTAAGATCTTTTATCATGATATTTGTGATATGGTCACCTCCCCTTCTCCTACGGTCACCCCCTCTCTCTTTATAAGAGGCCGGCCCCCTCCTCTCTCTCTTATGGTTGTTGATTTTCATCGGTTAGAAAAGATATGATAGTTTTGGGGTGTATGGAATTCACAGTTCATTTCATTCCATCACCCGATTTCCACGGCAACTTCATTAACCGATCGTCCACGGATTTGGACGAAGTGAGACAAAGTCATCTACTCATTCTCTACATCAATCTTGGTCGTCTCTTTTAGCAAACTTGACGATCGAGTTGCCTCGAGTCAGAGGCGGGAGCCCGTTTAAAGAACCGATCATGTGGTGCCACCTCGACGAGGAGATCGGAGATCGACGAGATCGGAGCAGCCGCAACGGAGCGTGGGATGATGGTTGAAGAACGAAGGACTCGGATCGTTCGGTATAACCATTCTACACTCTTTACAGTTTGTTAGTTTAGCAATAATGGCAGATCCGGGTTAAAGTATACGATAGCGCCAAGTTAAAAGTTTTTGTTCCGCATTTGGCGTCTGTAGACTGCCGGGGCGCTAGCGTAGACTGACAGTGGTATCAGAGCCTAACCATTTTGCTATACTAACTTGTGCTAACGCGTTTAAAACATCGATCCGACCGGAAATCAAAAATCGCAAAAATCGCAATTTCTTATCCCGACAGTTTCTGTTAATTTTAAACGGTCTCAAAATTTATTTCTGGATGTCTTAAAAATCCGTGCAGGGAATTCTAAGAACCACGACCAAATTTGGAGTCGTGATCCCTCCAGGCTGCCGCGGAAGGGCGGCCAAACCCATGGTTTGGCCGCGCAACCGCGGCCGCGTGGGGAGCACGTGCTCCCAAATTTGGACAGTGGGTTCTTTGATTGATTTTGGGGTTTTTGGAATATAAAGTTTTGGCCCAGATTTTGTTACTGTTCACCAGTAAGCAGTGGGGCCCACTTTTTGAAATTTGGTCTTTGGTCGATCGAAATTTAAACACGTTAGTTTACAGTGCTTACATTATATCTCCGACCGGGAATGTCATTTGATCGGTAAACCGCGTCTGATTGCTATAGTTCTTTTAGACGGGTTTGCGAACGTGACATTCGCGTTGATGTTCTGTGTTGTGCTGTGATGTTGCGGATTTGTCGTGGTGGATAGCAGTGTGCAATGGTAGTACAGTTTGAGTTTATTTGTACATTTGATATTGCGGGGCGAGCGTCCAACATGTGGACAGCCGTCACTGCCTGTTGTATAATATTCTTTTGGGGCACGACCAGGTTGCGGTCGATGTACCTATTGTACTATTTTACATTACTGTACTAGGTTTTACCCCAAGACGGAGTGCACGGATAGCCGGGTTCGAGAAAGCAACGGGTCCGCATCTCATGGCTTTGAGAGGCAGAGGGGCCCCACTTCAGAATTGGCAGACTATTCGCCGCACTCGTAGGGGGTAAAGGTTGACCCAAGGAGGGGTGCTCAATTTACCAGATTCCGTGAAGTGCCGGGTGTTCCATTCACTATGCTGTGGGGACTACCTCGCTTCAGGTTTTGGCGGGTAACTTGCCGCACCCGTAGGGGTCTAGGTTTCATTGCACAGGCTATCCACACGACAGGGGAACGTCGGGTTTCAGCAGCGGCTCTGTGAAACTCGGGGATCCCAGATTATCTGTATTGTTCTGTGATGCTTATTACTTTTCTGTAATGTTGCATATTATCACGCCTGGAGCGATTATGTATATTGGTTTATATACTATTAGATGTTGTATATGTTTTACACCCGTGCTAGTCCAGCCCCCGCTCTGTCGTTAGTTAAGTAACCTAACGGGTGATGACGGGACCCAGTGACGAATGCGGATGGCATATACGTACATTTTATTTTCGTTCTTTTCTGGTGTGATTGAATGATGGGACTGCGTTGATTCTGATCAATGCAAAAGTTAAAACAAACATGTATACAGTTGTTGGAACAATTTAAAAGGTGTTATTGCAAAGACGTTTCCTTTTGTTATGCATAGCGGTATTCGGTGGAATATCCAGCACCTCATTCGACGAGGCAAGGGCCGATATCCCTTCACCGGGACCGACCCCTTGGACAGAAGTTTGCGTCAGGGTAATAACTTCACTATAGTCGATTACATGTTGCTTTGCATAGCGGTATTCAGTGGAATATCCTGCACCTCATTCCACGAGGAAAGAGCCGAGATCCCTTTACCGGGAGTGACCTCTTTAGCAAAAGGTTTTCGCCACTATATTTTAAAAAGCTATCAGGTTCCTTCAGCGATATCAAGTTCACTACGCTAAAGGTTTTTCGCCAAAAACCAGCCGTAGCCCTCCGCCACTTCTTTTGGGTATTCAGTAGTATTCAAGCTATGTATTTTGACCTAACGCCAAGGCATAGTGTTTGGTAGCTGCTGGGTATTCAATTGTTGCATAGATAGATGAGTTAGTTTGGGACAGCCGTTCTGCCATTTTGACCTAACGCCAAGGGCATGTGCGGGTGGGTTCAAATTAACAAGATAGTGATGGGTAGAACTTAGCATGTGACTTATGACATTTTGACCTAACGCCAAGGTTATAAGAGCATGGGGCAAAAACTATATCGGGAGTTTCTAAAGAAACTGAAACTTGCCAAGTATGCGCATACCATCTGGAGTATGAGTAACGTGGATGCATTCCATCACGTTGTCATGCGATGAGAGTTGGATCCCGATTCCCACTGATGAGTTGGTTTACTCTTCGGGTGATCCGATTGATTCTTCTTTAGGTTTGGAGGAGAATTTGACAGGACAGTGGGAGGTTTCCGGATTAGATAAAGTGATGACCATTCTGATCTAGGTTAGAGTGCACGCAGAGTGTTTCTTTTCTCTCTCTCTCTTTGGCAGCGACCTTTGACCGACCCTAGACTATGACTCAGTGACCAGGTTGACCGAACCTTCTTAAAATACTGGCTTTTGGATTGTCTATGTTGCATAAGTCATTGCCACTCCTTCTTCTACCCTTTGCATTTCTCAGAACACCCGTATTATTACGGATATCCACTTCCATTGGATAGATCCATCGTATGGTTATATACGAACTCGAAGGGACTTCTTCGGGGATGGATCCAGGTTCAGGAGAAATAGAATTGGTTTATTCAGTTGTCTTTTATTATCACCTTCTCTCAGGTTGCGAGAGCTCCTTGGTTTAGGAGAGTACACCTATTACGCTTATTGGATAGTCTTCTTCCAAACCATAGGCTGGTGCCGAAAGGTAGGGAATGAAGAAAACCAATTAGCCTAAGTAGGGTGTGCAGAAGGTAATATGTAAAGACAAAATAAAGGGATTAGAAAGAGGGCAAAGTAAATTGCGACTGATATCATTCACGACCAAAACCGCGTACTTCATCGCCACTCCTATTTCACCTTTAAAAGAATAAGGTATTATTCAGTTGTCTTTTATCGTCACCTTCTCTCGAGATACGAGTACTCCTTTGTTTAGGAGGGTACACCTATTATGCTTACTGGATAGTCTTCTTCCAAACCATAGGCTGGTGCCGAACGGTAGGGAAGGAAGAAAACCATTTAGCCTAACGATGGTGTACAGAAGGTAACGACTAAAGACAAATAAAGGGATTTGGAGAGATGGCAATAAAATATACGGTTGAAGTCATGAATTGGATTATGGAAGAGGCATTGCTATGAATACCAGGATACCCCTACGAAACATTTTCATGTTTCAGTGCATTGTTAAAGAAAAACTGTTTTCCTGATTAGACACTTACTCCAAGGGTATGTATTTACCAGGTTTCATTCTCATATATGTATGGTTTTACAGATGATGAGTGGGAGTAAGATATTGGGATTAGGTGATCATCCTCATTATATCGGAATTCGTTGTAATTGGTGATATTTGAGGAAATCGCCAGGGTACAGTTTTCTACCTACGACGCACAGGTTTTGAGTTGTTTAACTCAGCGGACTTATACAGAGTATTGTATGTTGTCCAGTGTCCATCAGGACATAGGGGTAGGTCCTCGTACTATGTTCTGTTTACTTATAACTTCTCTAGTATTTAGACGAGTGTTTCGTAGAAATACAAGGTCTAAGTTTTGAGAAGTTGTGGGTATAAGAATAAAGTAGAGAACCAAGTGTCACAAGTATCGGGATTCTTCAAAGAGATCGAAGATGTAGATTCTTGTGATTGGTATTCAGATGATAGTGATGGTTTTGAGAAACGTGTTTCTTTTTCAGGTTACTCATAATTGGATGGATTCCTAAGTTGAGTAAAGCTGATTAGCCTCTTTCCATTAAGTTGATATGCACCGGAGACAGATGCATGGATTGAATATGGTTCCGATTAAATAAGTGCCAAAGTTTCTATATTGGATATAGAATAGTTTGTACCTTAAAAGAAATTAAGGTATGGGGAGTTGTCCAGCTTATGCTTAAAACCAGACTCTGGATAACTCAGGGCACGTTTCTGTAATGGCTGTTTGTGGGTTGACCCTGGCTATGACGAGGGTTGATATTCTACCATTTGGAAGATCAATAGTGATATTGTTCTTGACTCGCCACAGTTTTAGTAAAATGGATCTTTTTCAGAAAACAGTAGTGGGAGTATGGTAGAACTGGAAGTGATTCCAGAACCGCGAACGATTACGGAAAATTTAATAGGACCTATATATTCAATCAGGTTTGACACTCCAATAGCCACTCCGCAGGTATGGTAGGTAACCTCAGACGCCCGAGAGGTACTTCGGTAGCCTCAGAGACGGTGACAGGGAGGTTCTTATCTACCCAGACTTGACACTACTGTTGTTCCAGGTTATGAGACCCGGTAGGAGGGTTGTCGTAGTCAGTGGGAGCAACGGAAGCATAGTGGGCAAGTAGCTTATATCTATTTATAGACTTGAGCAGTTATAGCGGAGATAGATCATCTAATTTTGATGTGACAGTCATGGGTTTGACTTCAATCAGAATAGGGGATGGATCAGTTAAGAAGGTAGTAGGGTGTGACGTCATGGTATCTGGATGACATACACAGAGTAGGAAGTAAAATTCCTATACTACGATCGGTTGTACTGTGGTCGTCACACAGTTGTTTCTCCAGACAGGATATGGATATAATATTTGACATTCTGGTTTCTGGATCTATGGTTTTAGATCTGGATTTGTGTAGTTTCCCAATGTGGGTACTTTGACAGATATTCTAATGGTTTTTGGAATAGTTGACTCCTAGCATGGTGGTGTACCTGCAGGTGATGGAGTCACCCTCTCTAAAGGTGTCGTATAGACTAAAAGGGAGAGGGATGTGCATGATTGGCAGATCACTTGCTTAGGCAATTGAGTCAATCATGAGATGTCAAGTACCACACCAAATGTTGTTTTTGCACTAGTTGCAATGAGTTTGTATTAATCCAATCCTGGAGAAACATAAGGAAGCAGTTTTAGAACATAAGTACATGTTCTACGGATTTGATGACGGCAGCCTCCTTCGGGAGACGATTATCATTCCAGGCTTCGAAGGTGACATGGATGACAGAGTGATTGTCAGAGTTTTAGTTTTCCCTCTGACGAAGAGGGACAGTATTATGGACAGGTGGTCCAAGAGGATACTGTGGGAAGCAAGGTGCCCGATACTGATTAGGTTCAGTGATCGATTCAGTCTAAGAAGTTTGGATATGGAGTTCATTTATGAACTAAGGTCCCATCAGATATCCAGACATATTCTAAGACAGGTACTACTCAATTCGGGAGATGGTTTTCTCCGCGAACTTGAGATTAAGAGAGACATAGAAAGATACTTCTAGGCGGATCCACTCACTGAGGCTATTTCTCGAACACAATAGTTTTACAAACGGGCTTTGAGAACTGATTAGTAGAGGAGTTGGATGTTCGGTTTCACACGGGCTGTGAGTAGTCGACATCGCAATATTAGCCTTGAGTGCAAGTGGGAGATTGTTGGAGATAGTGCCCTCATAGTCAATTATTGGATCGCAGGTACGAGATTGCAATGATTGCGGAGGACCTATCCCGGTAGCACAGTCTTACTCGAGATGATAGTATGCTCTCTGGTTTGCCTTTATCAGTCGTGTACATGTTCAGGTGACTGATTGCATGTTACACTTTGATAGAGCCCTAAGGATCTTGCTTTACTACCAACAGTATGATGGCGATCATATACGTGAGAGTTGGGTAGTTTATATGCATATCCTTAATTGTGGTCCCTAGTCGTTGGAGTTTCGAGACAGGGCATCGATACTCCGGAGTAGACTAGTGTGTACAGTCGAGACCCCGACGAGGGGCGGTGGCCGGTCTCACAAGCCACTGGTGTCAGTTGGATCACCTAAGATGTATACAGGTGCTCATTGGGTTATGAGTACACCGGACAGGACTCGCCGGGAATCTGCTAGTTAGTATTATATCTACCGTCAGATAGCAGTTCCCTGGTGACATGTGTACAGGTTAGTTCATCGACCTGAGGTCGTCATTTGTCTCGTGTGAGTTCCCACTGTGCTTTGATTTCTACCCTACCACGGCTCAAAGGAGTCGTGCAAACAGGTAGCTTTTGGGTACAGTCCCGAGCCATATGGAGGCACGTGAGCGGATCGGCAGGGGATTCGTCTCTCGCGGTATTGGGGGCGAGATCGTGCTGTGTCTAGGAGAGCCATTACACAAATCCATGGCCATGGTAGGAGATTTACTGGTAGGTACTCCAGTAGTATCTCAGGGTGTATTTGGGCTTCACTCCGACACGACTTATACTGCTGTTGGGGGTCTGACGTTACTAGCCCCCTAGACAGATATGCGATACTCATTGACGAACGGACCGGACTGTATATACATTGTCACTGTTAGGCTCAGTAGGGTTTTCGGAGGAGTTCGCTCATCGGTCTCCCTTGAGTTCGCTCCTCGGCCACCCTTGAGGTCAGTCCATGGGCAGCCGTTACGCATAGCTAGTGCCGCTGACGGTTTGTGGTTAAACCCACTGCCAGGGTGCTGACGAGTCATTAGAGTCCCCCACAGACAGTTTCCCAAGTTCGGGCGAAACGTTGTAGAGGCCGTATGGTTTTACGGCAGGGTTCGGAAAATGCACGTGCGTTTACGCACGTGTCAGTTTTCGGGCAGATGATACTGGTCGGCTTTGGTTTAAGCCGGATCCGAGTATTATATTGAGTAGGTATAATATCTTTGTCTCGGTTGCATTTATATTCGGTCGTAATATAAATGCGGGTATATTTATACAGTTTCGGGGTTATCCTGAAAGTCGTTTCAGGATCACTTTTGGAAGTTGCCAGTTTCCAGTTTTCTATCAGCCGTCTTTTAACATTCGGTTAAAGACGGATTTATCTTTTCTTCAGATATGAGTGAGTCATCATTCTAGAAGCTTCTAGAAGTGATGATGAGGCTTGGTGAGTCATTAAGGATAAGGTGACTAGGTTTAATGTGATTGGTTCCTTTTAATGACTCATGCTTTGAAATTGATGGTTTTGTTTTGCTTAAGATCTTTTATCATGATATTTGTGATATGGTCACCTCCCCCTCTCCTACGGTCACCCCCTCTCTCTTTATAAGAGGCCGGCCCCCTCCTCTCTCTCTTATGGTTGTTGATTTTCATCGGTTAGAAAAGATATGATAGTTTTGGGGTGTATGAAATTCACAGTTTATTTCATTCCATCACCCGATTTCCACGGCAACTTCATTAACCGATCGTCCACGGATTTGGACGAAGTGAGACAAAGTCATCTACTCATTCTCTACATCAATCTTGGTCGTCTCTTTTAGCAAACTTGACGATCGAGTTGCCTCGAGTCAGAGGCGGGAGCCCGTTTAAAGAACCGATCATGTGGTGCCACCTCGACGAGGAGATCGGAGATCGATGAGATCGGAGCAGCCGCAACGGAGCGTGGGATGATGGTTGAAGAACGAAGGACTCGGATCATTCGGTATAACCATTCTACACTCTTTACAGTTTGTAGTTTAGCAATAATGGCAGATCCGGGTTAAAGTATACGATAGCGCCAAGTTAAAAGTTTTTGTTCCGCATTTGGCGTCTGTAGACTGCCGGGGCGCTAGCGTAGACTGACACACCCAAGAAAAACAGTCTCCTGAATCGTCTAACTCGCCGCGGAACCGCGGCCTCGGCCTACTGAGTCGCCGCGCTTCCGCCGCCGAGTTGGCGAGTCAGGAGCCGATTTTTCTTCTGTTGCTTCTGTGTAATATTTGGGGTTTTCTGGAATATTTAATATTTGCTCAGGTTACTGTTTAACAGAGCAGATTTTGGAGCAATATTGATGTTGTTTAATCGATCGAAATTGTACAGTATTTGCATATTGGATTATATCTGTGATTGTTTAATGTGTTCGTAAACCTCCCCTAACTGCTAGTATGTCGGTTGGCAGGGAGTTGCACATTTCTGAAATGGTTATATCTGTTTGTGCATATAAACTGTATTGGACTGTTGTGGTGTATAGCCGGGGTTAGCAATGGGTTATTGTTTAATTCATTTGTTGTAAATGTAATTTGTTGTAATATTATTTTTGCGGGGCACTTCCAGGTTGCGGTCGTAGCCACCGTTGTATTATTTCATTTTACTGTTTTTGCTCCTAGGACTGACCCAAGGTGGGGTACACAGACTGCCGGGTGGGTAGTTTGCCGTACCCGTAGGGGTCGAGGGTGGGGTAACGGCTATTCATCACAACTGTGTAATCTGTCTTTTTCTTGCAGGCTCAAAAGAAATACAGATTGCTTGCAAATCCAATATTGTTTATCTGTGTTCTGGAATGAATATCATTGCGTCAGACGAATGTAAAATATCTATATATATTGTAGCTATTTAGACGTCACTTATGTTTTACACCCGCGCTAGCCCAGCCCCCGCTCTGTCGTTAGTTAAGTAACCTAACGGGTGATGACGGGACCCCGTGGCGAATGCGGATGGCATAAGAGGACGTTGTATTTTCGTTGTTTTCTGCAATGATAGGTTAATGATGGGACGCATTATCTATAATGCAAAGTAAAACAAACCAAAGTTTAAATAGTTGGAACAATTTGAAAGAAACCACTCGATTATTTTTAAAACAGATATTTTTAAATGCGGAGATTTAACCACTCCTTTTAAAAGCTATCAGGTTCCTTCGATTATATCAAGTTCACTACGTTCACGGTTTCGCCAAAACCATTCCTAGCCCTCCGTCATTTCATTTGGGTATTCAGTAGTATTCAAGCTATGCATTTTGGCCAAAGTCAAGGCATAGTGTTTGGTAGCTACTGGGTTTTCATTTGTTGCATAAGATAGATGAGTTGGTTTGGGACAGTCGTATTACCATTTGACCAAAGTCAGGGGTATATACGGATGGGTTCAAATTGACAAGATAATGACGGGTAGAACTTGACATGTGACTTATGACATTTTGACCAAAGCCAAGGTCATAAGAGCATGGGGCAAAAACTTATATCGGGAATTTCAAAAGAAACTGAAATTTGCAAAGAGATGCATACCATTTGGAGTTTGATGAATGTTGGTAGCACTCCTTGAACATTATCATACGATGATATTTGGATCCCGATCCTACTGTGAGTATATGCTACTTATCAGGATATTCGTCGCTTAACGATCAATGCTATAAACCTAGTAGGTGTCCAGAAAGGTGTCAGCGGGGTTACGCCCCCAGAGAAAAGAGGTTATTTAATTAAGGAACTTCGCGAAAGCGTTGGAAAACCTCCCTCGAAGTATCGACACTGGCCTGGCTGAACGGTTAAGCAAGTATTGTACGGTAAGAATAGTCCTGGCTAATTCTTCTTTTATGGTTTGAGGAAGGATTCGAGAAACAGTGGGAGCCATCCAGTTTAGATAAACTAAAAACCACTCTAAACTTGCAAGAGCATCATGCTAATGAGTTTTCTTCTCTCTCTCCTAATTGCAGCGACCCTGAAAATGACTGGACGTAAGTTACTTTTAGAGAAAAATATACTGACAGGGCCAAACTATAAAGATTGGCTGCGGAATGTCAAAATGGCTTTGACCTATGACAAACTGGGGTACGTCCTCACCGCTACGGCACCTGCTGTCCCTGGTCCCAAATCCAGCAATGCGGATAAGGAAATCCGCAAAACCTGGGATTTAGATTGCGCGAGAGCCAAGTGCATCGTGCTTGCCTCGATGAACAATGAACATCAGAGGAGGCACGAGGATATGTCCCTAGATGGCATATTTCTCCATACAAAGGAACTTTATGGAGAGCAATCTCGTATAGCAAGATACGAGACCTCTAAGAAATTGTTTCGAGCGAGGTTGGCTGTCGGGTCATCGGTAGGTGAACATGTCCTACAGATGATCGGCTATATAGAAGAGCTCGCAGACCTTGGGACGACTTTGGATAATGAGCTCTATACAGACCTTATTCTCCAGTCCCTTCCTCCCACCTACGCCCAGTTTATCCTCAACTTCAATCTTCAAGGAAAAGAAGTTGAACTTGCGGAACTCCTGAACATGTTAAGGAGTGCAGAGGGCACCTTGCAGAAGGCAAGGGAAACACCCGCTATGTTTGTTGGCGGTGCATCTTCTTCCGGGTCCAAGGCTAGGGCCAAAGGAAGGAAGAAGAAGGCCGCACCCAAACCTAGAGGAGGTGTTAGTAAGGTGAGAGGGAAGGGAAAGAAAAAGACTGCAGTACCGATAGTTGGCCAGGATGAGTGCTTCCATTGTCACAGGAAAGGGCACTGGAAGAAGGATTGCAAGGCGTGGAACGCCAAGAACCAGGAACCGAAGCAAGCTGTGGCTTCAACTTCAGGTGTGTTTGTAATTGAGAATTGTCTGTCGATCAACTCTACTTCCTGGGTATTGGATACCGGATCAGATCTCATATTTGCAATTCTTTGCAGGCACTGAGAAACCGTAGAGTGCTGAAGGAAGGTGATATGATCCTCAGGGTTGCTAACGGAGCTAGCGTGGTAGCTGCGTCCGTCGGGGATTATCACCTTGGATTGACGAGTGGACACATTTTGGTTTTACATAACTGTTATTTTGTACCCAGCTTAACGTGTAATATCATATCAGTTTCCTTGTTATCAAATAAAGGTTATGATTTCACGTTTGTAAGAGATGTTGTCAACATCCACCTTAATCATGGTTTGATTGGGTCCGGTACTCTAAATAACGGCATATATGTGTTAAACCAACTCCAAATTTTCAATGTCCAGAACACACTAAAAAGAAAGTCTCCAGATTTAAATAAAGCTTTCTTATGGCATTGTAGACTGGGTCACATCAATGAGAGAAGGTTGACTAAGTTGCATAGAGAAGGATATTTGGACACGTTCGAATATCAAACCTATGACACTTGTCAATCTTGTCTCAAAGGAAAGATGACAAAGACTCCATTTACTGGACAAGGAGTAAGAGCGAGCGAGCTCTTAGGACTCATACACAGTGATGTATGTGGTCCAATGTCTACACATGCAAGAGGTGGTTATTCCTACTTCATTACTTTCACGGATGATTACTCAAGATACGGATTCATTTATCTGATGAAACATAAATCCGAAGCTTTTGAGAAATTCCAAGAGTATAAGAATGAAGTAGAAAACCAAACAGGCAAAAGTATTAAAACACTGGGATCTAATCAAGGTGGAGAATACTTAAGTGCCGAGTTCCTAGGTTACCTAAAAGAGAAAGGAATTCTCTCTCAGCTTACTCCTCCATACACTCCACAGCATAACGGTGTATCGGAGAGACGGAATCGAACCCTATTGGATATGGTACGATCCATGATGAGTAATGCTGAGTTACCGCGATCTTTCTGGGGTTATGCGCTAGAATCAGCGGCATATCTTCTGAACAGGGCTCCTACCAAGACTGTGCCTACCACTCCATATCAGATGTGGACTGGGAAGAAACCCCATCTTCAGCATATGAAGATTTGGGGATGTCCAGCTTTTGTTAAAAAGCAGCATGTGGACAAGCTCGAGGCACGATCAGTAAAATGTATGTTTGTGGGATATCCAAAGAACTCCAAGGGATATTATTTCTATTACGCAGAGGAACAAAAGGTTTTTGTTTCTCGTAATGCCCATTTTCTGGAAAATCAGTTTTTAGAAAAGGAAATAAGTGGGAGCGAAATAGAACTGGAAGAAATTCCAGAACCACAAACTGCTACTGAAAGTTTGGTAGAACCGGAAGTTCAAGAAGAACAGAACATTCTAGCACCCCTCCGCAGGAGTAGTAGGCTATCTCGTCCGCCTGAGAGATACTACGGTTTTCTCATAGATGGGGATAGAGAGGATTGCATCATAGATGATGATGAACCTACTGACTTCCAGCAGGCCATCCAGAGCGACGACTCGGTACGATGGCTAGATGCAATGCGGACCGAGATGGAGTCCATGTACACCAACAAAGTATGGACTTTGGACTTTGCTCCAGATGGGGTAAAATCCATAGGATGCAAATGGATCTTCAAGAAAAAGATTGGTGTAGATGGACAGGTGGAAACCTATAAGGCTAGACTTGTTGCAAAGGGTTTTCGTCAAAGACCTGGTTTGGACTATGACGAAACTTTTTCTCCAGTGGCTATGCTCAAATCCATTCGGGTCCTTCTTGCTATTGCTGCCTTCCATGATTATGAAATCTGGCAGATGGACGTAAAGACGGCTTTTCTGAATGGAAATTTAGAAGAGAGCGTCTATATAGATCAGCCAGAGGGTTTCAATCAGAGTGGGAGCAGCGGGAAAGTATGCAAGCTGCTTAAGTCCATTTACGGACTAAAGCAAGCATCGCGGAGTTGGAACATCTGTTTTGATGAGACAGTCAAAGAATATGACTTTATCAAAAATCCAGATGAACCGTGCATATATAGTAAAGTTGTGGCCAGAAGTGTCGTATTCCTCGTCTTGTACGTGGATGACATTCTATTAATAGGAAATGACATTCCTATGCTACAATCTGTCAAAGGATTCTTGTCACACAGGTTCTCCATGAAAGACCTGGGTGATGCCTCTTACATTCTGGGGATCCGGATCTATCGTGATAGATCCAAGAGGATGTTGGGACTTTCGCAGTCCAGGTATATCGACACTGTACTGAAAAGATTCAGTATGGAAGATTCTAAGCGCGGTAATCTACCGGCTTGTCACGGAATCACCCTCTCCAAAGAGATGTCTCCCAAGACTGATTTGGAAAGGGAACGCATGTCTATTATACCCTACGCTTCTGCGGTAGGCTCTATAATGTATGCGATGTTGTGTACCAGACCAGATGTAGCTTACGCACTGAGCGTGGTAAGCCGGTATCAGTCAGACCCAGGGGAGAAGCACTGGATAGCAGTAAAGAACATTCTCAAGTACCTGAGGAGGACTAAGGAGATGTTCTTGGTTTACGGCACAAAAGACCTCAGGTTGGAGGCCTTTGCTGATTCCGGCTTCCAGAGTGATAAGGACGATTCCAAGTCCATGTCGGGTTATGTCTTTACCCTCAATGGAGGGGCGGTGTGCTGGAAGAGCTCCAAGCAGGACACCGTTGCTGACTCGACGATGGAAGCGGAGTATATAGCTGCTTGCGATGCCGCAAAAGAAGCAGTCTGGATGAAGAAGTTCCTAACAGAACTACAGGTGGTTCCTACCATAGTTGATCCAATACCTTTGTATTGCGACAACAACGGAGCTATAGCTTTAGCGAAGGAACCAAGGTCCCATCAGAAGTCCAGACACATCTTGAGGCGGTATCACCTGATCAGGGAGATCATTGATCGTCAGGAGATCGAGGTTCGGAGAGTTGCTTCAGAAGAGAACATTGCCGATCCATTCACGAAGGCCCTTCCTCAGATTCAGTTCGAGAGGCTACTCGAGATCATTGGTCTACGATATGCCAGTACATGGCCCTAGTGCAAGTGGGAGATTGTTAGTGTTTATGCCCTAGAAGGCCATTACTGTATCATACTAGCTTGTATATTACTTAATGGAAGCTTGGGATATTCACATGTATATAACAGTCTTGCTAAACATGGTAGTATGCTACTTGGTTTTTCTATCTTAATATGTGAGTGTACGTATTGATAGAGCTCTTAGGATCTTGCTTGTCTACCAGCGTTGTGATAGCAGTCACACTAGTAGGGGCTGGGTAGTCTACAAGCACATCCTTATTCCGATCCCTGGTCGTTGGATTATCGAGACAGAGCATCGATACTCCGGAGTAGACTGGTGTGTACGCTTCTCATCCCAGTTGGGGAGATGGTCTGTCCCACAGCCGTCAGTACGTCGTACTGGAGATAGTATACAGGTGCTCGTTAGGTTACGGGTACACCGGACAGGACTCACAGGGAACTGTTGGTTGGTTTGATACCAGTCGTCAGTGAACAGTTCCCAGGTGACATGAGTACAGCGTAGTCCGCAGACTTGACACTGCTACTTCACCTCGAGTGTGTCCCACTGTTCTTAGATTGCTACCCTACCACGGCTCAAAGGAGTCGTGCAAACAGGTAGCAGTTGGGTGCAGTCCCGAGCACTTGGAGGCAGTGGCGGTTAGAAAGGATTCGTCCCTCCCGGTATTGGGAGTAGATATCGTGCTGTGTCAGAGAGCCATTACGCAAAGTCCCTGGCCAGGGCAAGCGAGATTTGCTGGTAGGTTCCAGTAGTTTCTCAGGGTGTAATGGGCTTCACTCCGACACGACTTATACCGCTATTAGGGGACTGACGCTTGCCGCCCCCTAGGCCCGATATGCGATAGTCTTGGACGAACGGACCGGACTGTATGGAGATTGTCACATCAGACTCAGTAGGAGTTCGGATGGGTTTCCTCATCGGCCTTCTTATCGACAACTACCTGGGGACCGTTACGTACAGCTAGTGCCGCTTGCGGTCTGTGGTTAAACCCACTGCCAGCGTAATAGTCGAGTCTCTAGAGTCCCACACAGAGAGTTTCCTACTCCAGGCGAAACGATATAGAGGTTGCATGGTTTTGCGACAAAGGGTTCGGACGCATACGTGCGTTTACGCACGTACGACTTTCGGACAGTTTTTACCAGTCGGCTTTGGTTTAAGCCAGTTACTGGTATCCGGTTATTGGATTTTACAGTCTAAAAGTTTTTCCGTATTTTTGCGGATTGGAGGGGCGTTCTCGTAATTGTACGAGAAGCTTCTAGAAGATGTGACTAAGGAGGTTAAGGTGACATAAGCTTTGGATAAGATTAGTGAGTCATGAGGGTGATTCATCATGGTCATTAATGCATCATAAATGCTTAATGACTCATGTTAATGAATCACCTCTTTTCATTTATGAAGCATGCTTATTCATTTCTATTATTGATTTATTCTATAATAAGAATGCTTCATAATATATTATGATACACTCTCTCTCATCTCATTATCTTATCTCACATTCTCTCTCCTCAAGCTCTCATCTTCAAGAGACTAATCCTTAATCCTCATGTGTTGAGATCAAAGGTTTAGTTAGACTTAAACATCCATTACCTTCACTCTATATCATCCTTTCTTCTTTGATTAGCAATCAAAGTAGATTAGTTACCTCAAGTTAGAGGTGTAGCTTGGTGTTTTGCTCTCGGGTGGATCGTCTACTACCTAGAGAAGGTCGAGGAGAACAAAGGAGAACACAAAGACGAAGGACCGGTTTCATTTGGTATAATCCCTAAACACAATTGATAAGAAACTCTTTGTGTACGGTTATTTATAGTTTAGCTTCGATTCAAGCGGTTAGTCGATGTTCGTTCTTTAAATTTGATCGTTTTTGAAAATTCCGCCTCCCCATAAGTACTGGGGTGTACTACATCGACTTACATATAATATACATCATCTGTACAATACTGGCCTCTAGGGCATACATACAACTAACAGTATCGAGACAGGGCATCGATACTCCAGAGTAGACTAGCGTATACGCTTCTCGACCCATATGATGGGCGATGGATGATCCCACATCCATTGGTGTTTGACATGAGAGAAGGTATACGGGTGCTCAGTGGAGACTGGGTACACTGGACGGAATCACCGAGAACTCCTAGATGGTATTATACCTATCGTCAGATAGCAGTTCTTAGGTGACACTGGTACAGATTAGTCTGTCGACCCGAAATAGTCATAGATTCTTGTGTGATTCCAACTGTGCTTTTATTTCCACCTTACCATATTCAAGAGATTGTGCAAAACAGCGGTTTTGGGTACAGTCCCGAGTCACGTGGAGGAAATGAGCGATAGGAGGGGATTCGTCTTTCCCGGTATTGGAGGTTGATGTTGCGCTATGCTCGATTGGCCATAACAGGAAATCCCTGGCCAGGGTTGCTGAGATTTACTGGTAAGTGTTATCAGCAGTTTCTCGAACCCTTATAGACCTCACATCGGCATGACTTATCAGGATATTGGGGTCTGACGTTTTACCACCCCTAGGCTGTGATATGCGACATATAAGACGAAGAGACCGGACTGTACGGTAGTGTTACTGATTGGATTCGCAGGAGTATGAGCAGGCTTGCTTGTTGATCTTCTGATCGCTCAATACCCGGGTGGCCTTTACGTTTATCAGACCGCTTGCGGCTTGTGGTTGTTTGATATGATCATCACCAACTGCCGGCGTATTGACGAGTCTTTAGAGTCCTACACAGAGGTTTCCTGGTTCATGCGAAACGAAGTAAGAGCACATATGTGATATGTGCGGGACCAAGATTAATGCGCGTATGAGATACCCCATTCTATTCTCGCGATATGTGATATCGGTCGGTTATATATGATATGGTCGGGTTATCGGATCAAGTGTTGATTCGATAAGTTGTTACATTTGGTATTAGCCGGTTGTATGTGATATAGCCGGATTATTAAATCAAGCGTTGATTTTATAATTTAATGTATAATTATATATGTGATATATTAATTTACATTAACTAATATTTGCTCACTTAAACATTTATTTTTCTCACTTGTGTATACTTAGTATTTATGTGATATATATTAATGTATATTATTTTGTGTCATGCTTGATGCCACATGCTTCATGGGTGTATAAGACTCACACCATGCTTGATATAATGAGGGGTTTTTATTTATCAAGGTAATTCAAAATTGATGGAAATTGGTTTAATGGTTGAAGCTTGGAGAAGCATGTAGAACCATTGACTAAGTCCACTAGTTTTGTTTCACTTGTAGATATTTATTAACTTAACCTTTATCCATAGCCATAGTTAAGTCTCTACATGAGTTAGTGTATGACACTAACTCATCCATGGTTGCTATTCTCACCTCATGAGTTTCATTCTCATCTTCACTTCATCTTCTTCTTCATTGAGAAAAAGTTTGCTCGCTTTTTACTAAATGAGAAAATATTGTAAGAAAATTAAATCTAAAGTGAGACCATTTCCTACTTCATCATCCTCTACTATATTAGCCATTTAGTTTAGGGTGTTTGCTTCACTAATCTACTATTAGTGAAGAGGTAGCATGAGCTTGAGTCTCCTTGACGTAGATCATCTTCGGCCTCGAAGACTTCGAGCAAGCTTGTTCATTTCTTCATGTGAACCCTTACTAGAGTTCGGGTGTTCACTACTTGGAGCGAAGGGACTACTACACGGAGCTTTAGAAGTGAAGGACCGGTCTATAAAGGTTGTATTCCTCATTCACTTAGATGTAAAGTTGTTTGCATTGATAGTTCGTCTAAATCTCTAGTTAAGATTCTAGGGTTAGGGTTCTTTAGTACGGCAAAAATTTGAAAACGACATGGACGATGCCTCCTGAAACCTTGCTGCCGCGCTACGTAACCCTACAGTAGGATGTATCGATATTATGGTGCGCATCTATATGGGATGCGTAAGTCATTCCCTGTCTTGATGAAATTTTATATCTTTCATCAAGTAGGGACAAGGAAAGGAGTTGTTGGTTGTTGGGACCTGCCACCTCTCTGAAAATGTTGAGGAATTACAACGACGTATATCAGAGCTGTTGAAGGATGTACCCTTGAACCAAATTCCGTATATGAGGGAAGAGAACATGGTAGATCTATGGATCATTAGTCTTATATGAGATGAAGATTAACTTAGAAGATATAGGATGAAGATCATTAGTTGTATATGAGACTAAGATCATCTTGGAAATTATCGATGAAAGATCGTTAGTCGTATATGGGACTAAGATCAACTTGGATATTATGAGCATATGGGCTCAGTTGATTTAAATCAAAGAAGAAGCTTAAGCTTCATAGACTTAGCCAATTTGGGGCTAAAATTGGGTTCTATACTACCCAGCGGTGCTAACCACTCACTCACGTGGCGCTTACGTGAATATCATGTGAGGCGCTGAGTCTTTGGCATCTTTTAAGTGCTCACGTGTATGGCACGTGAGGTGCTGAGTCTTTGCTTATGGGCGTTCATGTGTATGGCACGTGAGGCGATGTTTTCATGGGCCTTGGGCGCTCACGTGTATAGCACGTGAGATGCTTAGTCTCTAAGCTTCTGTGCGCTCACGTGGATATCATGTGAGGGACTGTTTTCATGGTTTCTTTTGTGTTCACATGCTTTTCATGTGAGTTACTGTTTTGGGTGCTCACGTGCCTTTCACGTGAGGCGGTTTTGTTTGATTTTCCCCTTAGCGCTCATGTGGATATCACGTGTAGCGCTTCTTCCTTAGAGATTTAATCTGTGTTTATATTTTTGAATTTCAGAGAAGCTTAGCTTCTGTCTATTGGATATGTATGCTCTAGAGGCCTTCATTGTATAGGATGCTAAGGATATGTATGTACAGGGCAATCTTGCTCAATATGATAGTATGTTATTTGGTTTGCCTTTATCTTAATATGTGATGTGTTTTACTTGTTATTTCATATCGCTTATATATGTTGATAAAGCCTTTAGGATCCTTGCTTGACTACCAGCGTTATGATGGCAATCATACTTGTAGGAGCTGGGTAGTCGATAAGCACATCTTTAAATTTCCCTAGTCATAGGAGTATCGAGACTGGGCATTGATACTCCAGAGTAGACTAGTGTATACATTTCTAGACCCTGACGAGGGACAATGGTTGGTCCCGCAGCCATTGGTGTGATGCACCTAAGATTATATACAGATGCTCATTGGGGGTGAGTACATTGGACGGACTCGTCAAGAACTGGCTAGATGGTATTATACCTATCGTCAGATAGCAGTTCTCATGTGACATGAGTACAGATAGTCTGTCGACCTGGGGTCGTCATTTGTCTCGTGTGAGTTCCCACTGTGCTTTGATTACTACCCTACCACGGCTCTACTGAGTCGTGCAAACAGGTTTTAGTTAGGTATAGTCCCGAGCCGCATGAAGGCAGTGAGCGATTGTTGGGGATTAGCCTCTCCCGGTAGAGGAAGTCGATGTCGCGCTGTGTTCGGTTGGCCAAGACCATAAGTCCCTGACCAGGACGGATTGAGAATTACTGGTGGTTAAATAGGTGGATTCTCCGATGGTCTTGAGTCACATCGGCATGACTTGTCAGGTTATTAGGGATCTGATGTTTTTCACCCCCTAGACCCGGCATGCGATACTTTCAGGCGAACAGACCGGACTGTACGGAGATTGTCACAGACAGGCTCAGTAGGAGTTCGGACGAGTTTGCTCGTCGGCCTTCTTTTCGACAGATACCTGGGTAGCCATTACGTACAGCTAGTGCCACTGACATGCTTGTGGTTAAACCCACTGCCAGTGTACTGTCGAGTCTTTAGAGTCTCATACAGAGGGTTTCTCTGGTTCAGGAGAAACGATGTAGAGGCCGTATGGTTTTACGTGCAGGGTTTCGATCATTTATGTGTACTAGCTACATGTATGTTTGATCGGACGGATAATACTAGTGGGCATAGGATTAAGCCATATTCTAGTATTATAATATTGGATTATTTTCATTTCTTGGTATTCATAGTACGAATATGGGTATGTATATATGGTGAGGGGTATTCTTGTAATTTCACAAGAGTGCTTCTAGAAGAAGACACCTCATTTGTGATAAACCCATTATGTTTAAATGGATGATGAGGTAGAGGTATGAGGTGTTTTTTAAGCATGGTTGAAGCATGGATACATTAGATGACTCACTCATTTGGATAACTATTGAAGTATGTCACATTATTTTTAATGTAAATGATATGCTTGATATTATCACTTAGCCATTCTTCATCTCATTCTCAACACAACACTCTCTTTCCTCCTATGCTCTCTTCTTCTTCCTCAAACCCTAAACACTCTCATGAGTTGAGAAACCTAGGGTTATTGAGACAAATTAATCCAATAAACAATATCTACATCTCCTAAGCTACCTAGATTAGCAAACTAGGTACTTTAGCTACCTCATTCTAGATGTTAGAGCTTGAACCATAGACTCTCGGGTGGATCTTCTTCGACACGAGGAGGTCGATAACCAAGCTCGGTCTGTACAAATGAGGAGCTTAAGAAGGGGATAAGAAGACCCAAACGACTTGAACACAAAGGTATAAATCACTTCATAGTAGATTAGAACCTTTGTTAGTATTGCTAATTAAGGCTTATGGTCAATCTTGGAAGTTTAGTAGATATTGCTTGCTATAAAATTATCGTTTGTTAATTTTGCCTCTCTACAAATCCTGTAGAGTGTGAAACATCGACATACATGGTATCAGAGAAACTCCATAAGCCTTAGATAGCTCGTAGCGACGTTTGAAATCCACCGTTTTTGTCGCGCACGAACTGCCGACAAAAACAGTCCCTGAAAATGAAATTTTGAGATGTTTGCATACTCCCGCGCGCTCACGGTTTGAATCGAGAAGACGCGGGGTGAAGAATGGGAATCTCGGGGATACCCCAGGGGGACTAAAGGCGGGGTCCACCCCCCATGACCACCAAAAGGCGGACTTAGGGGTGGTGACCCGAATGCACCCCAATAGGGTGCTCTCGGGTCTGCCTACCTTTGGGGGCTACCTCGTTGTGGTCCCCGGGGGTTGGTACCCTCCTGAGGCCCTAGGATTGATAGTTAATTTTAGACCCTTCACCTCTGCGAAGATTCGGACGGGTTCGAGTTTGTTTCAACTCCCGGATTGGCTTAAAACGAAATGTTTTGTGACTTTAGTGTACAGTTTTTCATGTCTTGAAAATTTTGTTTCGTTCGCTAATTGTGCGCGGAATTCTAACGCCGTGGTTTTCTTTACTTGCTTTATTGATGTGTATATGTGTTCTTAAACATGTTCTAATCGCTATACGTAGATTAGAAGGGGATGCGCATATCTTGTGATGTTCGGATGTGAATGGTTTCATAGATCGTCGTGTGAATGGCCCGGTGTGAATCTAGATGTGAGATGTGAGTGAACTTTTTGTAATTCATGTAATAATTCATGTATATTCTTTTATTAGGGCGCATCCAGGTTGAGGATGTAGTCACCGCTATATATTAATTTTCATTTCCGCATCTAGGTTTGACCCACGGAGGAGTGCACAAGCTACCGGGTTCTAGGATTCAGTAGGTGGCCATCTCGAGGAGTCGAGACCCGGGTCACCCAATTTGAGGATTGGAGGGTAGCTTATCACACTCATAGGGGCCTAACATGATTCACACTCAGCTATTCACACGACCGTGGAGGACTGTGTTTCATAGGTGGCTCATTGAAATGCAAATGTTCTTAGTTGATCCATTTTTCCATTCTCTGTGATGCTTATATATGCCTGTGTTGCTTATCATGCCTGTGATATATGTGTGTGTGTGTGTGTGTGTGTAAATGTTTTATATGTTTTGCATTCGCGCTAGTCCTGCCCCCGCTCTGCCATTAGTTAAGTAATCTAACGGTGCATGACGGAGCCCCGTGGCGAATGCGGGTGGCATATGCGTACATTCTATTTTCGTTCTTTTTGTGGTGTTATAAGGTTTATTGATAGGATCACATTAATCTCACTTAATGCAAAGTAATAAACCTAACATCTGATGTCGTTGGAACAATTGCAAAACCACTCGATTTTCTTCAAAAACAACTTTTAAAAGCGGAGCTTAAACCACTCCTTTTCGAAAGCTATCTGGTTCCTTCGACTATATCAAGTTCATTATGTTAACGGTTTTCTCCAAAACTAGCCGTAGCCCTCCGTCATTTTAGATAGATATCTACTAATATTCATTCTGTGTTTTGACTTTCGCCAAGGCATAGTGTTTGGTAGCCAGTAGGTGCTTATCTGTAGCATAGATAGATGCATTAATCTAAGACAGGTATACAGCTTTTTTGGCCTTCGTCAAGGACTTGTACGAATGGGTCTAGATTAATCTAGATAATGACTGGATGAACTTGACTTGCGACTTATGATGCTTTGACCTTCGTCAAGGTTATAAGCGCTTGGGGAAAAAACCAAATCAGGAGTTTCAAACATACAGGAAACTTGCTAGTGTTGCATACCTTCTAGAGTGTGGTAGTTTTGGTAGGCTTCCTTCAAAATTATCACACAATGATAGTTGGGTCCTGATCCTACTGTGAGTATCCGCTACTCTTCGGGAGAATTTTTCACTTTGCAATTAGCTAATCAAGTAGGTGTCTAGAAAGGTGTTAACGGGGCTACGCCTCAGGAAAACGAGGTTATTTAATTGGGTCCGTGCGAAAGCATGAGGGGCCTCCCTGCGAAGTACCAACACTGGCCTGGCCGAAATATAAGCAAATTTGTAGGGTGCGATTAATCCCGACTAATTCTTCTTTTAGGGTTTAAACGAGAATTTGAAGAAACAGTGGGAGCCATCCTATTTAGATAAACTAATAACCAATCTAAACTTGTAAGAGCATATGCTGAGTGTTTCTTTTCTCTCTCTCCTAATTGCAGTGACCATGATGGGACTTAAGCTTATACTAGATAAAAATAAACTGACTTTGCCAAACTATAATGACTGGCTAAGGAACGTCCAAATGGCCCTTACTTATGATAAGATTGCATACGTCCTCACGGCTAAAGCTCCCATGTTCTAGGTCCAACATCCTCGGTCGCAGACATTGAGGTCCATAAGACTTGGGATCTGGATTACGCGAAAACCAAGTGCCTCGTGCTGGTCTCCATGGATAACGAACATCAGAGGCGGCACGAGAAGATGGACCTTGCTTCCATCTTCCTCCATACCAAAGATTTATATGGAGTGCAATCTCGTATCGCAAGATACGAGACCTCGAAGAAATTGTTTCAAGCGAGGTTGGCTGTCGGATCATCTGTTGGGGACCACGTCCTGAAGATGATTACTCTCTTTGAAGAGCTCGCGGACATGGGAAATATGTTGGAGAATGAGTTGTATACCGACTTAATTCTATAATTCCTTCCCTCCACCTATGCCCAATTCATATTGAATTTCAATATGTAAAAGATGGAAGTTTCACTTCCTGAGCTCCTCAACATGTTAAGGGTGGCAAAGGGCACCTTGAAGAAATCCAAGGAAACACCCGCTCTGTTTGTTAGGGAATCTTCTTCCGCTAAATCCAAGACTAAGACCAAGGGGAAGAAGAAGAAGCACCCCCACCAAACTGAGAGGAGGTGTGCAGAAAGTGCATGGTAAGGGAAAGCAAAAGATCGGGGGATTATCCATAAAGGAAGAGTGCTTCTACTGTCATAAGAAAGTATATTGGAAGAAGGATTGCCGAGCTTTAAAAGCCAAGAATCAGGACACAAAGTAAGTTGTGGTTTCGGCTTCATGTGTGTTCGTGATTGAAAACTGTTTCTCTATTAACTCAACTTCCTGGGTATTAGATACCGGATCATGATCTCACATCTGTAATTCTTTGCAGTCACTAAGAAACCGTAGAATTTTGAAGAAAGATGATATGACCCTCAGGGTTGGCAACGGAACCAGTGTGGATGTTGTTGCATAGGAGAATATCACCTTGGATTGACGGGTGGACATATTTTGTTATTACATAACTGCTTTTGTGTACCCAGTATGATATGTAATATTATATCTTAATCTTTGTTATCTAATGAATGATATAATTTTGCACTTGAAAGCAATTTCATAAACATTCACCTAAATCATGAAATGATTGGGTCGGGTACACTTAATAACGGGATATACGTTCTCAATCAACATCAAGTTTTCAACGTTCAAAACACGCTAAAAAGAAAAGCTCCAAAATCAAATCAAGCTTTCTTATGGCATTGTAGACTTGGTCATATCAATGAAACACGATTAACTAAGTTACATAAATATGGATATTTAGATCCGTTTGAATATTAATCATATTTAACTTGTCGATCATATATCAGATGAAATATGACCAAAACTCCATTCACTGGAAACGGAGAAAGAGCCACTGAGCTCCTAGGACTCATACACAGCGACGTGTGTTGGCCAATGTCTACACATGCAAGAAGTGGCTATTCCTACTTCGTTACTTTTACTGATGATTTCTCAAGGTATGGACATGTATTCTTGATGAAACATAAATCCGAGGTTTTGAGAAATTCTAGGAGTATAGGAATGAAGCGAAAAAGCAAACCGGCAAAAGTATCAAGATTCTCCGATCTGATTCGGGTGGTGAATACTTAAGTGTCGAGTTCCTGAAATATCTAAAAGAGAATGAAATTCTCTCTCAGCTTACTCCTCCATACACACCACAACACAACGGTGTATCAGAAAGAAGGAATCGCACATTGCTTGATATATTGCGTTCCATGATGAGTAATGCTGAGTTTCCGCCATCCTTCTAGGGTTATGCACTAAAATCTGCTGCATACCTATTGAATAAGGTTCTAACTAAGTCTGTTCCTACCACTCCATATAAAATGTGGAGTGGGAAGAAACCTTATTTTTAGTATCTTAAGATATGGGGTTGTCCTGCTTTTGTCAAAAAGGTCCATCCGGACAAGCTCGAGGCACGTTCAGTATTGTGTAAGTTTGTGGGATACCCCAAGAACTCTAGAGGGTATTATTTCTATTACGCTGAGGAACAAAAGGTCTTTGTTTCTCATCATGCCTGCTTTATGGAAACTCAATTTCTTGAAAAAGAGATTAGTGGGAGTGCAATAGAGCTGGAAGAAATTCCAGAACCACAAACTATTACCGAAGACTTAGTAGAACCTGAGATTTCAATGGAACCGGGCGTACCTACGCCACTCTGCAGATCTAGTAGGCAGACTCATCCGCCCGAGAGATACTATGGTTTTCTCGTAGACGGGGATCGAGAAGATTGCATCATCGATGATGATGAGCCGACTAGTTTTCAGCAAGCCATCACAAGTAGAAACTCGGTGAAGTGGCTGGATTCTATGCGATCCGAGATGGAATCCATGTATACCAATAAAGTATGGACTCTTGATGTTGCTCCTCCTGGGGTAAAACCCGTTGGATGCGAATGGATCTTCAAAAAGATGATTGGTGTAGATGGACAGGTAGAAACCTGGAAAGCTAGACTTATTGCTAAAGGTTTTCGTCAAAGACCGGGATTGGACTATGATGAAACTTTTTCACCAGTTGCTATGCTTAAATCCATTCGGATCCTACTTGCCATTGCTGCCTTCCATGACTATGACATCTGACAGATGGATGTTAAAACCGCTTTTCTAAATGGAAGTTTAGAAGAGTGTGTTTACATGGATCAACCAGAGGGTTTCATAGACAGTAGGAGCAGCGGAAAGGTGTGCAAGTTGCTTAAATCCATTTATGGATTAAAGTAGGCATCGCGGAGTTGGAACATTTGCTTTGAAGAGACGGTCAAGAAATTTGACTTTATCACAAATGCAGATGAACCTTGTATTTATAAGAAGATTTTAGGGAGAACTGTAGTATTCCTCATTTTATACGTAGATGAAATTCTCCTGATAGGAAATGATATTCCTATGCTACAATCGGCCAAGCTGTTCTTGTCATAGAAGTTCTCCATGAAAGACCTAGGTGATGTCTCGTACATTCTGGGGATTAAGATCCATCATGACAGGTCTAAAAGAATGTTGGGACTTTCATAGTCAAGGTACATAGACACCTTACTAAAAAGGTTTAGTATGAAAGATTCCAAGCGCGGTAATTTACCTGCTTGTCATTGAATCACCCTCTCCAAAGAGATGTCTCCCAAGACTGATGAGGAGTGGGCTCGCATGAGAATTTTACCCTATGCTTCGGCGGTGGGATTGATAATGTATGCGATGTTGTGTACCAGACTAGATGTAGCTTACGCACTCAGCGTCGTAAGTAGGTATCGGTCCAACTCAGGTGAGAAACATTGGATAACGGTAAAGAACATTCTTAAGTACCAGAGAAGGACTAAGTAGATGTTCATGGTGTACGCTAATGGGGACCTCCAGATCGAGACTTTTACTGACTCTGGCTTTCAAAGTGACAAGGATGACTTTAAATCTGTCTAGGGTTATGTGTTTACCCTCAATGGAGGGGCGGTATGTTGGAAGAGTTCCAAATAGGACACCGTAGCAGACTCGACGATGGAGGCTGAGTGCATCGCTGTTAACGATGCCGCAAAAGAGGCAGTCTGGATGAGGAAGTTAGTTTCTGAACTTTAGGTGGTTCCATCCATTACTGATCCAATACCTTTGTATTGCGATAACAATGGAGCCATGGCTTTGGCAAAGGAACCACGGTCCCATCAGAAATCCAGACATATCTTGAGGCCGTATCACCTGATCCGGGAGATCGTGGATCGCTGGGAGATCGAGGTGCAGAGAGTAGATACAAAGGACAACATGGCAGATCCATTCACCAAGGCCATCCCTCAAGTCCAATTTGAGAGACTGTTCGAGATGTTGGGTATGCGGTACGCCAGCAACTGGCTCTAGTACAGACGTTGGGTGCTCAATACGCCAATAACTGACCTTAGAGCAAGTGGGAGATTGTTGGATATGTATGCCCTAGAGGCCTTCATTGTATAGGATGCTAAGGATATGTATGTACAGGACAATCTTGCTCAATATGATAGTATGCTATTTGGTTTGCCTTTATCTTAACATGTGATATGTTTTACTTATTATTTCATATCGCTTATACATGTAGATAAAGACCTTAGGATCCTTGCTTGACTACTAGCGTTATGATGGAAATTATACTTGTGGGAGTTGGGTAGTCGATAAGCACATTCTTAAATGTCCCTAGTCATGGAAGTATCGAGACTGGGCATCGATACTCTAGAGTAGACTGGTGTATACATTTCTAGACCATGACGAGAGGCGATGGTTAGTCCCGCGGTATTGGTGTGATGCACCTAAGACTGTATACAAGTGCTCACTGGGGGTGAGTATACTGGACGGACTCGTCGAGAACTGGCTAGATGGTTTTATACCTATCGTCAGATAGCATTTCTCAGGTGACATGATTACAGATAGTCTATCGACTTGAGGTCGTAATTTATCTCGTGTGAGTTCCCACTGTGCTTTGATTACTACCCTACCACAGCTCTACTAAGTTGTGCAAACAGGTTTTAGTTGGGTACAGTCCTGAGCCACATGGAAGCAGTGAGCGATTGTTGGGGATTAGTCTCTCCTAGTATAGGGAGTCGATGTCGCGCTGTATTCGGTTGACCAACACCATAAGTCTCTGTCCAGGGCGGATTGAGAATTACTGATAGTTAGATCGGTAGATTCTCGGATGGTCATGAGCCACATCGGCATGACTTGTTAGGTTATTAGGGGTCTAACGTTTTCCACTCCCCTAAACCTAGCATGCGATACTCTCAGACGAACAGACTGCACTGTACGGAGATTGTCACGAACAGGCTCATTAGGAGTTCGGATGAGTTTGCTCGTCAGCCTTCTTTTCGACAGATACCTGGGTAGCCGTTACGTACTGTTAGTGCCACTGACGTGCTTGTGGTTAAACCCACTGCCAGTGTACTGTCGAGTCTTTAGAGTCCTACACATAGGGTTTCTCTGGTTCAGGCGAAACGATGTAGAGGCCGTATGGTTTTACGTGCAGGGTTTCGATCATATACGTGTACTGGTTACATGTATTTTTGATCGGACGGATAATACTAGCGGTCTTAGGATTAAGCCGCATTCTAGTATTATAATATTGGATTATTTTCATCTCTTGGTATTCATAGTACGAATATGGGTATGTATATACGGTGAGGGGTATTCTTGTAATTTCACAAAATTGCTTCTAGAAGAAGACACATCATTTGTGATAAATCCATTATATTTAAATGGATGATGAGGTGGAGGTATGAGGTGTTTTTTAAGCATGGTTGAAGCATGGCTACATTAGATAACTCACTCATTTAGATAACTATTGAACCATGCCACATTATTTTTAATGTAAATGATATGCTTGATATTCTCACTTAACCATTCTTCATCTCATTCTCAACACAACACTCTCTTTCCTCCTTTGCTCTCTTCTTCTTTCTCAAACCCTAAACACTCTCATGAGTTGAGAAACCTAAGGTCATTGAGATAAATTAATCCAATAAACAATTTCTACATCTCCTAAGCTACCTAGATTAGCAAACTTGGTACTTTAGTTATCTTATTCTAAAGGTTAGATCTTGAACCATAGACTCTCGGGTGGATCTTCTTCGACATGAGGAGGCTGATAACCAAACTCAATCTATACAAATGAGGAGCTTAAGAAGAGGATAAGAAGACCAGAACGACTTGAACACAAAATTATAAATCACTTCATAGTAGATTAGAACTTTTGTTAGTATTGCTAGTTAGGGCTTATGGTTGATCTTGGAAGTTTAGTCGATATTGCTTGCTATAAAATTATTATTTGTTAATTCCACCTCTCTATAAACCCTGTAGAGTGTGCGACATCGACTTACTCTGTTAATGGTATTTTGACCATTAACGATCACCAAGATCACTATTTTGAGGATCTGAGATCAGGTTCTTTAAGAACTAAGTTCTTGTTTATGAAGGAACTAAGTTCCTAGAGTATAAACACCTTTTTCATGTCCTTTCATCCATGTTCTCTTCTAAATCTTTGGTTCTCGAGAAAAAGATCTTCTCGATGAGAATTAAATTCTCAACTTGTGGGAGGCTTGTCATGTGGATCTCAGATCTAGAGAAAGAACTAAATTCTTTGAGAAGGGTTAAACCCTTATATATGCAAGTTATAGGTAAAGCGGAGATATTTTTATCTCGATGTTTTCTTTACCTAAGGTTTGAGAGGAGGAAGATCTTCTTCTTTGAAGAGAATTAAATTCTCTGTTTTTTGTGGAAACTTTTGGAGAGCCTTATGTATTTTTTTAGAACCTTATGGGGGTCTCCTCCTCTGAGATTTAATCTCTTTGCTCATATTTATAGGAGAAGAGAAAAATCAATCTGTTGGAAGAAATCTCTCATTGAGAGATCATGATTGATTTCATAACCAATCGAAATGATCTTAAAGATCAACTGGTGAATTTTATTCACCATTGGATTTTTAATCCAAAGGCTCTCTGTTTAACAGAGAAGATCATTCTTGTTTGTTTAACAAGATTAGGAAAATATTTTCCTAAGATAGAATTTAATTCTATCAGATGGTGATTTTATAATCGCCGTTGGATCTTTGATCCAAGAGTCCTTTGTTTAACAGAGAAGATCTTTCTAGTTTAAGAAAGATCAGGGAAATATTTCCCACATAGAATTTAATTCTACATAGATTTTAATTCTATCAAAAAGAACACTCACGTGCATTGCGTGTGAGGCATTGGCCTATAGCGCTCACGTGGATATCACGTGAGGCGCTGCCAAGAGACTGGCATGTGCGCCCACGTGAATATCATGTGAGACGCTCACGTGAATATCATGTGAGACGCTCACGTGAATATCATGTGAGAACCAATATAGGATTTGATCCTATCTGAAGCAGAACTCATATGCTTTGCATGTAGATGCGCACGTGTTTAACACGTGGGGGTTTCCCTTTATTTTTATAAGGGAACAACAAGCTCCGAGCCAAAAATTTTGGCGGAAACATAAGGTATTTTAACTTAGCCCTCGTTTGGTTCTCAACCTGTGCAATCCAATGTTTGAAGATACCAAACATATCGGACTTTTTTCATCACTGCATATACCCATGTCTTCCGGCTTGTATCATCGATGAACGTCATGAAGTACTGATTTCCTCCATAAGACTCCACTGAGGCCAGACCCCATATGTCCATATGCACTATCTCCAGCTTCTTTGTCTTTTTAGCTACGCCTCCAATCTGAAATCTAAGCGCGCTTTGCTTCCTCACAAATGCGGCTCTCACAAAGCTCCAACTCCACATTTTTCAGCCCCGAAAGATGCCCCTTACCCTGAAGAATTTTTATGTTCATCTCACTGAAGTGTCCCAATCGTTTGTGCCACAACGAAGTCTTCTAATCTATCTTTGAACCCGTCGCTAATGCAACCGAAGCTCCACTGCTCCCACTGAAGGAATACAATGAACCACTTAGCTTGCTCCTTACGACCACCAACGATCCTTTGGAAATTTTCCATTTAGAGTTCCCAAACACCGTTATGTAAACCTCGTTGTCTAGCTGAATTGTGGAAACAAGGCTTTTTTTTCAAATCTGGAATATTCCAAGCATTCTTTAACTTGATCTGGTGGTTGTACTATGATCGCCCATTTGCCAATGATCTTGCACGGCTGACCATTTCTTGTCGTCACATGTCCAAGATCGTCTTGAACATGCCCACTGAAGTGATGCCGGCCTGAAATGCAGTAAAAAGAAGCCACCGAATCTAGGAACTAGGTATCCGCATTTGTATTGTCATTTTCCGATAGACAAAGCCCCTGTACCCCTTGTTCATGTGTAGACACCACATTGGCTTCCATTTCATCTATCTTTCCATCCGAGTCTTTCTTCAAAAGTCTACATTCGATTTTTTCTGTGACCATCCTTTCCGCAGTTCCAACAGCCGCCTTGGATCTTCCCTTTCAATTTTCCTCGGCTTTTTGACTTGCTCATCCCTTTTCCCCTTTCTATCGTCCTGCCGCGGTTCTCTATGGAAAGTGCAGAAGTTCCCAAACTCCCACTCGCAGCCTTTCTCCTCATCTCATTGTTTAATATAGAACTCACTGCATCATTAAACATGAGAGCCCCAAAAATAGAGTTGCTTGTCACCATCATGAGATTTTTCCAACTCTCTGGCAATGAACAAAGAAACAAAAGGGCTCGAATCTCATCTTCAAACATGATTGAAATGGATTCTAGTTGGCCCGTGACGCTGTTGAACTCGTTCAGGTGCTCCGGCACTGAGCCGTTCTCTGCCATTTTCATGTTGAAAATCTTCTTCATCAAGAATATCTTGTTTGATGTTGAAGGCTTCTCATATAACTTTACTAACGTCATTATTAGCACCATGGTTGTCTTCTCTTTTGATATGTTAAAGGCCACCTGCAGAGTCAACGATAGTCTTATCGTCGCCAAGGCTTTCCTATCCAAAAGATTACACGCCTCACCAGGCATCTTCTCGGGCTTTTCGTATAGCAACAGAAGATACAGATCCTTTTGTATAGATAGTCCTCCATCTGCATACGCCATCAACCATAATTGTGAACAATGAATTTCTCAATTTTTATCTTATTCTCTGCCATTTTTCGTCTTTATCGTAGGAAACTCAACTTCTCCTTCGATCTAAATCAACGCCTTCAAAACGACGATCTAAGAAAATAGGGAAGAGGGCATAAGCGTCGTTACCCACCGTTAAGCTAGATTGTAGAATCAAAGATCCTTTGATTCCCTATCAATCCCTATACTCTGATACCAGTTGTTGGGAGAAAGTCGATCCACAAAACAATACCCGCGACAAAACCAAATCACACAATCACACCACACAATTAACAAAGAAAGACAAAACAATAATTAAGTGTGAGAATAAGATATGAAATCACAAACACAAATCAGAGAGAGATTTGTTAACGAGATTCACCCACCGTATGGCTAGTCCCCGACAGAGCGAAATCTGCAAAGTCTACTATAATCTTGAATCAAGTACACCCACGAACAACCCTAAAAGATTTCTCTCAAATCTCTCTAGATCTAAGCCATCACCCTCTCAATACAATAGTCTCTCCTTTCTTTTTAATTAGACAGTAAATAATACATATGAGAGGTCCCTATATATAGGTAAATCCTAATCCTATTGAAAATAGAAGATAAACCCGAACTTACCAAATATAGATTCACACAGATTTACCGTCGACAGACGTTTGAACCACACTTGGTCAAACATCTGTCTCAACTATGTAAGCCTTCATCTCCTTTGGTCAGACGTCTGGACTCTTGCCACCAGACGTCTGCCGATACTCTGGACCGGGCTTCAAGCTTTTCCTAACATCTGGCCATACTCTGTTGTTTAGCTTAGTTCTTCTGAAGACTGTAGGGTGTTTTTCGTCACCCCATTGAGATGGGAATACGCGCGCGCTTGTCAGGCGCATTACAGATTCCCCCTGCCTAAGGTAGGCTGGGGTTTATTTATTGTGGGGATCCGAATCTCCGGCAGCCGCGGACTAAGCTGCCGTTAATTATCCATCGCCTTTTGGAGTGAGAGAACCTCCGATTAACGGGTTAAACTGGTCATGCGAACTCAACATGCAGTGTCGTGTTTTGAAGGGGTTTCGGATATATCGGGGGGCCCGGAGAGTTTTTACGGGGGTCCCGCTACCCGGATAGCGGGCTGGGGGTCAAGGTGGCTAGCAGCCCCTTTGCGGGATGCGGGACAGCACCCCATTAGAATTTTTTTTGCTAACAGGGAAAGTGTCATGGAGTATGTGTGTGTGTGTGTGTATACATGTGTGTGTGTATATATATATGAGGGAAAAGGGCATCCAAAGGATGCGTGGGGGCCAGCGCCTCGCGCGCTGGGCGCACCACGTGCTCGGCACGTGGGCGCGAGCGCTCTGGGTGCTGGGCGCACCACGTGCTCGGCACGTGGGCGCTAGCGCTCTGGACGCTGGGCGCACCACGTTGGCGCTAGCGCTCTGGGCGCAGCTCAGCACGTGGGAGCTAGCGCTCTGGGCGCTGGATGCTGGGCGTCAAACAGAAAGGGGACTTTGGTCCATGCACTAGAAGATGTGCTCCCGATTTGTGAAGTTAAACTCCTAAAAAATTTAGAAATGATCAAAGGGGGATGCTTTATTTCTCCCTTTGGCTCTGGATCTTCCCAAGATGGGCTTTTTGGAAATGGATCTCCTCCTTCCTCCTCTGTTGGCTGGGTCTTGAAGAACACGAAGTATGAGATTTTAAAAATCTCTTATTTTTAAGATCTGATGAAAGATCTAGGTTCCCTTTTGTGGTTTTTATGGTGAAAAACTATTTAGTTTTGGAAAAGGAAGAGTAAAACTCTTGATTTAATTGAAAAAGGGGAAGAAGGTTTAGAACCTTGATGAAAGAGCAGGAGGCACAAAGAACCCTAGTTTTTGGGAGAATGAAAAGTGTATATTTTATTCATCATCATGTTGCCTTATATAGGATTACACATTTACACATAGCCCCTTGGGCTTTACAAAATGGCATTTTGCCCATCCCATGCCTCATGTGCTCTTTCTTTTTGCACATAAACCATGGGCTTTACAAAAATTTGGCTTTATGCCCATTTTGCTTTACATTCATGCATAAAAAATTACATCAAAATTATTTGTTACATGATTTTTATGCTGGCATGGGGGGGCTGGCCGCGGGCTCGACTTGGGTATGGGCCCGCTTGACCTGGGCTTGGGCCCACCTGGTTCGGGGTTGACCTTGACTTTGACTTGGTCAACCGGGGTGCAAATTTTGACCCCAAAAAAGTGACCCCCATCAATAAATGCACACCGCACATTTGAGTTATGTGCATGAAATTGATGGATCTTGAAACTGGACTTCGAGGTGGAACATCATTCCGGGGGCGGAGCATCCTTCGGGGAGCATGATTCCCGGGGATCGGAGGATCATTCCGATTTGCGGAGCATAATTCCAGAGTCGGAATATCATTCCGAAGAGTCGGAGCATAATTCCGAGGGTTGGAGCATAATTCCGGGATCGGAGCATCATTCCTGAAGAGCGCAGCATGATTCCAGGGATCAGAGCATCATTCCGAATAGTGGAGCATGATTCCAGGGATCGGAGCATCATTTCGTTGAGCGGAGCATGATTCCAAAGGGTCGGAGCAAAATTCCAAGGTCGGAGCATCATTCCGAAGATCAGAGCATGATTCCAAAGGGTCGGAGCATAATTCCGAGGATCGGAGCATCATTCCGAAGATCAGAGTATGATTCCAAGGATCGAAGCATCATTCTGAAGAGCGGAGCATGATTCCAGGGATCGGAGCATCATTCCGAAGAGCGGAGCATGATTCCAGGGATCGGAGCATCATTCCGATGAGTGGAGCATGATTCCAAAGGGTCTGAGCATAATTCCGAGGATCGGAGCATCATTCCGAAGAGCGGAGCATGATTCCAGGGATCGGAGCATCATTCCGATGAGCGGAACATGATTCCAAAGGGTCGGAGCATAATTCCGAGGATCAGAGCATCATTCCGAAGAGCGGCAGACATTCTGACCGAAGCATAATTTCGATGCAGAGGTTGATTCCCAGAAGAAATATAATTCTGACAGGGAAGGCAGATACTCCGAGGCAAAGCATGATTTCGACACGGGGTGCACATTCTGAGACGAAGCATGATTCCGACACAGAGCTTGCTGGTTGACTTGATTCCGAGGCGGAGCATAATTCCGACGAGGAGGTCGCTGGTTGATTCCGAGCCAAAGCATAATTCCGACAGGGAAAGCAGATACTCCAAGGCGAAGCTTGATTTCGACGCGGGGTACACTTTGAGACGAAGCATGATTCCGACGCAGAGCTTGCCGGTTGACTTGATTCTGAGGCGGAGCATAATTCCGACGAGGAGGTCGCTGGTTGATTCTGAGCCGAAGCATAATTCCGACAGGGAAGGCAGATATCCCGAGGCGAAGCATGATTTCGACACGGGGTAAATTCTGGGACGGAGCATGATTCTGCCGCAGAGGTTGTTGGTTTGATTCGATTTGGGTTGACATCAGCATCGCTATACAGGAATATGGTACCAGGAGCAAATCATCATTTGCCATGAGAGGATTTGGAAATTGGTTTTTTGTTTGGCATCTGCATTGCTGCACTGAAATAATGCCAGGAGCAACTCATCATCTGCCCCGGTAGGATTTGGGAATTGGTGGCTTAGAAGACAGTTTTAGATCCCTATCACCTAATGGTTTTCAATTTTATGGGCCGTAAGGGTCCCATAAAAGCATTTTCTCCCTACGAGTCGAAAGGATCTCGTAGGTGTATTTTCTCCTTAGGAGTCGTGTGGACTCTTAAGTGTGTTGCTCCTTTGTGAGTCGTAAGGATCTCACGCGGGAATTTTCTCCTCACAAAGTCGAGAGGACTCTGCGAGTGCATTTCATCTCTTTTTTTACGAGTTTGCGCCCTTTCGGGTTTCCACGAACTCGCCGGCAGTCCTGCTTTTTTTACTCACGGAGCCCTTTCGGGTTTTCATCCGTGCCCATTTTGCTTGTGGACATACCATTTTTTTTTTTTTTTTTTTTTATTTTTGGTGGGACTTTGAATGTGGTCTCACCGGTAGAACTTGGGAGAGATTGAGATCGTTTTATGCCCGTGGATTGTATATGGTTTTGCAGGATGTATGATCCAGACCGTAGGGCCAGAAGAATTTTGGGGCTTTGTTGGCGTCTGCATCGCTGCACTGGAATATGGTACGAGGAGCGACTCATCATTCGCCACTTGGGGATTTGGATTCTGGTCGGCGTCTACATCACTGCACTGGAATATTGTATCAGGAGTGACTCATCATTCGCCATTGCCTATTGGGAAGCGATGGTTTAGGAGACAGGTTTAGATCCCTATCACCTAAGGCTTTTCAATTTTATGGGTCGTAAGGGTCCCAAAAAAGCATTTTCTCCCTACGAGTCGTAAGGATCTCGTAGGTGTACTTTCTCCTTAGAAGTCGTGGGGACTCCCAAGTGTGTTTTTCCTTTGTGAGTCGTAAGGATCCCACGAAGGCTTGTTCTCCTCATGTATCGTGAGCACGCATGAGTGGCTCTTCCCAATGGAGCATAATTTCAAGGGCGGAGACCGGCCGCTGGACTGGTGACTGCGGTAGGGTATGGGTGTGAGGAGAATTATTTGAGCCCGTGGATTGTATACGGTAGTCAACTTGGGGACCAACCATAGGGCTGGGGGAATTTTGGAAAATTGGATTTTGGTTGGCGTCTGCATCGCTGCACTGGAATATGGTACCAGGAGCGACTCCTCATTCGCCGTTGTTTTTTTTTTGCTTTTGTTTTTGTTTTTGTTTTACCGCGATTGCTCCATCATTTCAGCTTTTCTTATCACGAAGGTCGCGATTGCCCTATCATTTCGGATTTTATTCGCGGTTGCCCTATCATTTCGGCTTTATTTTTCATATTTATTTTACTCGCTGATTTTTATTGCGAGTTACCCCATCATTTCGGTTTTTCTTTTATTTCTTTTATTTACACATTTTTTGTTTATTTACATATTCTTACATTCCCAGTTTAACGACTTAGAGGTCAACTGTTTTCAGAGAAAGGCAGATGTCCGAGAGAGTCAGTTTCACGAAGAACTTCGGTCTCCATTTGTATGAAATTGGCGGTCGCAGCTTTACTGTTTGTTAACACGCCTTTAGACAGTTCTATCTCTCCTGCCTTGTATTGCTTTTCGACCCAATCTTTGAAGACGAATCAGTCTTCAATGGCACGACCTATCACTCTATGATAGGGTCAGTATTTGGGGTCGTCGGTCATATTCGCTTCCTGAGGTCTTTTTGACTCTGGCAGTTGTAGACCGTTCCTCAGGGCGTCTTTGAATATCTTACGGATTTTGTCCCTTCTGAAGGAATAGACCTTATCCAGCTTCTCTTTCATTGGAGATTCTCCTCCCTCTTCGAACACCGGCTTTCGAGACTGGTTAGCATTAGGCCCGCTCATCCCTTGCTTATTTCGGTTAGCCGAAGTGTTAAAAGATTCAGAATCGTCGGAATTTCCGCCTTTGCGATTATCGTCCTTTCGGTTTCTCCAGGACCTATTGTTATTTTGGGAATCCGAGGAGGACTCGTGCTTTGAGCGCTCCAACATCTGAACTTTCCTAGTCAGCTCTTGGAATGTTTTGAGACCCGCGGTGCATAGAAACGGGGCCATCCAATTGTTGAGATTTCCGACAAGGAGACTGACAGATTGGTCCTGCTCAATCGGCGGTTCACATTTGACGGAGATATTGCGCCATCGGGTTATAAAATTCGTGCTTCTTTCGTTGTTCTTTAGCTTAGTTCTTACGAGGTCGGCAATGGTGATCTTATCGCTGACGCTCATGAACCTCTGCCGAAACAGAGACTCCATTTAGACGAAAGTTGTGACGGAGCCATCCGGTATGCTTGCGTACCAGTCGAAAGCAACATCGGCCAAGCTATTAACGAACTGGCAGAGGAGAAGTACGTCATTTCCCCCAGTATTCCTGCATGAGGGTTTAAAGTGGGCAATGTGCTGATTCGCATTTCCCGTCCCATCGAATCTTCCGAATTTAGGGATGACATAGCCGCTAGGAAATTCTACCAAATCATACTGAGCAGGATATGGTCTCCCGCTACTGCTAATATCTTTTTGCGCTTCAGCTTCGGCTACCAATGTTTTGACTTTGTTGGCAACCAAATCCATGATTTGATCTTGAGTTAGCGGGTTACTGTCATCGGTAGCCAAGACATTTCCCGAGATAGGATGCGACTGATTTTTATGCGGTCCGCCCATCTTTGGATTTGAGGGAATAGGCGTCGGCTGCCTTAGGACACTGTTTCCCGGTTCATGAGCAGAGCCCTGCGCTTGATTGGGCGGCTGAGATGCAAGTCGGGCTGTGAGCTGTAAGACGACGTTTGTCAAGTCGTCAATTTTTAAGTAGAGCTTGGCCATCTCCTTGTTTTTGTTTCTGAGCTGCTTTTGGAGCTCCGGGAGAAGTTGATGCTCTGCGGTCTTAGGATGGAAAGTTGGCTCATCTTCGCTTTCCGAGACCGACTCCTCATGGACCGAAGGGTCTTTCTTCCTATCATCCTCATCGAGAGGGTTTTCATCACCCGGCGGAGGCGGCTGTTCTTGGGAAGCGGTAACCACATTCAAGTCAGATTGGACTTAAGATGTGGTGGCCCCGTCCTTGCACTTGCTGCGCGTGCCCACCATATAGACAGTGTGGACCACATATCCAGCCATTTCCTCATCTTTGGCGGGGTAACCCTGTTCTTCGAACCTCATGAAATTCAGCCTAGCGGAAGCCCTAGCCTTTTTGTTGGTTCTGTATCTGAGCCGCTTCTGCCTCAGCTTCTCTGCCTTGATCTCTTGGCAGGCTTCTGCTCTTCGGGAAGCCGACATAGGCCGGGTGATGGGGAGGCTTGAGAAGACATCCACATGCGTGTCCGTCGAAGGCATCGCCTGGGCTTGCCTGCGACGTTTGGTAACTTCTTTTGTTCTGACGGCTTTGCCCCCAGCTGGGGCCATGGAAAGCCGTTCAGACACCGATTCGCGTTTGGGTTGGGGCGCCTTTGAGACCACCACATTTGGCCTCTTGCCTTTCGAGACCGGATTGTCTATCACCGAGGCTTGAGGAGCTGGGATGGCGTTAGCTGACACGAACAGAATAAAGCCAAATGGTAGCGGCGGCTCTTCCTATTGTCGCCCGAGACTGGCCGGAAGGATCGTCCTGGCGTCCATCTTCATCGTGTAGGAGATGGGAGCCGTGCTGAGAGCTGAGATCGTCCTTGGAGACATTGTTGAAAAGAGATTGCTTGAAGACCTGCATAAAAGAGCATTATTTTAGTATAAATATAGATATGTATATTGATTGATTTCGCATGAACATTTGACCCAAAATATGGGAGGAGAGATTGGTCCCACCGGGCGTGACAGAATCCGTAGGGTGTTTTTCATCACCCCATTGAGATGTAAATACGCGCACGCTTGTCAGGCGCATTACAGATTGCCCCTGCCTAAGGTAGGCTGGGGTTTATTAATTGTGGGGATCCGAATCTCCGGCAGCCGCGGACTAAGCTGCCGTTAATTATCTCTCTCCTTTTGGAGCGAGAGAACCTCCGATTAATGGGTTAAACTGGTCATGCGAACTTAACGTGCAGTGTCGTGTTTTGAAGGGGTTTTGGATATATCGAGGGCCCCGCAGAGTTTTTACAGGGGTCCCGCTACCCGTATAGCGGGCTGGAGGTCAAGAGGACTAGCAGCCCCCTTGCGGGGTGCGGAGCAGCGCCCCGTTAGAATTTTTTTTCTAACAGGGACAGTGTCGTGGAGTATGTGTGTGTGTGTGTGTGTGTGTGTATACATGTGTGTGTGTATGAGGGAAAAGGGCATCCAAAGGATGCATGGGGGCCAGCGCCTCGCGTGCATGGCACGCAGGCGCTGGGTACGAGCGCTCTGGGCGCTGGGCGCACCACGTGCTCGGCACGTGGGCACGAGCGCTCTGGGCGCTGGGCGCACCACGTGCTCGGCACGTGGGCGCTAGACGCTGGGCGTCGAACAGAAAGGGGACTTTGGTCCCTGCACTAGGAGCTGTGCTCCCAATTTGTGGAGTTAAACTCCTAAAAAGTTTAGAAATGATCAAAGGGGGCTGCTTTATTTCTCCCTTTGGCTCTGGATCTTCCTAAGATGGGATTTTTGGAGATGGATCTCCTCCTTCCTCCTCTATTGGCTGGGTCTTGAAGAACAAGAAGTATGAGATTTTAAAAATCTCTTATTTTTAAGATCTGATGAAAGATCTAGGTTCCCCTTTGTTGGTTTTATGGTGAAAAAACTATTTAGGTTTGGAAAAGGAAGAGTAAAACTCTTGATTTAATTGAAAAAGGGGAAGAAGCTTTAGAACCTTGATGAAGGAGCAGGAGGCACAAAGAACCCTAGTTTTTGGGGGAATGAAAAGTGTATATTTTATTCATCATCATGTTGCCTTATATAGGCTTACACATTTACACATAGCCCTTTAGGCTTTACAAAATGGCATTTTGCCCATCCCATGCCTCATCTGCTCTTTTTTTTTGCACATAAGCCATGGGCTTTACAAAAATTTGGCTTTATGCCCATTTTGTTTTACATTCATGCACAAAAAATTACATCAAAATTATTTGTTACATGATTTTTATATTGGCATGGGGGGGCTGGCCGCAGGCTCGACTTGGGTATAGGCCCGCTTGACTTGGGCTTGGGCCCACCTGGCTCGGGGTTGACCTTGACTTTGACTTGGTCAACCGGGATGCAAATTTTGACCCCAACAAAGACGTCTGCCTTACTGGCCTTCAGACGTCTGCTTTTGCTCTGGTGTTCTGACATGGCTCACATGCATGTCCAGACGTCTATACTCTCTTCAGCAGGTGTCTGTAGGAAGTTTCTCCACAATTTTAACAATATATATATATATATATATATGAGGTTAATGGAAGAAAGGTGCCATAGGAAGGAATTTCCTCCTATAGCGTCGGAAAAATGCACCCTTCATGATTTTTTTCGACGATCGGCATACATCACCTCCATCTTTATCATCTAAGATGTGGATACACCAAATTTCATTTGATTATACCATTTTTTACCGTTGATTTAGTTGGTGCAAAATTAAAGGTTTACCGATAATAGAACTTTTTACATTACTAATTCAACGGTGAAAAAGTGGCGGAATCACATGAAATTTGGTGTAATACCCAGTTCCGCTATACCGTAACCGTATTTTAATGAATAATTTCCAAATATTTTTCCCTAAATTTTCCTACATAATTTTCTATATTTTATAAAACCTAACTTCTAAACCTTTACCCTAATTAAACCCGATCCACATTTTACATTTTCCCAATTCTTTCTTCCTACCCCAGACCCTTTGGTTGCATCCGTACATCGTGTTCTCGTCCAGTTCAGTGAAACGAACTCGTTTGGATCGCTACGTGTATCCGTTCTTAGGGGTATCCATCTTCTTTAACCGGACATCGCATTTTGATTTTGGTTGATACGTATATTATCCATATTTTCAAACCGTAATTATAGACCCAATCCGGGCATATTTTGGACTATTTTTGTATTAGAAAGAAATCTCAAATATATATATATATAATATCCTTCATATATTTTTTACTGTTAATATATTATATATATAGTTTCTAAATGTTTTTATATCCTAATCCTAACAAAACACACTCTCACTCAGCCTCTCTCAAAATCTCTCTCATCTCTTTATTATTATATTATAATTAAGTTTTTCCTAACCTAATAGTTTTTCCCAGCCTCCTCTTTCTTCTCGTTGTCCTTCTTTCCTGCCTCCTCATCCCACGTTCTCGCCCCAACGTCTTTCCTCTACGACCCGGGCTCCTTCTCTCCCTCGCAACGACCCACCTCTCTGTGCCTCGCCTCCATCTCTTCTAACAACTGACTATCTCTCTCTATCTCACTCTCTCCCTCTCAACTCACCCTCAACCCACTGCGAACCCACCACCGAATAGCATCCTCCCCTCGTAAGCCCGTGCCCATCACCGAGCCCATCGCCTTGACCCACGCCCGTCGCCCCTCTGCCGTTGACTCCATAAACGAGCCCTCAACAGTCGACTTCACGACCGCCATCGCTACCATGAGCTCATCCTCGTCTTCTCTACCTCGTCACCAACCTCCTCTACTCAACCCCACCTCTCGAGCTCCTCACCTACGTCGAAGAGCTCGAGCCCACCAAGGTTTCCCCGACCTCATCGACCGAGCTCATCGCCGGCGACCTCGAACCCCATGCCCGCTCCGGCCACCACTTGAAGCACAGCTACCGCCTACAACGCCGACTACCTTCTCTCGAAGACCCTGAGATCCATCTCCCCTCATCACCGACTCAGCACCACCGACGACCTCGCCTTCACCACGCACACCCACCGTCTTCATTGCGATACCTAGCTGGGCTCCCCTTCTTCTCACCCAACTCCAAAACTCACCACCACTTCGAGAATGCAACCAACACCCACTGCCACCATCATCTACAACCTTGTTGCAGCACCACCGGAGCCTCTTGCCGACGACTACACCTATTGGTGGAGATAGTGCCCTCAGAGTCAATTATTGGATCACAGGCACGTGATTGCAATGATTGAGGGAGGACCTGTCCCAGTAGGACAGTCTTACTCAAGATGATAGTATGCTATCTGGTTTATCTTTATCATCGTGTACTGCTTTAGGTGACCTTACGAGTCGCTATTGCACGTTGATAGAGCCCCTAGGATTCTTGCTTGACTACCAGCAGTACGAGGGCGATCATATACGTGGGAGCTGGGGTCTATAAGCACATCCTTAAAAGGTCCCTAGTCGTGGGAGTTTCGAGACAGGGCATCGATACTCCAGAGTAGACTAGTGTATACAGTCGAGACCCCGACGAGGGGCGGTGGCCGGTCTCATAAGCCACTGGTGTCAGTTGGTTCACCTAAGATGTATACAGGTGCTCATTGGGTTATGAATACACCGGATAGGACTCGCCGGGAACCTGCTAGTTGGTATTATACCTGACGTCAGATAACAGTTCCCTGGTGACATGTGTACAGGTTACTTCATCGACCTGAGATCGTCATTTGTCTCATGTGAGTTCCCACTGTGCTTTGATTACTATCCTACCACGGCTCAAAGGAGTCGTGCAAACAGGTTTTAGTTGGGTACAGTCCCGAGCCACATGGAAGCTGTGAGCGGATCTGCAGGGGTTCGTCTCTCCCGGTATTGGGGGTGAGGTCGCGCTGTGTCTAGGAGAGCCAGTACATGAAAAGTCCTTGGCCAAGGCAGGAGATTTACTGGTAGGTATTCCAGTAGTATCTCAGGGTGTTCTGGGCTGCACTCCGACACGACTTGTACCGTTTTTGGGGGTCTGACTTTTACCAACCCCCTAGGCCCGCCATGCGATGCTCATAGACGAACGGACCGGACTGTATGGATATTGTCACTGACAGTCTCAGTAGGGTGTCAGGATGAGTTCGCTCATCGACGTCCCTTTTGGTCAATAGCTGGTAGCCCGTCACGTATGGCTAATACCTCTGACGTGCTAGTGGTTAAATCCACAGCCATAGTATTGACGAGTCTTTAGAGTCCACGTCACACAGTTACTCAGGTTTCGGGCAAAACGCTGTAGAGGCCGTATGGAGATATGGCAGGGTTCGATCAGATACGTGCGGTATTGCACGGATCATGATAGGACGGTTTTTACTAGCCGGCTTTGGCTTAAGCCGGATCCTAGTATTAGATAGTGTAGATTTTGTCTCTTTGCATTTGTGTTCAGTGGGAATACAAATGCGGGCATGTATTTGCAGTAGCGGGGTTTTCCTGTAATTTATTACGGGATCAGTTTTCTGAAGTTGCCAGTTTGCATTCCGTTCCGGCCAGTTTTCTTTTGTTCCTTCGCGGCCGGACTTTTCGATGGAGGGGGTAATTTGCAATTGTGCAAATTATTTTTTGTGGAGGGGTTTTATTGCATTTTGTGGCTTCCTCAGCATGAGATTCCTTTTGAATCAATCCTAGCATTTATGAGATTAGAAATGGAAAAGATGAGGAGTTGATTTGGATTAGAAATTGGTGTGACCTTTTTATTCCATTATTCATTTTCATTTTCTCCTCTTGTATAATTTTGTTTTTCCTCCACCATTCTATCAAGAGGGGCCGGCCACATTCTAAGGAGAAAAAGAGAGAGTGTTCATTATTGTGGGGTTGCATTATGTTCATCTCATACCATTTTTTCCTTTCACAAAAATCCCAAAAGCACATTCCAAAGTTCTTGGTTCACCTCCATCATCTTCAAAGGCAACTTCAAATACCCCAAAAGAGACATGGTTTCTACACTTGCCTACAGCAAATCTTGGACGCGTCGGCTAGCCAACTTCGCGCCCGAGTTGCCTCGGTCCAGAGGTGGGAGCCCGTAAAAGAACTCGGCTACGTGGTGCCCTTTCCGACGAGGAGGTGATGAACGGAGTTTCCGCGGGAGATCGGAGTGGAGACGAAGACCGAAGGACACGGATCGCTTGGTATAACTCTCTACCCATCTTGTTGTTTGCTAGTAGCTAGGTTAATGGCCCAATCCGGGATAAAAGTGCGCGGTTGTGCCGGTTTGCTAGTTTGCAAAGTTTTTCGTTTCCGCGTTTCCGGCGTCGGATCGACGGCCGGGGCGCCGCCATGCACTTACAATGGTATCAGAGCCACGCCATTAACCTAGTCTAGCTTGCTCTAGTATGTTTAGAACTCGATCGGACAAAAATCCCAAAAACCGTATTTTTTAGTACATATGTTCTCTGTCGAAATTTTTTTAGTTCCAAAAATTTTTCAGGTTGTTGCAGAAACATGTGCATGGAATTCTAAGAACTCTGGAAAAATTTCGTCTTGTGATGCTTCAGGATGACCGCGGAAACGCGGCCAAACCCCTGGTTTGGCCGCGGTTCCGCGGTGGAAAGAACTCCGTGCTGTGCGAAATTTTTCCAGAGGGCTTTTTACTTAGAAATAGGGGTTTTGGGATATTCTTTTGGGGCCCAGATTTTCTGTGAGTGCTACAGTACTGCTTGGGGCCCACTTGGGTAAAATTGTTCGATCGGATATTTTAAACATGCTAGTTCAAAGAATTTACATTATATCTGCGACCGTGAATGTCATTCGATCGGTAAATCTAGTCTATCTGCTATAGCCCTTTTAGACGGATTTGCGAACGTGACATTCACGTTGATGTTCTGTGTTGTGCTGTGATGTTGCGGATCGGTCATGGGGGATAGCCTGGATGCAATGGTAGTACAGTTTTTTTTTATATGTACATTTGTTTTTGCGAGGCGAGCGTCCGACATGTGGACTGCCGTCACTGCCTGTTTGTATTATTCTTTTGGGGCACGACCGGGTCGAGGTCGATGTACCCGATGTATGTATATTTTACTTTCTGTACTAGGATTACCCCACGGAGGGGTGCACGAATAGCCGGGTTCTAGAGGGCAACGAGCCCGCATCTCATAGCATTGAGACGGAGGGGGCTTCACTCTAAAATTAGCGGGCTATTCGCCGCACTCGTAGGGGGTACAGGTTGACCCAAGGAGGGGTGCCCAAGTTACCAGATTCCGTGAAGTGCTAGGTGGTCCATTCACGTTGCTGAAGAGGGCTGTCCCGTTTCAGGTTTTGGCGGGTAACTTGCCGCACCCGTAGGGGTCTAGGATTTCATTGCACAGGCTATCCACACGACCAGGGGAACGTCGGGTTTCAGTAGCGGCTCTATGAAACCCGGGGATCCCAGATATCTGTATTGTTCTGTGATGCTGTTCATTTCTATAATGTTGCATTTTATCACGCCTTGAGCGAAATATTATATATTGATATATATACTAGTAGATGTTGTATATGTTTTGCATCCGCGCTAGTCCAGTCCCCGCTCTGTCGTTAGTTAAGTAACCTAACGGGTGATGACGGGACCCAGTGGCGAATGCGGATGGCATATACGTACATCATTATTTTCGTTCTTTTGTGGTGTGATCAATTGATGGGACTGCGTTGATTCGGATTAATGCAAGCTAAACAAACCTATTCTGATGTTGTTGGAACACTTTTCAAAAAGCTGTTATTGCAAGGATGTTCTCTTTTGTTTTGCACAGTGGTATTCGGTTGTGAATATCCAGCTCCTCAGTCGACGAGGCAAGGGCCGAGATCCCTTCACCGGGAGTGACCCCTTGGACAAAAGTTTGCGTCAGGGCAATAACTTCACTATAACCGATTGCTTTTGCTTTGCATCGTGGTATTCAGTTGGAATATCCTGCACCTCATTCTACGGGGAAAGAGCCGAGATCCCTTCACCGGGAGTGACCTCTTTAGCAAAGGTTTTCGTCACTATATTTTTTAAAAGCTATCCGGTTCCTTCAACGATATCAAGTTCATTACGTTAAAGGTTTTCGCCAGAAACCATTCGTAGCCCTCTGTCGTTTCATATGGATAGTCAATAGTATTCAACCTGTGTATGTTGGCCAAAGTCAAAGCACAGTGTTTGGTAGCTGTTGGGTATTCATATGCAGCATAGATAGATGCGTTGGTTTGGGACAGTCGTACTACTATTTTGGCCTTCGTCAAGGGTATGTACGGGTGGGTTCAAATTAACCTGGATAATGACGGGTAGAACTTGACATGTGACTTATGATATGTTGGCCAAAGTCAAGGTCATAAGAGCATGGGGCAAAAATCCACATCAGGAGTTTCTAAAGAAACTGAAACTTGCCAGATATGCGCATACCTTCTGGAGTGTGATAGAGTGAGCGGATTCCGTCACGTCATCATGCGATGATAGTTGGATCCCGATTCCCACTGATGAGTTGGATTACTCCTCGGGTGATCCCGACTATTTCTTCTTTCAGGTTTGGGGAAGAATTTGACGTTACAGTGGGAGGTTTCCAGATTAGATAAAGTGATAACCATTCTGATCTAGGTTAGAGTGCATGCTGAGTGTTTCTTTTCTCTCTCTCTTTGGCAGCGACCATTGACCCGACCCTAGACTATGACTCAGTGACCAAGTTGACCGAATCTTCTTAACACTGGCTTTTGGATTGTCAGAGTTGCAGACCTCATTGCCACTCCTACTTTTACCCTTTTCTCCAGGACACCCCGTATTACTACGAACGTCCACTTCCATTGGACAAAACCATCGTATGGTTATATACGAACTCGAAGGAATTTATTCGAGGATGGTTTCCGGTTCTGGAGAAAATGAATAGGACTATTCAGTTGTCTTTTCCTTTTACCTTCTCTCAGGTTGCGAGTACTCCTTGGTTTAGGAGATAGTACACCTATTACGAAAATTGGATAGTCTTCTTCCAAACCTTAGGCTGGTGCCGAACGGTAGGGAATGATGAAAACCAATTAGCCTAAACGGTGTACAGAAGGTATTATGTAAAGACAAAGAAAGGGATTAGTAAGAGGGCAAAGTAAATTGCGACTGCTATTCACGACCAAACCAAATATTTCTTCGCCAATCCTAAATCACCTTTGTATTTCTCCAGGACACTCCGTATCACTACGAAGATCCACGGTTTATTGGATACTCCATCGTATGGTTATATACGAACTCGAAAGGAACTTGTTCCAGTTCGGGAATGGATCCTGGTTCAGGAGAAATAGGAATAAGGTTTATTCGGTTGTCTTTTATCTTCACCTTCTCTCGCATTGCGAGTGCTCCTAGGATTAGGACAGTACACCCATTATGCTTATTGGATAGTCTTCTTCCAAACCATAGGCTGGTGCCGAACGGTAGGGAAGGAAGAAAACCAGTTGGCCTAAAGGGGTGTACAGAAGGTAATGACTAAAGACATATAAAGGGATTTGGAGAGATGGCAAAGAATTATACGGTTATAGTTGTGAATCTGGAAAATGGAAGAGGCATTACTAGGAATACCGGGATACCCCATCGAAACATTTCAATGTTTCAGTCTCACTGTGTACTGTTGAAAGAGAACTGATTTCCCAATTAGACACTTACTCCAGGGTATGTATTTACCAGGTATGATTCTCACATCTGTATGGTTTTACAGATGATCAGTGGGAGTAAGTTATTGGGAATTAGGTGATCATCCTCATTATATCGGGATTCGTTGTAATTGGTGATATTTGAGGAAGTCACATGGGTTGTATGCCAGACGGCAAATATTTGGTTTTGAATAGCCGTTGTTATGCACCAATTTCAAATTGACATATTTGTACGTCTATTTTTATAGAGTGAGATATACCTTTTTGAAATTATGTCAATGACATTTACCTATATCAGTGGATGGTTGGGTAAGGAGCATTGAACAGCGGTGTAATTCTTCTTAACCATAAGTATAGTTTTCAACCTACGACACACAGTGAATAAGTTATTTAGACTCACGGGACTTGTACAGAGTATTGTATGTTGTCCAGTGTCCATTAGGATAGAGGGGTTGGTCCTCGTACTATATTCGGTTTACTTATAACTTCTCTAGTTCTTAGACAGGTGTTTCGAAGAAACACAAGGTCGGAGTTTTGAGAAGTTATAGGTATAAGAATAGAGTAGAGAACCAGGTATTGCAAGTATCGGGATTCTTCAAGGTGATCGAAGATATAGATACTTGTGTGTGGTATTCAGTTGATAGTAATGATTAAGAGAACTTGCTTCTCTTTCAGGTTACTCATAATTGGAAGTATTCCTAAGTTGAGTAACGTTGATCGGCCTCCTTCCATTTAGTTGACATGCACTGGTGACAGTTGCATGATTTGAATCTGGTTCAATTAAATCAGTGCCTCTGTTTCTATATTGGATATAGAACAGTTCATATCTTAACGATGTTAAGGTACGGGGAGTTGTCCGGCTTATGCTTAAAACCAGACTCCGGATAACTCAAGGCACGTTTCTGTAATGGCTGTTTGTGGGTTGACCCGGGCTATGACGAGGGCTGACTTTCTACCATCTGGAAGATCAATAGTGATATTGTTCTAGACTCGCCACAGTTTTAATAAAAATGTATTTTTTCAGAAAACAGTAGTGGGAGTATGGTAGAACTGGAAGTGATTCCAGAACCGCAAACGATTACTGAAGATTTGATAAGAACCTAAAGATTCAATCTAGTTTGACATTCCATTGGCCACTCCGCAGATAAAGTGGGTAACCTCAGGCGCTCGAGAGGTACTTCGGTATGCTCAAGGACGGTGGCAGGGAGGTTCTTGTTTACCCAGACTTGCCATTGCTGTTGTTCCAGACTATGAGACCCGGCAGGAGGATGAGTATAGCGTCGTTCTAAACTAGCTTTAGAAGTGCACGTGTATATGACTCTGCCAGAGGGTTGTCGTAGTCAGTGGGAGTAGCGGAAGCATTGGTGGACATCAGGCTTATGTCTATTTATAGACTAAAGCAGATATAGCGGAGATAGATCATCTATTTCTGATGTGATAGTCATAGGTTTGACTTCATCAGAATAAGGGGATGGATCTGTTAAGAAGGTAGTAGAGTGTGATGTCCTGGTATTTGATGACATACACAGAGTAAGAAGTGATATTCATATACTACAATCGGTTATACTTTGGTTGTCACACAGTGGTTTCTCCACACAGGACTTGGATATTATATCAGACATTCTGGTTACTAGATCTATGGTTTTAGATCTAGATTTGGGTGGTTTCCCAATCTGGGTACTTAGACAGCATTCTAAGAGTATTTAGAATGGACGACTCCTAGCATGGTGGTGTACCTGCAGGTAATGGAGTCACCCTCTCGGAAGGTGTCTTACAGACTAAAGGGGAGAGGGATGCGCATGATTGGCAGATCACTTGCTTAGGCAATTGAGTCAATCATGAGATGTCAAGTACCACACCAGATGTTGTTTTTGCAGTAGATGGAATAAGATGATATTGATCCAATCCTGGAGAAACAGTCGGAAGCAGTTTTAGAACATAAGTGGATGTTCTAGGGATTTGATAACGGCAGCCTCCTTTAGGAGACGGTTATCATTCCAGGCTTCCAAGGTGACCTGGATGACAGAGTGACTGTCAGAGTTATAGTTTTCCCTCTAACGAGGGGCAGTATTTTGGACAGTTGGTCCAGGTGGATACTGAGGGAAGGCATGGCGCAGGATACTAATTAAGTTAAGATGACAATACAGTCTAAGAAGTTTGGATTTAGAGTTCACTTATGAGCTAGGTCCCATCAGACATCCAGACACATTCTAAGACAGGTATTGCTCATTTCGGGAGATGGCTTTCTCCGCGAACTTGAGATAGAGAGAGACATAGAAAGAAACATCAGAGCGGATCCACTCACTGAGGCTATTCCTCGAACGCAATAGTTTCGTAAACGAGCTTTGTGAGACTAACTAGTAGAGGAGTTGGGTGTTCGGTATCACACGGGCTGTGAGTATGCGACATCGCAATAATTAGCCTTGAGTGCAAGTGGGAGATTGTTGGAGATAGTGCCCTCAGAATCAATTATTGGATCACAGGCACGTGATTGCAATGATTGAGGGAGGACCTGTCCCAGTATGACAGTCTTACTCAAGATGATAGTATGCTATCTGGTTTATCTTTATCATCGTGTACTGCTTTAGGTGACCTTACGAGTCGCTATTGCACGTTGATAGAGCCCCTAGGATTCTTGCTTGACTACCAGCAGTATGAGGGCGATCATATACGTGGGAGCTGGGGTCTATAAGCACATCCTTAAAAGGTCCCTAGTCGTGGGAGTTTCGAGACAGGGCATCGATACTCCAGAGTAGACTAGTGTATACAGTCGAGACCCCGACGAGGGGCGGTGGCCGGTCTCACAAGCCACTGGTGTCAGTTGGTTCACCTAAGATGTATACAGGTGCTCATTGGGTTATGAGTACACCGGACAGGACTCGCCGGGAACCTGCTAGTTGGTATTATACCTGACGTCAGATAACAGTTCCCTGGTGACATGTGTACATGTTAGTTCATCGACCTGAGATCGTCATTTGTCTCGTGTGAGTTCCCACTGTGCTTTGATTACTACCCTACCATGGCTCAAAGGAGTCGTGCAAACAGGTTTTAGTTGGGTACAGTCCTGAGCCACATGGAGGCTGTGAGCGGATCTGCAGGGGTTCGTCTCTCCCGGTATTAGGGGTGAGGTCGCGTTGTGTCTAGGAGAGCCAGTACTTGAAAAGTCCTTGGCCAAGGCAGGAGATTTACTGGTAGGTATTCCAGTAGTATCTCAGGGTGTTCTGGGCTGCACTCCGACACGACTTGTACCGCTTTTGGGGGTCTGACTTTTACCAATCCCCTAGGCCCGCCATGCGATGCTCATAGACGAACGGACCGGACTGTACGGATATTGTCACTGACAGGCTCAGTAGGGTGTCAGGATGAGTTCGCTCATCGACGTCCCTTTTGGTCAATAGCTGGTAGCCCGTCACGTATGGCTAATACCTCTGACGTGCTAGTGGTTAAATCCACAGCCATAGTATTGACGAGTCTTTAGAGTCCACCACACACAATTACTCAGGTTTCGGGCAAAACGCTGTAGAGGCCGTATGGAGATATGGCAGGGTTCGATAAGATACGTGCGGTATTGCACGGATCGTGATCGGACGGTTTTTACTAGCCGGCTTTGGCTTAAGCCGGATCCTAGTATTAGATAGTGTAGATTTTGTCTCTTTGCATTTGTGTTCAGTGGGAATACAAATGCGGGCATGTATTTGCAGTAGCGGGGTTTTCCTGTAATTTATTACGGGATCAGTTTTCTGAAGTTGCCAGTTTGCATTCCGTTCCGGCCAGTTTTCTTTTGTTCCTTCGCGGCCTGACTTTTCGATGGAGGGGGTAATTTGCAATTGTGCAAATTATTTTTTGTGGAGGGGTTTTATTGCATTTTGTGGCTTCCTCATCATGAGATTCCTTTTGAATCAATCCTAGCATTTATGAGATTAGAAATGGAAAAGATGAGGAGTTGATTTGGATTAGAAATTGGTGTGACCTTTTTATTCCATTATTCATTTTCATTTTCTCCTCTTGTATAATTTTGTTTTTCCTCCACCATTCTATCAAGAGGGGCCGGCCACATTCTAAGGAGAAAAAGAGAGAGTGTTCATTATTGTGGGGTTGCATTATGTTCATCTCATACCATTTTTTCCTTTCACCAAAAATCCCAAAAGCACATTCCAAAGTTCTTGGTTCACCTCCATCATCTTCAAAGGCAACTTCAAATACCCCAAAAGAGACATGGTTTCTACACTTGCCTACAGCAAATCTTGGACGCGTCGGCTAGCCAACTTCGCGCCCTAGTTGCCTCGGTCCAGAGGTGGGAGCCCGTAAAAGAACTCGGCTACGTGGTGCCCTTTCCGACGAGGAGGTGATGAACGGAGTTTCCGCGGGAGATCGGAGTGGAGACGAAGACCGAAGGACACGGATCGCTTGGTATAACTTTCTACCCATCTTATTGTTTGCTAGTAGCTAGGTTAATGGCCCGATCCGGGATAAAAGTGCGCGGTGGTGCCGGTTTGCTAGTTTGCAAAGTTTTTCGTTTCCGCGTTTCCGGCATCGGATCGACGACCGGGGCGCCGCCGTGCACTTACACCTAGTCGACCCCCAACCTCCAGCTCCTCCAACCGCCGCCTGAGCCCTTGCCATCGCCGCCTCTGGCCAACAGCCACCACATCGATGCCTCATGCTCCGTCATGCCAACACAGTGCCAAAGCCCGAGCCAAAGCCAAACCCTATCCCGTGCTGTGTTGTTTCGTTGCTGTCACCGTCGTCACCCTCGTCTACCGCAACCACGACCGACAAGCTCTCCTCTTCTCATTGCAGCCCAATTCCGCCACCATCGCACCCTCCACAACATCAATCGACGCCAAAAGCAATGCCCGACATTTCTTCGAACACGTACGTTTGTTGCAATCCTCGTTGTTCCAGTCACCGCATTTGCCGTCCAAGACGTGGACTCAGTCTTTATGGCAGTCACCGTCATCAACGCAGTCGCCGTCATAATATCGCACACATCCGTCGCAACACGTACCGCACACGAGTCTCACGTCGCGCCCTGTACCCACTCCCCGTGCCACATCGTACCCAGTCCCCATACCACGTCGTGCCAGCCCCTGTGCCACACCGTGCCCGATCCAGTGCATACGCCGTGCCGCTCTCGCACCACGCACCGAGTCAAGGCCGTTCCCAGTACCTTGCCACGCCTGCATCATCTCCATGCCCACTACCGTATCACGACGCGTTGCCACTGCATCCAGTACCGAGTCAACGCGCATCGCGTCCGCGTCGCGCACGTGTCCAGCATTGCATCGTCTCGAGTGACGAGACAGATTCCGCACATGGTGTAGCTTCTATATCAACGATTGAGGCAAGTGTTCTCACTTGCTTACATGCTAATGATATACAAATCTGATTTAATGCTTAATTAGACAACATATACACCGATGTGCCTAATCAAGATCGATCGATGTAAAGTCCTAGATCAAAACATATCTTAAAATGGCGAAACTCATGATGTTTAGACCCTACTATTTTTAACAAACACTGTGTACAAATTTGGTGGAAAATCGATTCCATGCCCACACATAAGTGATGCCCTAACCTTAATACCGAAACTTACGATTTACCGCACACTTGACACTGTAAAATTCATAATTAATTCTAGAAAAATCCAATCGCAACGTGTTTGGGTTCGTTGTGAAGGGTACTGTGTAATATTTAACTCGACATGTATCTTTACTATTAGATATGTCCTATGAATATCGAAAACGAGGAACTTACCTGAACTTGGACCGCAGTCCAGTGCAGGAACTTACCCCTTGACTTGCTTTTATACCCCTGAAACCTAAATTTTATTTTTGATAGTGTGCAGAGCCAATTACCGCTGTGTAGAAAATTGTTTCATATTTCCAATGATACCAGTTTCACTAAAATAAAGTGTCTTTTGGTATTTAAATCATATTTTAAACGGATGACTTGTACGGCAGTTTTCTGTCATTTCAGTTTGCACCCTTCGTCAGTAATCTGATCGTAACTCCTAAACCACAATGAATATTGTTGATTCGTCTCCTGTTATGTAAAGTTAATTCATAACCCTATAATTAGTTGAACAGAAGCATTGCCTAATTTTTCTCCCAACTGGGAGTAAAGCGTGTTACAAAACGGACTTCTAGTTCAGAAACTGGATTTCCCGCAGTAAATACTTAAAATGAAATGGCCATAACTAGAGAACCTGAACTCCGATTGATATGAAACTAGTTTTACTGGTTATATAACCAAGTGTACTTCGTATGCCTTTTATATTATTTTGGTCGATTCTATACGTGTGATTTATCATAAATTTTACAATTTATATGGCATTGGTCGTCATTGAAATAGTGAATACCTGTTCAGTGCATTTCTGCTTATTTTTCGTGTTTGCTTCATACCTGCTGCATAGTGATCATTCACATTGAAACCTAGCGATTGACTTGCATTGTCGATATGTTAGGGTTAGTGATTGGGTTGTGGCAAATACGACAGTGATAATGATAAGTGGAAAAGTGATTGAAAGTGACAACGATACGTATTTGTTCACAATCTATCTAATACATGAATGCATACTATAACCTGGGGAATGGGAAAATCAATGTGGAATTGAACTCGTATTTAGCGAGGTACAGTGATTTAGAGGATGATCATTCGCTATCACTTATACACTTATATATATATATATATATATATACACACACACACACACACACACTTTAGGTCATGGGCCTAGCGGCACGGCTGACAGGGTTATGTCCTGGGCACAGTTGACCGTAGTCTCGGGCATGCACGCGACCCTTGTTAAACACGAGCATCCTTTCCACCTATTTATATCATTGACTTAGTGACCGATAAGTAGTGACATGCATATGGCCTGGTTTAATGACATGATACCTACATTACACCATTCATATTCAGTCAATGTTTATTTTACTAATGTTTTGCAATTCATTGTACTCCTCATGTTTAATAATATTGCATGCCCATCATATATATATTTTTTGCTATATGTATCGTCCTGACGACCTAAGTATGCATGCTCCGAGGACGAAGTGGATCCATCCCAGGAGCAAGACCTGCCTTATATCGAGGATAGTGCGGACATCTAGATTAGCGGCGTCAGTGCTATCTTTCCCTTGATCTCTATCCGGTATATCTTTTATCTGTTTTGATAGAATTAGTGACTGCATTTTCCATTACCTGTGCTACAATTACTGATTACCACGTAATGCTAGAAGCCGAAGTGTGACTACGGCAGGATATTTCCTTGACCGTAGGAGCATGGCTGGCCTTGTCACCTCTCGTATTCCGTATTTTGGGAAGCGGGACGTGACATGGTTTTGTTGGTATCAGAGCCATGTTTGGTTTGGATTGAGATTACAGTTTCTGTGTAGGGCTTAACAATTTAAGTCACCCTTTCGGTCTAGATTGTAAACTTGTTGTTCTTGACCTTGATTCATATAGTGTGTCCTGCTAGATGTTTTGATTTTATCCGGTAGAGTTTTGGGTAACTTGGTAGAGTTATGTGGTTGTAACTATGAACTGCAGCATAGTTACAATACTGTACTCTGTTTGAGTGACTTGGAGTTCTACCTTTGATTCCCTCCTCGATTGAATATTACTTTACCGCATAATCTTGTTGTGCTCGTCAAATCTCTATCTCCATTTATATTTCATACCGTTCCCGGGTTTTCAAATCTATTTTACATTTCCATCCTTGTACTTTTCCTATTGATCCTACACCTGCTTACGTTTCTTATTGGACTCGTTGCATTCTCACGTCTTCGTTTCTTCAAAGTTATCGTATCGCGTTGCATACCTTTAAGTTCCTATCAGCGTCGCACAGCGGAAGCTGAAACTTGGCTTCCAACGACTCTTCTTCCACCTCCACTCCCCAGAGTCAGACCATCGAGATTTTGGGCATACTGCGAGAATTGAGAGAAGCCCAGGAAAGGACGAACGATCATTTAGCTGAGAGGCTCAGGAGACAGCTAGTTCGCACACCGGGAGGATCCCTGATCATGAGGGAATCCATGTTAGTAAAAGAGGAGGTGTATAGATGAAGCAGCGGAGAACCCGAGTATGCGGTTATTACAAGAGACTGGGGCACCAACAGAGAGATCGTCTCCAGGCCAAAGGACAACGTTTGAATTGTGGATCCGGCGAACATCGTGTCAACGGTTGCCCTCGGAGAAAAGGGCTAAAAGGAGGAGATCCGTTAACACCCTCGATATCTTTTGAGTAGTTGTTTGCTTCGTTGTTTTGTGGTTTCGTTGTTTTCATTCTTTTAATTTCAAGGGCGACATTTTCTTTGGGGGGGAGATGTAATAACCAGCATTTGCCGTACGATTTAGTCCATGTTTTAATAAAAATTTATTTTGATAAATTTCCTAAATATTTTCCCTATGTCCTTTTCTCCAATATTTCCTATGAATATTTCTTCTATATTTCTCAAATTATTATTATTTCTAATTCTATAACCCTAACTCAAAATTTTCCTATATTTCTCACTTGTAGCCTGTAGCATATATCGTTCCTGGGTTTTCAAATATGTTCTCCATCTTTTCGTTCTTGTACCATTCTTGACGATCTAATTCATGCTTACGTTTCTTTCCGAACCTGATGCGCTTTCACATTTTCGTCTCTTCAAACTTATCAAAGCAAGTTCTATACCTCGAAGTTCTTATCAGAGCCACGCATCGGAAGCGCGGTGGATCCTTAACCACAGTTGAGTTTGCCGTGGTGTCCATCTATAATCTACTGGGTTTCTCTAAGGAAGTCTACCGAGAACGCGAGGATATCCGTCGGTGTTTTCCATATATGTCTGTGTAGTTTGTTTTCGTTCTTTGAATTTCGAGGACTAAATTTTCTTTTAGGTGGGTATGATGTAATACCCAGTTCCGCTATACCGTAACCGTATTTTAATGAATAATTTCCAAAAAATTTTCCCCAAATTTTCCAACATAATTTTCTATATTTTATAAAACCCAACTTCTATATCTATACCGTAATTAAACCATATCCCCTTTTTATATTTTCCCAATTCTTTCTTCCTACCCCAGACCCTATGGTTGCATCCGTACATCGTGTTCTTGTCCCGTTCAGTGAAACGGACTCGTTTGGATCGCTACGTGTATCCGTTCTTGGGGGTATCCATCTTCTTTAACCGAACATCGCATTTTGATTTTGGTTGACACGTATATTATCCGTATTTTCAAACCGTAATTTTAGACCCAATCCGGGCATATTTTGGACTATTTTTGTATTAGAAAGAAATCTCAAATATATATATATATATATATATATATATATATATATATATAATATCCTTCATATACTTTATACTGTTAATATATTATATATGTAGTTTCTAAATGTTTTTATATCCTAATCCTAACAAAACACACTCTCACTCAGCCTCTCTCAAAATCTCTCTCATCTCTTTATTATTATATTATAATTAAGCTTTACCTAACCTAATAGTTTTTCCCAGCCTCCTCTTTCTTCTCATTGTCCTTCTTTCCTGCCTCCTCATCCCACGTCCTTGCCCCAACGTCTTTCCCCCACGACCCGCGCTCCTTCTCTCCCTCGCAACGACCCACCTCTCTGTGCCTCGCCTCCATCTCTTCTAACAACTGACTCTATCTCTCTATCTCACTCTCTATCTCACTCTCTCCCTCTCAACTCACCCTCAACCCACTGCGAACCCACCACCGAATAGCCTCCTCCCCTCGCAAGCCCACACCCATCACCGTGCCCATCGCCTTGACCCACGCCCGTCGCCCCACCGCCGTTGACTCCGTAAACGAGCCCTCAACAGTCGACTTCACGACCGCCATCGCTACCATGAGCTCCTCCTCGTCTCCTCTAACTCGTCACCAACCTCCTCCACTCAACCCCACCTCTCGAGCTCCTCACCTCCATCGAAGAGCTCGAGCCCACCAAGGTTTCCCCGACCTCATCGACCGAGCTCATCGCCGGCGACCTCGAACCCCATGCCCGCTCCGGCCACCACTTGAAGCACAGCTACCGCCTACAACGCCGACCACCTTCTCTCGAATACCCAGTGCTCTATCTCCCCTCATCGCTTACTCAGCACCACCGACGATCTCGCCTTCACCACGCACACTTACCTTCTTCATCGCGACACCTAGCTGAGCTCCCCTTCTTCTCACTCGACTCCAGAACTCACCAACACTTCGAGAATGCCACCAACACCCACTGCCACCATCATCTACAACCTTGCTGCAGCACCACCGGAGCCTCTCGCCGACGACTACACCCAGCCGACCCCCAACCTCCAGCTCCTCCAACCGCCGCATGAGCCCTTGCCATCGCCGTCTCTGGCCAACAGGCACCACATCGATGCCTCATGCTCTGTCGCGCCAACACAGTGCCAAAGCCCAAGCTCAAGCCAAACCCTAGCCCGTGCTGCACCGTGCCGTTGCCGTCACCATCGTCACCCCTGTCTACCGCAACCATGGCTGACAAGCTCTCCTCTACTCACTGCAGCCCAGTTCCGCCACCATCGCACCCTCCACAACATCAATTGACGCCAAAAGTAATGCCTGAAATTTCGTCGAACACGTACGTTTGTTGCGATCCCCGCTGTTCCAGTCGCCACAGTTGTCGTCCAAGACATGGCCTTGGTCTCTGTGGCAGTCACCGTCATCAATGCAGTCGCCGTCGCAATATCGCACACGTCCGTCGCAACACGTATCGCATACGAGTCTCACGTCGAGTCCCGTACCTACTCCCCATGCCACATCATACCCAGTCCCCATGCCACGTCGTGCCAGCCCCTGTGCCACGTCGTACCCGATCCAGTACACACGTCGTGACTCTCCCGCACCGCGCACCGAGTCAAGGCCGTGCTCAGTACCGTGTCGCGCCCGCGTCATCTCCACGTCCACTACCGTATCACGCCGCGTCGCCACTGCATCCAGTACCGAATCACCTCGCATCGCGCCCGCGTCGCGCATGTGTCCAGCATCGCATCGTCTCGAGTGACGAGACGGATTCCGCACGTGGTGTCGCTTCTATATCAGCGACTGATGCAAGTGTTCTCGCTTGATTACATGCTAATGATATACAAATCTGATTTAATGCTTAATTAGACTACATACACACCGATGTGCATAATCAAGATCGATCGATGGATGTAAAGTCCTAGATCAAAACATATCTTAAAATGGAGAAACTCATGATGTTTAGACCCTAATACTATTAACAAACGCTGTGTATAAATTTGGTGGTAAATCGATTCCATGCCCACACATAAGTGACGCCCTAACCTTAATACCGAAACTTACGATTTACCACACACTTGACACTGTAAAATTCATAATTAATTCTAGAAAAATCCAATTGCAGTGTGCTTGGGTTCGTTGCGAAGGGTACTGCGTAATATTTAACTCAACATGTAGCTTTACTATTATATATATCCTATGAATATCGAAAACAAGGAACTTACCTGAACTTGGACCGCAGTCCAGTGCAGGAACTTACCCCTTGACTTGATTTTGTACCCCTGAAACCTTAATTTTTAATTATGATAGTGTACGGATCCAATTACCGCTGTGTAGAAAATTATTTCATCTTTCCAATGATACCGGTTTCACTAAAATCCAGTGTCTTTTGGTATTTAAATCATATTTTAAAAGGATGACTTGTACGGCAGTTTTGTGTCATTTCAGTTTGCACCCTTCGTCAGTAATCTGATCGTAACTCCTAAACCGCAATGAATATTGTTGATCCGTCTCCTGTTATGTAAATTTAATTCATAACCCTATAATTAGTTGAACAAAAGCGTTGCCTAATTTTGCTCCCAACTGGGAGTAAAGCGTGTTACGAAACGGACTTTCAGTTCAGAAACTGGATTTCCCGCAGTAAACACTTAAAATGAAATGGCCAGAACTAGCAAACCTGAATTCCGATTGACATGAAACAAGTTTTACTGGTTATATAATCAAGTGTACTTCGTATGCCTTTTATATTATTTTGGTAGATTCTATACGTGTGATTTATCGTAAATTTTACAAATTATATGGCATTGATTGTCATTGAAATAGTGAATACATGTTCAGTGCATTTCCGCTTATTTTTCGTGTTTGCTTTATCCCTGCTGCATAATGATCATTCACATTGAAACCTAGCGACTGATTTGCATTGTCAATATGTTAGGGTTAGCGATTGGGTTGTGGCAAATACGACAGTGATATTAATAAATGGAAAAGTGATTGAAAGTGACAGCGATACGTATTTGTTCACAACCTATCTAATACATAAATGCATACTATAACCTGGGGAATGGGGAAATCAAGGTGGAATTGAACTCGTATTTAGCGAGGTACAGTAATTTAGAGGATGATCATTCGCTATCAGTGATATATATATATATATATATATATATATACACACACACTTTAGGTCGTGGGCCTAGTGGCACGGCTGACAGGGTTATGTCCCGGGCACAGTGGACCGTAGTCTCGGGCATGCACGAGACCCTTGTTAAACACGATTATCCTTTCCATCAATTGATTTCATTGACTTAGTGACAGATAAGTAGTGACATGCATATGACCTAGTTTATTGACATGATACCTACATTGCACCATTCATATTCAGTCAATATTTATTTTACTCATATTCTGCAATTCATTGTACTCCTCATGTTTAATAATATTGCATGCCCATCATATATATATTTATTGCTATATGTATCGCCCTGACGACCTGAGTGTGCATGCTCCGAGGACGAAGTGGATCCAGCCAAGGAGCAAGACCTGCCTTATATCGAGGATAGTGCGGACATCTAGATCAGCGACGCCGGCGCTATCTTTCCCTTGATCTCTATCTGGTATATCTTTTATCTATTCTGATAGAATTAGTGACTGCATTTCTCATTACCTGTGCTACAATTACTGATTACCACGTAATGCTAGAAGCCGAAGTGTGACTACGGCAGGATATTTCCTTGACCGTAGGAGCATGGCTGGCCTTATCATCTCTCGTATTCCGTATTTTGGAAAGCGGGACGTGACATTTGGTGTATTCACATCTTAGATGATAAGGATGATGATGATGGATGCCGATCGTCGAAAAAAATGGTGAAGGTTATATTTTTTCGGCGCCATAAAAAGAAATCCCTTCCTATGGTCTCTTTCCTCCATTATATATATATATATATATATATATATATATATATATATTGTGCTGGTATTAAGCTGCATTTATTCTCTACTATCCTTTTTCAATCTTTTTAGTCATGATGATTTAGATAGAGCTATACTACTGTTTCCCCCTCTTCTTTGTTAAATTTTCCTCTTTATATGTTTTCCCTCTCTTTTAAGTCTATTCTCTCAATTATCGCGCGAACAGAATGACATTATTTGAACTCATGATACGATATTAATTAGGATATTCAGTGAATGCAAAATTTGCTGTAAGATTTTATATATATATATATATATATATATATATATATATAAAGCACATATTTAACCTTTCTAGGATTGGGATGAGATGAAAAAAAATTCCTTGGCCTCTAAGCTTCTCTAGGTTAATGCTTTGTGGGAGCTAGCAGTGGGGGGAGAGAAAGATGCATGTTTTAGTGGTTCCTTACATATGCATGGAAGTTGATCAGATTAATCTACAAACAATTGAATTAAAAAAGAAAAATTAAACAAGTGATCGATTAATTTAATAACTTTGATGCTTTAACACTTAACTTCATCTGATTGGATCATTAAACATGATACCCAGTAAATTTTTTCTAGAAATGTTTTCCATAGATGCAAAGATGCTACCAGGATACCATGTCTGGCACCTGGGGTTTGATATACATAAGAATTACTTGATGTTTGTTGGATTTTTTTTTACTTAAATATTGTTCATGTTATATATGAAGATAAAGTTTGTTTAGGTTTATATCCAGATTAGAAAGAGCTAGTAGTAGTAGTAGCAGTAGTATTTTTAATTTAATAAACTCGATCCTAGTCTTACATAAAGTAAACACATATATTTACATATATACACAATATATCGACTCTTAACATATAGAGACAAAACACTTTTCTCAGTAAGCTAGCCAACGTGTTTTCTTTACTTTTATAACTCATCAATATGAAGACGGGTCACACGTCCCCGTCTCTTTTTTCTCAAGAAAAAATAAAAAAGACAAGAACACACATGAAATTTTTTTAGTTACCCCCCATATCTCTCTCCAAAATGGGTGAAAGGAAAAACATACGACCCTAGCCTTCATTTTTTTTATTTATATATACATGCTAAATTTACTCATGTCTATTCTATTTTAACCTTTATTCTATGAAATTTAGGAATGTTATAACTTATGATTCAAATGAAGGCAAAGCGTCCCTGAGTTTTATTAAACGGTGATTTAACGAAACACCATCAAAATTCTTCCAAAAACAAGAAAAAAGAAAGAAAAGAAAAACAGAGGATAGCACATTCCCTATAAAAAAAAAACTAAATACAAATCTTATTCTCGCAAAAAGAAAACAGCAACATCATCCCACATAAACTATCCTTCAGAACCGTTACCTCTTACGGTTGACTTCCTCCGTTACGCGCTAGCTTGTACTCCAAAACAAAGGGAGTTGAATTCTCCATGCCCGCTACTGAGCCATTATCCTCTGTCACAATTCTTGCCTTTTTCTTGACCCTTTTTGCAACACCACCTGACCAGAAGTCAATGATGGGTTCAGTCACATTTAGAATATTCAAAATAAATTTCTTAGAATTATTAAAAATTCTATAATTCCTCTCTAACCAAATATTCCAATATACAGCAGAAACTATTATTTCCCAACTTTCCAAATACCCTCTATCCAACCCAATCCCTTAATAACTCCAGAGATCACCAAAGACGATCGGCAGAGATGAAAACAAAAAAAACCTCAAAAATTTATTCCAAACACTCCTAGATAACGGACATAAGAAAAATAAACGGTTTACTGATTCTGGTTGTACCTCACAAATACCGCAATGCATCGAACCTACCAAATTCCTCTTTTCTAAGTTGTCTCTCGTCAAGATTGCGTCATTGGAAACCAACCACAAAAATACACAAACTTTTAAATGCAGAAGGAAACTTTCAGATATTCCTACCGTTTCTCGACACAACCCCTCCATAATTCAGGATATTATAAATTAAAGGACTTAACCGAGAAACCCTTACTCGACGAACATTTCCATTCCACAGTATCTATGTTCTGTAACGACCCTAAATTTTATATACCATCCTTTTCGTTTTAATTCATAAAAGATATTTTTTGATCTTGAATCGAGTTATAAGTAATTCTTGTGAAATAAGTGTAAGAAACTCTTTGTAGTTCACTGGTTAAGACTTTTCACTGCTGTCCGATACCCTACGTGTTTGAATCCCATCATTCCTAAAATATTTATTTATTTATTTATTCAACGTTTTGGAAGCCTAAGAGTTTATACGGGCATTATATGGAGATGCAAAAAGTTGCAACAGAAAAGAACCATGTAAATGCGACTTTTAAACACAACCCAACACCTGGCACGAACCCTGAGGCAAAAGCATCTGCCTTGGCCGACCCTAAGCTAAGATCGGCGGCCCCACCATGCCTATTTGGGTCTGTCTTAGACACGGGCGTCCCTTGCACTCCCACCTTTTCATTTTCCTACCCGAAACTCCTGCATTTATCCAGAGAACTGCCCCCACTTATTTTCACGTTAAAAAAACTTTTTAATACACAATTTAACACAAATTCTCACACCATCTGAATCCTATTCTCCTATAAATACCGTAGTACATTCTCATAATTCTTCCCTCTAAAATTATCCAAAAAATTGTCTCAAATCCCTCAAGAAATTGCTCAAGTCCTAAGGTGAATTGCCCAAGCTCCCGAAGTCGAATCACCTCCCAATCGGATTTTCTTACCGTGCAAACGAACCCTCTAACATCTAGCTAGCGATGAATTGGTTGTTATACCAGTCCACAATGCAACTAAGTCTCCTCACTCTTTTCTATGCCCTTTTGAATCCATTCATTCATCACATCGTCTAAATAATTCTATGTATTGAAAGATATTCAGAAAATACCGTGACCGAACAATATTTCTTGTATCAAATATCTTTATATATTATCGAATAATAAAAGGAAAAATTGTGATGACGGTGATTATTTCGCAAATAATATTGCAACCTACACTCATTTATTCTTTTCATGAAAAGACTTGTAGTTCATGTAACTTCTATCGAAACATATACTTTGATTTTTTCTGTTACTATGGTACGATGGATATTGTGAAATATAGTTTTAGATAATATACACAGGGTAATGACATGCCCCACTCACGCACACTTGAAAATCATAGCACGTTTATAAAAGTCGTCACATTTATTAAAAGAATTGTATTTCAATAAAGTATCCTAAAGTTTCAATTTAAACCATTTTCTTTTGCAAATACGCCTCTACAACCTTCTTTAGACAACCCGTTAATGGTTGGTGCGAATTATCGCATATTCTGGAGATAGTAGAGTGGGATAAAGAACTTCTCACGGAGAATACAGTCTTGAAAGGGAAAATACATTTTTAAAGGATAATGAACATTTTCAATAATAAAATGCAACATAAAAGAATATATAGCAAGTTATGTTAAATTGGATTATCTTTTTTCTAAATATCAAATTAAAGAAAGGTTTTAAATTAAATTTTATAATAAAATACCCTCAAGTTTCCAAAAGATAGATTTTTCATTAAAATACCATAAACTTTAAAAGTTAGGTTTTGACACTAAAATACCACAAAATATAAAATACTTTTTATGAAAAATCTTGATATTTTAATTAACATATTTTTATCAAAAACACTTTCAAGGTTTTAGGATGAATTAAAACCCCGCGAGAATATTTTTATGACATCTATCACATAAATACCTTAGAAATAAAAAAAAAAGACTGGTCTAGCTTACGTATTTAGTTTGCAGATTGGTTTGAGTGGTATCTTCCCTTGTCAGTGTCTTGGGGTTGTCAGAGATAATGATGCACCACTTTTCTCTCCCTAAATGTAAATCGTAACTTAGTGAAGAAATTATCGTCGGCAATCGTTTTTGAAAAAGTCATAAATACTGTCGCCTATATGTAAGGGTTACCCGATTGTTCCTAAACTTAAGAAGTTAATTAGGATAAATCCTTGCTAAAATAAAATATAATATTACTTGAATCAAATCACATAGAACTCGAACTTGACTTGAATTCCAATCTAACTTGAACTCGCACTCAAACACAAACTCGAACTTGAACACTTGACTTGACCTGACCCAAATCATGAATATGACTTGGTTTGAACTTGATATGAATACTTAAACACATTCTGAACTAGAACTTGTACTCTCTCTATTCTTGGATTCGGTCAAGACATATAAACTTAATCTATACAATAAAATACGCGGGGGATAAAGGGTGGGTTGGTAAGGAATGTTTGACGTAATACGAGAGTCCGCTAAAAAATACCTTTTGAATATGCTTTTTTCGTTGTTTCTTGGAGTTTGATGAAGCCTTGTATTCTTTTATACCTTTGGTCTTCGGGATACGATGGACCACTCTAGTATATATACATACCTTCTTTATCAAGTTACAAACAAACACGTTAGAATAAAATAACCAGATTCTTATACCTGTTATGCTTAAATAGCTTAACATACTAATATCTAATTAACACTCTTACATCTCCATCTTTGTTTAAGATTCATGATCTAATTACATACGTTTTCTTTATCATACTTTATATCTATACTCTTTTACCGAGCGTTAATTCGCCAACGACATTCCTTCCTCTTTGTTTTCCTTGGAATATTCGTCAAGTGGCTTAGAGACCGAGGAGATCGAGCTGAGTCAGTAGGAGTTCGATCAAATTGCAACATCGTCAGACTTATAGTTTATTTCAGTTTTTATTTCCAGTATGCCATTTGTTTAGGCACCTTCTTGCATTTGTACTTTTATTTGGAATATCTTGTAATTAGTTGATTCCTTATGGAAGTGAATGTAAATAAAGTTGTTGGATTTTAATCACTCTTGTTAATTCTTACATGTTTTTATATTTCTTATAAACGCTTAGCGTATTTGTTTTGAGAAATGATATTCTCATAGTAAATACGTTGCGGATCTCGTCACGTGTCATTACCGTCTTTTGGGAAGCGGGGCATGACGTGTTCTCTCTCTCCATTGGTTTCCAGATCTCGAGGTAATCAATCAGCATGCGTCGTTATCTCCTCTCACCCACCGTCAGTGCCCTTTGAAACCTTGACCACCACTTAATGTCCTTCCATTGGCTTAAAATCGATGTCTCTTTATATTTTGCCAGCTCGAAAAGTAAAGGAAATATCTTATGCAGAGTAATTTCTCCACACCAATAATCTCGACAGAAATTAATCGAGCTTCTATCCCATATAGTATAAGAGATACCTTTAAAAAAAGACTCCTTTACGAACACAACTCCTTTCCAGAAACTAGATGCCGTCGCCACGTTCTTATTTGGTACGTTTACCGCACCAAGCTTATTATACCATGCTATAATTTTGATTATTTAAAGTTGAGGAGGCGATTATATATTTTATTTTATATAATTGTATATGGGTTTTTGATATAAGTGGATTTCAACAATAAAAGTTAAGCCATGTTGAAATTTAGCCCATCTTTTATCTTATACTCATGTATCTCTCATAATTTTTTTCTAAAAAGGGACTATTTTAACAATCATGCATCATTTGGTTTTTATTTTCAACACTTCTCTTCACGTGCAATCATCACTTTCTTTTTGTGTGACGGTCATGTAGATTGTTAAAAATGCAAGCAACGATGTATGTCAAAAATGATAATAAATTATACAAGTAAAGATAGCACGTGTATAGCACGTGTTAAATCTTGGGTCTTGAATCAATCTTTTTCATCCCCTCTTTGCTTTGAACCTGTGAGAGAAAAACAAACCGGACAAATCTTTACACCAAACCCAACAAAACAGTTAGTAGTATATAGTACTCCCGAAAAACAAGCATGCACTGAAACAAAGAAAAAGATCAAAAGAAACACACATAAAAATAGAGAGAAAATAAAAGACAAATATTTTTGAAGGGTAAAATGGTCAAATACTACAACGTTTACCCAGTCCATGAAAGTTGAGGTGTATCTGGGCTATCATGTGCTTTGGCAAAAACCAAAGCATGCATTCTCCCCTTATTAATAGAGAGTGTGTGAGAGAGAGAGAATAAAGCATGATATATAGGGAAAGAGAAAGAGAAAAAGTGATGAGAGAGAGAGAGAGACCCTTCATGGTTATTTCTTGTCACAGGTTGTAGGTGGGTGGGTGGGTGGGTGGGTGTGGAGGGTGCTTTGCTTAACTTTATGAGTGGCCCTCTCTCCTTGCTATTTGAAATACTGCATGCATGGTGAAACAAATGGGTGAAATCAATTAAAAGGGGTCACACACCCACTGTTAAATGAGATTCCATATATAGTATATTAATATATATAGTATATGTGTGTTTGGTCTATTAGCTAGTTTGCTTTCATGTTGCATCACACATGCATGTATATCTCAATCATGGACACAATCCTAATTTTGTGATCCTCATCTCAATTGGATTGTCAGGAATCAGATTCCAATTTGCTTTTGTCTCCATGATGTCCAGCATTGCTTGAAGCTTTTCCAATGGCTCAATCAGCATTTTTTTTTTTACCTATTTCTCATGAAAAGGGGGAAAATAATTACAGAGTTCTCTCTTTTTCAGTGATTCTTCGGTATTTGAATGTGCATCAGAAATTCATATTGGCCCAGGTTTGCTTTTGTATGTACAATACCGTACTTAAGGATATTTCATTATTATGAATAGAAGTTATGATCAGAAAAAACTGCAATAGCCAGGAAAACATTTACGAAAGACAAATTTCTATCAACAATGTGTACGTTACGTACCAAAAGAATTTTCCCTCTTGCTAATATTCTTTCGGCAATAATCTATTTCTAAAGGAGGAAAATACATTACCGAGGAAAACTATAAAAAGTGTAAATTTAATTGGGCCAAAACATAGAGAGTGAAATATTGTCGAGGGATATATCCTTTGACAGTAGCCGCATTAGCAACTAATGAAATGCAAAGGGAACATTGTCAAGACATAATATCCCTTAGCAATGTTCTCTTCGCATTTCTTTTGCTATTGCCAAGGGATATATCTCTCGACGGTATTTCACTCGCTATATTTTGGCCCAATTAAATTTATGCATTTTATATTTTCCATCGGTAATGTATTCTTTTCCCTTTAGAAATAGATCATTGCCGAAAGAATATTCAAGAGAGAGAATTCGCTTAGTAGTGTATATATTGCTGAGGAAAATTTGTCCCTCGTAAATGTTTCCATCGCTATTGCACTTTTTTCTACTAATGGTTATTATAAAAAAAGGTTTGAGAGCCTAATAACTAGATTTTATTGTATATTTTGCATCTCTTTTATATTTATAATTGTAAATAAATAATTGATATCGAGCTAGTTTTGTGGATAATTGCAGGGAACATGTTTTAAATGCAAAAGAAAAGAAAAAAAAATCACTTACTTTTGAGGTTACAAAACAAATTTAATTAAAAAGCAGAAACCCTACTTAAGGATATTTCATTATTATAAAAGAGAAGTTACGAGCATAAAAAACTGCAATAGCCAGGGAAACATTTACGAGAGACAAATTTCTCTCAACAATGTTTACAGTACGTACCAAAAGAATTTTCCCCCTTGCTAATATTCTTTCGGCAATAATCTATTTCTAAAGGAGGAAAATACATTACCGAGGAAAACTATAAAAGTGTAAATTTAATTGGGCCAAAACATAGCGAGTGAAATATTGTCGAGGGATATATCCTTTGATAGTAGCCGCATTAGCAACTAATGAAATGCAAAGGGAACATTGTCAAGACATAATATCCCTTAGCAATGTTCTCTTTGCATTTCTTTTGCTATTACCAAGGTATATATCTCTCGACGGTATTTTTCACTCGCTATATTTTGGCCAAATTAAATTTATGCTTTTTATATTTTCCATCCGTAATGTATTCTTTTCCCTTTAGAAATAGATCATTGCCGAAAGAATATTCAAGAAAGAGAATTCGCTTGCTAGTGTATACATTGCTGAGGAAAATTTGTCCCTCGTAAATGTTTCCATCGCTATTGCACTTTTTTCTACTAATGGTTATTATAAAAAAAGGTTTGAGAGCCTAATAACTACATTTTATTGTATATTTTGCATCTCTTTTATATTTATAATTGTAAATAAATAATTGATATCGAGCTAGCTAGTTTTGTGGATAATTGCAGGGAACATGTTTTAAATGCAAAAGAAAAGGAAAAAAAGAAACCACTTACTTTTGAGGTTACAAAACAAATTTAATTAAAGAGCAGAAACCACGTGACGAGATAATAACACAACTAAGTGTCAAATCAAGTCAAATGGACGCACAAGTCACTAGGAGAAGACTCAAGCCAAACAAACCGAACAAGACCGCGGATCAACGCCCAAAACCACTATTGAGTGGCCCTAGTTGTTCCGATCTCTTGGGGATTTTGCGTGTGGGTCAGGGTTTCGAATATCTGTGCATCTATATATTGTAACCGACCCATTCTCTATAAAAGGGATCCGATTCAGAGGCTAGGGTTTATCTCCTCTTTTCTCACAATCATTTCGGCTAGGGTTTTTATTTTCTGCAATTTATTTGAGGAGCTCGGCTGTACTTGCAAGTATTTTAATGAAGTTTTAGGTTTCCTTTTCTTGATTTATTATTTTTCCAATCTCTTTATTCACGTTTCAAGTTAATTTATCTTGCTTGCTTTCATTAATCATAAATAGATAAACTAGGTATACTTAGGGTTAGATGAAGTAGATCTAGGCATGTGATAAGATTTATGGATCTCCCTCTATGTTTTTAAAGATTATTTAAACAAATATGGATTGATATTGAATAGCAGACCCCCGAAAAACCTTGATAGACTATGTAGCATCATAGTCATATAATTCGCGAATTATTCGGTGAATTCGTAAATAATTCGTGAATTATTGATATGTCGATTAAATCTGCGAATTATTCGTCGTCGCCGAACGCGGCGAATTATTCACGAATAATTCCCGAATTATTCAAAAAACAGCGAATTATTAAAAAAAACAGCAAATAATTCACAAAATCAAAATCTAGCATCTCATATATTATTTTTTTTGCTCGAAATCCTTCCCGAATCTTTCTTGAATACCTGCCGATTTTTTCCGAATAGTTCTCCGAATCCGAATTTTCGACCTCGCTGAATTATTGCCGAATCATGAATTTATGATATGTGTAGCATCACACATATATAACCTATCCTTGGAGAGAGAATGTCTACGATCAAATCATCAATCTAGATCTAAAATTTTATCTTTCTAATATTTATAAAAGGATCAAATTTGATGGATCATATTGAGATACGAATTGTCCAATCTTATGAGATCGCATTTACAAGTGTTAGAAAGAAAGATCAAGAGAGAGAAATCCATGATTACTTCTTATGCATAGATCTACAGATTTGAAAGCCAAGTACTTTTAATTATAAATCTTTTCATTAGTTTTTCGATAAATCACTAACCACGACTTTTAGTTTTAATTCGTCTAAACCTAAGTAGATATAACCATCTTCTTAATTTGCGGATTCGACCCGTTCTTGCACACGTGCACAACACGTCATGCACTTGTGGTCACTATTTAAAACACTCAACAGAGCCCGAAAAGCCATCTTGCAATTTTTCCTGCAAAACAGGGGACTAACAGGGGACGGGTCCTGCAGACTTGAGTGGGACCCACTTGTTCTGTCTCGCAGGGAAATATGTGTAATGACTGTAAATTTCATGAACCATCCCTCATGTTTTAGATCATAAAAGAGAATGTATTCTGTTCTGTTATCTAGTTATAAGTTACTTAATAAATATTATGCAAGAATTTCCTCATAGCCCATTAGTTAAGACACTTCACTGCTGTCTGATAGCCTCCATGTTCGAATCCCATCATCCTCAAATATTTTATTATTTTTGTTTTGCTTTGTAAGCTTAAAATTTTGTACGAGCATTACACGTAGATACAAAAAGTCATAACAGAAAAGATATGTGTTTATGACTTAATTAAACCAAAACGAGTCCATAACCCTGGACCCGGACCCAGACCTCGAGGTGGAGGAGGTTCAGGCGGCCAAAAGGACGGTTTGGACGGCCAGAACATGCCCAAACAGGCCATTTCCGGATCAGTGCAACCTTTGAACTCCCCTCTACACCCTTTCATATACCAAAACTTCTGTAATTAACCAGAGACTCTGCAATCTCTTCCCCTGCCACCATTAATCTCTTTTTAATTCACAAATTCCTATGTCCTTCCCCTATATAAACTATGTTAGTTTAACTCATCCTCCTATTCATCCTATTCTGAAATTTACCAATCAAATTGTTCTCTCAATAAGCTAAGTACCATTAAGGATCCAAGTACTCTCAAGCTCGGCTTCCTTTTGCGTCATCGATCTCGGTTCTTCAAACCGAGCTTCCTTTCTTTACGAAGCTCCCAAGTCGTCCAAGAATCTCTCAACAACCAATCGCCAAGGTTTCTATCATCGAACGTCGAATCTCCGTCCGATCAAACCTTTTTCGCTTTAGTGGTCTTGGTTTTTCAAACCGAAGATACTCCTCTTCAATTCCTCGCACGTACGAGTACGAGCGGAACGAGTAAGTTTCAATCTATCACTTCTCTATCATTGTATCTCCTTCTCGTATGCCTTCTCTTGCATATGACCCTTGCCTTTTGATTTTGACTCTTGCTCTTGATTTGACTTTGTATATTGTCCGTGCCCGACACTTTTTGCACACCCCTTTACATTCTATGTTGAATTTCACTATAATAGTATTATTACTAGTTTGTGTTTTTGAGAGATGTTATCTATTGCACTTTTGATCACATGCTAATCGTACTTGCACTTGACTCGATCAGGTTATTGTTAAACAATATTTGATATGACAATTGTTACATCTAGAACTGAAAGAAAACACTATAGATAATAAAGGTCATATTCATATATTACTTGTGATAATTTATTGTTAAAATATTATGGTGAATGCATGGGGTAACGATTTACCCCACACGTACACTTTTGGATCATAGCACAGTTACTAACTCGTAGCGTTTTTCCTAAAGAATCGAATTGCACTAAAATACCCTCCAGATATAGAAAGAGAATTTTAATCTATAAATCCGTTCCCTTGGCAATTACACCCTCACAACTCTCATTAGGGGAGCCCTGTTAAAATATAGTGCGGATTATCGCAAATTTTGGGTCTAATGGATGAGATCGGAACTCTTTACGGAGCGCTTTCTTGAAAGAAAAGAAAATATGGAATTATTTTTAAAACAAAGTTAAAATAATTTTAAAATAACTTAAATATTATATATTTGTAACTTAAATGAAAACGTTTTTGAAAATATAATTTCAATAAAATACTCTAAATTAAAAGATTGGGTTTTTATTAAAATATCTCAAGTTTTCCAAAAGTTAGATTTTTCATTAGAATACCATAAACTTTTAAAAACTAGATTTTATAACTAAAAAATCTCTAAATCTAAAATACATTTCAAAAAAAATTCTTGACATTCTAATTAACATATTTTTATCAAAAACTATCTCGAGATTTATTTTTAAAACAATAATAATTTTTTTTACATAAAACTCCCCCGAGATATGCAAACATGCAAATACAATAATAAACAACTTGAATATATATTTAAGGATCTTAGATTAATCATGGGTTTATCAGTATCAGATCTCTTGAGTCTTAGAGAGCCGTAGAAAGTGAGTGTTTGCCTATATAGGTTAGATAACACTACAAATTAAAGGAATTATCAATGACAATCATCTTGGAAAAAGACACAAATTCTGCCGTTCATGTACAGCAGTTGCTCAATTATTCCCGAACTTAAGATATTCAAAGGATAAATCTTTTAATAAGATATGATTATAACTTAAACTCGAATCATAAATTAACTTGAATTCTAATCTAATTCGAACTCAAACTCAAACTTAAACCGAACACGAACTTGATTTAAACATACACCTGAACTTGACCTGAACCCGAATTTGATTTTGAACCTGAACTATATATACTTGCAACTTGACATGAATACACAAATCCAATATGCATACCTGAAACCAACTTAACCCAAACATGAATACAAATGACATGAATTACACTTGACATGACTATATGACTATATGAACTCAATCTTGATATTATATAACCTTTTATATTCATGGAATCGATCAAGACCTGTAACCTTAATCATTAATCTAATATACGTGGGATATTGGGTTAGTTTAAGTGTGAATCCAACGGAATCTCAGGAGTTCCCTTGATCATGAATCCATGTCTACTAACAAAAGCAATCTATCATCAGGGCTCGTATTTTCAAGTTCCTGAACGATAGCCTGTTGGGTTTGGAATACTTCAACACTAGGTTAAAGTCCCATTACTAACACTTGATTCTGGCATGTGGTTCTTTACCCCTGGACAATAACAGGTTGGGTTCGAGAAAACATTTTAGATTAGTTGACATTCACACTTGAACTCGCATTAGTTAGCTTACCCTTATAGAGACACTTTTAGGATACTTACATGAACTTCAGGTTAACTATACCTACACTACACGATCATAATATATTTGGTTTCTATGCCCATGTTATATTACCATGCTTAAATAGTTTTTCATTTGCATTTTCATGTTATATTAGAACTGCCATGATATATTATTTTCTATGCTTAATCACCCTATTACTTTGTCTATACTTTCCACCTTGTCATTATACCCTTCTTTTGGGGACTTACCGAGCGCAAGTTCGCTGACGGGGATTCCATCCATCTTTTGTTTCTTTGGAATGTTCGTCGGGTAATCTAGAGACGGATGAGATCGAGCCAAATCAGGAAGACTTCAATCATCTTTTAGCTCAGCCAAACTATTAGAACTTTCAGCAGTTTATTTTCAGTATGCCACATGTTAGGCATTTTCATTACACTCTTCTTGTATCAAAACTTTATGAAAATGAATGTAAATAAACTTACTGTTGAATTTTAATTACTCTTTTAATTATTGACTGTTGTTATATTTCTTATAAACGCTTAGCGTGTTTATTTCGGGAAATGACATTCTAGGAATAAATACGCCGCGAGTCTCGTTACGTACGCGGGGATCAATTCAGGACCTCTTTTGCCAGATTTAATTAATTCTACTTTTATTTAACCGCACTAGAAGAGAAGAATTTTGAGGCAATGTTACGCAGGAATGCAGAACGCTTCGGTATGCATAATGAAAATAAGAATATGGAACATCGTATGAAAGATGGGGATAGTTTTCTTCTATATGCTTATATGAACATAAAGCTTAACTCTAGAATGTGAAATATTTTTAGTTTGTATGAAGGTATGATATCCATATATATAATTAAATTAGATTTCTTAATGGGTTATTTCCACCCTTTCAACCGAGATCTCGGCACAATGATTTTTTCCATCTTGAACGGGAGCATTCTCCGATTGAAAATGATCATTCCAATTTTAAATTTATAATGGTAGTGATTTATGGCAACACAGTTTTGATGGCTCTCTCATAAATAAATTTCTCTAATAAACAAAAGGATACAACATTAGTCATGCAAAAAAAAAAAGGCCGCCATGCTTAATGTTTCAAAAAATATTTTTGTTCCCGTTATCATGATCTTACAGATTATTATTCATAGCGATTGATATTTCTATTCAAACTCCTGAAAGAGGATTTACTGTGAATTTTCCGGAGGGTGTCAAATAATAGGACTAGGAACCTCTGCTGAGGTTCTCTACTATTTTCCCTGCTATTAGTAATCCTGGCCACACATCTTAGATTAAACAAAAAACACCAACTGTGGGCCCATGTTCTACACAATTGTAAGCTATTGGATCGTAATAGTTTGCAACAACATGAAGATCTAATAGCAGGGACTCCAGATAGCAACAGTCATTAACGATTATGTTTCTTTTTATAACTTATTAAGCTGTCTTATCTAGATTATCTTTTACTTTTATTGTAGGTCAAATGTTAATAATGTATTTCCTTTTCTAAGTTATTTGTTTCTTAGTTTGTATAGTCTTGTTTGTATAAATAAGGCTTCATGTCATTAATAAAGTATCCAATTCTTCTCTTTTATGGTTACTACTATATATAATTGTTGTTAATTAATCGGTATGTGTAGTAGTTAGAAGGTAATGTGTGGTAGTTTGAAAATGACAGTTTGATCCTTTACCCAGTTAACTTGACACATATCAGGGCAAATGGAGAGACAAAGAAAGACATTATGCATATTTAATAAATCGTTTGAATACTTAAAATACTATAGGGTTCTTAAAACATGAAAAATATGCATTAGAAATTCCCCCCTCTTTTAAACCCTAGCTGGGCTAAGCCTATAGATTTTTGGTCCCACGTTCCTAGAACCATCTTCCTTTTCTTTTACTAGGAAGATTCTATCCAAGATAGTTTCTAAGAGTTTTGGGAGTAGGTCTCGTTAATTGTTTTAAGTGTTCTTCTTGATTAAGTCAATATGGTAACAATCCTCCAGCTAAAATAATATATTGAAAACAGCAGAGGTGTATAAATTTTCTTTTAAATTAACTTAAGGAATATGGGAGCCAATTTTTTTCCTATCCAGAAGACCTGGCCATCAATACAGTGTTCATACACCGTAGGATTTGCTGGGTTCGGAATTTACACCCCACTGCCGAAATTAAAAATCAAAAATTAAAAGTCAAAAAGTCAAAATCAACATCCAGACAAATGGACCAAAGTCTAACAGACTCGGGCCCAAGCTCAAGCAAGTGGGCCCACGCCCAAACCACCTTAAGTCCAAACGAACCCGGCATGCCAACGAAAAAGAAGAAAGAGAAAGAAATTTGTAATAAATAAGTTTTGTATGTAAATTAGTGTAAAAATGCAATGCAAATAGACAAAAAGCCAAAATTATATAAAACATATGGTTTATGTGCAAAAAGAAATGAGCACATAGGTATGAGTGATGCAAAAAGCAATTATGTAAAGCCCAAGAGGTAAAGTACAAAATGTAATGGGTATTTAAACCCAACCAAATGATGAAATGTTAAGTTTTCCCAATCCCACAAAATACTAGGTTTTGTACCTCCCTTTTCTCTCTCTCACTCTCTTTCTCATCTTTTTCTCCAAATAAATTAAGAGGAAAACCTTGTTTTTTCTTAAAATAAATAATAAAACCCATAGATCCATTGAAAGAAAACTTTTTTCTTCAATCAAATCTCATAAAGGAAGGCTTTTTGGCCTTATTTTTCTTCCTCCTCAAGATCCAAATAGAAAATAGGAAGAAGAAAAAGAACAACCCCCCTCCCCCTCCCTCACAAGATCCAAGGCCTAAAAGGGAGAAAAATGACATCCTTTCCCTTATTCAAGACCCAAATCACAAGTTCTAAAAATCAAGAGAGCCTTTTTCTTACAAAGTAGAGAGAAGCTCGAGGGTAGCCCGCCAAAGGGAAGGCTTTTGGGCTCTCTCTTGGGGAAACCCTTAGGGATATAAATTTCGATCCGTGCTCCTCTTCTCGAACCATGGATTTTCATCCGCGCTTCACCTATAAGCGAGAAAACATAGATTTCGTTTTATGTTTATCTCAAATAAACGATAAATCGATAAAATTTAGTGGCTGTGCTCTGAATTTTCGTCGAATCCGCACATATAGTTTTTTAGAAAACCAAACAAAAAATGAATAAATTAAATAAAGATAATAAAATATTGACGAAGTCGTCGGGTGTGCTCGACCCGGGCAGCCCCAAAATGCCGCCGGGTGCCCCCAAAGAGGCACCTGGACCCGGAAAAAACCCCGAGAGGGGCGAAATCATTCCCTCCCGGGGGAGCCGCCCCACCCCCAAATGGAGGGAGCCGAACCCCCCCCCCCCCCCCCCCACCCCCCCCCCCCCCCCCGGAGCTGAACCCTCGGGTCCCCCCAGGTGTCTCCCAAGGGACCTGGGCTTCTTCTAAAATAAATAGTAATAAAAATATATAAAATATAATAAATAAACAAAAAATGAATGAATAAATTTGCATTTCTTTTCAAACACATACACCTTCATATTGAGTTCGCATGATTTGCGCGTTCCGCTAATCGGCGGTTCCCTTTCCTTAAATTAAGGGGGTAATTAACGAAAGTTATGTCCACAGTTGCCGGAGATTTGGATCCCATAATCAATAAACCCCGCCTACCATCGGATAGGGGAATCTATACTACGCCTGACAAGTGAGCGCATCCATTCCAATGGGTGGTGAAAAACACTCTACATATGTTGGCACATCCGGTGGAATCAATCTCTCCTCCCATATTCCAGGTCAAACGATCATGCAAACTTATTCAACATATATATCGTTGTTTGTACGGAAATTATGCTATTTAATGCAGATTATCAATCTTGAACAACAAACAACAATAAACATCACTTGACAATGTCTCCAAAGACAAACTCGGCTTCTGATGCAACCTCAGTTGCGTACACGATCAAGACGATTGCCCGAGAGATTCTCCCGTCAAACCTTATGCAGCAGTGGAAGGAACCGCCGCTTCAATTCGGTTCCATCCTATTTTCTTCGGCCTTCAAAGCTCCTACCGTAGAGGTGCCAGCTATTCAAATGAACAAATCGGTCTTGAAGGGATGAAGGTCGAATGTGATAGTGCTTAGACTATCGAGCAATAACACAAATCCGTCTTCGAGCGGGTTTCTATTTCCCCAGCTGGGGGCAAAGCCGTCAAATCGAAGGTGAGTACAAGGTATCTCGAGCAAGCCCAGGCGATGCCCACGACGACTGCATACTCGGGTGTCTTTTCTAGACTCTCCGTCAATCGGCCTACAACGGCTTCCAGGAAAGCAGATGCCCGAAATCTCTAAAAGCTGAGAAACTAACACATAAATGGCTCAGATACAGAGCCAACAAAAGAGCTAGGACTCTTGCTCACTTGGAGTCTGTGAGGTTCCAGAATAATGGTGTTGGGTTACGGCAGCGCCCCGGCCATCAAACCGTGGCCAAATGCGGATCAAAATTTTTCTAAACTGGCGCTACCATGACCCTAAGCTCGGATCTACCTTAAACCCTATACTAGCAATATGTAAGACTAGGAGTTAGATGGTTATACCGAGTTGATCTGTATCCTTCGGTCTTGAACCATCATCTCAAGCTCCTAGAGGCTCTTTGATCAAATTGGTTGCCGGTGTTCCTCCATCTACGATGATCCACCTGAGGGAAATGGCGCAAGCTCCAGCCTCGGCAAGCGAGGCAACCGACGCTCCAAGATTGCTAGCAATGGAGAGCGGAAGTGTAGGAATGTGTCACTATAATTTTTCTCTCATCACAAATACTCCATGAGCAACTATAGAAGATGAAGAGGAGGTGAGGAAACATGTGGTATGAGCAACTAAAGAATGTGGCTAAGTCTCCAAGTGAGAGTAGAATGAGAATGAGCAAGTGAGGAAAATAAAATGAGCAAGCCATCTCAAGTGTGATGGCAGCCCCCTCTCTCAATCATCCAATAAAAATATCTCTTTTTCATTTTACAATAAACAAATGCAAAGCATACCTCTCTACATGCCATCACCCATACTCATGCCAACTCACCCTCCACCTCATTTCCAAAATTGATTTTCTAAAAAGAAAATCAATAATGAGGTGGCCATCTTCTAGAAGCTATTCCGTATAAATACGGAATACTTCCCGGTACACGTATCGAAATACATATACGCGTATTCGTACAAAAATACGAATAGCCAAGAGAGAAAATGAATAGTGAACAATAATACTAGAATACATATATATAAATACATATTTATAAATTATTAAATCAAACCTGATTTAATAATCCGGCTTAATCCTAAGCCGCTAGTATTATCAACCGTCCGATTAAAGTCTGTGCAGCCTGTACACATATTTAATCGGGACACCTGTATGTACCAACATACGTCATCTACATCATATCACCTGAACCGTGAAAACCCTCTGTATGGGACTCTAAAGACTCGTCAATACGCTGGCAGTGAGTTTAACCACAAGCATGTCAGCGGTACTAGCTATACGTAACGGCTACCCAGGTATTGAGCAAAAGGAAGGTCGACGAGAAAACTCATCCAAACCCCTACTGAGCCTGACTGTGATAATATCCGTACAGTCCGGTCTGTTCGTCTAAAAGTATCGCATATCGAGTGTAGGGGGTGAATAAAGTCAGACCCCTAATAACGCGACATTTAGTGTCGGTATGAAACTCATCACCACCTAAGAAACTATCGATCCTAGATCGGCAATTCTCGTCTACCCCAGCCGAAGATTTCTGGTGATGGCCATCCGTGCACAACACGACATCAACCCCCAATACCGGGAGAGACAAATCCCCGACGATCCGCTCACTGCCTCCATATGGCTCGGGACTGTACCCAACTAAAACCTGTTTGCACGACTCCTTTGAGACATGGTAGGGTAGTAAATCAAAGCACAGTGGGAACTCACACGAGACAAATGACGATCTCAGGTCGACAGACTAACCTGTACACATGTCACCAGGGAACTGCCATCTGAAAATAGGTATAATACCCTCTAGCAGGTTCTCGGTGAGTCCATCCAGTGTACTCATAACCCAATGAGCACCTGTATACTATCTTAGGTGAACAAACTAACACCAATGGCTTGTAAGACCTTGCCACCGCTCCTCGTCAGGGTCTCAATCAATATACACTAGTCTACTCTGGAGTATCGACGCCCAGTCTCGAAACTCCCATGACTAGGGACATTTAAGGATGTGCTTATAGACCATCCAACTCTCACGTATATGATCGCCATCATAATGCTGGTAGTCAAGCAATAATCCTATGGGCTCTATCAAATGTAATAGTGATCTTTAATACCACCTGAAGCATATATATGATGATAAAGACAAACCTGATAGCATACTATCATCTCGAGTAAGACTGTTCTACCGGTATAGGTCCTCCCTCAATCATCATAATCACCTGCCTGCGACTATGATAATTGCCTTGAGAGCACTATAGCCAACAAATGGTTACCCCGCGACACAACCTAGACCGGCCGTGAAAATCGCTAACTCTTTTGAACCACTAAAGTTGGTTCAGAAGAATGCTATGACTACTAAAATAAAAAGCAGGAAATTCAGAGAGTCTTTTAAAGAGGCATATCTAAGCTCTTGACTCAGAAGCGGGACACTATCTCATCAAAAGTCTACCAGGAGCTCCTCGCTGCACGAAAGCAAAGGGGAGAATTCAAAGGAAGGTGCCAGTGCTACCCAAGACCCTAGCTAAACCGACTGTCTTCAATCGCCTGTCCTTCCTAAGAAGGATGAGCCATAACGTTGGTCTGTAAAACCCGAAGGCATTGTTGCCGAGGACGAGGGGAAAGTCGGGTACACAATCCATATTGTCAATATGACAGCCACGGGCCCCAGTGCTAACCTTCGAAGTAAGAATAAGGAATCGGTTGCCGCTCCCCAGGCTCCGAATAACAATGAAAACCCTTTCGGTGAGGAGGCGATGCAAAAGGAGCCTACGGTTCAAGAATCGGACTCAGACAGTGAGGGTAGCCCAGCCTTCATTCCTAAGAATACGGACTGGGTGTTGTTCGAAGGCATTCAGAAGCAGCTGAAGGACAAAGACAAGAAAATCACCAGGTCTATTCAAAAATCGACGACCTGATGAATGTTGTGATGCGGCTTACAACTCAATTTGCCCAGGTGCAGGCCCTAAAAGCACAAGGCTTTGCCCATGAGCTAGAGAATAATGTCCCGAAACAGCCGACACCTATTCCCCACCAGCCCGGTGGCGGTGGATCTTCATGAAAGTTGGTCGCATTCAACTGTAAGAGATGTTTTGACGCTTGATAGCGACACTCCGACACATTCAGCTGTAAGGGATGGACTTAGTCACTAGCAAAGTAAAAACGTTAAGTGGCTGAAGCCAAAGCAAATAAAAACTGTAGCAGCAGCGGAAGACCGTACCATGCCGTATATGATCTAGTTGATTATCCCAGTGGCTACATCATCCCAAGTTCAAAAAGTTCTACAGGATGGGAAACACCAATCAACACATTGCCTACTTTAAAGCGTCATGCGGAAATACTGGGGGCAATAATGTGCTGCTCCTCAGGCAATTTGTTAAAAGTCTAACCGGCGTCGCCTTCAACTGGTACTTAAACATACCAAACGGCTAGGTCATAATGTTTGCTCAAATGAAATCTCTATTTAAGCAAATATTCAGGAGTGACAGCGATAAAATCACCACCGCCGACCTTGTGAGGACTAAAAAGGAGAATAATGAAAGCGTCACGGATTTCATAACCCGATGGCGTAGTCTTACCGTCAGGTGTGAACCGCCGTTGGAATAGAACCAATCCGTCAGCTTTCTTATAGGAAATATCGACAACTGAATGAATCCTTTCCTATGCACAGCAAGTCTCAAGACATTTCTGGAGCTAACCAACAGGGTCCAGATGCTGGAACGTTCAAAGCATGAGTTCATCCTGGACCTAAAATTACCAATAAGTACAGGAACCAGAAGGAGGATAACCGCAAAGGCGGAAGTTCCAACAATACCGACTCTTTCAATGCATCTGACGATGAGGACAAGTGGAAAGTAAGCAGATCAAAGGCCGATCGGTCTTGAAAGCCAGTACTGGAAGGAGGAGGACCAACTCTAAAAGAGAAAAAGAATAAAGTCTACTCCTTCAGAAGGGATAAAGTCTGTAAAATATTTAAGGACGTCCTGAACAACGGTTTACAACTGCCAGAATCAAAAAGACCTCACGAAGTAAAGATGACCAACAATCCCTTGTACTGCTTATACCACAGAGTGGTGAGTTATACAATAGAAGACTGCTAAGTCTTCAAGAATTGGGTCGAGAAGAAATATAAGGCATGAGAAATTGAACTGTCCAATAACGTGTTGACGAACAATCAAGCCGCGACAGCCAATTTCATACAAAACAGAAGACGGAGTTTTTTTGGAGGCAAACAACTCAACAGTCTACTCCATGAAACGACATCAATCCGCCGCAACCTCTATGGAGCTTATATCTATCCAAAAAGACGGAGAAGATATTGAAGCTGATTCAAAAGGAGCCTAGGATCGAATGGGAGAATCAAATAGAGCCCATTTTTCCTGTTGTCAAGTCGTCTTAACCAAGCTCGAATTCCAAGAACCTCAAAAAGAAGAAAAGGAAGAATATGGTTCGATCCAAATAGGGACACATAAGGAAATTTGCCCTTCAAAAATACACTGATTCTCTTGAGGACTATGAGCAAAAGGAAAGATCCATGATCAGATTGAAGGAGTTATTCCCCAGAGAAGAGGTGGAAATCCTAGAAGAAATAGAAAGCGATACTAGTGATGAAATCCCAGTAGTAACCTACTACGTCATCCATCTTGGCAGCGACTCCGAGGAAGAGCTATGTTTTCCCAAGAAAGATGATGAGCCCATCACGAAAGCCAACGAGATCCCACTTCAAAGTGGCAAGATGCGACCGCCAAAATAGGGCAATCCCTCGAAGGAAAAAGAAAAACAAATTGAAGCCGTAGAGGACGATAGAGGGCTAGCTCATGATGGCTCGAACGCTCTCTCAGTAGACCACAACGTCTTGGCTCATCTCCGGAAGCACCCAATCATTCTTGAATGTCTATGACGCTTTTTTATGTCCAACTTAGAGATGTTCTCATTTATGCTTTATAAAACAATGAACAGTAACAGGCTTGCTACGCAAAAATCAATATAGAAGAAGCCCGATACACTCTGCACACCGCTTAGGTCGCATTCAAAGACGAAGATCTGTTACTAGGGATTGCCGAATATAACAGGACACTCTATATAACAGGATACAGCGAAGGAGACATGATTAATCGGATATTGATTGATCCGGGATCCTCGGTGAACATCATGAACCTCCAGACTCTGAAGAGTTTATTGATGGATGTCCAGAACTTGTCAAAGGAGAGGATTTTCATCTAAGGCTTCAACCAAAACTGCCAGCAAGTCTTGGAATCAATAGTTCTGCCAATCAAATTCGGGGATCTGCAAACAGAGGGGAAGATATATGTTATAGACGCCGATACATCATCTAAGGTTCTTTGGTAACACCATGGATGCATGATTACAACATTGTCCCATCGACACTCTATCAATGCATGAAATATAACAAAGATGGTAAAGAAAGGCGCATTGATGGAGACATACAGCCATTCGACATTCTCGAAGTCCGATATAAAGATTCTCGATACTTCATGAACCTTCAGGATATCATGCCCCCACTTTCTGAAGACGAAACAACACTGAGTCCCAAGAGTTTGTCAAAGACAGCTGCCACCTTCAAAACCAAAACCCCTTAAAGGCATCCGCATTTTTTTAGTGACGCTGACGAGTCTGATGATGAAGGCCTGTCCCTGATCTTTCGTCTTAGCAAAGTTCGCCCGCATTTTGGCAATGCCACTGATAAATCTGATGGTGAAGGCATGTCCCTAATCTTCCAACCCGGTAAAGTTCGTCCGCACTTCGGAGGTGACACCGAAGAATCAGACACCGAGGATTCATCCTGCAATAGGTGTGCGGACAAGACTCATGTCCAAAAAGAAAGACTGAGGATGACTCCTAAAATCGCAGAAGGGTCCCTGTCCATCACGAGAGTCCTGGAGCAATTATATAAAGAACTCGATGCTCTGTCGGTCTCTACTGTAGATCAATTGAAAACGTTATATATCCCCGGAAGTAAGAATGAGCAGAATTGGATTTTTTTCTATGGGTCGAACTCTATCATTCGCCCGAACGACATGTCTCTAATATGCCTTCCATACAAAAAGGCATAAAAAGTGTCATGAACCCTAAATTCTATGTGTCCGAGTCATGAGAATATTTTGAGAAATGTGGATACCCGTTATATCAAAGGACTCCGAGGCAAAATTCTACGAAGGGCTATGGTACCGCCTAAGCCCGATCATTCATCGACGGACTAGTTCATGATAGACGGGGTATATGCTTCATCCAACCAGATGTCAAGTCCTGCTATATGATCCATATAGAAGAGACCAGCAAAAATCCTGGAGACGATGACGAGCTGACCGATCCAGAAGAAGCCCCTTAGGAGCTTGAAGATGGCGGACAAGCAACTTTAGACGAGTTGATCGAAACTGACCTGGGAATGCCCAATAATCAATGACCAACCATATCAGTTCGCTCTTGTCCGAGAGAGTAAAAGAGCAAATAATTTTCCTACTGCATGAGTTAGTCTACTGCTTTGCATAGACATACGAAAAGATGCCTATCCTCTCCCCAATGGTGGCTATGCATAAGCTGGCTATATCTCCTGATGCCATGCAAGCTCCTTGGAAAATGAGAAGGGAGTTGGAAAAAAAGATCATCAAAGAAACCAAGAAACTCATCGATGTTGTCTTCATTAGGGAATAGAAATATATGGACTGGATCGCATGCATTGTTCCGGTAAAGAAGAAAAACAGGCAGATCCGAATTTGGATTGGCTTCAGGGACCTCAACAAGGTATGCCCTAATGATAATTTCCCATCCCTGATCATGAAAATGATGGTTGGGGATACTTCAAACTATGAGCTGTTCACTTTCATATATGGCTCATCCGGGTACAACTAAATCAAAATGTCGTGCGAAAATTAAAAACATACAGCGTTTTGAACTCCGATCGGTATTTACTGTTAAAAGGTGATGTCGTTCGGACTAAAGAACGCGGGCGCCATGTATCAAAGAGCGATGCCAAAAATAATCGATGACTTAATCCATAAAGTCATCGAATGCTATGTTGATAATTTGGTCGTCAAGACTAAGGCCGAAACCAATCATATCGAAAATCTCTGAACCTTCTTCATAAAACTGAGGGCGTACAATATAAAGATGAATCCACTGAAATACGCTTTCGGCGTGTCATCTGGGAAATTTTTAAGCTTCATAGTCCGACATTGAGGGATCAAAATTGACCCTTTGAAGACAAAAACAATCATGGAGATGCCTCCTCCAAGAAATATGACGCAGTTAAGATCCTTTCAAGGTAAACCCGCGTACGAAGGTTCATTTCGAATTTATCGGGAAGATGTCATCCTTTCTCAAAGCTGATGAAGAAAGATACTTGTTCGTGCCTACTTAAGTGCGCATCAATATCAAGTGCAAACTTGATAAGAAAATGACTCTGATGACTTGTGCACTTATATACGTGTGCATATGAAGGCTAATGCATGATATAGACAGCGACGCATGCACAACAAGTGTGTGCACCTTGCCATGCAGACTTGGCAAAAATCACTAAACGGAGCGCACATGCTAACGGGAACCTATAATAAAAGTAAATCCATTTTAGCACAAAATGAAAGAGAAGTGCGAATATAAAAAAAAGATGTGCTTTTCATTCAAACATTGGAAATGTGGATTACAAACTACCGACTGAAAACAAGTACTAAAAAGTAAAAGATAAATAAAAACAAAAGCCGTTACATCGTCCAAAGGTTTAGAGCGACAATAAATTGACTGAGTTATAAGGATGAATGAAATCATAGATGGACTCAGACAAAGACTTAAAAGCCTTATCCTCCATCATTGTATGTGTTTGTTTGCCTCCATCATATGCGCACAAGATTGCTCTTTGTTGGAATATTACGTGTAAAGGACGGTCGCACAGTCTCTTAACCCTTTGGAGATAAGCCCCATCATGAAAAATGAATGCACTTTATCCTCGTCTTGGTCAAGAATATGGAGGGGCATTGCGTCAGATCCCCAGGAATGACATTGTAGATGGCTTGAAATATCAGCTAGAGCAGAGTGGAACATCGATGAAGCTTTCGCCCACAATGAGCATCATAACGACAAAGCACGAGTTTGCATTGAGCGTCGGTGAAAGACGGCTCGTAAAAGCAGATGTCGACATAGGAAATAATTTCCCTGATAGAATACAGATGGCCAGCCATGGTACCTAAAAGAAAAAAAACGGAAAGACGTAGGTCCGCAAATTTGAGAAGTCCAATGAAGGGGTGGAATATCTAACTTCGGAGCTAAAAAATAAAATTGGTGGATTAAAACCAAACTTAAGTCATAGGTTTGAAGATTATCTTAAATTAAGTCAAGTGCACAACCCAAAGGGTGCGCAAGCTCAAGTGCGCAAAGGCAAAGGTGCACATACACACTTACCAAGTGAATAAAGAAGCAAAGGCTTCAGAAAGGGTGCGGCTCTAAAAGAAATCAAATGAAGGAGATGACCCTTATTTAGAGGGTTTAAAAGAACATTCACATCCTCATAACTCTCAAGGAAAATCCGACGGATCTCAGCTTGACACTTTTTTGCTACCACGAAAATATGCGAAGGCACAAATGCGTACCTATAACAATGGACAAGTGACACAAATGCGCACCTATTAATGAATCAACAAGTGCACACATAGCTAAAATCCACCTCCAAACAGGTGCGCATTTGTGCACGAGATAGCAGCGACACATGCAATGCACGTGCAAACTATCTTGAAGTGCGCAGCCGCACAAACGAAGCAGATGCTTCCAAATGAAGAAATAAAATCTTCTTCGATATGAGATTATCATATCCGACGGTGCGCACTTTTACTCGTAATTGATATGAATCAATTTAAACCAAATTAAATCAAAATAAAATCAAAACTAGCCTAATTTGTCAGCAACAAGCCCAAATTTTCCCTCTTCTATAGATAGGAACATCATTCACAGAAATCTAAGATGACAGACCCCCTATAAGTTTGAGAAAAAATCTCATCTTCTTCCTCCTTAAACAAGGTAAAAAGAAGAAGAAGAAAAACTTCTCTCGTCTTAAAAAAAGCTATAGCTTTCATACAAAAACATTAAACCTTTTGTTTTACACAGAAGCCTTTGCTTCTTTTAATGAATCAATCGATTCACCATGAAAAAGATCGAGAAATCTTAGAGTTGATCCCTATTTGTATAAAAGTTTCAAATTTTGTGAAAGATCAGTCCTAAGATTTTAAGAAAAAACCTCATCAAAGATATCAATGCTTCATAAAAGCTAAGGATTTTGCTTCTGGAAAAGAAATGAAGGAGAAAAGAAAAGAAAAAATAAAAAACAGAAGCCATTGCTTCTTCTTGAAATCTTTTGCTTTCTGTTCAAGATATGTGCACCCAAAATTAAGTGTGCACTTGATAAAATCATACAGACTTGTGTATCACGTGTGAACATAAAAAAATATATAACGACCATGCAGACTTATGCATCACGTGAAAGGCACGTGCACACACCTGAAAAATAATGCCCGTAAAGGTATGCGCGTCACGTGATATCCACGTGAGCGCAGATGATAGATGCTGCCCAACGAGAGCTTGTGCGTCATGTGAAAATCATATGCGCGCAAGTCAAAGATGTTGACTTAGTCAGATGCACACATATATATGTGTGCACACGGAAGTTTGACCCGACAACAAGTGTGCAAACACGTGTGCACCCTTTCCAAAAGAATAAACATGCGTACGCATCTTACATGCATTTGTGCACTTGGAACATCAAATTTTTGCTTGATTATTTAGTCAAAAAATATACTAAGTACGGAAGCTTTTGCTCCTCATGTATGATCCACTGATCAAAACATTAGTAAATATAAGTCGATCTTAATCTAAAATAAGATTAACGATTTTTTACCATATTTTAAATCGATCTTAATCTAAAATAAGATTAACAATCCTTAACTCTTGAACCGATGGCAGAAAATACCTAAATTCATCCCAAATCTAAGATTTACAGATTTGGACTAATCGGCCCCCTACGGGCAACGACAAAATTAGACTCCGTATACAATCTAAGGGCAACCCCAAAATAAACAATAAATATAACACGACACAAAGTGATGCACATGGAGAAGGAGAAAGTAATTATCGCGTTGTGATAATATAATTAACTGCAGAGGGTTGCCCTTACAGGAAAAAGTGTCCCCACAATAAATAAAACCCCTCATAAATGAGAGGGAATCTGATAAGTCTGCTAAAACGGTTGCATCTATCAAAACCTCCGATATACGATACCATAAATCAAATTGGTATCTTCATGTAAGGCAGGTCATGCTCGCTGGACAGTTTTTGGAAAATCTGCGGAAGCGTAAAACGAAAATTCCGAGCGAACACAAGCCACCCTAACCTAAAAATCAACCATAGACACTACTAGTTTGCAAACAAAATTGAGTTAGAGTAGAAAGTACAACCTTTGATACTTCTTCATTTGCTTAAATGATGAAACCCCAGACTGCGGTTAAGTTCCGAGGCGCTACAGATGTTGCTTGATTCTCGGTTGGTTTTGTCGAAGATGATCCACGCGAAAGCCGCTAGTTCTAGCTCCCACTTCATCATATGAAGCAACTCTCATTCCAATTTGCTAGATATGGAAATGAGAGATGATGTAGAATGAATATGAATTCTCATACTCATTTTCTTTCTTTTTCTACCTCTCCATTTCTTTACTTGGTGATGAGAGATGATGTAGAACCAACAAAAAAAAATGGCTAAGTCTCTTGAGCAAGAGAGTAGAACCCTTTACCATAACACCACACATTTCACTCTCATCCTACACATGTTATCAAGCATGATAAGTGTAAGCCCACAACTTTACACATAATGCATATGGCATGCATAAATCAAGAAAGAATAATAAAAGGGAGAAAAATAATATGTGTGTGTGTATGTATAATCATATTACACACACACACACGTGTGTGTGTGTGTGTTTAAATATACATAAGCACATGTCATGTAAACATAGACTAAAAAAGAGTGAGAATATCATGTTAATACTAATTTATATATATACATCATCATATATAAGTAATATCATCAAATCAACACTTGATTTAATGACCCGGTTCAATCATAAACCGGCTAGTATCATCTGTCTGATTAATACATGTAGTATCACATACATATGTTTAATTGGACTCCGCACACATCGCTGTACGTGCACTACGTCATTTCACTAGAACGGGAAAACTCTCTGTGTGGGAATCTAAAAACTCGACAATACGCCGACAGTAGGTTAAGATCATATCTGATTGATCCGAAACACTTTCAGATCAATCCCCCACCGGGTCAACCTACAAGCACGTTAGCGGTACTAGTTGTACATAATGGCTACTCAGGCATTGAACAAAAAAGCCGGTCGATAAGCAAGCTCGTCTGTACCGTGCTAAAGCCTATCAGTGACATTCACCGTATAGTCCGGTCTCTTTGTCTAAGACTGTCGCATACCGGGTTTGGAAGGTGGAAACCGTCCGACTCCCACTAACCCGACAAGTTGTGCTGACATCAAGCTCATGTCCATCTGAGAAACTACTGATAACACTTATCAACAAATCTTGTACCTTAGCCAATGACTTATGGTCATAACCAGCTGTGCACAGTGTGACATCAACTCCCTATACCGGGAAAGATGAATTCTCTCGACCTATCAGTGACATTCACCGTATAGTCCGGTCTCTTTGTCTAAGACTGTCGCATACCGGGTTTGGAAGGTGGAAACTGTCCGACTCCCACTAACCCGACAAGTCGTGCTGACGTCAAGCTCATGTCCATCTGAGAAACTACTGATAACACTTATCAACAAATCTTGTACCTTAGCCAATGACTTATGGTCATAACCAGCTGTGCACAGTGTGACATCAACTCCCTATACCGGGAAAGATGAATTCTCTCGACCGCTTACCGCCTCCATGTTCTTCGGGACTGTACCCAACTAAAACTTGTTTGCATGGCTCTTTAAATCTATGGTAGGGTGGTAATCTAAGTACAGTGGGAACATACACAAGACACTATGGCGATCTTGGGTCTAGAGACTATCCTGTACTCATGTCACCAGAGAACCGTTGTCTGACGATTGGTATAATACCATCTAGGAGTTCTCGGCAAGTCTGTCCAGTGTAACTCATCCAATGAGCACCTGTATACAATCATCGGTGTCAAACACCAATGGCTATGGGATCAGCTATTGCCTCGTACAGAGTCATGAAATGTATACACTAGTATAATCTAGAGTACCGATGCCCGGTCTCGATACTCCTACGACTATGGACTTTTAAGGATGTGCTTATAGACTACCCAAGCCCCATTAGTATGATCCCTATCATAATCCTGGTAGTAAAGCAAAAGATCCTAGGGGTTTTATCATCATGTAGTAGCGATACGTTATAAAACATAAAATGTATACTTATGAATGATAAATACAAACAAGATATCGTACAATCATCTCGAGCAAGACTATTCTTAGTATAGGCCCTCCCCGAATTCAATAATTGCATTCCTGCAACTACGATAATTGCCTTGAGGTCACCTGTATCCAACAATCTCTCACTTTCACTTAAGACCAATTATTGCGGTATCGTATACACACGTCTCATGTGCTACTGCATACCCAACTTCTATACTAACAGTTTCACAAACTGTGTTCGAGAAACAACCTCAGTGAATGGATCCGCTGCAATGTTTCTATCTGTATCTCTCTGAATTTCAAATTCGCGGAGATCAACTATCTCTCGAAATGAGCGATACTTACCTTAGAACTTTGTTTGGATAGCTGATGGGACCATGTTCATAAATGAACGTATTTATCCAGACAATTTATTAAGATGTATCCTTTGCTGGGTCAAAATCAGCATCCAGCGCCTTGATTATCTTGGTATCCCTCTTGGAACTCTTGCAATATACTGCTCCTTATAAGAGGGTAAACTAATTGACTCATGATAAATACTCTGTCACCCTTGTTACTACGGAATTTAGAATCGGAAGTCGCATCCCGAAGGAGTCTGCCATTACCATACACCTAGAATATCTCATATGTTCTTCACTTTCTCCTATGTTTATCCAAGTTTGGATTAATATCTGCATACTATACCAAGTGAAAAAGCAATATCCGGTCTGGTATATAATATCGCTTGATTCACCTCACTGCCGAAAAATGTCAAATGTCATTTATGCGAGTCTCTCTCTCCATCAGTCCCGAAAGACATCTCTTTAGAGAGGGTGACCCCATTACCTGCGGGTATATTACCTAACTAGGAGTCCCCCATTCTAAACCACTTTAGAATGGTGTTAAGATACCTGAATTAGGACAATCCCAAAACCCATACTAGATTAGAATGGTGTTAAGACACCTGAATTAGGACAATCCCAAAACCCATACTAGATCTAAATCTATAAACCTAGTCATCAGAATCAATAATCCAAATCCATATAAGAGAAACAAATGTGACAACCAACGTTTGACCAAATCGTAGAATAGGAACATCACTTCCTATCAAGAGTATGTCATCATCATCAATATAAGGAACCTGACATCACTCCCTACAACCTTCATACAAATGATTGGTTCATCTCTAATTTTTGATGAAGTCAAACACTTTGACTGTAGCATCAAAACAGACGATCCATCTCTACTGTGCCTGCTTTAGTCTACAAATAGACTTAATAAACTTGCACACTATCTGCTACTCCCACTGACTACGACAACCCTCTAGTAGAGTCATATACATGTACACTTCTAAATCCAATTTAGAAAGACGTTATAGTCATCCTCATACCAGATATTATATGCATGAAAGACAACAGTGGCAAATTTTATCCGTATGGACTTCAGCACAGACACTGAAGTAACAGTATCATCATAACTGTATCGGGTATTTGATAAATATATGTTAACTCTAAGTATAGCCTTATAAGGTTAATACCTTTCCATTTGCACTGATCTCAAAAGATTTGCATGTTCCTTATGGGTTTTACCCTTTTCAGGAGCACACAACAAAATCAATAATTTGTTGTGGGTATGGAGTCCAACATGGATATCTTGGCATCCAGCCATTAGCCGGAAGTCACCATTTCCTATAGCCTGCTGATAACTAGTAGGGTCATCATCACATGATACAAGCTTCCTAGTCACCGTCTACGAGAAAACCGAAGTATTTCTCGGGTAGCTGAGCTCACCTACTAAATCTGCGGAGTGGCTATGGTCTGTCAGGATCAATTGGATCATCAAGTTCCACTAAATTTTCAGTAATCGTTTGTGGTTCTGGAATCACTTTCAGTTCTACTATACTCCCACTAATTTCTTTTGCAAGAAATTCCTTTACCAAGGGGGTGGCGAGTCAAGGATGAAACACTTTTGAACTTGAAAATTGTAGAAGATATCCCTCACGAAATCTTGGGATAACCCACATACTGCTATTACCGAAACGTGCCTCGAGTTTATCTAGATTATGTTTTAAACACAGACTGGATAAAACTTTAAGATGAACATCGTTCTATATCATATATGGAAAAGAGGGACTTGTTTAGGTGGAACCAATATCAATTGATATGCATCTTTCTCTAGTGCATCCACAAAATTGAAGAAGGTAACTGAACATTACTCATCAAGGATCACACCCGCGGATGAGCAATCTGAGAGAGAATCACATTCTCAATACAAAATATCAAGTACCAATACCATATCCATATGGACATTGGACAACATACATCAATATGTATAAGTCTCTTGAGTTCACTAATATCACGACCCAAAATGGTACGTGATGGCCCTAATACTACGCAACGCCTCCAGACGTAACGCAGTAAAAGAAAGACAAAACCCAGAAATCTAAACCATAAAAATACGGAAAAGATAATATAAAGTTTTGGAAACATTTGAAATCACAACCCAAATTCTTTAAAAGAGTCCACATTTTCCTTAAAATTTTGGCAGCACCTTCTTTGTAAAACTAACCCCCAAAAAGGGTACAACATAGATATAAAGTAAAACATCCCAAACGGGAGCAAAATCCACGCCCAACGGCGGAAAACAACACCACAACAGATATACGACGCCGTAGCGAAGAAATAAGAGACAAAAGAAAGGAACTGTATAAAATCCACGAATCCACAATATATACAAAATCGTCCTCACCAAGTCTCTAAGTCACAACAACTGCTAGTAGATGGAGAGTACAAGATACAACGAATATACAATACATCTCAGATAATCACAAAACCCACCTGGGCAAAACTGCACACTAACAGGCGAAGTGGTATCCGCAACCCAAAAGATGATAGATGAGTGTACAGCTGAACAGCTAAATAGCTTGAAAGCTTGCCTCGACTATACTGGGGAAACACCTGCAATACCTGTGGCACAACGGGGGTGAGTTGCCAACTCGTGAATAGTAAATAACATATACAGGTAATCGCGAGAATGAACGTACAGCATGAATCTAATATATGACATTTCCACGGAATCCTGACATCGTGGTAGGATCACAATTCAGTAAGAGAAATTAATTCCCAATCCCTCACATCAGTCACCAAACTGGCTCTCATATCATCTAAGTGTCACATCTCCTCAACTACACAATATCAAATGTACAACAGTAAGTGGATCTCACATCTCTCGTCTGTACAATATCAGGTATATCTCGCATATATCTCAGGTACAACAGCTAGTGGATCTCACATATCTCGTCTGTACAATATCAGGTATATCTCACATATATCATATGTACAACACTAAGTGGATCTCACATCTCTAGTGTGTACGATATCATCATCCAATCCCAATGAATCTCATAAATCCCAAGTCAAATCTCCAGCACAGTTCTAACATCCTAAATATAATGACATAATAAATATGATGAGGGCAATACACATATATTAGCGTCCCATTCCACTAATATTGGTGTAAAGGCATATATAACAGCGGCTAAATCCCCTGTTATATATACAAAGAGTATTTAGAAATATCATAAAACCAATGTGTCAAGCATCGACACAGAAAAACTGATAAGTACGTATCATACGCTATCACGAGAGCTCGAGTGCCTCGCTCTGCCCCTCGCCTCTCGACGTATCGATACGCACATGACTCCCAACGGTATCCCCCTGATATCCGCCGAGTCTCTGGTAATGTCACCGGAAAGTATGGCTCCCCTAGGCCTCATCGCCTCAATGCGACGTCGGCTCACTCCGACAACATTCTTGCTTCGGGGTACCTCCGGGCCCCACCATGTATCCTCATGCGGCTCACGACGCCTCCTCGCATAGGATATATATCCGCACCGATAAATTTCATGGTGGATGCTATAATATCATCTCAAGGAAACCGGGTGTTTCAATGTATGCATAATTTCATGAACTACCACGGTCCCCAAATCCAGAAAACATCATGAAAAATCCATATAACAATGCGATAATCCATGAATAACATATACGCAATATGAAAACTGTAATGAAAGCGTATAAATGAATAGCATAGCATTCACCAGATAATAAATGAATACATGAATAGTATAGCAGAAATATAGGTATCTACCTATATGATGATGTGATATACCTATCAGGTATGAATATGAAATACAAGTACACCTACCTGTATGCTGATGTGATATACCTATCAGGTATAGGTAAAGTATGAAAAGCATGTACACCTGTATCTATGTCCCTAGGTGTATATGTACCTGACACTAATGGTACAAACCCTATAAGTAAACAGGAACTAGCAGGTAAATGTCTACGTATAACAATAAGAAATATGTATCAAAGTCACAATGTCCCTAACCATACAATATCATTTCTAAAATATGGTTCGTGTATGACATGACAATTATTGACGGTGTGTGTGGCATACAATCAGTGCTCTCGCAATCTGAGCCGTCAATAATAGTGCAGTGTCCTAAGGATACTAATCCAATCACAACTATCACTAAGCAGTAAGGTATATGCGCAATTCTAAACATGATATAGAATATGCGACAAGGTAAGATTTCTAGCCCAGACGCATAACGCCATGCGGGCGATTCCCCTGTAGATGTTAAATCTACTCACCCACACTCCAAGCTAGATGAAGTCTACCACCTGAATCCCCCTGTGGCAGTGTCCGTAGTCCTCGTCTGCGAACCTGCAGCATATAAACAACAACAATATACCAATATCAATAATAGCTACGAAATACGAACTAGCTATATCTAACCGACACAACAACACACAAACACCTCTTAAGTGTTCGTATCGTGGCTAACGAGAGTAGCGACACGACGGAAACAGCTTAAGAGCGAAACCACGAAAACGGCACGACGCGTGTCGTAACACGTATCGCACGAACACGAAACACTAGAAACTGCACAATTGATCCCAGATTTTCCTACTGTGAAAACTAAACAATTTCAACAAGACCAGAAGAACCCTAAACATAGCAGACACCTACAGTCAAAAACCCAAACCCTAACTCCTCACTAGGCCCGGCGTCGCCGGCCCCTCTTCTTACTGTCGCCGGCCCAGGCCGGTGGGATGGGGTCCGTCTCTCTGGTGGTGCTCCAGGTTCTCTAGTACATCACAACCACTATATTGAATTTATCAGTAGACATCCCGGATCAAAGCAGGTTATCAAAACCACAAACCGATACAAAAATACGATATTTCGCAACAAACCCTAATTTATCATTCTAAATAGAATCTATCAAGCTAAACAACACTAAAAACACATAAATAACAGTAAGAGAATATTACCTACACAAAAGAACACCAAGATCAAGGCTTTGCATGCTCCAAGTGAAGAACAAGAGAAAACTTGAACAAATATAGGATTTTGTGATAACTTGTGAAGAATTTTGAGGATTTATGAAGAAATTGTGATGGAATGAGATGAGAAATGGCCAAGTGAACAAATGAGAGAGAGGGAGCTCGGCCATGTGAGGAAAGGAGAGAGAGAGAGGGAATTTCCAAGTAATTTCCATGCAATTAATGCAAAGTCAACACACACACACATGCATGCACCTTCTTCTCTCTTCTTTTCTTTTCTTTTCTTTTCTTTTTCCCCTTTAATCCTTGTCCACACATTCTACAAATGATGAGGGTTTAGATTAACTTAGAGAATTTTAAGAAAAGTTGCAAAGAAAAGATTTCCCGAAAAGTGCAAACCGGATTAAAATAACATTAAAAATGGGAAAAATTCAAATTGCACCAAAACGTCCCATATACTCTCAAAGTGTGCGCACAAGCTTTATTTTCTCAAAACTAGGTGCTGGTAAGTCGATATGGCCGTTTGATCACAATCGGTATAAAACTGAAAATACCGACGAATTTCACCCAAAAACAGAAACAAGCACAAAACGATTTCTAGATCGTTACAATCTCCCCCCTTCTAAAAATTCGTCCCCGAATTTAAAATTTTCACCAAGCATACCTTCAAAGAGAAGAGTACAAAACTCCCAAATCTCACTCGTAGCTTTCCAAGTGATCACCTCACTATACAGCTACGTCCAAGAAAACTCTACACAGATGGCAAGACCTTTGACCGAAGTTTCTTCACCTGCCGAACCATTTACACCAATGGCTGCTGGTGAACGAAAAGATCGCGTCCAAACCAATGGTCTGTGCTGAATCATGTGAAAATAGTCGTGAAGGTATTTGCAAAAATCAACACCATGAAAACGGGGTGAATAATCTATAATCTGGGCGGAAGTGCCAAATTAAAGCAACGAAAACTAACTCACATAAAGGATCTCAAAAGACCAACTTGAACATCTCCGAAGTCTCTAGACAAGCTGAGGTCCAAAAATCCTACTAAGCTGAGTCAGAAAAAAACAGACTGGTGATCGACACTACCTGACTAAGCCTAAAGGTTGCCAATTGGAATGTCTCCTGATAACAGCTATCCAGAAGTATCCTAACAATGGCGAGTGACGATCCCAACTGCCGCAAATAACAAACCAAACCAACACTCAACAAGACAAACACCTTGAAACGAAACCTGAAATTTCTCTTTACATTCCTGTCCACCCATAACTATCTCACCAGTCACGTCAATGTTGGCGGAACTTGGATGAACATAGAGAGTTGACTGATGTGCTTACTCTAGGATTGCACGTCTCTACCCGATAACATCAGGTACACAAACGCATCCCTAACTTAGCACAACCTTGTCACAATCAAGGTCTCCGAATCAAAAGCAAGAACTGATGCAGTTGCTAACCAAATCTCCAACTGCTGAAAACTCTGCACACATGCCTCAGTTCAAGAAAAGAACCTCCTATCAGGTCTTTACAGTCAACGGTGCAACAATACTCTAGTAATCCTGCACGAAACGGCGGTAAAAACTTGCGAAACCCAACATCAAAGGACCTCTGTCCGTACACAAGTCTGGGCCTAAGCTGTACGGTCACGATCTCCCTCGGAACCATACAAAACCGTCTCCCGTAACTACAAGACCTAGGAGTCAACACAAACAAGCCTGAAGGAACACTCCGAGAATCTAGCAAACAACTGGGCTCTCCCAATGTCTGCAAAAAAAATTCTCAAATGCTGCTCCTGTTCCTCAAGACACAAAGTATTGACCAGAATGTCATCAAAATCACAACAATAGCTGGTCGAGGAACGGCCTGAAAAAATCTGGTACATCATATCCACAAATGCTGCTAGGACATTGGCGAGTCCAACGACACCACCAACACACAACTGCCCGTAGCACGCACAAAAAACAAAATTCGGAATGCCACCACTCCGAACCCGCAACAATGATGACCTGATCCCAAACAAACTTAGAAAAAGTCTCGCACTCTGGAGTTGATCGAAGAAATCGTCAAAGCGAGGTAACTGATACCTAACCGCACCGCAAGCCGGTTCAATTGACGATCTATCAATCCACAACCACAAACTGTCGTCTTCCTCCAGAACGAACAGAATAGGAACTCCCCAAAGCGAAACACTCGAACACACAAACCTCCCAACCAACAACTCTGCAGCCGATCCTTAAGCTCCTAGAATTTCGCTGGCTTTACTGGAACATCGTCGGAAAACTCTTGCACGATAACTACCCGGCCCAACAATCCCAATGGTGGCTCCGGTATCTCAAATGATCGCCAAGAATCCACGACATCTCCTCCAAAGCTGACTAGCGAAAAAGGTTGAATTCAAGCTGTGATAGGCAGCACAACTATCCACCTGCACAACAAGAACTGACTCGCCGGGAAAACAAATCCTGACTGTTTCCATACGGTAGTCCACAGACGCCTAACACGTAGCTAATCAATCCATGCCCAGGAGAATGTCAAATCCAACATCTCAAGAAGGATCCAATGACGGAAAAATCTCCTCACCAATTGGCATACGACTGCAATACGTGTCGCGCAACAAAAGAATCGCTGACAGAATTTAACACAACAAAACGGCTGATCTAGCTAACACGATCCTCGTCCCAACCACGGCACAAAGTGTGAAAAACCAACAAGTCCACCTGACACATCTGCACTGGACGTTCGGGCGTCCGGTTGAGTAGAAACAAACCCTCATGTCTGTCTCCTACCCACAACAGGCTGATATTCTCCACTCTGTGGTATAGCTGTCTCGCGTCTACGTGGCTCAGTACAAACTCTAACCCGATGATCCAAACTCCCACACCGATAACATCCGGAAGAAAACTGCTGACCATCCTGGGAATAAGAGCTAGACGACTGTCCTCGTCTCACACCTCTGCTACTCCCATGCCGTGCACAAAACCTGTCACGACGACTGAACCTCTGTCCCTGGACTGGCACACCTACACGGGTCCTCCACTGTCCTGGAACTCGCAAAGTCTCTGGAATACGTGTCTCGTCGACTGGGGCTACATCCACTGGTGCTACATAAGTAACAGACTGCTGCACACTGATCCCAAGGAACAACTGTCCAACTGGGGTGACAACCTCCTGTCGCTGCGCTCGAATGGCATCAACCAATTATCTCATCGTCTGGCGCAAATCCTGCATCTCAGTCACAAGTCTAGCGATCTGATCAGTCGAAGGCTGATCCGTCTGCAACTGTGCAACACGAGTGCCCTGCTGGTCAGTGCTCGTCTCACCCGAGCTAACCCTGACCTCGGCCCTCGCTGCATCACTCTGAGTCCCCGTAGTCATCGATGGCAAGGATATAAATAGAGATAGGATTCGATAAGAACAAGGAAATCGAATCACAAGGATATGAATCATCAAGGAAGGAATCTCAAACAACTTGTACTTAGGCACTTTAGGCGAAATACTGCATCGTGGGTATGCTGCAGACATACACACACAACGTTACTCCGCTTAGGTTACCTACTCCATCATACCAGGTCATCCTACACTCCGAAAGGTAAAACCACGCTCTGATACCAACTTTGTCACGACCCAAAATGGTACGTGATGGCCCTAATACTACGCAACGCCTCCAGACGTAACGCAGTAAAAGAAAGCCAAGACCCAGAAATCTAAACCATAAAAATACGGAAAAGATAATATAAAGTTTTGGAAACATTTGAAATCACAACCCAAATTCTTTAAAAGAGTCCACATTTTCCTTAAAATTTTGGCAGCACCTTCTTTGTAAAACTAACCCCCAAAAAGGGTACAACATAAATATAAAGTAAAACATCCCAAACGGGAGCAAAATCCACGCCCAACGGCGGAAAACAACACCACAACAGATATACGACGCCGTAGCGAAGAAATAAGAGACAAAAGAAAGGAACTGTATAAAATCCACGAATCCACAATATATACAAAATCGTCCTCACCAAGTCTCTAAGTCACAACAACTGCTAGTAGATGGAGAGTACAAGATACAACGAATATACAATACATCTCAGATAACCACAAAACCCACCTGGGCAAAACTGCACACTAACAGGCGAAGTGGTATCCGCAACCCAAAAGATGATAGATGAGTGTACAGCTGAACAGCTAAATAGCTTGAAAGCTTACCTCGACTATACTGGGGAAACACCTGCAATACCTGTGGCACAACGGGGGTGAGTTGCCAACTCGTGAATAGTAAATAACATATGCAGGTAATCGCGAGAATGAACGTACAACATGAATCTAATATATGACATTTCCACGGAATCCTGACATCGTGGTAGGATCACAATCCAGTAAGACAAATTAATTCCCAATCCCTCACATCAGTCACCAAACTGGCTCTCATATCATCTAAGTGTCACATCTCCTCAACTACACAATATCAAATGTACAACAGTAAGTGGATCTCACATCTCTCGTCTGTACAATATCAGGTATATCTCGCATATATCTCAGGTACAACAGCTAGTGGATCTCACATATCTCGTCTGTACAATATCAGGTATATCTCACATATATCATATGTACAACACTAAGTGGATCTCACATCTCTAGTGTGTACGATATCATCATCCAATCCCAATGAATCTCATAAATCCCAAGTCAAATCTCCAGCACAGTTCTAACATCCTAAATATAATGACATAATAAATATGATGAGGGCAATACACATATATTAGCGTCCCATTCCACTAATATTGGTGTAAAGGCATATATAACAGCGGCTAAATCCCCTGTTATATATACAAAGAGTATTTAGAAATATCATAAAACCAATGTGTCAAGCATCGACACAGAAAAACTGATAAGTACGTATCATACGCTATCACGAGAGCTCGAGTGCCTCGCTCTGCCCCTCGCCTCTCGACGTATCGATACGCACATGACTCCCAACGGTATCCCCCTGATATCCGCCGAGTCTCTGGTAATGTCACCGGAAAGTATGGCTCCCCTAGGCCTCATCGCCTCAATGCGACGTCGGCTCATTCCGACAACATTCTTGCTTCGGGGTACCTCCGGGCCCCACCATGTATCCTCATGCGGCTCACGACGCCTCCTCGCATAGGATATATATCCGCACAGATAAATTTCATGGTGGATGCTATAATATCATCTCAAGGAAACCGGGTGTTTCAATGTATGCATAATTTCATGAACTACCACGGTCCCCAAATCCAGAAAACATCATGAAAAATCCATATAACAATGCGATAATCCATGAATAACATATACGCAATATGAAAACTGTAATGAAAGCGTATAAATGAATAGCATAGCATTCACCAGATAATAAATGAATACATGAATAGTATAGCAGAAATATAGGTATCTACCTATATGATGATGTGATATACCTATCAGGTATGAATATGAAATACAAGTACACCTACCTGTATGCTGATGTGATATACCTATCAGGTATAGGTAAAGTATGAAAAGCATGTACACCTGTATCTATGTCCCTAGGTGTATATGTACCTGACACTAATGGTACAAACCCTATAAGTAAACAGGAACTAGCAGGTAAATGTCTACGTATAACAATAAGAAATATGTATCAAAGTCACAATGTCCCTAACCATACAATATCATTTCTAAAATATGGTTCGTGTATGACATGGCAATTATTGACGGTGTGTGTGGCATACAATCAGTGCTCTCGCAATCTGAGCCGTCAATAATAGTGCAGTGTCCTAAGGATACTAATCCAATCACAACTATCACTAAGCAGTAAGGTATATGCGCAATTCTAAACATGATATAGAATATGCGACAAGGTAAGATTTCTAGCCCAGACGCATAACGCCATGCGGGCGATTCCCCTGTAGATGTTAAATCTACTCACCCACACTCCAAGCTAGATGAAGTCTACCACCTGAATCCCCCTGTGGCAGTGTCCGTAGTCCTCGTCTGCGAACCTGCAGCATATAAACAACAACAATATACCAATATCAATAATAGCTACGAAATACGAACTAGCTATATCTAACCGACACAACAACACACAAACACCTCTTAAGTGTTCGTATCGTGGCTAACGAGAGTAGCGACACGACGGAAACAGCTTAAGAGCGAAACCACGAAAACGGCACGACGCGTGTCGTAACACGTATCGCACGAACACGAAACACTAGAAACTGCACAATTGATCCCAGATTTTCCTACTGTGGAAACTAAACAATTTCAACAAGACCAGAAGAACCCTAAACATAGCAGACACCTACAGTCAAAAACCCAAACCCTAACTCCTCACTAGGCCCGGCGTCGCCGGCCCCTCTTCTTACTGTCGCCGGCCCAGGCCGGTGGGATGGGGTCCGTCTCTCTGGTGGTGCTCCAGGTTCTCTAGTACATCACAACCACTATATTGAATTTATCTGTAGACATCCCGGATCAAAGCAGGTTATCAAAACCACAAACCGATACAAAAATACGATATTTCGCAACAAACCCTAATTTATCGTTCTAAACAGAATCTATCAAGCTATACAACACTAAAAACACATAAATAACAGTAAGAGAATATTACCTACACAAAAGAACACCAAGATCAAGGCTTTGCATGCTCCAAGTGAAGAACAAGAGAAAACTTGAACAAATATAGGATTTTGTGATAACTTGTGAAGAATTTTGAGGATTTATGAAGAAATTGTGATGGAATGAGATGAGAAATGGCCAAGTGCAGAAATGAGAGAGAGGGAGCTCGGCCATGTGAGGAAAGGAGAGAGAGAGAGGGAATTTCCAAGTAATTTCCATGCAATTAATGCAAAGTCAACACACACACACATGCATGCACCTTCTTCTCTCTTCTTTTCTTTTCTTTTCTTTTCTTTTTCCCCTTTAATCCTTGTCCACACATTCTACAAATGATGAGGGTTTAGATTAACTTAGAGAATTTTAAGAAAAGTTGCAAAGAAAAGATTTCCCGAAAAGTGCAAACCGGATTAAAATAACATTAAAAATGGGAAAAAATTCAAATTGCACCAAAACGTCCCATATACTCTCAAAGTGTGCGCACAAGCTTTATTTTCTCAAAACTAGGTGCTGGTAAGTCGATATGGCCGTTTGATCACAATCAGTATAAAACTGAAAATACCGACGAATTTCACCCAAAAACAGAAACAAGCACAAAACGATTTCTAGATCGTTACAACTAACTCAATTTCCGTATGCTGTCAATTGAAAACTTTCTTTTGGTTAAAAGAAACCAAAAGTTTGTCGTTCAGGCAAAACCTAATGATTTTCCTCAATAGAAACAATTGCTTTGAAAACTGATATTGAGAATAAAATCATCCATTCTCAATTCTCTATTCATTTTCAGCATCTGTAACGCCCTACAGATGTAGAATTCTAATCCGGTATCTATATACTCAGGTGTTAGAGTTTATTGAGAACCAGTTTTCAAAATACCGACGTACGAAATTTTAGGGTTTGGAGCCCGCGCAGCGGAGGCCGCGACCGAGGCGAAAGCGAAAACAAAAAATTTACATGAGTACCAAACACCCGCATAACCCAGGATACGATCCATACACTTAAACTAGCAAACTAAAACATGCAAAGGGTACGAAATTACAACCTTCGACACATGTTTGCCCAATTGTGGAAGACCTCTTCAAGCTCGTAGCCGCCGGGATAGCGCTTGGAAGTCGACCACCCACGTCGAAGAAGATCCATCCGAGGAAAACCGATAAAATCTCCGACCGACGATCAAAACTTGCTAAGGATGGATAGTGGGCGATGTAGGAATTTTTCCACTAAACCTTTTCTCTTTAAACCATGCTCACTAGAGAGCAAGAAGAATAAGGAAGGAGAAGAGGAAAATGGCTAAGTGTTTTCCATGAAGCATGCACTCAAGAAGCTAGAATGAAAAATCATCAAGTGTAGAAAGAATGAATGGCTTTGCATTTATCAACCATGGTTCAATAGTGAACCCAATAAATGATTACAACATTAAATGCCAAGACATACTCATCTACAAGCACAACCATGGTTCTTGTATCCTCACTTTCCACCTCATTTTCCATTTGATTTTCTAAAAAAGAAAATCAAATATGAGGTATCCTTCTTCTAGAAGCATTCTCATAAAAATACGGAATACTTCACCCGGTATATGTATCGCTACATATACGCGTATCCATATAAAAATACGGACAACACCAATGAGAGAAAATGAATAGTGAACAATAATACTAAAATATATATCAAAAATATATAAATTATTAAATCAAAACGTGATTTAATAATCCTGCTTAATCCTAGGCTGGCTAGTACAATCAACCGTCCGATTAAAATCCGTGTATTCAGTACACGTATTTAATCGGACCCCTGCACTTACCAACGTATGGCTCTAACATATATCGCCTGAACCGGGAAAACCCTCTGTGTGGGACTCTAAAGACTCGACAATACGCTGGCAGTGGGTTTAACCACAAACACGTCAGCGGCACTAGCTGTACGTAATGGCTACCCAGGTACTTACCAAAAGGGGGGTTGACAATCAAGTATGTCCTTACCCTACTGAGCCTCAATGTGACAATCTCCGTACAGTTCGGTCTTTTCGTCAAAGAGTATCGCATATCGGGTCTAGGGGGTGGATAACATCATACCCCTACTAACCAGATAAGTCGTGTCTGAGTCAAGCTCATCACCAACAAAGATACTACTGATCAACTATCAGTAAATCTCATCCACCGTGGTCAGGGATTTCTAGTGATAGCCAACTGAACACAGCACGACATCGATTCCTAATACAAGGAGAGACGAATCCCAGAAATTCGACCACTGCCTCCATGTGGCTTGGAAATGTCCCCAACTAAAACCTGTTTATACGACTCCTTTGAGCCGTGGTAGGGTAGTAATCAAAGTACAGTGGGAACTCACACGAGACAAATGGTGATCTCAGGTCAAAGGACTAATCTGTACTCATGCCACCTGAGAACTTCCATTTGACTATAGATATAATACCATCTAGAAGTTCTCGGCGAGTCCGTCCGGTGTACTCACCTCAAGTGAGCACATGTATACTATTATAGGTGACACAACACCAATGGCTTGTAAGACTGGCCACTGCCCCTCGTCGGGGTCTAGAAACGTATACACTAGTATCCTCCGGAATATCGATGCCCAATCTCGATACTCACAGGACTATGGAAATTTAAGGATATGCTTATGGATAACCCAACTCCCACATATATGATCGCCATGATAATGCTGGTTGTCAAGCAATAATCCTACGGACTTCATCAATGATGAAGACAAACCAGATAGTATACTATCATCTCAAGTAAGACTGTTATAACTGTATAGGTCCTCCTTTAATTATCACAATCGCCTACTTGCGATCACAATAATTGCCTTGAGGGAACTATATCCAACAATCTCCCACTTGCATTTAAGGCTAATTATTGCGGTATCGCGTACCCACAGCTCGTGTGCTACCGAATACCCAGTTTCTCTACTAATCAGTTTCGCAAACTATGTTTGTGAAACTTAATTTGTTTGATAAATAGTCTCAGTGAGTGGATCCGCTACAATGTTCTAATTTCATCTATCTATATCTCAACTTTGTGGAAATCAACAATCTCCTAAACTGAGCGATACCCCGCCTCAAGAATTTTTCTGGATACTTGATGGGGCCAAGTTCATCAATGAACAACTCCATTCAACAAACTTCTTGGGTTGTATCCTCTGTTGAGTCATAACCAGTATCATGCACCATAATTACCTCAGTATCCCTATTGAAACACTATCCAATACACTAATTTTCAGAAGAGGCTAAACTCAAAACTCTGACAGCATCTCTGTCAACTAGATCACCTTGGAAGCCAGAACCGATAATCGCCTTCCAGAGGGGAGTGTGGTTACCTTATTCCAAGAACATCCACTTATGTTCTTATTACTTCTTAATGTTTCTCTAGAATTGGATTAATATATGTCTATTGCAACTATTGCAAAAGCAATATCTGGAGTTGTACAAGACATTGCACGATTGAGTCAATTGCCTAAGCAAATGATATGGCATTCATGTCAGTCCCTCTCCTCATCAGTCTAAAAGACATCCTTTTTAGAGAGGATGACTCCATCACCTGCGAGTACACCACTATGCCGGGAGTCATCCATTCTAAAATACTTTTAAAATGCCGTCTATGTACCTGATAGGGAAACTTCCCAAATATAGATTTAAAACCAGAATTCCTGATATATTATCTATCTGGTTTTGTACAAGACATTACATGATTGACTCAATTGCCTAAGTAAAAGATATGGCATTCATTCTAGTCCCTCTCTTTATCGGTCTAGAAGACATATCTTTAGAGAGGGTGACTCCATTACCTACGGGTACTCCACCATGCCAGGAGTTGTCCATTCTAAAATACTTTTAGAAATTAAGTACCTGATTGGGAAGATCCCAAATCCAAATCTAGTAACTAGAATTCCTGATATATTATCCATATCCAATCTGGAGAAAACACTGTTGTTTACTGCCGAAAGCCGGGAAAGACAAACGTCTTGCCCATATTTAGGGGCAGATACTATTTGGTTTTATCTGTCCACCTCTCCGAAGATGCTTGTTTCTTGATTTAAAATCAGGAAAACCTACAGGAGAGGCATCACATGCTAGCACGTGACCAGCAGTCACGTGTTGACACGTGATAACCGAGCAGTGGCCAGAGAACAGCGCGCAAAAGGAGAGAAGCCCATTCTAGGGGTGTCACGTGCCTACACGTGACCAGAGGTCACATGCGTACACGTGACCAACGGTCACGTGGCCACACGTGACCAGTCTCAAGAGCCTTATTTTTATGACAGAATTAAATTCTGAGAAAAGATTTCTCAAGTCTTTCCAAAGTGAAAAGAATTATTTGGAACCGATGGATTAAAAATCTAAAGGTGATTAAATATCACCTATTTATGGAAAAATCTTGGACTTGGAAAGATTTCCCCCCTAAATCTAACCGAAATAACAAAGAGATACATTTGGATTTAAAATCCAATGGTGAATAAAATTCACCTAATAATCTAAAGGCCCGGATTAATGATGAACATAAATCAAATCTTTCAGTGAAAGGTTAACTAAAACTGATTGATCCTCTTCCTTCTCCTATAAATAGGAGCCAAAGGAGAGAGTTGAAAAAAGGAGGAAAAAAAGAGGAAGAGGAGAGAGAGAGAAATATACAGAGACATATACAGAGAGAAAGAGAGATAGAGCCTTGAGATTTCGGAAGAAATTGTTCTTCTGCAAAAGAAAACCCTAGGTAAGAAAGGAGAGGCTTAAAAAGAGAATTTAATTCTCAAAAGAGTTGAACTCTAAGGAAAGAAAAGAACTTAATCCTTTCTCTGGTGGAGGATCTGCAAAGTGCACATCTCCCCATGAATTGAGAATTTAATTCTCATTGGGTTGAGATCCTGCCATGCAGATCTAAAACACAGAGGAGGAACTGAGTTTTGAGAATTTAATTCTCACTAAATGATAGAAATTCAATTCCTTTGAGATAAAATTAGGGTTTAACCCTATGATATAGGAATTTAATTCCTTCAAAATGAACAGAACTAGGGTTTAACCCTATTTGAGAACATAATTCTCTCAAAACTCACAGGAATTTAATTCCCTTAAGAAAAGAAGTTAGGGTTTAACCCTATTAAGAATACAATTCTTCAGAAGAAAACAGGAATTTAATTCCCCTAAAGTTTGTTGCTAGGGTTTAACCCTATGAAGAAATTAATTCTTAAAAGATGAACGGATCTTTAAAACATGAAAAGAGTCAGAGTCACGTGCTACCACGTGACCCCCGCAAAGACCCACAGAAAAGAACTTTGAAGCAACACCTCACGCGTTACCACGTGACTCCTGCGAAGACCTATAAAAAAGAACTTTGAGGCAACGCCTCATGTGCCCCACGTGATCTCTAAAGCACAAAGAGAAAAAGACAAAAGGAAACAGAAAGGAGTTCTAGGGCGCCCTCACGTGTCGACATGTGACCCCTAATGAACGTTCTAACAGATCAAAGCGTGAGCCCCCATCACGTGCCCACACGTGATGGCCTTCAGAATTAAAAGTGTTAAACACTTATCTGTAGAAAAAATGAAGGGGATCTGGCCCCACCTTTTGGATGCCATTAGGTGCCCCCACGTGATCTCTTCTCTTACAATATTTAGCATCAAACTGATGATTTGCTCCCAGTGTTTAACACTGATTTCCATAGTGTTTAACACTAGTTTGAAAACCCCCATTTCCAGTGTTTAACACTGATTTTCTTAGTTTTCAAACACTAATTTGGAAAATTCTGCTCCCAGTGTTTAACACTGATTTCCTTAGTGTTTAACACTAATTTGAAATCTTTGTTCCCAGTGTTTAACACTGATTTGCCTTAGCATTTAACACTAAACTCTGTTCCCAGTGTTCAACACTGATTTGCTTTAGTGTTTAACACTAACTTGTCATTCTTATTCCCAGTGTTCAACATTGTTGGTCTCTAGTGTTCAACACTAGCTTCAGCCCAATTGGCTAAGTTTCTAGAGGCAAAGCCTCTCCTTCAATGGACCAACAGAGGGCCCATGATTGGACTTAGCCCAAGCTGGCCATAAGTCCTCAATTCAGACTTAACTGAGCCAATAGGCTCATAATATAATTAATTGGTCTTGGTTCCAAATTGGGCGAAAGATTATTTAATCTACCTCGGTTTAAGGGTACATCTCTTCACTCCTTTGATACTTGGCGTTGTAATTCCTCAATGTCTTCAAAGAGATGACGGGTCCCGATGACCACACATTGATACGGACTGTGGGGTCCTTAAACTGATGGACTATGAGGTCCTTAACCTTGACCGGGATGTCTTAAAACTAACGACGGACCGTGGGGTCCTTAAACTCATGGACTATGAGGTCCTTAACCATGATCGTAATGTCTTAAAACTAATGTCGGACTGTGGAGTCCCTAAATCCACGGACTATGACGTCCTTAACCTTGACCGCGATGTCTTAAAACTAACATCAGACTGTGGAGTCCTTAAATCCACGGACTACGACGTCCTTAACCTTGACCGCAACGTCTTAAAACTAATATTGGACCGCAATGTCCTTAAACTACCTATTGACCGCAACGTCACTAAAACTAAACAACAGGGCTCCCCTAATCGCTCTCTTGTCGGATCTAAACGATCCCGTTAAGTTGATCTTAGTCTAAACTAGACTAATGTATCCTTAACAAACGTTTAAGTTGATCTTAGTCTCAAATGAGGCTAACGTATCCTTAAACACAACCCCCAAACCCAAATCTAAGAAAGATACGGATTTGGACTAGTCCACGCCCTACGGGCGACGACATAACTCAGTCTCCGTATACAATACACGGGCAACCAAACAAAAATCAAACACACACGACACGAAGTGACCATCTGGAGAAGGAGAAAGTTGTTACCGCAATGCGGTAGTGTAATTAACTGCAGGGGCTTGCGCCTGCAGGGAAGAGCGTCCCCACAATCAAAAACCCCTCAAACGAGGGGGAATCTGACGAAGTATGCTACATCGGATGCATCCGTCTAAACCTTCGATACACGGTGCCATAAATCAACTTGGCATCTTCGGAGAGGTGGACGGAGACCAATTAGCATCTGTCCCGAATTTCAGGCAAGACGTCCACGTCGCGCCGTCCTTCGGAGGGGAACAATGCTAAGTTGATTTATGGCACCGTTTATCGAAGGTTTAGACAGATGCGACCGTTGTAGTAGACTTCATCAGATTCCCCCTTGTTGTGAGGGGTTTTTGATTGTGGGGACACTCTTCCCTGCAGGCGCAAGCCCCTACAGTTAATTACGTTACCGTGCAGCGATAACCACTTTCTCCTGCTCCAGAAGGTCACTTCGTGTCGTGTGTGTTGGTTTTATTTTTGGTTGCCCATGAATTGTATACGGAAACTAATTTGTGTTGTCGCCCGTAGGGCATGGATTAGTCCAAATCCGTATTTTCTTAGATTTGGGTTTGGTTTGATTTAAGGATCGTTAACTTTTTTTGAGATTAAGATTGACTTAAATATTTTTTAACGATACGTTAATCCGATATTGGACTAAGATCTACTTAACGGGGGTTCAGGATCATTTTTGATCCAATGAAAGAGCATTTGGGCACTATCGTTTTACTTTAAGGACATTTCGGTCCACAACTACTTTAAGGACATTGCGGTCGACAGCTAGTTTAAGGACGTTGCGGTCCGTATTGGGATGTGCCCGTCCATTTGGGAGTACACTAAAGAGTTGTTGGTTATCAGGACCCACCACCTCTCTGAAGACGCTGAAGAATTACAACGACATTTATCAGAGGTGTGAGGAGATGTACCCTGAACTAATGTTCGTTGGAAGATCAATAGTCGTATTTAGGACTAAGACCAATTTAGAAAAATGGTGAGCACATGGGCTCGGTTAATCTGAATTAGGGACTTTTGGTCAACTTGGACTCAGCCCACTCAATCTTTGAATAAAGTGTTAAATACTTATTTGGGCTCAGTCCCTTTTCTGTGCAAACAGTGCTGAGTATTGATATGGGCTCTGACGCTCACCCTTTACCTTATCTTATCTTTTTTTTATGGAGTGTTAAACACTCTTTATGGCGCCCGCGTGCGGAACAAGTGAGGCGCTTGGCGCTGAGCGCCAACCACTGAGTGCTAGGCACTCCTTATTGAGCGGCGCCCACGTGAGGGACACGTGAGGCGCTTGGCGCTGAGCGCCAACCATTGAGTGCTAAGCACTCTTTATTGAGCGACGCCCATGTGAGGGACACGTAAGGCGCTTGGCGCTGAGCGCCAATTATTGAGTGTTAAGCATTCTTTATTGAGCAGCGCCCACGTGGGAGACACATGAGGCGCTAGGCGCGGAGCGCCAACCACTGAGTGCTAGGCACTCCTTATTGAGCGGTGCCCACATGAGGGACACGTAAGGCGCTTGGCGCTTTTTCTTTCTTTGTGCATTTTTCTGAAAATGTTCAATTCTCTGTTCTCCCCTGGATTTTCGATCCCCAAGAAAAAATTCGTCCCCACGAGAATTAAATTTTCATTTGTGGGAGACTTGTCTCATGGGTCTCGGATCCAGGGGAAAGAACTATGTTCTTTATGAGAGTTAAACCCTTGGATATGCAAATGAGATACTATGATCTCTATTATCTCTATTTACCTTGAAGAAAGTTCTTCTTCCTTCTTCTCTCTTAAAGGTTTTCTTTTTTGCTTGCTCTTCTTTTTGAACTTGAAGTTTATGGGGGGGGGGGGGGCTCTGTACAAGACTTGAAGTCTTGGGGCCTTTATATAATGGAGGCAAGTTTGTCGATTTAGTTAAAGAAATCTCTCATTGAGAGATCCTTAATTGATTTGGGGATTTTATCCACCGTTGGATCTTTGATCCAAGGACTTCTGTTTTACAGAAGATATTTTTCTTGTTTTTAACAAGATTGGGAAAATATTTTTTATACAGAGCTTATTCTATAGCTTGGTGATTTTTAATCACCATTGGATCTTTAATCCAACAGTGCTCTGTTTTACAGAGCGTAATCTTTCTTGTTTAGAAAGATTGGGAAAATATTTTCCCCTACAGAGCTTATTCTGTAGTTTGGTGATTTTTTATCACCATTGGATCTTCAATCCAACGGTGCTCTGTTTTACAGAGCGTAATATTTCTTGTTTAGAAAGATTGGGAAAATATTTTCCCATACAGAACTTATTCTGTAGCTCGGTGAATTTTTTAATCACTATTGGATTTTTAATCCAACGGTGCTCTGTTTTACAGAGAGTAATTTTTCTTGTTTAGGAAGATTTGAGTAATATTTCCTCAACAGAATTTAATTCTGTGTTTTGATGATTTATCATCTCCGTTGGATCTTTGATCCAACGGCAGAAAACTTTTAGTTCTGGCGACGGCGCCCTTGTGCGGGGCACATGAGGCGCTGTCTCAGAGTTTTTAACTATCGGCGCTGGCGCCCTCATGCGGGGCACGTGAGGCGCTGCCTCAGAATTTTTAACTCTCGGCGCTGGCGCCCTCGTGCGGGGCACGTGAGGCGCTGCCTCAGAGTTTTTAACTCTCGGCGTTGGCGCCCTCGTGCAAGGCACGTGAGGCGCTGCCTTAGAGTTTTTAACTCTCGGCACTGGCGCCCTCGTGCCAGGCACGTGAGGCACTGCCTCTTTTCAAATTTTGAACAGAGCATTGTTCTTCTATTATTGGGGGGAAACAAATACCCCCCTACCGTTGCGCTCACGTGGCTTACACGTGGGTGCAGCGGTGGAAGCTTTTCCGCAGTTGGATCTTCTTGGATGTTGGATCGGCTTCCCCTGCCTATAAGTAGGGCCTTTGGCCCTTGAGATGACTGCTATTCTTCTTCTTCTCTTCTTTGTTCTTCTGAGAATTTAATTCTCTTTTTCAGAGCTTAGATCTCTGCCCAAGGAAACTCTTTTAGAGTTAGAACTTTGTCCAAAAATTTGGTAAGGATTGTGCTCGAACCCATTAAGCAGAGCTTTGCTCTTCTTAGATTATAGATCTTAAAGATGTTTTTTAGGGTTTGTTAACCCGTTAAATGAAAACAGAGCTTTGCTCTTTTTAGATCATAGATAAAAAAAAATCATTTTTAGGTTTTCTTAACCCGTTAATGAAGAACTCTTAGAGTTTCTACGATTTGTACTTCAGATCTTTAAAGATCTTGGGGTTTTACCTTGTACCATTGCTTTTACAGAGCATAGCTCTTTAGAATTTTTTGGGGAATTTTTATTCCCCTCTTAATTACATTTGACAGATATGATTTCTGTCTGCAGAGCACTACTCTCGAGGGAGTTCAACTCCTTGGCCCAATGAGTTTCTCATTAAATGAGAATCCTTTTAGGATTTCCTTCTTAATGAGTTACTGTCTCATCAATGATGAGCCGTCATTTTGATTTTGTGGGCCTCCCTTAGTTCCTTTCTCATGCATTGTAGTTTGGTACAATTTTAAAGTACCAAGTGTCAGAATTCGGATTATAGCGTTGGCAACTAACCCTCACCCTTTTTTTATGTAGGTACTATGGCTTTCGATTCATCCTTTCCTTTTGTTCATTCAGAGAGCGCCTTCGCCGACGCGCCCGTGGATCAGGAAGTCTTCGCGCTCATTAAAGATCATGATCCAGAGCAGAAATCTCTTCATCTATGGGGGTTGTGGTATAATCAGATTATCTAGGGTCAGTGCAGTTTTTCTTGTGCAGTACCCTCAGAGCCCATTTCAGCAATTCACTACAGCGACTCGCCTTAAGTGAATTACGTTGCATAGGAGGTTAACTGGACCTCGGAGGGTCGTCTTCAGCCTTCTATGGCTTCAATACCCGTACAGCCTCCGATGGTTTTGGATATCTTGGGGCGACGCATATGTCAAGGCGAGTCGCGCCCTTGGGGACAAGTATATATGATTGGTTTGACTCCTCGCCATTCAGTCGGATACCTGCAGTGGGCTCGATACATCCTGTCGGCCAAGAAGTCGCTGTTGCTGAAGCTCGGGTTTTATCTTGCAATTTATGTGTCGCTTTTTCAATATCCCGCGCCGCATGTATGGTGGGTCAAAGCTTTTCTGGAGCAATGGAACATCCCGACTCACATCTTTCTTCTATCGGATCTGGAAGTTTCAATTTCCTTGGAGGAGTTCGCGGAGATCTCCAGCTTACCCGTCAGAGGGGAACATTACAAGGAGATATTACCCCCTGATGAGTACATCTTCGCCACCAAATCGGTAGTGATGGGCCTTACCCCAGAGAATGCCGTTCAACATCGATTTCCGAGCCTAATCATGGTGTTGAACATTTACGAGAGTCTATTTCTACAGTCTGGAGGGCATGGAGTTAGCTTCACAGACTTTATCGCTCGCTTTCTCTGCCCAGGAGTCTTGTCAAAACAAGCCGCGAAATTCGCTAAGCTTGATGACCCGTTCATTTTTAGTTTGGATAACCAGCCGATGGCGGAAGCAGATTTAAGAAGCTTCTTCATTCCAGACACCCCGGTCGTCCCTTTTGAAGAGCTCGCTGCTTCATACGTCGATGAAGAGACGTTCTTCCTGGGGTTTATTGGCTTGTGGTTGAACTGGTTCGTGCTTCTAATGCACTCTCTCTATATGAGGCCGTCAGTCTTTTACCCAGCCAACCGCATGGTTGCGGGGATGCGTGTGGCCGTTGGGATTGCGGGGCTGGCTCATCTATACCATGGCCTGAGCTTAGCAGCGGATACTACTTAACCTGGGGTAAAACCTGTACATCTTCCGTTGCACTACTTTACGTCCTGGGTCGAGATGCACGTGCTTGGTGCTTTCAGAGTCCACAAACGGCCCCGCTTCTACGACAGTTATAACTTTCCCCGGGTCATGTTTCTAGTTGTTGCTTCCGCATTAGATCCGTCACAGCGAGAGGCTTGACGTCTGGTCCTTTGCCCGCGTATGGTCGGGGATAATATGAATTTTGTCGACAAAGTCTTAAATATCGGCAAGGAATCAACCAAGGTAGTGCAACCGCCATGTGATACTTTCAAAGACGGGGCTCCTACGTTGAAGGCTCGGGAGATCCTGCACTTATATTCGATCATGCCAGGCTTTGTAGTGTTCAGGCAAAGCGCCTCGACATTGTTCATGAGGTATAACCCGCACTGTTTTTCTCAACAGTCGGGTTATGATCAGGGTGTCCCGCTCGAGGCTTTCTTAGCCGAGCCGGTTGCTACGGAAGAGGGTATCCGCAGCGCGCTGCACCACTTTATGCGGCTAAACACGGGGTCTAGCTTTCTCATCAGCGAGCCAAGATACGTGCCGAAAGCTTCGAATGCCTACGTGGCATGGTATTAGCATGCGACAGGTACTGTTATCAGGGAAGAGAGGCGGCTATTACTTGATCATAAGGATGCTATCCCAGCTGGTAATCCGGCAGTTCCTTTGAAGCGATGGACCAACGATTGTCCCTCCTTAAGAGAATTTGCTGTGGTTGTGGTCCCGCGTGCCTTCCCTAAGAAGCCTCCACCCCGTGTTCCTGTAGAAACGGTAGCTGTAGCGTCCCCGGAATCCTACGTTGGGGCAAAAGTTGGGACCCGTCGCCCGAAAATGCCCGTTAAGCGCAAGCTCTTGTCATCGGCCGCCGGCCTCCGCTCGCAGAAAAAGAAGAAGTTGCTATTCTCTTCCGATGTCATATTTGGCCAGGAGACGCATGCTCCTTATAGTGAGGGTTTGTGCGAGTACGGGACCAATGAGGGTTTATTCATCGCGCCCATGGATGATACTGATCTCTAGGCTGCACTTATGGCTTCCGAGCGACTAGCTCGCGAAGAAGCGGCGATTACTATAGCGAATCAGGTATACTTTCAGTTATGTTCTTCCGCGGTTATCTTTTCTCTTTCTCATTTTTGTATTGACGCTTTCTTTTTCCACATGTATTTCTGCCGAAGAGGCTCTCGCGGCTTACCTCCGGACGTTCGAGGAGGAAGAGAGGCTCCGTGCTTGTTTAGGCCTTGGTAAAATTCAGTTCATTATGCCTTTATTCTTTTTTTATTCGTGCCCTGACCCTCTCTTTCATCTTGTTGTAAGGGCTACCTCAACTTAGGTTATTCTGAATGCAGTGCCGATCCTGAGCGGCGATGCATCGGAACCCTTGAAACCGGCTACCGTGACCACTGCCTTCCCAGGGTTACTGCAGGAGGCTTCGCTGAAACAGCCGATGATGGATGTTGTATTGGCTCCAGAGGCAGAGCTTGGTTCGGATGACGACGTTCCTCTGTCGGAAGTCTTGAGGAGGTCATTTCTCACGGCCCAGACCGAAAAGAAGCACAGGAAGCGTGCAGCGTAGGAGCGCGACGTCGTCTTGGTCATAGGTGCAGGCTCAAGTAATACCCCATCTGTTGATATTCCTTTGGATAATGTTCCAGCTGCCTTGTCTACTGCCCATAGACAGGTTGCACGCGCAGCTCGTGAAGAAACTAGAAAGTTACTTCGAGGTAATGTAACGCCCAGTCTTTTTATTAGAACTCGATCCTCAAATTTTGATATACTCATTTCCTGTAAGGCCAAGTCCCGACGATGGGATGGCAGGCGAAACGCTGGCGGCTATAGAGCCCGAAGTGGCTACTCTTTCCCGGGAATTTAGGACCGTCCAGACCGCTGATCTCTCTCCCTATGACTTCTTGGTATCGGCGGGCGTCGCAAGTATCATGACGGACTTCCTTGAGTCAGGGGATGAAGCTACGGGCACAGAGTCTACTCCTTCGAGAGAGAGCGAAGAAGCCGTTACACCCGGTGATGCCTCCGTCATGGTTTCGGTCCATGATTTATCAGGTAATCGCTGGGTCGCTATTTTCTTGTTTTTCAATCTTGTTCAGCCCTTCTAATGATATTTTGTTTGTCTTGACTATAGGTGTAGTTAACCCTGAGGCTGTGCCGTCTAAAGAAATGTCGCCGATCTCCACTCTGACGGTCACTGTCCCCTCGCTTTCTTCCCTGCCTTCTCAAATATTGGAAGGTATGGGTTTGCGATTTACCTATTTTACTGTGGGTACCATCCTTGACAGTATATTATCGCAACTCTGCAGGAGTCCTTTTCGACCATCTATGCCAGGTGTTGAACTCGCATTTCTCCTTCAGGTCGGAAATCGTTCCGCCTCCTGGTATTGGTTAGTATATTCTTCAACTGACGTCTCTTCCTTTCTTTTATGAATAGACGTACTGTTGCTATGTTTTCTTCATGTTGATCATAGCGTCACGGGTCAGAGGAAGAGACGCGAGAATAGCAGTGCCTCCGGTACTCCCCATCCTACCGCCTTTCATAGCCGGTATAAAAGACTTCACTGCTGATGTGTTTTCTTTATTCCCCGAGCCGACCTTTTGACCCTAATCCATTTTGCAGCAATTGCGCCAGCTCCATCTCCTTTCGAGTCTCGCATTCCAATGCCTGCAAGGCCCTTTGCTAAACGCATGTCTTCCTGGGGCACCGTAAATAGCCAGCGAACGTTGAGCGAATTCATCGAGGATCTGAATACCGAGGCCCTCACTTGCACTACGGATTTTGCCATGGAAGTCAATCCAATGCTGGCGACACTCGTGAATTTCCATGATGAAGCTATCGTCGGCTCTTGGGTTGATTACTGCAGAAAGATCGAGACTTGCCTGCACGAGATTGAGCTCCAGCGTCTAGCTCCTGAAGTATTAACTTCGAACTCTCAGTGGGATGATTGGATCGAGCATAGTGTTCCTTTCATTCGCCATTTTGAACAAGAGGCGACCCTGAGACAAAAGGAACATGAGGTGGCTTCCAGCGAATCAGTCCAACTGCACGCCCAGATTGAAGAGAATGCTGCACAGCTAAAAGCTATTTTTGACAATCTTCAGAGATATATTTCGGATGGGTTGACGCTAAGGCGGACGCTTGACTTCGCCGAGCGGGTCATGCAAGACTATGAAGCTACCATGCTAGAAGCCGATGGGAAGCTTTCATCCTGTTTACAGCAAAGGGCTCAAGTGGAAGCAGAGTTGGCCGCGGCGGCTAATCACGAGAAAGGATTGAGAGGAGCGCGCGAGCGACTTGCTGATTTGTTGAAGATGCCTCCTCCTCAATAACTGTCTTTGTACCCCTTTTTTTTGTTGACTGTAATCTTGCGATTTATGAATAACATGTATTCATTTCGATTCCTTTGTGAAATGTATCTTGTATTCACTTGCATTCATGAATAAAAGACATATTTTATTTCATATTGGCATGTCCCTTTGGCAAATGCGTCTTGTAGATAGTCTATCTTGATCTCTTTGCAGGGCAGCGATGGCTTAAAAGACAGATTCAGATCTGCCGCCTAAGACTTTTCAACTTTATGAGCCGTGAGGGTCTCATAAAGACTTTTCTCCCTACAGGTAGAGAGGATACCGTAGGTGTATTTTCTTCTTAGGAGCCGTGAGGACTCTAAAGTGCGTTTTCTCTTGAGAGTCGTAAGGATCTCACAAGAGAATTTTTCCCCTTACAAGTCGAGAGGACCCTTAAGTGGTTGTTTCCCTCCTTGTCGATATTCGACTTTGGAAAGTGTGGCCCGTGAATAGTATGCAATCGTCCATCTTGGACCGACTTGCAGGGCCCCAGTGCTTAGGAAACAGGTCCTTATCCCCATTGCCTAAGGATTTTCCCTACGAGTCGAGACGAATCGAGAAGTTCTCGCAAGGACATTAATTTCCTCACGAGTCGAGACGAATCGAGAAGTTCTCGCAAGGACATTAATTTCCTCACGAGTCGAGACGAATCGAGAAGTTCTCGCAAGGGTGTCCTAACGTCACAATTAAATCTTGCTAATAGAAGTCCGTTAGGGTCTGTGGTACTTGGATTTTTTACCCGTCGCGTCGGCCGATGTATTCCCCGATATGCAATCTTGCTGTTCGGGTAGCCCCGCGATTGTCGTGTCTCTGATCCTTTCTTGGGCTGGACAAGACGGCTTCAAGTAATCTTCCAGGTAATATAACCATCGAAAGAGCAAGCATTAGGGATATTCCATGTCGCTTTTTACTTGAGGTTAGGCTCAGTTTGGGAGCCCCGATGAGTCATGAACGCTCCGCGCTGGAGCAGGATGATCTCCGATGGTCTTTCAGGTTTCATTTAAGTTTCCGTCAAGTCCCTGAGCTAGGGATCTTCCTTTGATTCGTTTGTTGACATTGTGTCTGCAATATTGTAACGAATGTCGAGGTTGTCTTTGGGTTTGTTCCCCTCCGAAAGACGCGGCGGAGACGCGACGGACGTCTTGCCTGAAATTCAGGGCAGATGCTAATTGGTGCTATCCGTCCACCTCTCCGAAGATGCCAAGTTGATTTATGGCACCATGTATCGAAGGTTTAAACGGATGCGGCCGATGTAGCAGACTTCGTCAGATTCCCCTTTCGTTTGAGGGGTTTTTGATTGTGGAGACGCTCTTCCCTACTGGCGCAAGCCCCTACAGTTAATTACGCTACCGCATCGCGGTAACAACTTTCTCCTTCTCCATATGGTCACTTCGTGTCGTGGGTGTTTGTTTTGTGTTTGGTTGCCAGTGGATTGTATACGGAGACTAAATTATGTTGTCGCCCGTAGGGCGTGGACTAGTCCAAATCCGTATCTTTCTTAGATTTGGGGTTGGGGGGTTGAGTTTAAGGATACGTTAGCCTCATTTGAGACTAAGATCAACTTAAATGTTTGTTAAGGACACGTTAGTCTAATTTTAGACTAAGATCAACTTAACGGGATCGTTTAGATCCGACAAGAGAGCAATTGGGCTCTGTTGTTTAGTTTAGTGACATTGCAGTCGATAATTAGTTTAAGGACATTACGGTCTAATGTTAGTTTTAAGACATCGCGGTCGAGGTTAAGGACATCATAGTCCGTGAGTTTAAGGACCTCACAGTCCGGTGTTAGTTTTAAGACATCACGGTCGAGGTTAAGGACATCATAGTCCGTGGGTTTAAGGACTCCACAGTCCGTCGTTAGTTTTAAGATGTCACGGTCAAGGTTAAGGACATTACAGTCCGTGGATTTAAGGACCCTTCAATCCGACGTTAGTTTTAAGACGTCACGGTCAAGGTTAAGGACATCATAGTCTGTGGATTTAAGGACTCCACAGTCCGACGTAATGTGTGGTTGTCGGGACCCGTCATCTCTCTGACGACGTTGAAGGATTACAACGACAGATATCAGAGGAGTAAAGAGATGTACCCTCGAACCGGGTGAATATTGATTGGAAGAGCAGATGAGCTCAGTTCAATTTAAATTGAGGACTTATGGCCAGAATTGGGCTAAGTCCAGTTAAAAATGTTTAACATTTTATTTTTTGTTCTCCTTGTTAGGCCTTTGTTTGGGCTCTGCCCTTTTAATAATGCCAAGCATTGGGCTTTGACATTTTTTGTCTTATATTGAATGCATAGTATTTATCAGAAAAAAGTATGTTCTGACAGCGCGCCACGCGGTGCACTAGGCGCTTTGTGCCAGTTAAAGAGCGCATTGCGCTTCTGTCGGTTAGCGCACACGAGGAGGACACGTGTCGCGCTTAGCGATAAACGATAGTTTGTTAGCGCACTGCGCTTTTAATTTATGAGTGCGCTGCACTAGTTTATGGGTGTGCCAGTGAGTGACACGTGGCGCGCTTGGCGCTGAGCGCCAACCCAAGAGCGCAGTGCGCTGTTTTCAGGAGCGCAAAGCGTAGATCGTTGTCTATGGTTGACACGTGGCATGTTTTGGCGCTGAGCGCCGATCCAAGGAGCGCAAAGGCGCAGTTCATGAGTGCAAAGCACTGTCTAATAGCGCAAAGCGCATTTTGATCAATTTTAAGATCAAAGAAAAAATTTATGTTCTTCAAAGGAGGCCTTACCTCAAGATCCAAGAACAAAATTTCTTGTTTTTATAAAAGGCTCTGCCTTTATAGATCAAAAGATCTGTGAATGAAGTAAAATACTTCTTTTTTTATTTTTATGATTAGATCTTTTGATATTTTGTTTTTAATCAAAGACCTTGGTCTTTTATATAGATCTAAGATCTTTTCAGAAGATGTTTCTTCTTTTACGAGATGATTTCATCTCTATTGTTCTAGAATTAATTATTTGCCTTTAAAGATGAAGAAATGATCTTCTTTCTTCTAAAGGCTTGCCTTTCTTTCTCTTTGAGTTTTTCTTAAAGTTTCTCTGTATCCTTTCTCTCTTTGAGACTTGAAGTCTAGGGTCCTTTATATAGGGCCAAATGATTTGTTAAATCAGTTTAAGAGATCTTTCTCTGATTGATTTGGAATATTTCCCACCGTTGGATCTTTGATCCTAAGGTTTCTATTTTACAGAAGATAATCTTCTTGTTTTAATAAGATTGAAAAAATCTTTTCATAACAGAATTTTAATTCTGATTAATTAATAATTTATTATGATTAGATCTTTTGATCTGACGGTGGGGAATTCTTTTAATTCCAGCGCTGGCGCACTTTGCATTAACGCACCTACGTTCGACACGTGGCGCGCAGCGCAGAGCGCAGCGCAACTGCGCTAGCGCACCTACGTTCGACACGTGGCGCACAGCGCAGAGCGCAGCGCAACTGCTCTAGCGCACACGTATTTGACACGTGGCGCGCTAGCGCAGCGCAACTGCGCTAGCGCAGAACCTTGTTTGACACGTGGCGCGCAGCGCAACTGCGCTAGTGCACCTGTGTTTGACACGTGGCGCGCAGCATCTGAAGCGTTGCTTCAATTTAATTTTGAATTTTAAAGCAGAGCTTTGCTCTGATTGGGGGTGCGCTGCCTAGGGCGCAGCGCACCTGGCGCCAGCGCGTCTGCTTTTGACACGTGGCACGCAGCGCGCAGCGCACGGGATCTGAAGCGTTGCTTCAATTTTTGAATTTTGAAATTCAAAACAGAGCTTTGCTCTGATTGGAAGAAACAGGGTTGTCTGTGAACCGTCGAGATTTGGAATTAGGGGACTTTGCCATGGCTCCGTTTGTTGATGTCACGTCTGTATCCTGCTGGAGGGAGGAAGAACGCTGTTGTTGATCTCTAGGCTGTGGATGCTTCCGTCGAGACTTGTAACTCGGGACTCTGCCATGGCTCCGAGGTAGTCTCTAGGCTATCTATGAACCGTAGAGATTTGGAACTAGAGGACTTTGCCGTGGCTCTGAGGTAGTCTCTAGGCTGTCTGTGAACCGTCGAGATTTGGAACTAGGGGACTTTGCCGTGGCTCCGTTTTACTGACGTCGTATCTACTTCTGGTTGGAACGAGAAGGAACGTTGTTGTTGATTTCTAGGCTGTAGATGTAGCCATCGAGATCTAGCTTCCCTTTGATGAAGCCTGGTGGGACAATGCGGTTCCCTTTTTATTTGTGCCCATGGATTGTATACAGGGGTCGACGTGATCTCACCTGCAGGGCAAAAGTTTCATTTCATTTTTTATTTCTTTCCACAATGCTCTATCATTTCAGCTTTTTATATTACGAAAGTCACGATTGCCCAATCATTTCGGCTATTTTTTCGCAGCGCCCAATCATTTCGGTTGTTTTTCTTTTTCTTTACTCGCTGCTTTTTATCGCGAGTAGCTCAATCAATTTGGCTATTTTTATATGCATATTTTTTACTCGCTGATTTTTGTTGCGAGTTGCCCTATCATTTCGGCTATTTCATATGAATTTTTGGCTCGCTGATTTTTTTTGCTGCGAGTCTGGAACTTGAGATCTGACACCAATTTTGGCATCAACATCGCTGCGACTGGAATATTGCTAAGAGAGAATCATCATTTGTCGTGAAAGGGCTCAGAATTTGATACCATTCTTAGGCATCAGTATCGCTACCACTGGGACATTGCCAGGAGCGAATCATCATTTGCCTTTGTCAATTCGAACAAAGGTGGCTTAGCAAATAGGTGTAGGATCTTGTCGACTAAGGCTTTTGACTTCATGAGCCGTAAGGGTTTCATAAAGGTGTTTCTCCCTACGAGTCGTGAGGATCTCGTAGGTATGTTTTCTCCTTAGGAGTCGTGAGAATTCCTAAGTGTGTGTTCTCTTATAAGTTGTAAGGATCTTACAAGAGTGTTTTCTCCATATAAGTAGAGAGGACTTACAAATGTCGTTCACCAAATGGGGAAATTTCGCGCCATTGGTGGAACTTGGTGGGGGAGACGTTTATTTATGCCCGTAGATTGTATACAAGGGTCTATATTGAACCGTTTGTAGGGAAAACTGGGGGATGTGATGGCTCAAGAACAGGTTCAGATTCCTGTAACTTAAGGCTTTCGAATCATATGAGCCGTAAGGGTCTCATAAGGGGGATTCTCCTTATGAGTCGTGAGGATCCCGTAAGTGTAGATTCTCCTTAGGAATCGTGGGGATCCCTAAGTGTGTTGCTCCCTTGTGAGTCGTAAGGATCTCACGTAGGTATTTTCTCCTTACAAGGTCGAGAGGACCTTGCAAGTGTGCATGAATTTGTTTTACGAGTCTGCGCCCCTTCGAATTTTCACGAACACGCCGGCAGTCCTGCTGTTTTTACTCACGGAGCCCTTTCGGGTTTTCATCCACGCCCCTTTCGCTTGTGGACGTACCGTTTTTTTACGATGAAACTTTGGACAATAGTTTCGGCGTATGTGACCCATCTGTTCGCCGGTGGGTTTTGAGTTGCAGTCCTCACCGCTGGGACTTATGGATTTGCATTCCACTATCGCCGTGTTTGAAGCGACGTTGTTAGTTTAGGGACATCTCGGTCCGTTGTTAGTTTAAAGACATCTCGATCCAATATTAGTTTAAGGACATCTCGGTCCGTTGTTAGTTTAAGGACATCTCGGTCCATAACTAGTTTTAGGATGTTGTGGTCCGTAGCTAGTTTAAGGACATCTCGGTTTGCAGCTAGTTTAAGGACATTACGTGTAGGATTGCTTGGCATGACAGTAAGGTTTCGGGAGGCATCGTCCATGCCATTTTCAAAAAATTTCCATGATTAACAATACTAAACGTAGAATCTTAACTAGTGATTTAAACGAAACATAGTGTAAACTACTTTATAACTAAGTGAACTAGGAATACAACCTTTGTAGACCGGTCCTTCACTTCAATAGCTCCGTGTAGTATTATTCCCTTCGCTCCAAGTAGTGATCTTGCGGACTCTAGAAAGGCTTCTCAAGAAGAAATGAACAAGCTTGCATAAAGTTTTCAAGGCTGAAGATGATCTACGTCGAGGAGACACTAACCCAAGCTACCCTCTTCACTAATGTGGAATTAGTTAAGCTAACATCCTAAACTAAATTGCTAATCTAGTAGAGGATGATGAAGTCCGATTTTTCTCACTTCAGAATTACTTTTCTCACTAATTTTAAGCTTCTCTCTAAAACCTAGAGAGCTCTCTCTTGAGCTTGAGGAAGATGAAGCAAATAATGGATGAGAGAGTGAATGGCAACCATGGGTGAGAAAATATATAATATCATTCATTTAGAGACTTAACCATGGGTTTAGATAATGGTTGGGTTAATAAATATCTAGTGTAAGACAAAACTAGTGGACTAAGTCAATGGGTCTCCAAGCTTCTACAAGCTTTATGCCATGTGACCAATTTCCAACTAATAATTGATTTACTCTAAATAAATAAACCCTTCATTATCATTATCATGGTATAAGTCTCATACACCCATGTTGCATGTATCATCAACCATGACACAAAAATAAAACACAATTAATATATATCACATATATATTAAGTGTGCACATGTGAGAAAAAGAAATGCTTAAGTGAGCTAATATTAGTTAATGTAAATTAATATATCAAATATATAATTATACATTAAATCATTAAATCAACTCTTGATTTAATAATCCGGCTATATATCATATGACCGGCTAATATTATTTGTATCAACTTATCGAATCAACACTTGATTCGATAACTCGGTTATATATCTCATATAACCGACTGATACGGTATCGACTTATCAAATCAACACTTGATTCGATAACCCGCCTATATCTCATATAACCGATCGATAACTTATATCCCGAGAATAGAATACGGTATCATATACTCGTATTAATCTCGGTCCCGCACATATCACATATGTGCTCCTACTTCATTTTTCCTGAGCTAGTGAAACCTCTGTGTAGGACTCTAAAGACTCGTCAATACGCCGGCAGTAGGTGATGATCACATCAAGCACCTACAAGCCGTCAGCAGTACTAGCTGGACGTAATGGCTACCCGAGTATTCAGCGATCAGAAGATCAACAAGCAAGCCTGCTCCTACTCCTGAAAAGCATGTCAGTAACACTACCGTACAGTCTGGTCTCTTCGTCTGATATGTCGCATATCTAGTCTAGGGGAGGTAAACGTCAGACCCTAATAAACGATAAGTCGTGCCGGTGTAAGCTCATAATGGGTCGAGAAACTACTGATAACACTTATCAGTAAATCTCCGTAGCAGCCCTGGCCAGGGACTTATCGTTATGGCCAATCGAGCACAACAAAACATCAACCCCCTATACCGGGAGAGACGAATCCCCTCCTATCGCTCATTGCCTCCATGTGATTCGGGACTGTACCCAAAAGCCACCGTTTTGCACATTCTCTTGAACGTGGTGAGGTGGAAATCAAAATACAGTGGGAATCATACAAGTCTCTATGACGATTTCGGGTCTACAGACTAACCTGTACTAGTGTCACCAGAGAACTGCTATCTGACGATAGGTATAATACCAACTAGGAGTTCTCGGCAAGTCCGTTCAGTGTACCCAGTCTCTATTGAGCATCTGTATATACCATCTTTGATGTCAAACACCAATGGATGTGGGATCATCCATCGCCCATCATATGAGTTAAGATGCGTATATGCTAGTCTACTCTGGAATACCGATGCTCTGTCTCGATACACCCTCAATTAGGAACAGTTTTAGGGTGTACCCGTGGACTACCTTTAGCCCCACTAGTATGATCTCCGTCATAGTCTTGGTAGCCAAGTACACATCCTAAGGGCTTTATCAACATGTGAGAGCAAGACAACATCACTTATACAAGTCAACATGTTAAGATAAAGAGCAACCGGATAGCATACTATCATGTCGAGCAAGAAAGTCCTCTCTATATATCTAAGCATCCACTATAATATACATCACATGTACAATAATGGCCTTTAAGGCATACATATAACTAACAATCTCCCACTTTCACTAAGGTAATTGTTGTAGTATCTCATACCCAAGATCCCGAATAGTCTCTCAAATTGTATCTGGGTATGGCCTTTATGAGTGGATCCTCTGTATTGTCCTTCGTGTCAACTCTCCTGCCCTCGATCTCGCGGCGATCAACTATCTCCTGGATCAGGTGATACCGCCTCAGAATATTCTTGGGTCGCTGATGGGACCTGGGTTCCTTGGCCAAAACCACCGCTCCATTGTTGTCGTAATACAAAGGTATTGGATGCACAATGGATGGATCCACACCAAGTTTAGTTATGAACTTCTTCATCCAGACAGCCTCTTTGGCAGCGATGTATTCAGCCTCTATCGTCGAGTCTGCCACGGTTTCCTGTTTGGAACTCTTCCAACAAACTGCCCCTCCATTGAGGGTAAAGACAAATCCCAAGACCGACTTAGAGTCGTCCTTATCACTCTGGAAGCTCGAATCGGTAAAGGACTCTCCTTGGAGTTCACCGTTACCATACACCAAGAACATCTTTTTAGTCCTTCTCAAGTACTTAAGAATGTTCTTCATAGCTGTCCAGTGACTCTCTCCTGGATCTGTTTGATACCTACTCACTACACTTAGTGAGTATGCTACATTGGGTCTGGTACATAACATCGCATACATGATAGAGCCTACTGCCGAAGCATAGGGTATCCCTTGCATGCGAGCTCTCTCTAAATCAGTCTTGGGAGACATCTCTTTGGAGAGAGTGAGTCCTGTGATCGTGGGTAAATTCCCACGCTTGGATTCTCCCATACTAAACCTTTTTAGTATGGTGTCAATGTACCTGAATTGTGATAATCCCAGTATCCGTTTAGATCTATCTCTATAGATCTTTATCCCCAAGATGTAGGAGGCATCACTTAGATCTTTCATTGAGAACCTTTGTGATAAGAGGAGCTTGACCGATTGCAGCATAAGAACATTTCCTATCAAGAGTATGTCATCCACGTACAATACGAGGAAGACAACCTTATTCTCTGCCACCTTCTTGTATATACAAGGTTCATCTACGTTTTTGATGAAGTCAAACTCTTTGACTACCACATCAAAACAGATGTTCCAACTCCGCGATGCTTGCTTTAACCCGTAAATGGATTTAAGCAGCTTGCATACCTTCCCGCTGCTCCCACTGTCCACGAAGCCCTCTGGCTGAGTCATTTACACGCACTCTTCTAAATCACCATTTAGAAAGGCGGTCTTAACATCCATTTGCCAGATTTCGTACTCATGGTATGCAGCGATGGCAAGCAGGATCCGGATGGACTTAAGCATAGCCACTGGAGAAAAGGTTTCATCATAGCCCACACTTGGTCGTTGGCGAAAACCTTTGCAACAAGTCTAGCTCTGAAAGTCTCAACTTTTCCATCTACACCAAGTTTCTTCTTAAAGATCCATTTGCTCCCGATGGGTTTTACCCCTTCAGGAGCAACTTCCAAAGTCCATACTTTGTTAGTGTACATGGATTCCATCTCAGATCGCATTGCATCCAGCCATTCCACAGAGTCTCCACTCGTGTTGGCCTGCTCGAAGCTAGTTGGGTCATTATCTACCATGATGCAATCCTCGCTCCCACCGTCTACGAGAAAACCGTAGTATCTCTCAGGTGGATGAGGAACCTTACTAGATCGGCGGAGAGGCTGAGGTTCGTTGGGAGCTATCAAATCCTCTGGTTCTACCAAATCTTCTGCCGTAGTTTGTATAGCTGGAACCTCTTCTAGTTCTACCTCCTTACCACTAATTTCTTTCATGAGAAAACCCTTTTCCAAAAAGGCAGCATGTCGAGAAACAAACACCTTTTGTTTCTCGGAGTGGTAGAAGATATACCCTCGCAAATGTTTGGGATATCCTATATACTTACACAGAACTGACCTTGCCTCAAGCTTGTCCGGATTTTGTGTTTTCACATATGCCGCGTAACCCCATATCTTAATATAATTAAAATATTGTCTCTTTCCTTTCTATATCTCATATAGAGTGGTTGGCACAGATTTGGTGGGAACCATATTCAATAGGTCTGCAGCTGTCTCCAGTGCATAACCCCAAAAGGAAATAGGTAACTCAGCATAACCCATCATAGAGCGCACCATATCTAATAGGATGCGATTCCTCCTCTCCGACACACCATTTTGTTGTAGTGTATACGGCGGAGTAAGCTGAAAGAGAATCCCATTCAATTTTAGATAGTCACGGAATTCTGTGCTCAAGTATTCTCCTCCTCGATCAGATCGAAAGATTTTAATACTTTTACTCATCTGGTTCTCAACTTCATGCTTATATTCTTTGAATTTCTCAAAAGCTTCAGACTTGTGTTTCAACAGGAACACATGTCCGTATCTTGAGAGATAATCAGTGAATGTAATGAAGTATGAAGAACCATTCCTGGCATGTGTAGACATAGGACTACATACATCACTATGTATCAGTTCCAAGAGTTCCGTAACTCTTTCTCCGTGTCCAGTAAATGGAGTTTTGGTCATCTTTCCATTGAGACATGACTGACAATTTTCATAAGATGATAATTCGAACGGATTCAGATATCCATCTTTATGTAACTTAGCTAATCGTGTCGCATTGATATAACCTAGTCTACAATGTCATAAGAAGGATTCGTTCATTTCTGAACTCTTCCTCTTGTGTGTGTTTTGTACATTAAGAACTGTGGTTTGATTTAGAACGTATATGCCATTATTTAACGAGCCTGATCCAATCAACTTTTGATTCAGGAAGATGTTCATAACATTATCCTGTACTACAAAATTATATCCTTCTTTACTTAGTAAAGAAACCGATATAAGATTGCATATCAGGGTCGGTATGTAATAGCATTCGTTCAGAATCAATGTATTACCATTTGGTAATACAAGGTGATATTCGCCAACTGTTTTGGCTGCAATATTTGCACCATTCCCTACTCTTACGGAATGATCACCCTCTCCCAGTTCTCTATCTTTCCTTAGCCCATGTAAGATATTACATATGTGGGATCCCGATCCGGTATCTAATACCCAGGACGTAGAGTGAACCGAGAAACAGTTCTCAATAACTAACACACCCGAAGAAGATGCATCAACATGCATATTTTTCATTTGGGTGGCGTGGAAATCCAGATATATTCCTATTTCCTGCTCGGACTTATAACAATTATAAGTTGGAACGGAACCAATGTTCCCCAGCTCAGCATAACAAGCGGGTTCAGTCAATACATCTATATTATTATCTTGATTAAGGCCTGACATGGTCGCTACCTGGAGAGAGAGAAGAAAACACTTTAGCGTATGCTCTTACAAGATTAGATTGGTTTATTATCTTATCTAATCAGGATGGCTCCCATTGTTTTTATCTAATCTTCCTTCAAACCCTAAAAGGTAAGACTGATCGGGATTAATTACACCTTACAAGTTTGCCAATCTTTCGGCCAGGCCAGTGTTGGTAATTTGAAGGAGGTTTCCCGTGCTTTCGCACAGACCTAATTAAAATAAACCTCGTTTTTCCAGGGGCGTAACCCCGTTAAGACCTTTCTAGACACCTACTTGATCGGCTAATTGTGATGTGTAAAACTCTCTCAGGAGTAACTCTTACTCACAGTGGGTATCGGGATCCAACTATCTCATAGAAGATATGCAATCTCATTGCAAATTTCAACACTTGAAATTCCCGATAATACTTTTGCCCCTAGCGTCCTATGACCTTGACGCAGGCCAAACAACCCATAGTCTGCTAGTCAAGTTCAACCCGTGTATTTCTTGATTGAATTAAACCCACCCGTACGACCCTTAACGCAGGCCAAACAACTCCGTACGAATATCCTAATCCAATCGCATCTCATGCTGCAGATAAGTACTAATCAGCTACCGTACACTACGCCTTGACGCAGGCCAAACTACCGTTGCGTGAATACTGAAATAGCACTTATTTGAAATGACGGAGGGCTACGCAGGTTTTTAAGAAAACCATGAGCGTAATGAACTTGATATCGTTGTAGAAACAAGTGATTTTTGAAAAGGAGTGTTTTTGAGGCATTTTACTAGTTTTTCTAAAAAGGTCACTCCCGGTGAAGGGATCTCGGCTCTTTCCTTATCGAATAAGGTGCAGGATATTTCACAAATACCGCTATGCAAAGCAAGAACTAAAAGAAGCAGTCAAAAACAAAACCGAGTGGGTTTTAGCATCTGCTAGCTTAAGGGATCTCGGCTCTTTCCTCATCGAATGAGGTGCTGGATATTCTACAAAGAATACCACTATGTAAAGCAAAAACTAGAGCTACCCTTTTTGAAAATTTGATTCTACAACATCATTTAGGTTTCTTTTCTTTTTTATTAATCTCATTAATGAATTCCCATCATTTATGCTTCCTAAGCATCACAGAAGAAACGAAAATACAACATACGCTTATGTCATCCGCATTCGCCACAGTGTCCCGTTATGCACCGTTAGGTTACTTAACTAACGACATAGCGGGGCGGGACTAGCGCGGGTGCAAAACATAAGCAACGTTTATTATATATCATATATACAATAATAAAGCATTTGTCTCAGATATATAAAGTGATCACATCACAGAATATCATCAGCAGAAGATAACATATGAAATATTGGATATACTAGGAATTCCGTGTTTTAATTTAAGCCAATATAAAACACGGATTCCATGGTCGCGATGAATAGCCAAACCCACATCTCTAGACCCCTGCGAGAACGGCAAGCAACCCTACCAATTCTAGAGTTAGGAGACCCGGACTCGACTCCTCGAGATGGTCTCCCACTGAACCCTAGAACCCGGTTACTTGTGATCCCTTCCTTGGGTCTATCCTAATGCGAAAAAGTAAATAATATACAACAATGGTGATATCATCCTCAACCCGGAAGTACCATAATAAAAGAATATTACATACAATGAATTTTACATGAATGAAAATAAAAACTCTCATCTCATATAAACCCCCGGCTATTCAAAACACGACGATCCAATATAACATATCCCGGCAACACATAACATCACATGTTATCAACGTAAGTAAATATGCGTATCACAATTGTCGTTGAAATATAGCAACGAAAACGGTGATACACCACATATTACACTTACGGTCGCAGAAAAGAAAATGTCAAGCTACAACATTTGGAATCCACAATCACCTTAGACATCATAAACCCGAAATATCACATATTTTGGATTTCATGCCTAACAATATGAATTCCAAATATTGTATCACATTCCACAAATAGCTAAACGATGTTAAAAATTTCGATCGAATCAACAAACACCCAAAATTTCCCAAGAAGCTCAACACTTGAGCGCGATTTAAAAATATTCAGAACATGCCACAGTACCAATAGACCGACCGTAGAAGGGTTAACCCTTGCCTCACCTATGGCGCCGCGGAACTACTACAAACCGTAGAGTTTAGCGGCGGTTCTTATGGTCATAGAATCGAGTTAGGGTTTTGTTCTTCTAGAGGGTCCACCGCATTACTTGCATGATATTTGAATGTTCTTTAACTTGGAAAAAATCCAATTCTTGGAAAATTTTCCAGCAAGGGTTAAAGTGGGTATTTGATATCCGTTCAAACTTTTTAATACCGTCTAAATAACCCGAAAACATGTTAGAATTATGACTACGAAACACTCTGAATTGCCTTTGCAAAAAGATAACATCACATGCAAATTTAGCAAAAACAAGCAACACCTGAAACACTAAAACCCAGAGACTGGAACACACTAAAAAATTGAACCCTAAACTCCTTATAAAAACCGAGCAGGCCGGTTTTCTTGGCTATGTGGCCGGCCAAAATCCGGCGACAGGGGTTCAATTTTGTACTGTGTTCATGTTGCATCTCATACAACAAACTGCAGTTGTTTAAAAAAATTTTAGAGCCCATTTAAAAATCGACAGAAACTGGATTTGTGTATCGGGTGTTTCGGAGTTGTTTCGGTTTCATAATCCTACAAATATCGTCTAACTGTAGGATTTCTTGGCACGACAACAAGGTTTCAGGAGGCATCATCCATACCATTTTCAAAAAATTGCCATGCTTAACAATACTAACCCTAGAATCTTAACTAGTGATTTAGACGAAACATAGTGTAAACTACTTTACAACTAAGTGAACTAGGAATACAACCTTTGTAGACCTGTCCTTCACTTCAATAGCTCCGTGTAGTAGTCCCTTCGCTCCAAGTAGTGATATTGCGGACTCTAGAAAGGCTTCTCAAGAAAAAAAGAACAAGCCTGCACGAAGTCTTCGAGGCCGAAGATGATCTACGTCGAGGAGACACTAACCCAAGCTACCCTCTTCACTAATGTGGAATTAGTTAAGCTAACACCCTAAACTAAATTGCTAATCTAGTAGAGAATGATGAAGTAGGATTTTTGCTCACTTTAGAATTACTTTTCTCACTAATTTTAATCTTCTCTCTAAAACCTAGAAAGCTCTCTTTTGAGCTTGAGAAAGATGAAGCAAATAATAGATGAGAGAGTGAATGGAAACCATGAGTGAGAAAATATCTAATATCACTCATGTAGAGACTTAACCATGGGTTTAGATAATGGTTGGGTTAATAAATATCTAGTGTAAGACAAAACTAGTGGACTAAGTCAATGGGTCTCCAAGCTTCATGCCATGCGACCAATTTCCAACTAATAATTGATTTACTCTAAATAAATAAACCATTCATTATTATTATTATGGTATAAGTATCATACACCCATGTTGCATGTATCATCAACCATGACACAAAAATAAAACACAATTAATATATATCACATATATATTAAGTGTGCACATGTGAGAAAAAGAAATGCTTAAGTGAGCTAATATTAGTTAATGTAAATTAATATATCAAATATATAATTATACATTAAATCATTAAATCAACTCTTGATTTAATAATCCAGCTATATATCATATGACCGACTAATATTATTTGTATCAACTTATCGAATCAACACTTGATTCGATAACTCGGTTATATATCTCATATAACCGACTGATACCGTATCGACTTATCGAATCAACACTTGATTCGATAACCCGGCTATATCTCATATAACCGATCGATACCATAAATCGCGAGAATAGAATACGGTATCATATATTCGTATTAATCTCGGTCACGCACATATCATATATGTGCTCCTACTTCATTTTGCCTGAGCCATTGAAACCTCTGTGTAGGACTCTAAAGACTCGTCAATACATCGGCAGTTGGTGATGATCACATCAAGCACCTACAAGTCGTCAGCGGTACTAGCTGGACGTAACGGCTACCCGGGTATTGAGTGATCAGAAGATCAATAAGCAAGCCTGCTCTTACTCCTGAAAAGCCTGTCAGTAACACTACATTATAGTCCGATCTCTTCGTCTGATATGTCGCATATCAGTAAACGTCAGAACCCAGTAACCGATAAGCCGTGCCGATGTAAGCTCATAACGGGTCGAGAAACTACTGATAACACTTATCAGTAAATCTCCGTAGCAGCCCTGTCCAGGGACTTATCGTTATAGCCAATTGAGCACAGTGCAACATCAACCCCCTATACCGGGAGAGACAAATCCCCTCCTATCGCTCATTGCCTCCATGTGATTCGGGACTGTACCCAAAAGCCACCGTTTTGCACGTTCTCTTGAATGTGGTAAGGTGGAAATTAAAGTACAGTGGGAATCACACAAGACTCTATATCGATCTCGGGTCTACAGACTAACCTGTACTAGTGTCACCAGAGAACTGCTATCTGGCGATAGGTATAATACCAACCAGGAGTTCTCGGCGAGTCCGTTCAGTGTACCCAGCCTCCACTGAGCACTCGTTTACCATCTTTGATGTCAAACACCAATGGATGTGGGATCATCCATCACCCATCATATGGATCAAGATGCGTATACGCTAGTCTACTCTGGAATATCGATGCCCTGTCTCGATACACCCTCGACTAGGAATAGTTTTAGGGTTTACTTGTGGACTACCCTTGGCCCAACTAGTATGATCTCCATCATAGTCCTGGTAGTCAAGTTCACATCCTAAGGGCTTTATCAACATGTGAGAGCAAGACATCATCACTTATACAAGTCAACATGTTAAGACAAAGAGCAACCAGATAGCATAATATCATGTCGAGCAAGAAAGTCCTCTCTATATATATCCAAGCATCCACTATAATATACATCACATGTACAATAATGGCCTCTAAGGCATACATATAACTAACATTATGGTCCATCGCATTTTGAGGCGAGGTTTCGCTGGATACTACTTATAGAGTTTGGACTCAGGGAGATAGCGAGCGGAGATGAGCGTTGTCATCCATCATTAACATGAGCAGTGACTTGTCAGGCGTAGTAATTCTTAAGGAACCGGTCGTTTATTGGCCGGAAAGGTCTTTCGCCTTGCATATCCATGAGCAAGTTGGCCCACCTTGGTATACCTTGTCTATGATGTACGGGCTCCCATAGTTCGGCTCGAATTTCCCCCGTTTAGCACGATTGGGGATTATAGGTCTTTTTACGACTAGCACGAGTTCGCCTTGGCGAAATGTTCTTGGCCTAGTCAATCTTTCGTATGAGTGCATCATCCTTGCTTTGTAAGCTTCTAGTTTTTGCTGCGCCATAAGACGAGTTTCATCGAGGGCATCGAGCTCCTCAAGTCGAAGATGGGCATTTTCTTCATCCATCAGTTCGTACCGAACCGCCACTCGTAGAGAGGGTAGCTCTATCTCCAAGGGAAGTACTGCTTCCGTGCCGAATACTAACGCAAATGGCGTTGTGTTTGTAGCCGTCTTGAACGTGGTCCGATAGGCCTTGAGAGCTTCATGCAATCTCTCGTGCCAGTCCTTTTTATTTCTAGACACCGTTTTCTTTATGATCTTTGTCAAGGTCTTGTTGAAAGCCTCAACTAGACCGTTAGCTCGAGGATTATAGACCGGAGAGTATATCCAATCTATTTTATGCTGCTATGCGAAGCGGCTGATTTTATGGCTTCTGTAGGCTGGCCCATTATCCGAGATGACCCGTCGTGGAGTGCCGAATCGGTAGATGACATGTGTTTTGAAGAAATGGAGGATTCTCCATCTTCACCTCTCTTAACGGTATTTCTTCTGCCCACTTAGAGAAGTAATCGGTTGTTGCTAGTATGAACCGATGTCCTTTCGATGATGCTGGTTCGATGGGCCCGATTATATCGGCCCCCCACATTTCGAATGGCCAACTAGCCGATGTTGGATGTAGCGGATTTGGATGCTGGTGGATGAAGTCCCCGTGAATTTGGCACGAGTGACAATGCTTCGCATATTCAAGGCAATCCTGAATCATCGTGGGCCAATAGTAACCCATTCTTTTGATCTTCAGCTTCATCTTTAGCCCAGCTTGATAGGAACCGTAGGGTCCGTCATGAGTTTCTTGAATGACCCTTCTTGCTTCTTCTGGTCCCAGGCATCTCAGCCACAGACAATCAAACGATCATTTATAACGAGTACCATTGACGAAGGTGAAAGACAGGGCTCGCTTCATGAGCTGATGTCTTGACGACGCGTCTTCGGTCGTTCGATGGGATTTGAAGTAGTCTATGAAGAATTCTCTCCAATCCTTCACCTTTTTTTCATCCTCCAATTGGAAGGCCTCTTGTTCAGTCGCTCCACTTCTTTCAGAAGACTTCGGAGATATTTCTGATGGCGCGAGAATCCGGCGGCTTTGTACAATGATCCTTACGTCGTCGAGGTTTTCATCGGCCAGTTCTTTAGCGAGCTTGGCTAACGCATCCGCCTTGCTATTTTCCATACGCTGTGTGCTCTCCAGGGTGTAGGAATGGATTTGCGTCAGCAATTGATGCACTCTCTCTCCATATTTTACCAACTCGGGTTTACACGTCTGATAGTCGCCATTCACTTGGCTGACGATCAGTTGGGAGTCTCCATATATGAGAAGGTTTTCGATTCCCATGTCAATGGTGATCTCGAGACTTGCTATTAAATCTTCATATTCCTCTTCTTTGTTTGTTCTTGGCTCCGTTAAGGAAAGGGCGAAGCGCATTATCCCTCCTTGCGGAGTTACGAGGATAAGGCCCACCTTAGATTTAATCACGGGGTTGTTTTGCTTTCGCTTCTTCAAGGATGACGCTACATCGAAGTAGAGTTCCCATCGGGTATCATTCCCTTCTTTCTCCCCATCGATTCCGTCAAACGCGTGTTCGTCCGGCAACTCGTAGTTTAAGGGAGAATTAGCTGGTATCGGATGCTCAGCGAGAAAGTCAGCGATGGCCTGGCCTTTTATTGCCTTGGAGAACTCTATCAAGAGGAGGGCCCATTTAGCAAGCCTTCCTATTAATATGGCTCTCGACATCAAATATTTGATAGGATCCACCTTTGATATGAGATGAACCTCATGTGCCAAGGCGTAATGTCGGAGCTTCGTTACCGTGAAGATCAATGCCAGGCAATGCTTTTCGATTGGGGAGTAGTTGTTTTCTACCCCTAGGAGAACTCGACTCAAATAGTAAAGATCTCTCTCCTTTCCCTGATCGTTCTCCAGTACCCATAGCACACCTAACGAACCTTCAAGGGTTGTTGTGTACAGGATGAGGGGCTTTCCCTTGACCGGAGCGGTCAGTACCGGCAGGTTCTGCAAATATTGCTTGATTTCATCCAGTGCGCTTTGGCATTTGCGATCCCAAATGAACAGGGTCCCTTTCTTCATTAGATGACTGTAGGGGCGACATTTGCCGGAGAGGTTAGCTATGAACCGCCGGATATATGCGAGCTTTCCTTGGAGAGACCGCAGTTTCTTGAGAGTTCTTGGTGAAGGCATTTCCATAATCACCTTGATCTTTAACGGGTCTATTTCGATGCCCCAGTGTCGTATGATGAATCCCAAGAATTTGCCCAAGGAAACTCCAAATGCGCATTTCAGAGGGTTCATCTTCAGGTTGTACTTCCGAAGGTGCTGGAATACTATCTTCAGATTCTCCCAGTGCTCTTCGTACGATTTTCTTTTCACCACGAGGTCGTCAATATAACATTCGACAATCTCGTGTATGAGGCCAACAAAGATCTTTGTCAATGGGAAATGCCCTACCTTTGAGTGCGATTTGAACTATTGATTTACGTAATTCGAGGTAACCAATTAGGTTTACGACGAAACCTAAAAATCAATCACTGATCCAATTTGAGTACCTCTATGGGATAGACCTCAACAGAAAACTGTTGAGTAACGGCAGCAAGTGATTGAGTTCAGTAGTTCCTCATAGAAATTTATTGACTCTAGAGATATGGTAATATGGAGAAGACAAAATTGTTTGAAGCACGCACAGAACCGGAAGCGCCCCTTGTTTCAAAGAAAGGAGGACGGGTTATTCACTTTCCTTTTTTTTAATTTAATTTAGAATTTCTAAGAATTTTGTTAATTCTAAGTATTTATTATTGACGAGCCATAGTAATTGCACCTATCAAAGAAACTAAAAGAATTATAGAAATGAGTTCAAATGGAAGATAAAAATCTGTTGATGAATGAATTCCAATTTGTTGAACGTTACTTATAAGGTCCTGCTCTAAAATCTGGTTTGATCTTGTAGTCCAAAGAATTCTGTACCATGACGTATCTGGGATAGTAGTAATTAGTGAAAAAAGAATACTTGTAGTCAATATTCTTGCACTTATTGCTACTGCACTGTTCATTCTAGTTCCTACTGCTTTTTTACTTATCATCTATGTAAAAACAGTCAGCCAAAATGATTAATTTGAATGAAACTTGAATTATTAGTTATTAGTTCTTATCAATGATTCAAGAAATGAAAGAAAGGAATTCAAACTCTAAGTTTTAAATGAAATGATTGGGCTGGAATCACAAGTATCTTAGTAAGTATCTAAGCTAGTGTGGTAGAAAGAACTATATATATAGTTCTTTCTACCACACTAGCTAGTATTGTATACTATTTTTTATTACAGAAAGTTGTATTGTATACGAATATAGGCTTCATATAGATCAAATTACAATATGTATGTACATATAGATAGCACTCTAAATTCTATTTCTTTTATTTTTATTTCCCATCTCAAGAAGTCATTAAGTCATTGATTGAACAATTAACAGATGATCCGTGGAGTTATATGGTAACTTCTTCAGATTTGGAAAAAGAGTAGAGTAGATCCTGTCCATTTTTCATGCTTAAATTAAATAATTAAATATGAGATGAGTCAAAACAAGCATACAAAAAGTTCTAGGAGCCTAAAACAAATGTTAAATGTGTGATATGTGGATCGCTCAACAGAAGAAAGATCTAATTTTATTATGTGTAAGATCTTTTTGCACAATTACTAATCGCTTCCAGTAGAAAGAAAATCCGTATTGTCGTAATAGCGGAACTACTTTTCTTTTAGAAAGGTAAAAGTTAAGAAAAAGTGAAATAAGAAAAAATGAAGTATTATTTTTTCTTATTGTAATATCCATAATTCTGATAAGAGCTAATTCACCAAAATAGAATATTAGAATATATAATATTTAGAAAAAAATCGGTAGGAAAAAATCTCCTATCATGCGTATATTTTAGTTTTGAAATACCGTTAGTGTTTATGCCCTAGAAGGCCATTACTGTATCATACTAGCTTATATATTACTTAATGGAAGCTTGGGATATTCACATGTATATAACAGTCTTGCTAAACATGGTAGTATGCTACTTGGTTTTTCTATCTTAATATGTGAGTATACGTATTGATAGAGCTCTTAGGATCTTGCTTGTCTACCAGCGTTGTGATGGCAGTCACACTAGTGGGGGCTGGGTAGTCTACAAGCACATCCTTATTCAGGTCCCTGGTCGTTGGATTATCGAGACAGAGCATCGATACTCCGGAGTAGACTAGTGTGTACGCTTCTCATCCCAGTTGGGGAGATGGTCTGTCCCACAGCCATCAGTACATCGTACTGGAGATAGTATACAGGTGCTCGTTAGGTTACGGGTACACCGGACAGGACTCACAGGGAACTGTTGGTTGGTTTGATACCAGTCGTCAGTGAACAGTTCCCAGGTGACATGAGTACAGCGTAGTCCGCAGACTTGACACTGCTACTTCGCCTCGAGTGTGTCCCACTGTTCTTAGATTGCTACCCTACCACGGCTCATAAGAGTCGTGCAAACAGGTAGCAGTTGGGTGCAGTCCCGAGCACTTGGAGGCAGTGGCGGTTAGACAGGATTCGTCCCTCCCGGTATTGGGAGTAGATATCGTGCTGTGTCAGAGAGCCATTACACAAAGTCCCTGGCCAGGGCAAGCGAGATTTGCTGGTAGGTTCCAGTAGTTTCTCAGGGTGTAATGGGCTTCATTCCGACACGACTTATACCGCTATTAGGGGACTGACGCTTGCCGCCCCCCTAGGCCCGATATGCGATAGTCATGGACGAACGGACCGGACTGTATGGAGATTGTCACATCAGACTCAGTAGGAGTTCGGATGGGTTTTCTCATCGGCCTTCTTATCGACAACTACCTGGGGACCGTTACGTACAGCTAGTGCCGCTTGCGGTCTGTAGTTAAACCCACTGCCAGCGTAGTAGTCGAGTCTCTAGAGTCCCACACAGAGAGTTTCCTACTCCAGGCGAAACGATATAGAGGTTGCATGGTTTTGCGACAAAGGGTTCGGACGCATACGTGCGTTTACGCGCGTACGACTTTCGGACAGTTTTTACCAGTCGGCTTTGGTTTAAGCCAGTTACTGGTATCCGGTTATTGGATTTATACAGTCTAAAGTTTTTCCGTATTTTTACGGATCGGAGGGGCGTTCTCGTAATTACTCGAGAAGCTTCTAGAAGATGTGACTAAGGAGGTTTCTTTTGGATAAGAAAGTGAGTCATGGTGGTGATTCATTCATTTCATTAATGCACATTTATTGCTTAATGACTCATGCTAATGAATCACCACTAGATATTTTATGAAGCATGCTTATTCATTTCCATTATTCATTTATTGTTAAAATGAAATGCTTCATAATATATTATGATACACTCTCTCTCCTCTCATTATCTTATCACACATTCTCTCTCCTCAAGCTCTCATCTTCAAACCCTAATCCTTAATCCTCATGTGTTGAGATCAAAGGATTAGTTAGACTAAACAATCCATAACCTTCACTCTATATCATCCTTTCATCTTTGATTAGCAATCAAAGTTGATTAGTTACCTCAAGTTAGAGGTTTAGCTTGGTGTTTTGCTCTCGGGTGGATCGTCTACTACCTAGAGAAGGTCGAGGAGAACAAAGGAGGACACAAAGAAGAAGGACCGGTTTCATTAGGTATAATCCCTAATCACAAGTGAAATGAAACTCTTTGAATATGGTTATTATTTGTTTAGCTTAGATATAAGCGGTTAGTCGATGTTCGTTCCTTAAACTTGATTGTTTTTGTTATTTCCGCCTCCCCATAAGTACTGGGGTGTACTACATCGACTTACAGTGGTATCAGAGCCTCGCTAAACAATAAATAACTTAATTGCAAATTTGTACGAATTTCGAACGGAAAAACAAAGCCGCAAAACCCTAATTCTGTCAAGTTTCTGTCGAAGTTAAAATGAAGTCAGAAAATTTTTCAGGTATGTTCAGAGAGCTTGACATGACCACAGTAGAACACCCAAAAAATTTGGGCTTCTGATTCGTCTAAAGCGCCGCGGAAGCGCGGCGGATCCCACCGATCCGCCGCGCAACCGCGGCCGAGTTGACGAGTCAGGAACTCGTTTTTTTTGGGTGGGTCCCCTGTGGTGTTTTGGGTTTTCTGGAATGTTTAATTATTGCTCAGGTTACTGTTTAACAGAGCAGATTTTGGAGCAATATTGATGTTGTTTATTCGATCGAATTGTACAGTATTTGCGTATTGGATTATATCTGTGATTGTTTAATGTGTTCGTAAACCTTCCCCAACTGCTAGTATGTCGGTTGGCAGGGGGTTGCACATTTCTGAAATGGTTATATCTGTTTGTGCATATAAACTGTATTGGACTGTTGTGGTGTATAGCCGGGGTTCGCAATGGGTTATTGGTTAATTCATTTGTTGTAAATGTAATTTGTTGTAATATTATTTTCGCGGGGCACTTCCAGGTTGCGGTTGTAGCCACCGTTGTATTATTTCATTTTACTGTTTTTGCTCCTAGGACTGACCCAAGGTGGGGTACACAGACTGCCGGGTGGGTAGTTTGCCGTACCCGTAGGGGTCGAGGGTGGGGTAACGGCTATTCATCACAACTGTGTAATCTGTCTTTTCTTGCAGGCTCAAAAGAAATACAGATTGCTTGCAAATCCAATATTGTTTATCTGTGTTCTGGAATGAATATCATTGCGTCAGACGAATGTAAAATATCTATATTTATGATAGCTATTTAGACGCCACTTATGTTTTACACCCGCGCTAGCCCAGCCCCCGCTCTGTCGTTAGTTAAGTAACCTAACGGGTGATGACGGGACCCCGTGGCGAATGCGGATGGCATAAGAGGACGTTGTATTTTCGTTGTTTTCTGCAATGATAGGTTAATGATGGGACGCATTATCTATAATGCAAAGTAAAACAAACCAAAGTTTAAATCGTTGGAACAATTTAAAAGAAACCACTCGGTTATTTTTAAAACAGATATTTTTAAATGCGGAGTCTTAACCACTCCTTTTAAAAGCTATCAGGTTCCTTCGGTTATATCAAGTTCACTACGTTCACGGTTTCGCCAAAACCATTCGTAGCCCTCCGTCATTTCATCTGGGTATTCAGTAGTATTCAAGCTATGTATTTTGACCTAACGCCAAGGCATAGTGTTTGGTAGCTGCTGGATATTCATTTGTTGCATAGATAGATGAGTTAGTTTGGGACAGTCGTATTATCATTTTGGCCGAACGTCAAGGATATATACGGATGGGTTCAAATTGACAAGATAATGATGGGTAGAACTTGACATGTGACTTATGACATTTTGACCTAACGCCAAGGTCATAAGAGCATGGGGCAAAAACTTATATCGGGAATTTCTAAAGAAACTGAAATTTGCAAAGAGATGCATACCATTTGGAGTTTGATGAATGTTGGTAGGATTCCTTCAACATTATCATACGATGATATTTGGATCCCGATCCTACTGTGAGTATATGCTACTTATCAGGATATTCGTCACTTAACGATCAATGCTATAAACCTAGTAGGTGTCCAGAAAAGTGTCAGCGGGGTTACGCCCCCAGAGAAAAGAGGTTATTTAATTAAGGAACTTCGCGAAAGCGTTGGAAAACCTCCCTCGAAGTATCGACACCGGCCTGGCTGAACGGTTAAGCAAGTATTGTACGGTGAGAATAGTCTTGGCTAATTCTTCTTTTATGGTTTGAGGAAGGATTCGAGAAACAGTGGGAGCCATCCAGTTTAGATAAACTAAAAACCAATCTAAACTTGCAAGAGCATCATGCTAAAGAGTTTTCTTCTCTCTCTCCTAATTGCAGCGACCCTGAAAATGACTGGACTTAAGTTACTTTTAGAGAAAAATATACTGACAGGGCCAAACTATAAAGATTGGCTGCGGAATGTCAAGATGGCTTTGACCTATGACAAACTGGGGTACGTCCTCACCGCTACAGCACCTGCTGTCCTTGGTCCCAAATTCAGCAATGCGGATAAGGAAATCCGCAAAACCTGGGATTTAGATTGCGCGAGAGCCAAGTGCATCGTGCTTGCCTCGATGAACAATGAACATCAGAGGAGGCACGAGGATATGTCCCTAGATGGCATATTTCTCCATACAAAGGAACTTTATGGAGAGCAATCTCGTATAGCAAGATACGAGACCTCTAAGAAATTATTTCGAGCGAGGTTGGCTGTCGGGTCATCAGTAGGTGAACATGTCCTACAGATGATCGGCTATATTGAAGAGCTCGCAGACCTTGGGACGACTTTGGATAATGAGCTCTATACAGACCTTGTTCTCCAGTCCCTTCCTCCCACCTACGCCCAGTTTATCCTCAACTTCAATCTTCAAGGAAAAGAAGTTGAACTTGCGGAACTCCTGAACATGTTAAGGAGTGCAGAGGGCACCTTGCAGAAGGCAAGGGAAACACCCGCTATGTTTGTTGGCGGTGCATCTTCTTCCGGGTCCAAGGCTAGGGCCAAAGGAAGGAAGAAGAAGGCCGCACCCAGACCTAGAGGAGGTGTTGGTAAGGTGGGAAAGAAGGGAAAGAAAAAGTTTACAGCACCGGTAGTTGGCCTGGATGAGTGCTTCCATTGTCACAGGAAAGGGCACTGGAAGAAGGATTGCAAGGCGTGGAACGCCAAGAACCAGGAACCGAAGCAAGCTGTGGCTTCGACTTCAGGTGTGTTTGTAATTGAGAATTTTCTGTCGATCAACTCTACTTCCTGGGTATTGGATACCGGATCAGGATCTCATATTTGCAATTCATTGCAGGCACTGAGAAACCGTAGAGTGCTGAAGGAAGGTGATATGATCCTCAGGGTTGCTAACGGAGCTAGCGTGGGAGCTGCGTCCGTCGGGGATTATCACCTAGGATTGACGAGTGGACACATTTTGGTTTTACATAACTGTTATTTTGTACCCAGCTTAACGTGTAATATCATATCAGTTTCCTTGTTATCAAATAAAGGTTATGATTTCACGTTTGTAAGAGATGTTGTCAACATCCACCTTAATCATGGTTTGATTGGGTCCGGTACTCTAAATAACGGAATATATGTGTTAAACCAACTCCAAATTTTCAATGTCCAGAACACACTAAAAAGAAAGTCTCCAGATTTAAATAAAGCTTTCTTATGGCATTGTAGACTGGGTCACATCAATGAGAGAAGGTTGACTAAGTTGCATAGAGAAGGATATTTGGACACGTTCGAATATCAAACTTATGACACTTGTCAATCTTGTCTCAAAGGAAAGATGACAAAGACTCCATTCACTGGACAAGGAGTAAGAGCGAGCGAGCTCTTAGGACTCATACACAGCGATGTATGCGGTCCAATGTCTACACATGCAAGAGGTGGTTTTTCCTATTTCATTACTTTCACGGATGATTACTCAAGATACGGATTCATTTATCTGATGAAACATAAATCCGAGGCTTTTGAGAAATTCCAAGAGTATAAGAATGAAGTAGAAAACCAAACCGGCAAAAGTATAAAGACACTTAGATCTGATCGAGGTGGAGAGTACTTGAGTGCCGAGTTCCTAGGTTACCTAAAAGAGAAAGGAATTCTCTCTCAGCTTACTCCTCCGTACACTCCACAGCATAATGGTGTATCGGAGAGACGGAATCGAACCCTATTGGATATGGTACGATCCATGATGAGTAATACTGAGTTACCGCGATCTTTCTGGGGACATGCGCTAGAATCAGCGACATATCTTTTGAACATGGTACCTACCAAGACTGTGCCTACCACTCCATATCAGATGTGGAGTGGGAAGAAACCCCATCTACAGTATATAAAGATTTGGGGATGTCCAGCTTTTGTTAAAAAGCAGCATGCGGACAAGCTCGAGGCACGATCAGTAAAGTGTTTGTTTGTGGGATATCCAAAGCACTCCAGGGGATATCTATTCTATTACGCAGAGGAACAGAAGGTATTTGTTTCTCGTAATGCCCATTTTCTAGAACATCAGTTTTTAGAAAAGGAATCAAGTGGGAGCGAAATAGAACTGGAAGAAATTCCAGAACCATAAACTGCTACTGAAAGTTTGGTAGAACCAGAGGTTCAAGAAGAACAGAACATTCCCGCACCCCTCCGCAGGAGTAGTAGGCCGTCTCGTCCGCCTGAGAGATACTACGGTTTTCTCATAGACGGGGATAGAGAGGATTGCATCATAGATGATGATGAACCTACTGACTTCCAGCAGGCCATCCAGAGCGGCGACTCGGTACGATGGCTAGATGCAATGCGGACCGAAATGGAGTCCATGTACACCAACAAAGTATGGACTTTGGACTTTGCTCCAGATGGGGTAAAACCCATAGGATGCAAATGGATCTTCAAGAAAAAGATTGGTGTAGATGGACAGGTGGAAACCTATAAGGCTAGACTTGTTGCAAAGGGTTTTCGTCAAAGACCTGGTTTGGACTATGACGAAACTTTTTCTCCAGTGGCTATGCTCAAATCCATTCGGGTCCTTCTTGCTATTGCTGCCTTCCATGATTATGAAATCTGGCAGATGGACGTAAAGACGGCTTTTCTGAATGGAAATTTAGAAGAGAGCGTCTATATGGATCAGCCAGAGGGTTTCAATCAGAGTGGGAGCAGCGGGAAAGTATGCAAGCTGCTTAAGTCCATTTACGGACTAAAGCAGGCATCGCGGAGTTGGAACATCTGTTTTGATGAGACAGTCAAAGAATATGACTTTATCAAAAATCCAGATGAACCGTGCATATATAGTAAAGTTGTGGCCAGAAGTGTCGTATTCCTCGTCTTGTACGTGGATGACATTCTATTGATAGGAAATGACATTCCTATGCTACAATCTGTCAAAGGATTCTTGTCACACAGGTTCTCCATGAAAGACCTGGGTGATGCCTCTTACATTCTGGGGATCCGGATCTATCGTGATAGATCCAAGAGGATGTTGGGACTTTCGCAGTCCAGGTATATCGACACTGTACTGAAAAGATTCAGTATGGAAGATTCTAAGCGCGGTAATCTACCGGCTTGTCACGGAATCACCCTCTCCAAAGAGATGTCTCCCAAGACTGATTTGGAAAGGGAACGCATGTCTATTATACCCTACGCTTCTGCGGTAGGCTCTATAATGTATGCGATGTTGTGTACCAGACCAGATGTAGCTTACGCACTGAGCGTGGTAAGCCGGTATCAGTCAAACCCAGGGGAGAAACACTGGATAGCAGTAAAGAACATTCTCAAGTACCTGAGGAGGACTAAGGAGATGTTCTTGGTTTACGGCGGAAAAGACCTCAGGTTGGAGGCCTTTGCTGATTCCGGCTTCCAGAGTGATAAGGACGATTCCAAGTCCATGTCGGGTTATGTCTTTACCCTCAATGGAGGGGCGGTGTGCTGGAAGAGCTCCAAGCAGGACACCGTTGCTGACTCGACGATGGAAGCGGAGTATATAGCTGCTTGCGATGCCGCAAAAGAAGCAGTCTGGATGAAGAAGTTCCTAACAGAACTTCAGGTGGTTCCTACCATAGTTGATCCAATACCTCTGTATTGCGACAACAACGGAGCTATAGCTTTAGCGAAGGAACCAAGGTCCCATCAGAAGTCCAGACACATCTTGAGGCGGTATCACCTGATCAGGGAGATCATTGATCGTCAGGAGATCGAGGTTCGGAGAGTTGCTTCAGAAGAGAACACTGCTGATCCATTCACGAAGGCCCTTCCTCAGATTCAGTTCGAGAGGCTGCTCGAGATCATTGGTCTGCGATATGCCAGTATATGGCCCTAGTGCAAGTGGGAGATTGTTAGTGTTTATGCCCTAGAAGGCCATTACTGTATCATACTAGCTTGTATATTACTTAATGGAAGCTTGGGATATTCACATGTATATAACAGTCTTGCTAAACATGGTAGTATGCTACTTGGTTTTTCTATCTTAATATGTGAGTATACGTATTGATAGAGCTCTTAGGATCTTGCTTGTCTACCAGCGTTGTGATGGCAGTCACACTAGTGGGGGCTGGGTAGTCTACAAGCACATCCTTATTCAGGTCCCTGGTCGTTGGATTATCGAGACAGAGCATCGATACTCCGGAGTAGACTAGTGTGTACGCTTCTCATCCCAGTTGGGGAGATGGTCTGTCCCACAGCCATCGGTACATCGTACTGGAGATAGTATACAGGTGCTCGTTAGGTTACGGGTACACCGGACAGGACTCACAGGGAACTGTTGGTTGGTTTGATACCAGTCGTCAGTGAACAGTTCCCAGGTGACATGAGTACAGCGTAGTCCGCAGACTTGACACTGCTACTTCGCCTCGAGTGTGTCCCACTGTTCTTAGATTGCTACCCTACCACGGCTCATAAGAGTCGTGCAAACAGGTAGCAGTTGGGTGCAGTCCCGAGCACTTGGAGGCAGTGGCGGTTAGACAGGATTCGTCCCTCCCGGTATTGGGAGTAGATATCGTGCTGTGTCAGAGAGCCATTACACAAAGTCCCTGGCCAGGGCAAGCGAGATTTGCTGGTAGGTTCCAGTAGTTTCTCAGGGTGTAATGGGCTTCACTCCGACACGACTTATACCGCTATTAGGGGACTGACGCTTGCCGCCCCCCTAGGCCCGATATGCGATAGTCATGGACGAACGGACCGGACTGTATGGAGATTGTCACATCAGACTCAGTAGGAGTTCGGATGGGTTTTCTCATCGGCCTTCTTATCGACAACTACCTGGGGACCGTTACGTACAGCTAGTGCCGCTTGCGGTCTGTGGTTAAACCCACTGCCAGCGTAGTAGTCGAGTCTCTAGAGTCCCACACAGAGAGTTTCCTACTCCAGGCGAAACGATATAGAGGTTGCATGGTTTTGCGACAAAGGGTTCGGACGCATACGTGCGTTTACGCGCGTACGACTTTCGGACAGTTTTTACCAGTCGGCTTTGGTTTAAGCCAGTTACTGGTATCCGGTTATTGGATTTATACAGTCTAAAGTTTTTCCGTATTTTTACGGATCGGAGGGGCGTTCTCGTAATTACTCGAGAAGCTTTTAGAAGATGTGACTAAGGAGGTTTCTTTTGGATAAGAAAGTGAGTCATGGTGGTGATTCATTCATTTCATTAATGCACATTTATTGCTTAATGACTCATGCTAATGAATCACCACTAGATATTTTATGAAGCATGCTTATTCATTTCCATTATTCATTTATTGTTAAAATGAAATGCTTCATAATATATTATGATACACTCTCTCTCCTCTCATTATCTTATCACACATTCTCTCTCCTCAAGCTCTCATCTTCAAACCCTAATCCTTAATCCTCATGTGTTGAGATCAAAGGATTAGTTAGACTAAACAATCCATAACCTTCACTCTATATCATCCTTTCATCTTTGATTAGCAATCAAAGTTGATTAGTTACCTCAAGTTAGAGGTTTAGCTTGGTGTTTTGCTCTCGGGTGGATCGTCTACTACCTAGAGAAGGTCGAGGAGAACAAAGGAGGACACAAAGAAGAAGGACCGGTTTCATTAGGTATAATCCCTAATCACAAGTGAAATGAAACTCTTTGAATACGGTTATTATTTGTTTAGCTTAGATATAAGCGGTTAGTCGATGTTCGTTCCTTAAACTTGATTGTTTTTGTTATTTCCGCCTCCCCATAAGTACTGGGGTGTACTACATCGACTTACAAATACAATTACGGAATCATTCATTACTGTATTCCAGTACAATTTTGAAGACATTTTTTTTAAAGCTTCGCAAAACGATCAATAAAGAATTGATACAGTTCGATTACTCAATTAGTATTAGTAGTGCCTTCAGCCCTAGAGTCCACTCCTTCCCCATACTACAAGTGAAAGGGAAAATGTAAAGACTACCATTAAAGCAGCCCAAGCAAGACTTACTATATCCATGTGAATTATGTCCCCTATTTCTATGAAGGAATTATTCTATTATTGATTAATAATCATAGTTGAATCAATGTCGCAGAGTCAAAATTGTATTCTGACTTAAGACTATTAATGAACCAAATCAATTCAATTAATACACTCGTAATAAGTTTCTATATTTTAGGGTTTTTGGTAGAATCAGAAAGCATTAAGTACAAATACGATGATACACACGCCTTTTCTTTGGAAATATCAAAGGAATGCTTCTAATGAAACATGTAAGAACAGTAAAACCTATTGTTTGATACCTTTCTTTACTAAGCAAAAAGCATAAAAATATACCATCAAGATAGACAACTATCTATCAGATACCTCTATTTCTTGTTTGATCTAAACTTACTGTCTTTCTTTCTGTTAAAGAATTGAGAGAACTCACCGCCACTATTACTACATAATTACTACATACATTCTTTTTTTTTTCAACTTTCACCTTTACTCTATAAGAATAAGAGTTGCTTCATTCCTATCGATACCGGTTTGGGCTACACCCAGATTCTTATAAAAAAATTACTGTCTTTTATAAAAACTATCTTATAGGTTATAAAAATAAAGTATTGACATGCCCACTTAGTCCTTTGCCTCTGCTTCTTGCTCCGCAAGAATTCATCGAATTAGATCGGTAGGATAAGAAATAAAAAATATTTTGTTGATCAGGCGACACCCGGATTTGAACTGGGGATAAAGGATTTGCAGTCCCCCGC